>VDFB02000017.1:349278780-349306868 GCA_007258455.2 Sequoia sempervirens | reverse complement strand
AACATCCAAATAATATTGAAGACAATGCTCACACCTAGCGAAGAACCTTGTAATATAGAAACGTAAATAGTATGAGATTTAATCATTACATGTACAAAACATCAATAGTTTGAAAATATATTTGTAGCTGTATAATAATCATATAGTGAAAATTTCAGTAATGCGATATAGACCTAAAAAAAACCCATATAAAACTTTACTCGCTTAGCAGAAATTTTAACATATCATGTGTTTGCTATGCCATCAACAAGAAAATTATCTAGTTAAGTTGTGGGTAAGTATTAGGGGTAGGTATCAGAGATTTCATATTTTCAGAGTACATGATTGCTGAAAAACTTATTGAAAATATCACACTTAATCATCCGTGTGATTCATATGCCATGAAGGGCGGGCTTGACCAACGGAAAAGGAGAGAGGACTGATGGACCAAAGGAAGAAGGGAGAGATGCTAGAAATGATTTGGAAGACCACTGTTCTCCCATAAATAATCATAAAGAATAATAGAACTAAAATCTAATACAATAAGTTAAGAGAGGTATTGTACAAAAAGACTAAACAACCAAAGAACTAAAATCTAATATAATAAGTAAATGAATGAATAAAATATTTTAATAAAGGTACAAGAAATTTAAGAGTAGCACACAACTCTAGTATCAAAGTCTTGTAATGTTTGTAATCTCCTTTTGAAATCAGATTTTCTGCAGTGAATTTTGATCAAGATGTTACGTTTTGTTCAGCTTTGTCTCCTCAAATAAGGTGTCTTCATGGTTGATATGGATGTCACTGTTGATTGAGCACTCCATAGAGAAGTGTCATTTTATCTCCTCCACTCCCTTATTACAAAATCAACATATTATCTTTTCTCACTCCTCTTTAAATATCAGCCATATGTAACTTTACCAAATAAGAGGTTTAACCAACCAATGAAGAGAGAGAAAAGGACTACTCCACCAAGCAAAGAGAGGGTTGTAATTCTATACCAATAGGAGAGGACAGCTAGACTAAGAGTGTAGTTTTATCAAAGATTTTCAGAACCGTAAGATCAGCTCAGGAAAAATTTCACTTTCTACACATTTAATGCACTGAACATTTACTGACTCATGAATTTGAAAGAATGGAATATAGGGACTATCATTGGTTTGAACCCTAGGTAGACATGACTCCCTATTCCTAGCTCCCGTCAAACCTGCAAGTGTTTAGATCAAACATTAAATACATAATAGATAACACTGCAAGAGTTTAGATGGGACATTTCGTGCACAATTTTAACTCTGTTATAGTGGCCCATAAATCTAAGCAAGTCAAATAACAGACAGTAAATATAGATATCTCATCTACACTCCCACGTAAGATTGACTAATATTAAAATCCAGCATGTGTATTTAATTTTCCAATCAAATTGCCCTTTTGTATGTTGCATAGACAATTCGCTCCTACAATGGGTACTGCCATTATCAATGCCAAAACAATGTGCTCCAGAAAGGTAGTTGTCCCAGCTGCAACAACATCCACCCATACAAAATAATGAATACCCAGATGAGTTAAAGGCCTTACAAACAAATGGAACAGAGAAAGTTGTCCATTGATATAAACTTACTTGTATGTGGTTGAACAGTAATGGAAGCATGGTGGAGAGAATGATAGTGCTTAAAGAGAAAGTTTGTGTGAAATGCACGGTGCAGCTAGTAGTACAATGCCTCTGCTGGACCCATATGGAGAATGGCCAAGTAGAGCAGTCCCCTTGCATTCCATGCAGGGAGATTGCTCAGAAATGGTAAGTAATAATGTGTTGCAGTGGCCATGAAGGCCTGCAATATGATGTAGTTGTCCCTGTAAAATCATGGGAGTCATCCTTACAATTCACTATTGCTTTCTATGATTATTCTTTGCTAACACCAATATTACACTACTAACTCTGTTTCTTTAGTCACAGTATTCCATGATATTTGGAAAATAAAATAACTTATCCAATTACAATTCTTGTATGATCTACTCTTTGAGTGATGAACTATGTATGATATTAGATTTTACAAAAATTATATACCAGTCCCATTCTTCGTCCATTTGATCGAACTCAGGATCTTTTTTGCTAATCTTATGCCTACTGGACAAGCAATACATGTTGTTGGAAGTGGTCCATAGCTGACAAATTGTACATCTAAGAAGAGAAACCAGTAAGATGTGAAAGCACCAGTTGTCTCCTCCGTGATCTCCATAGAAATTGGTGTTTATTGCCTTGACTCTCAAGGGCCCATACAACAGATACTGCAATCAGAGAACAAAAAAATAAGATCTTTATTCACTGTTTGAGATAAATGGTGTTTGTAAAGATTTAAACCAGAATTTTGTTCAGTCCTCTTATAAATTTTGTTAAAATGATAGCGCAAATTCTATCAAGAGGATTTTATTTTTACTCTTTCTATGGATGATGAGTAAGTCATGCAATAGAATGGTGAAATTTTGAGCTCCAGTTGAAAATTTTCCCAACAAAACCTGTTCGGCAGCACGATCTCCAAGTATCACACAAGTTCTGTCAAAAATCTGTTCCTTAGTCATTAAAAGATTCTCATTTGGAAAATACTAAGCAAATCCCAATGCTACAGTACCTCGAGGGACAATTGTTACTTTCAGAAGTGGCTTTGCATACTCCAAGAACCATCCAGCTACTACATGACCTGATTCATGATAGGCAACAGTTCTCCTTTCTTCCTGGCTAATTACCTTATTTTTCTTCTCCAGACCACCAATGAATCTATCAATGGCTGCCTCAAAGTGTGATATACTAATCTTCATCTTCTCATTCCTCACAGCTATAAGGGTAGCTTCATTGCAAACATTTGCTACATTTGCTCCTGAAATCTGGGGATTACAAAGTACCATTGTGTCATTCCAAAAGATTTAGGTCTTCTTAATTCAGTTGCATATATTGAATATTCACTAATTCTAATTTATAATAATTTAATACTATTGTCTTGAATTGATCTTCATTAGGCCCATTACCCAAAGCTAAGTGTGCTAAACAATTCACTGAAAGGAGATGCAACCTCAGTCTCAAAATTTTCCCCAGTGTAGAACAACTCATTTATCATCGAGCAGCTTGTCAGTCCCTGCCATCATTGCCTCCTGTAAGTTCTTAATGAATTTGCTACTCTATTTTTTAATTCAAAAGTTTATTTTTTGTTTTCTTACAAAAACAATGGTTAAATAAATATAACCCTCTATTTTTTCATTCTTATGATGATCAAGTTATGAGTAAATTTACCTGTTTGTTTTAGATAGGGATTTTTATTGAAATTCAAAATATTGTTTTCTATAGGAATTCGGTGAAATATAAGAAGTTGAAGAAAATTTGGAATTGGCTTTGGAATAGTTTGAGTGAGTTGCAGAGCTCTATCGAGGTGAAGAAGTTACTAGTACAGCTAACCAGTGCCAATTTAAAGTTGCATAGTTTGCAGCCGAGCTTAAGCAGTAAGTTAATATGAAAGAAAATATTTGTAAAAGTTTTTTGGGATCACATATTTTCACTTTTGGGCTATCAAATGACCACAGTGTAGTGGCTACATATAATTGGATATTTTTTTGGGGTTTGATTTGCAGATTTATTATTTTCAGTTAATGTGTAGAGACTTGTAGATTTTTGGTTCTTTAAACGAATATTGCAAATGGATTTATTTGTTAAATCTAATATTGTTTGCTTGCAGGAAAATTTTGTTTTCACCCTATTGATTATCTTAAAGGAAGAATTCAACTTTCTCCAAAATTGTATCAAAATCTCGAAAGGTTGTGCTATGCTCAAAGATGATTTGGAAATCATATCATTCATCAATAACAAAGCACTTGATTTAGTGGATTGTTACAATGAAATGTTATCAGCCTTTGAGAGGACCAGACATAGGCACGCAAGAAGAAAGTTCCCACTTTGAAGCAAAATTGTCCAGTCTAGATGATTGAGTCAACTCTTTGTCAAACTTCCTTGCCATGCTCGAAAGAGTTATGCTGGTAGTTGGGTATATTCCACTGGCTTTTAGGAAAATATTAACATTTTCTCTTTCCTAGAAATGAATCATTTTCTCACGCCATGTTATGATGTACGTGTTGCTCATGATTGTATGAGCAGTTTTATAAACTATAAATAAAAAAATACTTATTGTCATTAACTTTATGAATTCGGATTATGATGCATTATTTTCTTTGTTTTTTTATGAACATTATGCTTTGCGTATTCCACAACTATTCATTGCTTCCAACTTCAAAATTATTGATAATTTCTGTCATAATTTTCCATTGCATTTGGAAAAATAAAAATAAAAACTCCAACCAATAGGAGGATGACAAGAATTTGAAAACATTAAATGTTGAAAACCACACTAATAAAAAATTAAAATAAATTATTTTTTTTTTAATACATTTTTACAGTCTCTACAGAGACAATTTTTCTTTAATCCCAACTATTGTCTCTAAAGAGACAAAAATATTTCTATTTCATATTGTCTTTATAGAGACAATTTTTAAGACAATACTTTAAGACACTCGCTTAAAGACAATATTTGAGACAATACACAACTTTTTTTTTGTCTCAAGTTAAGAAAATTTATTTAAAAAATGTCTTAAAAATTGTCTTAAATTGCCCCTCTATGTAGTAGTGAATTTTGCATTGAACATAAGATCCACAAGAGAAACGGTCAAATATAATGTTTTGAGTGTCTTGTTCTATTCTCCTTTTCGAGATTTGACCATATAATTTAACTTTTGTATTCTATAATATTTTTGAAAGGAATTTCTTTGATTATCATTTAAATTAGATCTCTACATTTTAGCTGATTCAGTAGTGAAAAATTTATGTTCTTTGAATTTTATAAGGGTTAAGGTATAAGGGTTAAGGTAGGTATGTTGTATATTAGAGTCAAATAATGTGTTCCTTATATAAATGGATTGTAAGGTAGTATCATTTTTCAAATTTACATATTATAAAAAGATTTTATTCTATTTTAGAATTAAAATCTATTTAGTTTAGTCATTTCAATTATTTTATATGATTGTGAAGTTTAGATATAAAGTATTTTGATGAAATTTGGAATAAATTTTAGAATCAATTATTTTTCTTTAAAAAGAGTATTTTAGATTATATTTTTACTTAAAATTATTTATATTTCTCTAGTGTGTGCTACAAATATATTTAATAAAAGTATAAATACAAGTTTATCAAAATATAATGTTTATTAAGAGGTCAAATTTAACGTTAGTTGTTCTGAATAATGTTTATATAGAATCTTAACTAATTTAAGTTTTAACCTTATCAAATTAATATGGTTTTGCCATATTATATGAAAGTGAATTATTAATCTATTGATTAAGTATCACACACTATTTTAGAAAGGTTGTAACCAACTTTATATACAAATAAAATTCATCCAATCTCTATATTTAAGGGAGCCCTATTGTTGTGAATGGATACTGTATTCACAACATAATTGTAACATAGGAAATTTGTGAGGCATTTATTGGGAGGAGAGGAAGAAGATTCTTTAAGAAAAGTTTCATCTAGGATTTTGTGATCTATGTTTTATGTAAAACTCTATAAAAATTTCAAAAAGTTCAATTTCCTAAATATATTGTAATATATCAATATAATTTTATTTATTTTGTGGGATTATTAAAATGGCTCTTGTTTTAAACTAAATGTTTTATTACTTATCATATCCACAATCTTTTTCTATGATTTTTTTTTAATGTGAACCTAAATTGAATAGCAAAGGATCCCATGATGAATTTTTTTCATCTTGACATACAATCACACCATTTTTATTTTTGGATTTATAAAAAATAGAATTATAATAATTATCTCAAATTTTGTACTAAAGTTATTTGATGGATGTAAATAAAGAAATTAAATAATTATCCTAATCCAAATAAGAGACTACTAATACAACTATAAAAGATTATTCATGATACTTCTCCTATGTTGGTGTCATTCTTACTATGATCTCTAAGTGGATGTTATATTTTATGTAACTTATAATGTACATGCCATCGCCTAAATAAATATCAATATGTCACATGGTAATTTTTTAAAATAAAAGCTAAAACATTTAATGAAATTTTTGAGTTATGGTGAATATAATGTAAAAATACTTGAATGTTTATATAAATATATATGAACACAATCATGTTTAATTAAGTAGAATTATTTTCTTACACAAACCATTTAAATGATTATACTTCTCTTATCTCATCTAATTATGTTCATTTAAAAATTATCTAGGACATACAACCAAGGTCGCATAACATGTTTTCTCAAGAATACCAAAAACAAAGCGTCCTATAATTTTGAAAAATGAAATCAAAATTATTATTGATAATATTTTTTAAACTTTATCAAAAAGTTATTTTTATTACCATTACAAGGTCCATAAGTGGTTAAATGAGATGAAGGAAGAATTAGAAATGTGACATTTTAATTATAATTGTTTAAATTTTAATTTGATATAATTTAACATCTGCATACACCTAAAATTGGTCAAGACAATCAATTAATTAAATACCAGTTATTTAATTAATAAATCTTTTGTTTCATCTACTTATAAATAAATGACAGATTTTTTTTGTATATAGTTCACTCTTCTAATTCTTCAATGTAAAACCACATTCCTCTATTTTAATTAAATAAACAAATTCAAATAATTTTCTTTATTTAATTAATAATCTTTTCTGGGGTGCCGGTCCTAGCTCAGTTGGTTAAGGTGTTCCCTGTAGCAGGGCGCCCACCATGGGTTCGACTCTTCGGCGCTCCCGTGGTACCGGTTGGTGTGTCCCGCCAGCACTGCCGGTCACGGTAAAAAGTTTACCGGCGGTGGGGGGTTATATGGGGGGTCGTGTTGCACTCGATTCCCCTCGTTAAATAAATAAAAAAATTAATAATCTTTTCATTAAATTCAAAATCTCAAATTTTTAATTTAAGCACATGTCTACAACTTTTCCTCTTGCCACCTCATCAAGTGTCACATGAATTTAAATATGTCTAATATTTAAATTCTTAATTTGAATTTAGGCACATGTTGGACACTTGGCCTTTTCACACATTTTATTCTCCCACACACTTGGTCTTTTCATACATTTTATTCTCCCACACACTTGGCATGTTGTCTTTGGTCAAGGGAACATCGTCCAAGATTCTTCCATCTCCATCGTTCATCTCTCATGCTTGAATCCTGACTGTTGATTTCTACCACATCACAAGATGCCTTGAAAATCCTATAAATACAACCCCTTGCTATAGCATTTCATCAATCAATCACATCTTTTAGCAAGTTTATTATGCAGGAATATCATTTGAGCAATTTGGAGCATTCATAGTTGGAGCATTTAGCATTTAGATTTGTTTATCATTCTAACTTGGAATCATGTCTTAGTTAAAGTTGCATTTTAGTTATTATCTTAGCTTCCATGCATTCTTATCATAGCATTTAACATCATAATCTTAGCATAATCTTCATTTTATCATAGCAACATTAATATTATAGCACCGTGGCTTTAATCACATAGTTTCATGTAGGACTTAGATTCTTGCATTCTATATAGCATCTCATTTCTTAAGTTATCATTTTAACAACCATAGTGCACATACAAAATCTAAGAGCCAATATGGTTTAATAAATCCTTGAGAATAGAGAACAATGGAACGTTTCTAAAGATTGTTTTTCTTTTATTTGATTAGTTTATGATTCAAATATTTAATATAATACATTTCATTAATGCTTGTGTGCTTTAGTATTGATTTGCTAACTCTCCCACATTTCACACACACAACATCAAATCTATAAACTTGATTTTATACAACTTGAAGTATAAAAAATATTAAAATAAACAAAGTTAAAACATTAGTAATTTTTAATTTATTTTAATTTTGAAAATAGAGAGTAATTTATTATAATATCTTATAAAATAATTTTCATGTTTTTAATTTTTCTAAATATTAAAAAATAATGTAGTATAAATATTTTAAATGCATCCATCCAAAAAATGATTAGAAAATATTTGAAGCTATTTTATATGGACATATAATTTTTGTTGCTTATATATTTTTTTTAAGATTGCAGAAATCAAGTAGTCTCCCTATAAACTGTAGTGAACCTGGTAAACTATTTTCACATGACTAGTGATGTTGGCATGACACGCTCTCTAGTACCATGAGAGGGGAGACTAGTTTATGTTTATATCTTCACGCAACTTGTGTCCATCAAATTTTCAATTATAATTAATAAATAAAAATACCTTAAATTAAAAAATCTAAATATTTTTAATCTTAGATTCATAAGTTTTTCAAAAGATTGGCTAACCTTTAAATTTAGCCCTTTACATTCACATGCTATTTATTGTAGAAATATTATGTTTATCTATAAATATTAATATTTTGACACGTAAATGGTTGTCAAATTTAAGATCAAACGTAAGTATTTATAGACTCATTTCAATACACTTCAACCCTTGCTACTATTATATAATTGGTATATATATATAATTCAAATTTGATTCCACCAAATTAATCTTCATCAAATTAATATATATCAAATTAAAAATGCACAACACATATATATGTAATATTTAAATTTTGAAACTTTAAATTATTAGTTTTTCAGCTCTAAAAACGTACAATAATTTCTTTGAACTTTAGAAGTTATAATCATTTTATAGTTTATTTGGCCCCACAACCATACAACAAATATATATTTTTTAAGTTTACATTTACATATTTTTTAACGCAGAGCCTTGTTCAGCTTTAAAGCCCTCACTGGAAATAATAACTTTTGTTGTGTTAAATTTAATGATTTGTTTCTTCTCCGGGTGACTTTTCTAATATAACCACCCACTATGTTTCTGAAGTTGTGAATATTCTCAGTGCAGCATAATTTGTCATTTACAATGATTGATGGAAATATTTCTTGACTGAGTCAAAGTCTTTGTAATGGTATTGCGTCAAATCAACACTGCCTGTTAGTTTTGCATGTCATTGAGTACAATTTCGCAAGAACGCCGACCAGAGGAGAATTTATGTATGTTGCAGGTTCAAGCATGCTAGATCTGGTCCTGACGTCCACAAAGCGGTCATATTTATCAGGTCCACCCACTATTGCCCCGATTAGTTTGTTTGGATTGGATGAATCTTTGTGAAACCAGTTCATGAAACCTTCAATGCATTTGATCTTCCCTGGTTGTTCATGAATGGAAACTACAGATGCTCCTCTGTGATGTGGTTGCCTTGGATATTTGGAACCGTATCCCACCATATATGAAATGCCCAATGGATTCCTTCCTAATAAGTAATCAATCTGCAAAGGGTATGATAAGGATTCGTTATATTCCGAAGCCTGTATGGCCCGATAAACAAATACATAACGTCTGCTTACCTGTAGCTTTGCAAAGCTCATAACGTCGCTGGCTTTAAAGAGACTGTTGCCGCATGAAAACGTTTGGTTCTTTTCTGACAGTAAATCACTATATCTTGCTAGCAAAAAGGAAGCACTGGTAACATATTGAGTGTTGGCGCCCTCTCTTACATACAGCAAACCTCCTATAACAATTTAAGAATTATGGATATCAAAGAGAATTTTGAGGGTTGTGATTCGAAAAGGAGGAATAACAAAAGAATTATACATCACTCCGAGAATTTTGATGGTTGTCTCTAGAAAAGGAAGGATTGCTAGACAGAGAGCTAACCTGGAGTGCTATAAACAGAACGAATGGGACTGCCTAGAAGAAGTGAACACACAAAACTTTCTGCATGATTTCTGTAGGCTGAGAATTGAGCTTCCCCTTGGAAATATAACTGATAGATCGAAACGGTTGGTGAAGAGCATAAGTTAGTTTTAAGCTAGAGTATGTTTATATTTTATTTGAAACATTGCACCAATCTATGCTTACGTCTGTTAGGAGCACATGGATTCCAGCATATTTGAGCTCCCAGCTGAATTCGTTCACATATGCATTTAGACCATTGTGTTCATTAATGTACTTGGAATAATATGGGGATTTGGTAGCTCGATACAGCCATGATGCAGCCCAGAGAAGCTCGTCCTGTGAAGATATGAAATCATCCTCTACTAGTTAAATCTCGAGCGTCTGGTGAATATGTTAAAAGAAAATCAATGTTTAAAGAAAACCAAATTCTGCTTCCACTTACATTGTAGCCTGAAAAGGAACAATAAAAGGGGCACTCTCCTGTATAGGTGCCCTTGTATCGATCGGCAAAAGTAAAGAGCTGAAGGGAAACATAAGTGGCCGGTTAGAAATAAGCTTTGTTGACTGACCATTGACAATTTATTAGAAGGTGTATAAGATTTTCTATAAAATTAGAAATTTAGGTGGCGTCGAATTGGGAGAGACTTGTTGATTTTATAGTGTTAGTTAACAGCTAGGCTTTCTATTTTACGTGCAATATCCGAGTTGGATTTGAACACCCAAACATACCGATTGAGAACGTTGGAGGAGAAGGTATGAATAACGAGGGTCGATGACTCTGAAAACAATGGAAGAGGCAGCCAAGGCTGCGGCCGTTTCTGCCGCAATTTCTGATCCAGGGGTGTATTTATCAATCTTATAAAGAGTTCGAGGAGTGTCCATATCTTCTGGACGCTCCCAGCAATGATGGTCTGCCACGGGATCTCCGACCTGTTTTATACATCAGCCTCATTAGTTCATATGTATTTTTTGCTGGCCTAATGAATGCTGAGCATCTTAGATACACATTGTACCTGAACCCATAACTGATTTCGAGTTGCACTAGCCTTGAGAAAGTAGTCAGTGCCCCATCTAATAGCGTCCATTGCATTCTGAATTTCTCCTGCAGCTTTCAACTCTTTCTCATAATCGAGTGTTCCCCAAGCGAGTGTGGTGATAGTGAATGCCATGGGAAGCCCGTATTTCACATTATCGCCTGCATCGTAGTAACCCCCAACTAGATCAACCTGCACATGACATTTTTAAGGTGTCGAGAGTTATATGATGATTACCATATAGCTAATAATTCAATAAGGATCCACTTCTATTTCTGCTTCTTCTTACGTTTTGCAAATGCCCATCTGTGAGGCCAGAATCTCCTCTCCACTTTACTCGTTGAGATTGTGGGAGTTGACCGGATCGTTGAGCCTCTAGAAAGAGGATAGACTTAGATAAAGCATCTCTGTAATCGAATTCTCCATAAACAACCTGGCACCCACCATAAAACAGCAACACGACCACTGACAAAAGCGCTTCTCTTGCCTTAGCCATGTGGATTCTTGTTGGCTTCGCTGCTTGCTTTGATATGCAATTTAGAATTTAGCGCTACACTTATATTCTCTCAAAGTGAATCTCTCCTATAAGTATCCAACAGACGCGACTGTATTTCTATCGTCTTTAACCCAAACTGCTGCTTATTAGCATTATATTACTAGCAATTGCACCTAGGTGTACAATGGTTACGCCTAAGAGGTATGAAAGGTCAAATAAGAAGATAATTAGGGATGCATCACTAAAAGAAAATCTTTGAATAGGAAGATAATTAGGTTCCATTATAGGCTCATAAGAGGGAGAGAGGGGGAGAGATATGGATAAAAAGAGGGATAGATAGAGGGGGAAGGAGATAGAGATAGAGATATAGGAGAGGGATATAGAGAGGAGAGAGAAAGATAAATATATAGAGGGGGAGAGAGCGGGACAGTGAAAGATAGAAAGATAAAGATAGAGATATAGGAAGTTATATATGTAGAGAGAGTGGAAGAAATATAGAGATAGAGAGAGATAGAGAGATAAAAAGGTAGAGATAGAGGGAGAGATGGAAGAAGAAATATGGAGAGATAGAGATGGAAAGGAAAAGAGATACAGGTATAGAGGTCTAGGAAGAGAGATGGAGAGAGAGAGATGGATAGAGAGAGGAAGACATTTCTAGAGATAAAAGGGGAGAGATCAACTTGACTTGTTTATGACATCTTCTCATAAATATTACCAACAATCTTATTAAAAACAACCTAGCCCAAGATTGTAAAAAGGAACTTCAAATATTATAAGCATCAACATTGAATAACAAGAAAACATTTTGTTGCTTGGTCTCCTCAAGTCAAATCTTGGTAAAACATGTACTTTCATAGGTGCAACTGTTAAATATGTACTAAGAAAAAATGATATAGGGGATGGTATAGTTGGTTTTTGGTACAAATTATTTTCTCTCTCTTAGAACATCATCAAGGTTGTCCACATTGAGAATGAGGCCTCTAATTTTGTTTGCTTGTATTAAACACTATTGGCATGGGGTAAAGCCTACTCTAGATTTTGACTTTTCAATGCTTGAAGCAATAATTTGGTTTTCTTTGAAAAGATCTCAATTTGCAATTGATTATTCATAATTCACGATACCTTTAAAATCTCTTGACCCCTTCTTTATTGAAGTAGAGGGGCTTTTGGTACTTGTATAATTCTTTCACACGATGAGCCATCTCCAACAATGTATGACATGAGAAGTCTCTTGGAGAAAACAT
The DNA here is from genome assembly GCA_007258455.2 of Sequoia sempervirens. NCBI lineage: Eukaryota > Viridiplantae > Streptophyta > Pinopsida > Cupressales > Cupressaceae > Sequoia > Sequoia sempervirens. Next base: position 349,294,359 of record VDFB02000017.1, on the reverse strand, counting down.
CTTGGAAAAAATAAAGGGTCAAATATAGTTTGACTTTTTGAAATAGGAGAAAACATGAGATTTATCTCTTAGATAGGATAACAAGGCAATGAGAAAAATATGATCAAATCATCAAACTTAATGCATTAAGCTTCCTTTATATTCTTGCTCTGTATGAGAATCAATGAAAATATTTAACCAATCTTGTAACAAAGATTTCTATGCTTTCCAATAGAGTGGTTTTCACTCATTTTTTTTGTGAAATAATATTTTTTATTGAAAGAAAATAACATATTTTTTCAAAGTTTTGTTAAATTTATAAATGTCAAAATCATAAATTTTGAAAACTAATAAACTAATATAAATAAGAAAAATATAAATATATTTGAAATTTGAATAAAAAAATATAAGAAAATGAATAAAATAAAAAAACTAATAAAATTACAAAATCTATAACCTAATAGACATATACAATTAGTAAAATTATAATATTATCAAATATAAATATATATATTATTTTTTATAAAAATAAACTAATTATAAAAATATAAAATATATAAAAATATATAAACAATAACTTTAATCAATAAATTATAAAAATAAATATAAATTATAAATAGAATACTAACTAAAAAATATAAAAGTGGTGATAATGGGAAAGCAGTTAAAATGGTAAAACCAACGAAACTGTGAAAACGGTGAAAACCATGAAAAGCATGAGTGAATGAAAAATGTTAGGAAACTTTATGAATTAGAGAAGGCGGTCTTTAAAAACCAATGGAAAAAATTGACGGAAAAACAGTGAAAACGATGAAAAGTGATGAACGGACGAGATTCGTTCAATTGTTGGGCATTGATAAGAAGCTAGAACAACCGTAGATCTGAAAAAAATAGGTCACTCACTCCACATAAGGCAAAGACTTCGACATAAATATAATTGCCTGAAAGCCATTACAATATTGAAAATTTAACCCGAGAGGAAGGAATACACTAAAAGTGTCATCTTCGTCGAGTCCTTTACACGATTTTTAAATTTGAATATTTTAATAACCATCGAGATATTCCTCATGTTGATTAGGTATTCGATTATTCTATGTTTCGTGTGAGACTTTTGAATTCCAGATGAATAAAAACGTCGAAAGGGAAATGTCAATACGGATTTCGAAGTCGGCACACATATAATCGGTCAATCGTTCATTGTTTGAGATGGTGCGATATGGATGGCCTCCACCATGTTGTACATGATGATGTTGACATGGCTAAAAGATTAATTAACTTTGCTAGTCATATGTAATTTGATTGTGAGAATAACTTGTTTAATAAACACGAAAATTTGTTTGTGTAAAGGAAATAGATTTATTTTTATTTTTATTATAGTTAATTAGATTCATACAAGAATTTTGTTTCAATTTCTTTTATTTTATTTAAAAACATTATATTGGAAGAGAATTTTTTTTATTCAAGTCTATTTTCTCATGATAGTAATATCACTTTCCTAATAACTATGTCTTTAAAGTCTATTGTTAAAGTGCTACAATCCAACCATCTCCTCTTTCTTGCATCTCTCCATCATTTATTTTCCTCATAAGATAGAGAATCTCCTACATAATTTGCTTCATTGTTAAAACTAGTGAAAGAAAAAAAAATACCAAAAATCTAATGGATTATGCATGTTATATAATTTATTTTTTCCTTATAGGCTAGATCTTCTCACGGTTGCGAAGGGAAATATTTTTACATTCACATTCTATTCTTCTTTAAAATTTATTCCTAGTATACTTACATCCTCTCAATTCATACTATTGTTTCTAGTTGTTTGTTCATTTAAATCTATACCGCTTCAAGTGCTCTAATTTATACTCAAAATGTATCCTTTATCTCTCATTCACATTCGATTCTTCTTCCTTGGAACAATCTCTATGTAGCTTGAATATAACATCCTTCGAATAGAAAAGATTTAGAGTCACGAAATTCCAAATATTGCAACTCTTTACATTTTCACTATATCCATTGAATGTATCCTTTCTACCCTTGATTTTTTTTTTTAGATCATCCAACAACATGTGAATAAATGTCTTGGAAACAAAAAGTCTCAAGTTTGTTGCACTAGGCTTCTTACAGATATATCTCTCATACAATATTTTATTTTCATGTATAGAAGTGGGGAATCCATTTTTCAAGTAACACATCACATTACTTACGTTTTCCCAAAACTCTTATCCTAGAACAACATTGCCTTATAGGATCCTAGCTTTGTCTAGCATGGTTTGAATAAACCCTTTAGTTGTTCCACTTTGTTTTGGTGTGTAAGGTTTATTCTTTTGCCTAACAATACTAGTGATCTTGCAAAATTCCTTGAAATCATTAAATAAAAACATCCCATCATTATCTAAAATGGAAATTTTGATTTCTTTTACCAATCTAGTTCCTTAAATTCCTCAAACATTTGGAAACATAGAAAATTGTTCCTAATAAAATATACACAAGAATGCCTACAATAACCATTAGTGAGAGAGACATAAGAATTATAGTTACAAATTGGGTGGACATCAACAAGACTAAACACATCACTATGAATCACTTTCAATATCTCACATCCACAAGGAGTTCCTAAAGAAAAAAGTGCATGCTTTTCTTTCTGGACAAATATTATTGAGAGAGGCTAGAAGAAATAAATCAATCTAAACGACTTACTTATTACTATATTTTTACTCGCTAAGGTTTTTAAATCTTTTTGTCTTATGTGGCCCAATTGGTGATGTAATAACAAACTTGATTAATGTTTGGTTACATCGAGTGACCTACACAATGTTGATGCCTTCAACATAAAGAATGTTTCATTCTTGATATCTTTAGGTAGCCTCAAATTGCCTCTAGACTATCTACGACCCTTTCCATAGTTAAAGATAATGTAGCAAAGTCATTTATGATAGAGAATAGATTATTTCATCTCACATTGGTTCCTACTAAGATGCATGCCCTCAAGGAAACCACATATGATTCTTGGTTATGACACCAACATTATGGTCATTTGAATTTTCAAGGATTAAGTTTGCTTCACGAGAAGAATATGGTAAAATGGCTTCCTACAATTCAAGAAAAAGAAGAAGTTTGTTCAATTGGCACTTTACAAGTTGCAACAAGATAATTTTTCAATGAACAAATTATGGAGGGTGAAATTTTCTCTAGAGCTTGTGAATGATGACATTTGTGCTTACATGCAAGAAGAATATTTGGGCAAGAATTCTTTTTTCCTTTTTATTGGTGATTTATCTCACCACACATGGGTTTATTTTCTTAGGAAAAATTTGAGTCATATGAATTCTTCAAGCACTTTAAGACTATGGTAGAAAAACAAAGTGTGTATTATCTAAAAATACTCAGAACAAATAGAGGGGGAGAATGTTAAGGTTAGAGATGGCAGATATCTAACAATTAAATGCAGATTTAAATAATAAACGGAGAAACTAGAACATACACAAAATAAATCATAACACAAAGAATTTAACGTGGTTCACCCAATCTGGGCTACATCCACCAAACCGCAGCCATCCAATACTTTTATTATCCAGTGCAAAACCTATTACAATCTTGCGAATAATCGCGTTTTTCATCATACTGTAACCCCCATCCCAACCCCTTTTAACAAGCTTTTAGAAGCTTCCAGAATTAGGGTTTTACAAAGTCAGTTTTCTTTCTTTTTCGAGATTTTTCCTTTTTCGTTGAGAAGCAAAAAAATGGCAAAAAAATTTCTGGGGTGCCACCCCAAACCCAGGCCATGAACCCCCGCTCAAGGCCCGACCCAACCTCGGACCCTGGCGAGGATAGGGGGCCGAGGTGTACAGTATACCATGGGCTATACAGTATAGCATGATCAGTCGCCACATACTAACAGAGAATTCACTTCCAAAGAATTTTTTGATTTTTGTAATACATGCCATCAAAAGGTAACTTAGTACAACTTATACCCACTAGAAAAATGGTATTGTGTAGAAAGGAAGAAGCATATCATTATGGAAATGGCACAAAGTATGTTATAGTCTAGAAATCTTCCCAATTGTTATTGGGGAGTAGTAGTAGAAACAATAGTTTATATTCTGAATTGAAGACCAACAAAATTTGTTTGGAATATCACTTGAAAGAATGCTTGGAATGGCCACAAGCCTTCACTAGCTCACTTGCATATATTTAGTTGTCTAGAATATGTTCATGTTTCAATTTAGAAGCAAAAAAACTTGGATACAAAATCCAAACATTGTATCTTTATGAGATATTCTGATTCAACAAAATGATATAAATTACACAATCTTGACACAAAGCAACATACTGTTACTCAAGATGTGACATTTTATGAAGGTGGAGTATGGCAATGGAAAAAAGGAGTTCAATGAACTACACCACTAATCATCCAAGTATTGGAGATGATCAAATTCCTCATCTCAACACAAGCTCAAGTTCACCAATTTCTTCTTCAGATGATATTTCAAGTTTGACATCAAGTCAAGGCTCATCAAGTTCTTCTTTAGGTGATAGTTCAAGTCCAACATCATGTTCAAGCTCTTCAAGGAAGGTGCATAGTTTAAATGAAATTTATTTGAGGATTTCTAATGTAAAACTAGTTGAAATTTTTTCATTTGTCAATATAATTCAAGTTGAACCTTCTCTGCATGAAGAAGCCATGAAAGAAACAATATGGATTGATGTTGTGAGTGAAGAGATGCATGTAATTGATAAAAATAATACATGGAAATTATTGAAACTTCCTGAAAAGGAAAAAAAGTGATTGGTCTCAAATGGAGTTATAAGATGAAATACCATGTTTATTGTTCTATGAAAAGAAATAAGGAAAGATTAGTTGCCAAGGGATTTTCACAAATTCCTAGAGTAGATTATTAAGAGACTTTCACTCTAGTTGCAAGATTTGATACAATCAAGATTATCTCAGTGCTTGTTGCACAATACAACTAGGTAGTATTTCACATGAATATAAAATAAACCTTCTTGAATAGTTATATTGATGAGGAATTATATGTGGAACAACTTATGGATTATGAAACTCTAAGAAAATAATGTACTTAGTTTACAAGTTGAAAAAAACTCTCTATGGGTTGAAGCACGCTCCTCGTGCTTGGTATGAAAGGATTGATAACTATTTCTTGAAGAAAGGATTCAACCAAAGTTCCTCTGAGCCAACCTTATATATTCAACATATTTTTAATGATATTCTCATTATTTTCTTTTACATTTATGATCAAATTTATGAGGGTAATATGATAACTTTAATGAAGAAATTTCAAGAAGAAATGAAACAAGAATTTGAAATGTTAGAGTTGGGAATCGTACATTTTTTTATGGTTTTGGTGGTGCAAAAACAATCTAAAGGAAAATATTTATTTCTCAAACCAAGTATGTAGCTAATTTATTGAAGAGGTTTAGAATGATGGCATACACTACAATTGCAACCCCTTGTAACCCTCAGTGAGAAGTTAACCAAGGAAGATAAAAGTTCCAAAGTGGATGCTACTTTTTATAGAAGTTTGGTTGGGAGCCTTATGTATCTCACAACAACTAGACTTGATATTATGTATGTTGTTAGATTCACCTTTCTATTCATGTAGGATCCACATTAGTTTCATTTGTGTGATGTAAACAAAATATTATGGTATGTTAGTGGTATAGATAATTTTGGCATTCATCATTCTTCCAATGATAAATTTGAGCTTGCTAGTTACATGGATTTTGATTCAGCTAGTTTAGTGGATGATAGAAAATCCACATTTGGTTATGTTTACTCATTTCTAGTTCTAGAGTTGTATCTTGGAGTAGTAAAAGATAGGAAACTATGGCTCTCTCTTCCATCGAAGTAGAATATACTGTGAAAGTAACAAGTTGTCAATTCATATAGATTTGAAGGATTTTGGAAGATCTACATCTGATTCAGGAACATCCAACTACTATTTACTGTGATAACAATAGCACCATTGTAATGACCAAAAATCCTATTTTTGAAACTAGATCAAAGCACATTGAGATCAAACATCACTTTGTACATGATTTTTTTCATGATGGGACAATGGAAATGCAAATTTTCCTTACATCTGAGCAAGTTGTCAGTATCTTTATCAAAGCCCCTTGTACAACCAATTTTGTTTCTTTGAGAAATCAATTGGGCCTCATCCCCATTGCTCATCAAGAGGAAGATTGAAGGCATGCATGATCAATAGCTTTTTTTCTGTTATTTTCTTATAAAAGTAATATAGTCATTTTATTTTCATGTACAAAACAATAAAATAGTCTTTGATTCTAATTTTCCAATTCTGTACAAATTGATTATTTTATGAAATTGTTTATCATAATTTTTTATTTTATTTATTCATCTTCGTATAGTGTTAGAGTTATTTGTAAGTTCTTATTCTTCATAGCCTAGATTAGGAGAGTATTTTTTAATCTCTCAAATGGCATTAAAACTCAATTTCTAAGGAAATTTTTTCTTCATCCTAGTCCAAGGGAAACATTCATGATGGTAACCTGTATGAAATATTTTTCACCAATCTGATTCAAGCTTTAGGGAAACAATAGGTACTAAATTTTTAGCCACTTGACTATTGTGATTAGATCTAACGCCTAAATCTATGACGTCCATCTCAAAGGTTGATATTTTCCCAACTAGCAATCACTTTGCTAGAGTTTTTGAAGCTAATATATTAATGTTGAAGAAAAAAATTCTTGCAAAGTGTCTGAGCTATATCAAGATGGATTGAGTTGAAAGAACATAGATACCTTCTTTCTCTTTTGGAGTCGATACAAGGACTTACTTTCTCCAACCCAAGTTGTTTGTGCTATAGAGTTGACTGAGGGAGTATTCTTTTTTATGCCATTAAGAATCCCTATGTAATTATGTTCTTTCTCAATATAATAACTATAATTTATTGAAACTTTATAATTAAAGGGTGCTAACCCCTTGGTAGTACTTATTAAAGAAAACTATCAAGAACTCCATTCCTAACATATCCATGTTGCAAGAAGATGGAAACATAGATAGTCTAATAAATTATACCATGGGTACCTCCCACCCTATGCATATTTTGAACGACTCTATTTTGGGAGTCTCTCACTTAGTGGTGTAGCCCATGTCTCCTATTTGCAACTTTTTTGTCGACCTCAACTCTCTTGATCCTACACTTGTATCTTCGGTGGCTGTGGTTGGGGATTCAAAGTTACCTCCTATTGGCGCGAGACCTTCGTCTAGCTGTATACCTTCAGTTGGCATGGTTGAGATTACTGTTGGTTCTGGGGTGGTTGTGATAAATGTGGCTACCCCTTTCCCTAATGCGGATGCAGCTGTAGGAGTGGTTTAGGCTTCCTTGAACTCTACTAGAGAGTTGGGTGTTCATCCTCATCCTTCTTTTTTTGATGTTGTGAAGTCTAAGAGGCTAAGGGAGGGCTCTGTGCATCCTTTGTGGTGTGCAGACATTGCTCCTATTGTCTCTCTTGGTAAGGAAGTTGTTGAAAATATTGTTTTTTACTCTAAGAATGATCTTATTTGTAGATTTTTTAGTTTGTAGCCTTCCCTCCCTAATTCACATCTTTGGATCACCAACCATTAGTCTCCTTTGGTTGATGGTTCGATGGAGATTTACCCTTCTACAAGGGGTTTTTTGTTTTGGGTTTCAACTCTCCTGAAGATAGACATGCTATTCTAGACTATGGTTTGTGGGTTTGGGATTCTCATCTCTTCTCCATTAGAACTTGGGTTTATTCTTTTAATCCTTTGAATGAACCCTTAGATATTATGCATGTTTGGGTAAAATTTCCTTGTCTTCCCTTTTAGTTTTGGTGCTTCTCTACCTATGAGGGCATTGGTGATACTATTGGTTGATTCTTGAGAGTGGATAAGGCTTCCAAGAATTTTACTCATTCCTCCTTTGCTAGGATCCTAGTGGAGGTTGATCTTTCTAAGGTTCTACATGGTGAGGTAGATTTACAGGTTAATGATTGGTCATGGTCTTAGATGGTGGATTACGAGGGTCTTCCATTTCATTGAAAATGTTTTTTTTTCTATTGGTAACTTGGCCCGTGACTATTCTCGTCGCTCCCGCACTATTTCCTCTTCTACCTAGTGGAAGAACTCACTCCATGAGCACTTAAAAGTATGCCCTGTTGGTAATTCTACTTCTTCTAGTGAAGACTCAAGACCTCCTTCTCCTTCTATGAGAAAAAAATAATATTAACAATACTCTTGTTGGTCCTGCAAACTCTCCTTTGCAAGTTCTTTCTACGTCACATGAATCAATTATGGTGGATGTTGCTCCTCCTGTGGATATTGTGAGGTGATCTCTGGTTATGGTTGTTCCTAATGTTATTAGTACTATTGCCCCTCTTTTGGAAAATGATGGTGTAAATTCTATGGTTTCAGGCTTGGTTTTAGATGCTTCACCTGAAGTATTAGTTGTTCCTCTTGTATGCTACTTTGGAGGGGAGTCTTCTCCCTCTAATCAAAATTTCTAAATTTTATTTTTTGATTGTCCTTAAGGACAACGGTTCATAGAAAGAAGAAACATTTTTCTAAGAAGGTTATGGTTTCGTTTAACTCACCCTCTGAGGCTTTGCTTGGTTCGACCTTTGTTCCTTGAACATTTTCTTGTAGTTTGTTGTTTCTGACTAGTCCTTTGCTGGTAGTTGTTTCTCTTTGATTGGTTGTGTTGGGTCAATCTGTTTTGCTGAGTTGTTTGGCTTTGTTTTTCCATTTTGTAAGGGTTAGGGCCCTTCCCTGCTTATCTAATAAAAAGAATATCCATGTTGCACAATACTATATTGAAGATGAAGATCTTAGAAGAAGGTTAGGGCCCTAAAGAAAGAAAGAACTCCAAACTTTTACAAAAGGATAAGCAAGTCATTAATTTGGACAGTGAGGTTATAGAAGAATATTTAGACTTCCTTTAAGGGGAATGAGATGTGACTAATGGTTTAAAACCTCTTTCCTATATATGGTTGGTTGTGTTGTCCATATGTTGTAGATATGCTATTTTGTAGGATTTTTTCTATTGGTTCTTCTTGTGAAGTTTCATCTTTCATAGAATATGTTTCTTGTTAGTTTTCTATTTTGGATTTTAGCTATGTTTTTTGTATTTGATTGTTAGATTTTTTGGGCCTTTTAGAAACACACCATTGTCTGTAATATTAAAAAAATTGTGCAATTTATAAATTAACACATCAAATAAAATAAAATAAGACTTATTAAATAATTTTTAAATTAAATTTTAATACTAATAGAAGTATACACTTAACATATGAAGTAAATAATTAATTAACATTACAAATAAGTTCAACATAAAGATATTTATCTAACTTATGTTATAAATTTAATAATCAACATCCTCAATATTTTCAAATAAATATATTTAAAATATTACACTAATTTTAATATTCTTATAAATAATATATTTTCAAATAACATAAAAAAAATCTTAAATATTTTTAAAATTAAATTAAAATAGATTATTTGAAAAATATTAAAGTTGTTATTGAATTTTTTCAATTCTATTACATCAATACAACTTTTTATTATTTTTTTTAATGAATCATATTCTCCTATGCAAGAGATTCTTGTTTTCCCTTGTCTTTTTTATATATTTGCATATTACTAATTATACTCATTGTATCCAAATCAAGAGATGTTCTTCAAAGTTATTGATTTTTCTCAATTTTATTACATCAATACAACTTTTTATTTTTTTTATTTTTTTATTAGTCATATTGTCCTACGCAAGAGATTCTTGCTTTTCTTTTCTTTTTAATATATTTACATTGTTTACACGTTAACGTATTTCTAATTATAGTCATTATAGTCATTGTCTATATCCATTTATCCAAATCAAGGGATTTTCTTCAAAGTTGTATAATTAATTAATAATGAATATACATAAATTTTCAAAGAAAAAGAATATTGGCCATCCGACGCCTTCGAGGCGGATTATAGCCACTTGGCACCACAGAGAAAAAATGTTACTATGGAATGCGACATCCAGCCAGTCCAATCATTAGAATACTGAATTGCCCAAACCAATTGAGAGTATCTCAAGCGTCTTGTATCTTCGTCGTTATGTCTAGCAGCCCACAATGTAGAGAATGGCTCAGCTCTGGCGCTCCGTGTGCCCTCCTCTTCTCCTCTGTTGCCGCTTCCCTCATTTTTATGTCACATGCAGGAGACCTTAGCTTTGCATTGCCTCCCAGCTTGGATTTTATAATTGAAAATGATGCCTATTTTCAAGGAGACAAGGTCATACAATTAACCAAGAACGAAGCTACAGTGAACCTAGGCAGTAGCTTAGGCTGGGCGGCAGACAATAAATCAGTTTCGCACTCCTCTCGAGCTCTCGCGAACTTCTCTAACCATTTTCAATTCATTATCGGCAGGGGCAATGATAATCAAAGCAGTTTTGGTGACGGACTGACTTACTTCATGGCGCCTTTCAACTTGGAACAGCCCTTGAACGCCTCTGGCGGAGGGCTTGGCTTGTTTTATACCGCAGCCTATAATGCATCATTCAATCAGGTGGTTGCTGTGGAATTCGACACTTTCAACAATCCTTGGGATTCTGATGACAGCTATGTGGAGGTTGACGTCAATAGTATTATTTCCAAGGTAGACATCTTGCTGAGAAACGAAACTACAAACTCCAGTCTTTGTGATAAGAATCTTAAAAATGGAAAGCAGTGGGATGAGTGGACGGATTATGACGGCGAGGCAAAGATGCTGCAAGTGTTTCTCTTCTGTAACCCCAATGGCATTAGAATTTCTAAACCGCCAACCCCAATCTTAGTTTATGATATAGATCTGCGGGGCTTTCTTCTAGAGAACATCAAAGTTGGCCTCTCGGCTTCAACAGGATTTTCCTTAGAGACACACACTGTGAAAACTTGGAATTTCTCTTGTCAATATTCGTGGGAGTTATCAGTTGTCCCACTTACAAATAACGCTTCCAATGTAAATAACTCTTTTATTGGCTAGCGACTGGATTTCAAAAAAAAGCAAACACGATGGTGAGGCAAGTGAAGAGATCGATGTGGAGCTGGACAAATGGTTTTCTCAGGGACCCCGTAAGTTCTCTTATGTGGAGCTCGGTACTGCGACATGAAACTTCAGCGATGATCAAAAGCTTGGGCAAGGTGGCTTCGCTGACATCTAAAGGGGCATCCTGCTTGGCACGAAGGAAATGGTGGCTTTGAAGAAAATATCTCAAGGGTCGAATCAAGGAAGAAAGGTTTCTGAGGTTACCATAATTAGTAAGCTGAGACACCATAACTTTGTGCAGCATTTTGGATGGTGCCACAAAAAAGGCGAGTTACTCCTGGTCAACGAACACCTGCCTAATGGGAGCGTGTATAATTTTATTTCTGGGGAGCCGAAGGGTTCTCTGGATTGGGACCGAAGGTATAATATCGCTTGTGACGTAGCCTCTGCTCTTGTTTATCTCCATGAGGATTGGGACCAGTTTGTCAGGGCAAGCAATGTAATATTAGGTTCCAATTTTAATGCGAAGCTGGGGGATTTTGGTTGGGCAAGATTGGTGGAGCGTGGTCATACAGCTTCGCATACTACTGTGGTGGCGGGCACACTTGGCTATTTAGCGCCTGAATGTGTAATAACAAGGAAGGCCAGTCCAGAGGCCGACGTGTACAGCTTTGGGGTCATGACTTTGGAAATTGCCTGTCGAAGGCGGCCCGTTGACCATTTTTAAGTAAACACAATTGTAGACTGGTAGAATGGGTTTGGGACTTATACGGAAGCAGAAATATTTTATATGCTCCGGATGAGAAACTAGGTCGAAAGTTTAACGAGAAAGAAATGGAGATTATACTGTTGGTGGGGCTGCTGTGCTCTCATCTAGACCCTGCATCAAGGCCAAAAATGAGAGAGGTGAGATATCGAAAGGGGAAGCTGAATTGCCATACGTTCCTATAGGTTTCCCCGTCGCTGTGTACAGCCAGCACCTTCGTCCTGATGTCTTGTCAAGCTCATCGTTAGCTAATGCATCCGTTTTCACTTCTTCGAGAACTTCAAGCTGCCCGGATAAAATATCGAAGTCTCTACTGTTCATCTCGGAGCCTCGCTAGTTTATACAAATTCAAATACAAGTGTTCCTCCTCTTAATGTATCCATTATTGAATTCCAGATTCCCAGAATATTCTAAACAAAATACGATCCTCCTTGATCCACGTAATCAAATAAAAATGGGATGTATTTCATAACTGCACTCATCTTTATGGGAGTATAGAATTTGCTTCATGAATGGGTTCGCGGATTCGGTCGACCAAAAAAACAATAGATGAGTAAATGTAATTATTATTTATTTTTGCTGAATAATTACGCCAAGAGGCATTCTACAGTCGTATAGGGCTCCAAAGACTCGTTACGCCAAGAGGCGTTCTACAGTTGTATAGGGCTCCAAAGACTCGTGTACATAAAAAAGAATGCAAATGTAACTGATGGGAGTGGATGTAAGTAGTGGGCAGTTGAAGAGTCACCGTATTAACGATCGTGGAGAAGCAGAATAGGGAGAGTAACCGATGGATGTTGAAGGGTTGCCCATCCACTCCAATTTAGTAAATTTTTTTAAAAAATTAATATTTATATAAAACATTCAAATAGACTCACAAAAACTTTAAGGGGAAAAATCCAAGTCCAATCGATGGTCTAGATTCACTCCATGAAACTGACATATATAGTGTACCTAGTTCACACAACTTGGAATCCACAGGGAATATCCACCATGACCGCAAGAGTTCATACTAACTTCGTATATAGGGGAGACAATATAAGGCCCAAATTTAACAATCGATCTTGCTTGTCATCAACCCTGCATAAAACAAAAAAATCTATAACAAGTCCCAAGCAGCACTATCGTCAACAACATATGTCACATAACTCTGTAAAATTTGTCTATTTCAAACCAATGCACACAATCATACTTTTCTAGAGTGCTTTAACATTCAACAATTAATTATAGGAAATTGTAATTTTATTTATGTTTTAGATGCTACTTTGGATTTTATCCAAAAAAATTATTACATTATTCTTCAATGAAAAGTACAATCACTACAAATTAAAAAAGAATGTTCTTTATTTTAGTAGAATTTTGAAAGTTTAATCATTTTTCCTACTATAAGATTAAAAATATATATAAATTAATTATTAAAACAAAAAATTTATAGATATGGTTCGACCAAGAATGTTTGAATCAGATGAGTAAAGGAGGAAACATCAGAGAGAGTATCAAAGAGAATATCGAAGAAGGCAATGGAAACAAATGACAGATGTTCAAATAGAAGAACAAAGAAGAAGATGCAATGAAGCTGAAAGACAAAGACATGCTAGACGACGAGCAGAAGTAGCAATACAAGAATTAGAATTTCAAAATAGAGAGGAGACAAATTTGATTAGAAATACTCGTCAACAAACTTCTGAAGGAACCTCTCATTCTGAAGGAGAAGAAAGACAACAAGGTGATCCTCAATCGAGTGAGAGGTACAACAATACATCAGATGCAAACAATCAATTGAATGTTGAAAATGAAGCTTCAAGGTCAATAGATCGTGTATTAGAAACACCTCAACATGGAAGTCAAATTGATATCAATTTAGGTGTAGAAGACAATGTACAAAAACCCAAATGGAATGCTTCATGCTGATTTTCAAAGTTTTCAAATGCAATTCTAACATCAATTAGATAGTTTAAAAATGCCAAACATGTGTTACGTGGAAATATTTTTAAATATTTTATTTGACATTTTTTTGCAAAATCAATCTTTAAACATAGTATTTATGCCTAAATTCAATCAAATATGAAGTTTAATTTTGTCAAGATTATGAAATTAGATTTTTTTGTGCTATTTCAAATATATATAAAGTTTTTTCATTATTTATTTTATGCACTATTTGTTACTAATTTTTTATTTTATTTTATGAAAATTATGGATACTTTTGTTCTTATCATTCTTAAATGCTAACCTTAATTTTATTGTTCTTTTATTTTCAGCGAATAATCTAATTGAAAATCGAAGAATCACATAATGAATCAGAAATCGTAGTTGAAAGCCAAACTGTCTTTGTAAGGTCAAATGATTTTATTGAAACCTTTGTTGACAAATGTCCAAGAACAGTTTTAGAGTGTTGCAATGAGATTGTCAAAGAAATTGAAAATACAAGCTTAATGATTGATGATGATGTCAAGGAACAAGAAATAATCACAATGGAAGCTGTTGCAAAAAAAGTTCATGAGGCTTATACTATAGTAGCTGCATTTCCAAATATGCTCAAAGATGTATATGAAGATCACTATGAAAATAAAGGTCATAATACCAATCTCATTGCTGAAGAATTTGTAATGTATTTACTCCATTACAATGAGTTTTTATTAGTATAATCACTTCTTATTTGACCTTAAGTACTTCTTATATTTACAAAATTTGTACACATTATAGAAAAGGTTTATTAATTTTGTTGAACTTATATTATAATATTAAAAAAAAAACTTTTTAAAAAATTGAAGAGGATGTGTGGCAACATATAACAGTTCCATTTATGTTTCTTTTCTTCTTTTGATAACATATTTTGTGCTACTCATTATTTGTAATGTATGTGGTTTTTTAAAATGTGTGGTATTAAATATATTTTTTAAGTGGATGTGTGCGAAATCTATATATGAAATATTAAATGTAAGCAAATATAAGTTAAAATTTAAGATTTATATTTAAATTTTAACAAAATTATTTAATACATGTTTGCAAATCAATCTTAACTTAACCCTAATCCTAAAAGTATACTAACATATACTAAAATATTATTATATAATAATATTATTATTTAACCCTAACCCTAACTCTAACTCTAACCCTAAATCTAACCTAACTCTAACCTAATTAAACCCTAACCCTAACCCTAACCCTAACCTGAACTCTAACCCTAACCCTAACCTAAACTCTACCCTAACCCTAACCTAATTAAACCCTAACCCTAACCCTAATCCTAACCCTAACCCTACAATTAAACCTAACTTAATTAAACCCTAATCCTAACCCTAATCTTAATTCTAACCTTAACCCTAACCCTAATCCTAACCGTTACCGTAACCCTAAACCTAACCCTAAACAAGAATTAACAAACCTAAACCTAGTCCCAAAAATAAATCATAATCCAAACCCTAATTAAATCCTGACCCTAACCCTAACACTAACCCCAATCCTAACCCCAATCCTAACCCTACCCATAATCCTAATCTTAACTCTAACCCTAACCATAATCCTAACCCTAACAATAATCTTAACACTAACCCTAACCCTAATCCTAACCCTAACCCTAATCCTAATTTTGGTCCTAATCCTAACCTAATTAAACCCTAACCCTAATCCCAACTCTAATCCTTATCCTAACCCTAACCCTAAATAAAATTAATAAAACCTAACCCTAACCCTAACCTAATTAAACCCTAACCCTAACCATAATCCCAATCCTAACCATAATCCTAACGCTAACCCTACTCTTAAACCTAACCTAATTAAACCCTAACAAAAATTAATAAACCTAGCCCTAATTCTAAAA
>VDFB02000017.1:349152904-349278680 GCA_007258455.2 Sequoia sempervirens | reverse complement strand
CTATTTGTCTTTCTCTACTTCTCTCTATTTTCCTCTCTTTTTCTCTTTTTCTCTCTCCCTCCCCCCTCTCTCTATATCTCCTTATATCTCTATCTTTATATTAATCTATCTTGTTGTATATCTCTTTATATCTCTGTCTCTCCCTCTTCCTCTTTCTTCTTTATCTCATTATCTCTTCCTTTCTATCCATCCCTCTCTATCTCTCCCCTTTATCTCCCTATCTCTCTATCTTTATTTCTCCCTCTATCTCTCTATATATCTAAT
Organism: Sequoia sempervirens; assembly: GCA_007258455.2. Taxonomy (NCBI): domain Eukaryota; kingdom Viridiplantae; phylum Streptophyta; class Pinopsida; order Cupressales; family Cupressaceae; genus Sequoia; species Sequoia sempervirens. The sequence continues at coordinate 349,278,416 of VDFB02000017.1, read as the reverse complement.
CTATTTGTCTCCCTTGTCCTCTCTCATTCTATATTCATCTCTACCTCTATCTATTTGTCTCTCTTCCTCTCTCACTCTATTTTCATCTCTACTTCTATATTCCTCTCTTCCCCTCCATCTCTAGAAATGTCCCCCTCTCTCTACCCATCCATCTCTCTCCCTATCTCTTCCCCTCCCTCTTCATAGACCTTCATTGTCTTCTTTATTGAAAGATTTTCTTTCACTCATTTTTAGAGACCTTTGTTGCACAACAATATCATTTTATGAATGGCTAACCAATTGAACTCATATAATACACAAATTTATGCAAAAAATAGGCTTAAAGTTTCCCTAATTGACATTCCACACCTTTTCGAAGTACTCATTGCACACCAAGGTGTGATTGCTAATATTTATAAATATAAAATTCAATAATTTAAAAAAATCCTTTTAAAAACTCAATTTTTTTATAAATATAAAACTCAAAATTTGAAACAAATTTAAAAAACTCAATTTTTTTTTCATGTTCAACTATTATTTACTTAATTGAATATTTATTTTATTTTTTATGTATATATTACAATAATGAATATTTTATTTTCTTAAATTAATCTTTAAGATATAAATTAATCTATCCTATATAAGTTTATATAAATAATGAAATTAGTATTAAAAAAAGTTTAAATTGAATTTTATCTTTATAAGGATATAAATACTTCTTAAATAAGAATAAGAATACGTGACTAAAATAGTCTTTAAGAATTAAATAATAATGATTATCTTCTAAACTAAAAATAATGCTTATATTATATTTGCTTTTTCTTTCTAATATAAAAGTAACACATGCCATTTGATTATTTTTGTCTTATTTAAACCATGTAAATTACTTGCCAAAAAAAACTTGGTAAGATGTGTAAAAGGCATTCCACCAATTCTTATTAGATTTTATTTTAATGTTAATGCATTTCACTTTTATGTGATCTTCAAAAAGCCCTAATCAACTGTGGATATCTCATGAGGTACAAATATTTAAGAATATTATAAATAGCATAAATAAATAAAATCCCTAATCAACCGCCGATTTCTCATGAGGTGAATATTTAAGAATATTATAAATAGCATAAATCAAAATGAGACAAATTTTTCCAAAGCTATTCTCAACCCATGTGAGCCCTAAAATTCATTACTATATTCTATTCTATTTTCTTTTTCTTTATCTGTGTAGGTGTGAGGCATGGGCGCCACGCCAACATAGCTTTTTTTTTAGGACATTTTTGTACACTGTCAACTCTCTGAAGGCTTATTAATGCCATTGATGAATTCATAGAACTTATCAAAGTCGGGCCATAGATCCTTCACAGCTACTTTACATCGAAACAATATTTCTCATTCGACTACCCTGCTCACCGGCAACTTGCGAGAGTGATAACACATGACTCGATTCCCAACAGGCTTTCCGGAAGAAATCCCCTACCCCAACATGCCGATAGGTGGGAGTATTACGATAAAGGTAGCGTTTCTTTCGAGGCATAACTGTACAAATACAGTCCCATCGCCTCTGAGAACCCCACCGTTTTCTGGTGTCAGACTGCTGGAAATTCCGGTGGGGTTCCCCCACGTAAAATAGCCTATCAGCTAACTACCCTAATCCCAATCCTACCCCTAATCCTAACCCTAACCCTACTCTTAAACCTAACCTAATTAAACCCTAACCCTAATCCTAATTCTAACCTTAATCCTAATGCTAATCCTAACTGTAACTGTAACTCTAAAAAAAAATTAATAAACCTTACCCTAATCCTAAAAATAAATCATAATCCAAACCGTATTAAACCCTAACCCTAACCCTAACACCAACCCCAATCCTAACCCTAACCCTAATCCTAATCCTAACTCTAACCCTAACTAGAATGCTAACCCTAACCCTAATCTTAGCCCTAAGCCTAACCCTAATCCTAACCCTAACCCTTATCCTAAGCCTAATCGTAATCCTAACCCTAACACTAATCCTAATCCTTATCCTTATCCTACCCTAATAAACACTAACCCTAACACTAATCCCAATCCTAACCCTTATCATAACCCTAACCCTAAATAAAATTATTAAAACCTAACACTAAGCCTAATCCTTACCCTAACCCTACCCTAACCCTAATCCCGACCCTAACTATAATCATAAATCTTAAATTAAAATTTAAGATTTATATTTAAATTTTAACAAAATTATTTAAAAAATGTTTGCAAATCAGTCTTAACCTAACCTTAATTGTAAAAGTATACTAACATATACTAAAATATTATTATATAATAATATTATTATTTAATCCTAACCCTAACTCGAACGCTAGCCCTAACTCTAACCTAACTCTAACCTAATTAAACATTAGCCCTAACCCTAACCCTAATCCCAATCCTAACCCTAACCCTAACCTAATTAAACCCTAACCCTAACTCTAACCCTAACCATAACCATAACCCTAACCCTAAACTAATTAAACCCTAACCCTAACCCTAATCCTAATTCTAACCTTAAGCCTAACCCTAATACTAATGTTAGCCCTAAACCAAATCCTAACCCTAACCCTAATCCTAACTCTAACCCTAACCCTCATCCTGACCGTAACCCTAATCCTAATCCTAACCCTAACCCTAACCCTAACCCTAACCCTAACCCTAACCCTAACCCTAACCCTAACCCTAATCTTTTCCCTTACCCTAATACTAACCCCAACTGTAAACCTAATCCTAACCCTAATCATATTAGAATATTTTAATTATTATAATTATTTTATAATAAAGTAATTTTATAATAAAATATATAATTAGAATATTTTAATTATTATAATAATTTTATAATAAAGTAATTTCATAATAAAATATATAATAAATATAAATAAAAAATTAGAATATTTTAATAATTATAATAATTTTACAATAAAATAATCGTATAATAAAATATATAATTAGAATTTTTTAATTATTAAAATAATTTTATAATAAGATAATTTTATATTAAAATATATAATAAATGTAAATAAAAATTAATTTAAGATATCACATGTGCTATGACTGCTACTAGCATATATATATATTATTTTAATAATAATATATATAAAATATGCCAAGAGATATCCTTCTCAAGGCACCTATTCAATTTTTATAATAAAAATTTGATTAAAAAATAGGTGCCTCAAGAAGGATATCTCTTAGCATATTTTATATATATTATTATTAAAATAATATATATATGCTAGTTACACCGAGAGGCATTCTACTGTTGTATAGGGCTCCAAAGACTCGTGTACATAAAAAAGAATGCAAACGTAACTGATGGAAGTGGATGCGAGTAGTGGGCAGTCGAAGAGTCACTATATTAACGATAGTGGAGCAGAAGAGGAAGAGTAACCGATGGATGCTAAAGGGTTGCCAATAGTATGATAAAGCTAGCATCTAAATATAGGCATTTCATACTGGAAATACATCTTCTGTGAGTATTCGATAAAACATATGCTTGCTGAGTAAGTATGATCTTCGTACCTATAGTAATACATTGCCAATATTGGTGCCTAAAGATCTAAAGTGGGAGAAAAGTGGACGGAGATTAGACGAAGGTTGGAAGAATCAATCAGGTATGCCCTTCATACCAAACTTCTATATATTAATTTAGAATCAAGCTTCCTTACTTCAGAGGCATTAAGAAACTTTCTAAAGTTTGGCATATGTATCCTTGATGCGTAGTATCCGATAATTGGATTTTCTTTAAAGTCTAGAATGAAAATGCCCTGCTTTATGAATGCTTTGAGAAGGGATGTCTGTATCATGGTGGTATTATGACCCTATTTATTAAGAGTCTTAAGCTTCCATAGTTCATAATTAGTGGAGAACAGGAGCTTTAGTAAAAAAATTATCATAGATATGGATGTTTTATATCAGTTTACTCATCCATCATCATGATAATGAAGTTTTTAGATTGTAGATAGGACCTCCTGGATCTCCAAACTAATCCTCATCCAAATGATATATGGTTGGATTTCTGAAAGAAACCACAAATTCATTTTTTTCTTAAGATTATGCTTAGTCATTTTTTTCTTAAGATTATGTTTAGATTGGTGTCCCGATCTGTAGATTGATTCACCATTTTTCTCATTTAAATTTTTTTGTACTAAACTTTATGGTGTTCGATTTGGATAGCATGATGATTCTTTGGCTATCAATTGGCCTTACGAGAATGTTGTTGCAATGCTTCCTTGACTAATTCTGCAGGGGTGCACCTTGGAGCTATATGCACCCTAGAAAAAATAAGCATTTCAAGGTTGATTAAAATATATCAAATGTGTCATTGATTGCTATTTCCAAGCACTGTTCAAATTTAAAAAAAATCAAGCTCACTAGTTGTGACTCTGTCACAGGAGATGGAATTTGTGCCTTTTCACAACATGTTTCTTTGGAGGCAATGATTTTATATGGATGTAGTAATGTCCACAGTGAAGATATTGAACAAATGGTACTTGGATGCCCCACCATAAGTTATCTTGGATTAGATCAAGATCTTAGACATTGGATTCTTGCCAATGTAATTGAGAGAATTTAGGGTCATTGTTGAGTAGAATGGTTATAAATTGCTAATAATGTCCTTAATTGGGAGGGGTTTCAGGACCCTAAAAATTGGCTTTGTTGATGTGAAGGAAATATTCTTATAGCTTAATCCAATATGCTATTGAGTTGTTTAAAACTTTGGAGGAATCACATTATTCAAACTTGCTAAATAGTCTCAAATAGGTGGACTTTAATTTCAAATAGCATAAAATTGGGAGGAGGCTCAATTAGCAACACAATACTCACAAACTCATGAAACATATGAGTAGAGGACTAGAATAAATGGTGTAGGAATGATTAGGTGTGGTAAGTAAATTGACAATGGAATTTAGAACTACTGGACTACTTGTGGAATCCTTCACTGAATAATTCTAAAGAAAACTAATAAAGTAGTGAAAACAATTAAACAATCAGAAAAGAAGTGAGACAATCAATTGGTAAATCTCCAATCCTTGTAAATGCAATAACTATCCTAAGTTCAAACTATTGGCATCATCACATTTACTATGGTTATGTTTCTTCATTATCTCATAAAAATCTTCATCATAGCATGGCCTTCTCTCTTGTTTGAAGATCCAGCTAGTTGACATAGAATATTTATCATAGTATAGTCTTCTCTCTCAGCCAATGAGCCCGACATCTTTTAATACTACCATTGGATCTTTGGATCTAGTGAGAGCCATTGCCTCTGCCACAAGTATCAAGCCACATTAACATGAAATCACACAATAGGAATTGAGGGAAAGATTAATGAGTCTACCACCTGGGTCAGATGAGTCATCTTCTTGCAATTTAAGGTGAGCCTGTGATTGCTAGGACTATCTAAAATTTTATAAATTTTAAATTTATAAATTTAGAAACATATAAATTTATATAAACCTAGAAACTTAGAAACTTATAACATTAATCTTTAATTTAAGATGAAAAATTATAAGTTTATAAATTTATAAACTTAGAAATTTATAAGTTTATAAATTTATAAACTTAGAAATTTATAAGTTTATAAATTTATCATTCAACTTATAAATTTATTTTATTATCTACATGAAAAAGTTTCTTAAATTTATAAATTTAAAAAATCAATATATATATATATATATATATATATATAAGTTTCTAAAATTTATAAACTTATAAATTTTAGAAACTTATAAATTTCTAAAAAACATCAAGGATATCTTTGTTTCTAAGTTTCTAAAAACTTACAAACTTATAAGATTATAAATATTTTATAAATTAATTTTTATTTTTTAAAATGTGTGGTATTAAATATATTTTTTAAGTGGATATGTTTAAAATCTATATGAAATATTAAATGTGCCACAAATATAAGTTAAAATTTAAGATTTATATTTAAATTTTAACAAAATTATTTAATAAATGCTTGCAAATCAATCTTAACCTAAACCTAATCCTAAAAGTATACTAACATATACTAAAATATTACTATTTAACCCTAACCCTAACTCTAACTATAACCCTAACTCTAGCCTAACTCTAACCTAATGAAACCATAACCCTAACCCTAAACCTAAAATAATTAAACCCTAACCCTAACTCTAACCCTAACCCTAACCCTAACTCTAACTCTAACCCTAACCCTAATCCCAACCATAACCCTAACCCTAACCTAAACGCTAACCCTAGTAACCCTAACCCTAACCTAATTAAACCCTAACCCTAATCCAAATCCTAACCCTAATCAAAACCCTAATCCTACACTTAAAACTAACTTAATTAAATCCTAAACCTAATCGTAATGCTAATTCTAATTTTAACCCTAACCCTAATCCAAATACTAAATGTAACCCTAAACCTAACCCTAAACAAAAATTAATAAACCTAACCCTAATCCTAAAAATAAATCATAATCCAAACCCTAATTAAACCCTAACCCTAACCCTAACACTAACCCCAATACTAACCCCAATCCTAACCCTAACCATAATCCTAATCCTAACTCTAACCCTAACCATAATCCTAATCGTAACCCTAATATTAGCCCTAACCCTAACCATAATCTTAACCCTAACCCCAATCCTAATCCTAATCCTAATCTTAACCTAATTAAACCCTAAACCTAATCCTGACCCTAAATAAAATTAATAAAACCTAACCCTAACAGTAACCTAATTAAACCCTAACCCTAATCCTAATCCTAACCCTAATCCCAATCCTAACCATAATCCTAACCCTAACCCTACTCTTAAACCTAACATAATTAAACCCTAACCCTAACTCTAATCCTAATTCTAACCTTATCCCTATCCCTAATCCTAACTGTAACCCTAACCCTAAACCTAACCCTAAATAAAAGTTAATAAACCTAACCCTAATCCTAAAAGTAAATCATAATCCAAACCCTAATTAAACCCTAACCCTAACCCTAACCCCAATCCTAACCCAATTCTATTCCTAACCCCAATCCTAATCCTAACTCTAACCTTAGCCATAATCCCAACCCTAACCCTGATCCTAAGGCTAATCGTAATCGAAATCGTAACCATAACCCTAATCGTAATCTTGATCCTAATCCTAACCTAATTAAACCCTAACCCTAATCCCAACCATGACCCTTATCCTAACTCTAACCCTAACTAAAATTAATAAAACCTAACCCTAACCCTAATCCCAATCCTAACCCTAATCACAATCCTAACCCTAATCCTAACCCTAACCCTACTCTTAAACCTAACCTAATTAAAACCTAACCCTAACCCTAATCCTAATTCTAACCTTAACCCTAACCCTAATCCAAATTGTAACCCTAACCCTAAATAAAAATTAATAAACCTAACCGTAATCCTAAAAATAAATCATAATCCAACCCTAATTAAACCCTAATCCTAACCCTAACATCCACCCCAATCCTAACCCCAATCCTAACTCTAACCCTAATCCTAATCGTAACTCTAATCCTAACCATAATCCTAACCCTAACCCTAATCTGAGGCCCAACCCTAACCCTAATCCTAACCCTAACCCTAATCCTAAGCCTCATCATAATCCTAAGCCTAACCCTAATCCTAATCCTAACCTAATAAACCCTAACCCTAATCCCAACCCTAATCCCAACCCTAACCCGAAATAAAATTAATAAAACCTAACCCTAACCCTAATCCTTACCCTAACCCTACCCTAACCCTAATCCCAACTCTAACTGTAATCATAAATCTTAAATTAAAATTTAAGATTTATATTCAAATTTTATCACAATTATTTAATAAATGTTTGCAAATCAATCTTAACCTAGAACCCTAATCCTAAAAGTATACAAACATATACTAAAATATTATTATATAATAATATTATTATTTCATCCTAACCCTAACTCTAACTCTAAACCTAACTCTAACCTGATTAAACCCTAACCCTAACCCTAACCCGAACTCTAACCCTAACCCTAGCCCTAACCCTAATCTAATTAAACCCTAACCCTAATCCTAATCCTAACCCTAATCCCAATCCTAACCCTAACCCTACTCTTAAACCTAACCTAATTAAACCCCAACCCTAACCCTAATCCTAATTCTAACCTTAACCCTAACCCTAATACTAATGTTAACCCTAAATCAAAAGTAACACTAATCCTAACCCTAACCCTAATCCTTTTTCTAATCCTAACCATAACACGTTTTCTAATACTAACCCTAACCCTAATCCTAACCCTAACCCTAACTCTCATCTTGACTGTAACCCTAATCCTAGCCCTAGCCCTAGCCCTAACACTAACCCTAACCCTAACCCTAATTTTTTCCCTTACCCTAATACTAACCCCAAGCCTAAACCTAATCCTAACCCTAATCATATTAGAATATTTTAATTATTATAATAATTTTATAATAAAATAATTGTATAATAAAATATATAATTAGAATATTTTAATTATTAAAATAATTTTATAATAAAATAATTATATATTAAAATATATAATAAATATAAATATCACATGTTGCGTCGCGACTGCTACTAGCATATATATTATTTAATAATAATATATATTAAATAAATGGAGAGATATCCTTCTCAAGGCGCCTAAAAAAATAGGCGCCTCAAGAATGTATTTTTAGCCGATAGGCTATTCTGGGCGGGGAATCCCACTGGATTTGTCTGATGTCCGATTTTCCGCTGCCAGTTGTGGGTGCTTCGATCTCCTCGTACTGTTTCATTTCAACCATTGACGATGGAAGTGAGGCCCCTATACTGTGCACAGTGGGGTAAGTATGATAGGGATGGTGAAAGGGCATGGCACCCCTGTCCATGGACCACGTAGTACTGGCTGTGAGGAGCAGAAAATAGGTGAGATTCATGTAATGAGTTAAATAAGGACAATGATTGTAATGGCACCATTAATTGATGTACGTGACCATGCATAGATGCTTTGAGGGAGGGGTGTTCATTTTAGGAATTGTGTTTAATGCTGCCAATACAGATATCAAGTGAGATCTTTCTTGTAAGATTTTGTCAAAAATCAGCATTCATTGGTCACGTGGAGGAGAGGTTTCTTGGATGCAAGGCATAGGCACGACATTTGTAACAGTCTCCAGCACTAGCAGTTCCCCTAAAACAAATGGTTATGAGCTCTGTAGAAGTTTTCATGGATTCCAGTACCAAATGGCAGCCAATAAGAATATCCCATGAATTGCAATTGCATCCTCAACCAATTCTTTCATGTTTTTGGAAAAATTTAAGGCATATTCTCTAATTTGTTGTTAATTTTCAAATGTTGAAGAGGCAAACTTGTCGCAGTTGTAGGAAATTCTTTGGAAAAATCATCACAGATGTACCAAATTCTTTGCCAAAATAAATTATCTTGGAGAAGAGGTGTGACATAAGAAGTGCTTCCACTCACCAACTAGACAATACTAAAATATAACACCAAGGAAATAGAGCTATATCATTTTCTGTAGATTGTCACTTTGTGTAATGATTTTTCTATACTTGATGATAGCTTAAGGTAACTATATATTTTTTTGGGAAGCAAGCTCTTTTATGACATGTAAGTTCATGATTAGGACTTTGCAAAATCATTCATTGTTATTTTGATGCAAGGTGAGGCTGGCCGTAACCTGCAAACCCAACCGACATTATCAAATCACATGTACATAAATTATTTGAGAGTATTATTTCTGAAGTAGATAGCCAAGAAGGTGAAGCGAGTAAAATGTTAGGGTTAGGGCAGCACCTTAATTAGCCCAGTAGAAACAATGAAATTCTTCCATGTGCGGGGAGGCTAAGTACCTGAGTCTGAAATAAATTTCGGTTGAGACATCTAGCAAGGGCGTGGCAAGGTATATGTAAATGGGCACACTATATAGCCTTATTATTAAAATATAAGCAAGCAAATATTAAAATATACAAGCTTGATGAATAGGGAGGTAGATAGGGAGATCCTTAAGATAACATGGTATCTCTTGAGCATGCCGTGGAATTTGGCTTTAACTTGCCTTTTTGCATTTGCTGAAAAGTTTCTAAAACCTTTTTAATAAATCCATTTCGTGCAATCTACCATGTAGTCCACATGTACCCCTAGTCACGCCTTGCTTCTGCTTTAAAAGTTTGCATAAGGTTGCATACTTTTCACTCATGTCCACCATGGCATTTGCAACTGCCAATCACACTTGCTTGAAGGCTTGATATAAATTCTAGACTAATAATAAAACTTATAATAATAATAATAAAATAAATTAACTTGCACTTAAGGAAGGTTCGAGGAGTATGCCAATAAAAGGCTTGATATAAATTCTAGAATAATAATAATAATAATAATAAAATAAATTAACTTGAACTTAAGGAAGGTTCAAGGAGTATGTCGATAGAAATTATACGTGAGTTAATATTTAGGGAGTACATGTCTGTGTATGTAGATTTTAGTGGTATATGGTTGGATTAAACAATTAATAGTAGATGTTGAATAATGGAATGGAATAAATTTAGTCAAACTTAGATTTATTTTTTTCTTAAAAGAATTAAGTATTATCCATTATGAAATATTTGTATATAGATTTAAAACATAAAGCAATGTCAATGGGAAAAGAAATTTGTCATCAAATTGTCAAAAACATTGCAAATAGAAATATAATGTTCTCATATCAAAAAATTTACTAGCTTTAATGTGATAATGAGATTTTGGAGGTGTTTACCTTACATGAATGTCATAGTTTGTTAAAATTGCAAGATACACACATAGGTTAACCTTAGGTCATAAATTAAAATATTAGATTCTCTTGAGAGCTTTTGTTGAACTAAAGTTACCCATCTTCTTTTATTAAGAATGTTATAAAATATATATATATATATATATATTTATGTATGTAAACCAAAATTTTTACTAACATTAAGTTATGTAAATTAATTTGTGTATGATCATACAAGACATTAATACATATGCACATTAGTACATGCATGAAATAATTAAAATTGGAACCAAGGGTAAAACATTTGGTGATTCATTTACATTCTAAGCTTGTATAAGGTGTATGGCATCATGATGGGCATTACACTTAGAATAAAATAATATTATTCTAACTGTAACAATTACTCAAGGCGAGATGTATAGAAAGAAGTAGAGTTGAGGAAGATTGCAGGAGGGAATAGGAGCGAGGCATGACCATTTTGCAATAACCCTAGATGTGACTACCACCCAAAAGGTAATGTGTTTCACTTGATCCATTCTCTTGCTAAATTTTATTTTATTTTATTTAAGCAATGTCGAATAGCAACATTCAATGTTAGTTTGCTTATGGTTTCGTTGATAAAAGAAATTCCAAATATTTCCATAGTTGGGTGCAGAGACTACAATAAATTTTATCATGGGATTCACTCAGCAATTCTAGGTAGTAGTATGCTTTGAAAACATACTCATTTCCATATGCTATTTTTGAAGCCATCATACATATATCCACACAATATTTGCTTCCCATTTGGTTAAATTTTTCGGCACTATGGTCTAAATCTAGACGGCCATCCAAGTATCCAATGGCACTAAAGTAGTTTCATGTGCCCCTCTTGGGTTTTATAATGCCATCCCCTAATCAAATGAGTCCTTTAAAAACCAAACCAAAACAAAACAAAAACAAACAAACTATATTTTATAATTTCCTGGCCATAAACAGCCAACACATTCTTTAGGCTGAGTGCATAGAGAGGTTCTCTCTACACATTGGAACCTAATTAAATAATGCAATTCATCCCAAAAGAATATTGTAGTTCAAATATACTGTACACAAAGCACTTTGTGGGTTTAGCCACATAATGGAAAAATTTAATTACAAAGATGGAAACCTTGATAATTCATCGATTCTGGTCTCTTTGGCAAGGCCTAAAATGCTTGGGATAGTTTATGAAGCCATGCTCATTTCTGGCCCTGGGAAAAGAGAAGAGAGGAGGTGTAAAGTTCCTCCATTCTCAAGATGTAAAATGCGACATTCATCACACATCTTCACGGCCTTGAATAATCTTGGAATAAACCAGCACATCATATGCACATTCAAAATAAGTTCCAGGTATTTAACATCTTTAGTATCTGGTTTCTTCTCTCTTGATAAATGCTCGCCTTCGTTATCATGTTTCTTATAGTTAAAATTTTGTTGGCTTACTGATGTCTTATCGAGGGTTGAGCCATCGCATCTACGATGTCTGTTCATTTCCACATCAATGGATTGATTTTCGTTGTTGATGGTGTGCAAATTCTTACTGACTTCCCCATAAAGCTAGCAACATCACCCAGTAAGTTGGAATGTTTTCATAGATAGAACTCGCCACAAGCATGTTTCTTGAAATTATCTATAAGGATTGGTTTCATTTCTTGAAAGTATCCTTATATTATAGTTAAAGAGAATCAAATTTATAATTTATTTATATGACTTTTACACCAACAACCACCTACTTATATCTATGTATAATCTCTATATTCGTCTTTATCCTCACAAAGTTCTATCGAAATTAACTTTTAGCACTTGCAAGGGTTCTTTAATTATTACGTGGAAGGTGTTCCCTTTTTGAAGTGAATTGAACTGATTTATAGATCGTCATCTCCATTTGTTCTAAAAGAGATGCAAAACGATTTAAATCATCTTACGTGTTCGATGGTTCTAGAAGAGATGCAAAATCATTTAAATCATCTTGCTTGTTTGATGGCTCTAGAAGAAATGCAAAATGATTTAAATCATCTTAGTGTTCGCATTACTTTACTGACTATCCATTTGATTGTGGTCTTTAGATTAGGTGATTGGACATGCTTACAACTTTTTACTTTAGTATTTAATTAAAAATTAAATGCATGCATTATACTCGTGGGGAATATTTGATTCAAATTTATACATTTTGTAGATTCAAATTTATATTTTCTTGCGATTTTTACCCTTGCCCTTCAATATATTGCCAAACTATATCCTGCTATCGGCGTAACCATTGCACTTCGTTGAGGTGCAAGCGCTAGTATATATTATTATTAAAATAATATATATATATGCTAGTTTTAAAAAGTTGAATAGAATTGGTAAGTGCCTTTTTTTTCATGTTATGTAAAAATTATTTTTGAGGATCTTTTAAAATAATTACGTCGAGAGACGTAATCTTATAATGGCAACACGGTCCTTTAAGAGACCAGGGAAGTAACGGTCTTAGAAAAAAGAAATGATTCGTATTCAGCAATGCATGGACATCGTTGGATGTGGATGGTAGTGGAAGATGTGGATGGACTTCGCTGCACGATAGTGGAAGAGTAACCGACGGTAGTCAAAGAGTCACCTATTCTCATTAAAAGACTAGCGGAGAGCAGAATAAATCGTATTTCCAGAGTGACAAACATTTTGCTGTCAGTAGAGGCATTTCGTTTTGAGCAGTATTAGAACTCATATTATTTATTTCGTTGTGAGCATGTTTTGTAGCAGTGCTTATCAATGGGGTGGCAGCCCGTCAATTTACAGTGGGCGGCAGTGTTGGCTAGGTTCCACTCGCCTCTAGCACCATGTCTTACAATGACTGGGTGAGGAGGAACCATTTCCTTAATATTGGCGACACCCTTGGTAACATTTTTTGTTTGTTTTCTTCTCAGTGAATTGTTATCCTAGAAAGAGTTTGTAACTATTTGTGGGTGGTTTAAATGCTGCGTTCGAGTACAATCCAGTGAGGATTCAGTGGTGCGAGTGAGTACAGAGGACTACAATAGCTACAACACGGCGAATCCGATTGCCTCTTTCAAGGACCTTCATCGGCATTGTTTAATATATTTTCTTCTGAATTGTATGCTGTAAACACTGGTTTAATTTTGGCTTTGTAAACAACCTTCGAGCTTATACTCTGCATTAAGAAGATCAATTACAGAGTTCGTGGATGTGAGCAGCAAAGAACGGGCGGTATATAAGTTCCCTCCGCCATTTTGCGTAGAAAATTTCTTCCCAAATGCGCTTTTAATATTGTTTTACTGATTGCTTTATTACCACCCTATGTTCAAAGATCTTGATACCAGAAACATACGCTGGCCAACAAGATCGACTAAACGTTTCCCATGCTCTGGCAAAAGTGGCTGTGTGTAATGCAAGGGGGGTTGTAATTATCATTTTTGCAAGATTTTAATCTCATTAGCGGCTGCCTCTCTATAATATCGCGCACTCTTCATTCACCTATCATCTAAAATGAAGAACGCATGACTCCTTATATTGTGTAGACATAACACACCCACATTACCGCTGCTGTTATGCTTCGAATTTTCCCAAACCAAGGTCTCTAATTTTCACTTCTCTCAAAATGTAATGCTTCTGAAATGATTCGAATGGTGACATAGCTCCAAGTCTCATTTTCATCATCGCCATGTGTAGATTCAGGTTTATGTCCATCGCCTTCAGCCAAAAGTCTTATGGCTCTAAGAGCTCATATTTCCCAATTTGCAATACAACTTTCTTTACTTGATGATATGTGCATTATTGAATTAGAAATGTTCGTTCCTTCAAGTGGCCTTTACCATAAACTAGCAATTGCAATTTTTTTATACTTTAGATCAATTGATAAGCTATTTAGCAAATGATGAACATGTTTGTTCAAAAAGGTCTCAATGGAACACAATGATTTATTTATTATTTTTTAAAAAATATATTGATTTAAAACATAATATAGTTAAATAAACAATCCACAATGTTCACTCATTTAAAATGAAAGACTTTAAGTTGATGCTTTATACATTTTAAACAAAATTTGATTTAAAAACTCCAATAACAATTAAGTGTCTATTCAAATTTATCACTTTTAAATAATAATTTACTATATATTTTTAACCTTTATTTTTGAAGACATAAAATATTAAATAACAATGTGTATATTTGCAATGGTTGAATTTGCATATTTAAGTTATTTTTTTTGTGAATGATTCAATATATTTATGTCTATAAACGACATACTGTTATGTAATATTGGGTTCATTCCTTTGGCCTTCACCTATCCCTACATACACACATTTGCATACATTTATTGTATTTTATTTATTTTTACACATCCATCTATATAAACCACATTATTGGATCCTCCATGATTAAACGTTCATTCCTTACACAAGATTATCATTTCATCATCTTAGGTCATGCCTATAGGTGGAAGATTGATCACACAGCTACAAATCTAACCCTAAATTTCTAAAATTCAAATTTTAAAATTGTCTTACTTTTGTCCATTGTACTAGCCCTATTGAGTTGACTAAACCAATATTCGTGCAATTTTGCAATTTGAGATATTTTTTTAATTAAATACTGTCTTTATAATTTTATGAATGTTTTTATTATCACAGTTAAAATATAAATCCTATAAAAGTATATAAGTTTACCATAATAGGAGGAGATTCCAATTTATCCTTTGAGCTGAATTAATTAAGAAATTTGGTAGGACCATTTGTGATGCATAAAATTAAACAACCAACAAGGTAAAAAGTTGTATAGGACTATTCTGATAGGATGTACTCACATATAAGGGGCTTGGACTACCATTCTAAGAGAAGTCTCGTCTGTTTGAAAATATGCAACTAATAATATGCAGCTATAGAAATAACAATCTATTCCCTGTAAAATAGGAAGCCTCACATTGAAAGCCTCTATATTTTGATATTCTAGAGAGATGCTGAAAGTTTCCTCTACTAGCCTTCTTTTAATCTAATTTCCTTTATCATAATTTAATTATATTACTACTAATGCAAGTCTAGATTTCTGAGACAATATAAGGTAAATCAAAACCTTCAATATCCAATAAAATGATCGTGGACAAAAACCTTCACCCTACTAATGTAAGTGCACTACCTTATTTCTAAGAGTTAGAAGGAAACAATTTTTTTATAGGAGGGGATGTGCAATCTAATACAAATTTGTAGCAATTCCTCGACCATGTCCTAGTGATGTGCCAAATAAAATTGATATGTTAGAGGCGTGAAAGAGAGTAAACATTTGAGATGAAAGCCCCATTTGTGATGATCCAAAACCTGAAAGAAGACATAAATTGTTGCTAAAAGAGCTTGCAGATCAAGCAGCATGAGACAAAAAAATTGTTTGACAATAATTGTATGATCCATTTAGTCTTCCTTGTGCCACCATTCTTGTGCAGATTGTGTTTGCCCCCATGTTTGGGGGAAAGAAAAACCAGGAAATAGTAGACAGGAATTCAGAGAAGCTGGGTAAAGTATTCGATGTATACTAAAGGATATGTACAAAATGGATTTGTATTTTTAAAACTGTCCACATACCTTGACTGGGATTTCACATTTTTGCAAACAATCTGCGTGACTTGTCAATACATCCACATATTTGTATGCAAAAAAAACTCACGGCCAGGAGGATTAAAAAAGGAAAGGGGGTTCTAGGTCATGGGGATGCTTTCTAATGAATTCCTGATATTTGAAAACAATTCTTAGGAATACCACGTCCCTAAGTGAATTGCATGGCATTCATGTGTGGATTTGCATGTCTTCTAGGCATAACACTTTTGATTCGAATCATTTCTAAAACATTCATACTTGCATTTTTTATTGACGCTAAGTTTGAGACTGTAATATTTTGATGTATACCCATGAGACCACTGTGCGGAATTTATTAAAAACTCGGTTATCTCCTATAATCACCTGCACCTGTTGACTTCAGATCATAATAAACATTCATTATGAGTTCAATATGAACTAGTTGGATCTATACACAAATTCCAATCTGTTCAGGATCATCATTTTGCATATTTGATTAAAAAAGGGTATGTATCAATTGGTGATGTTGAAGTGGGTTACCGACCTTGAGGTACCTGTGGTGTCAATCAAAGTGTTAGCTAATTTTTATCAAAGGTGAGTCTCTTTTAATCGCATGAAATTATTTAGTAAAATCTTAATAAATCAAGACACAATTCTAAGGGAAAATGTTATCATATTTTGATCTTTGAATATGTTAAAATGAATAACAACTTTGCTGATTTTTTTAGCTTGAAAGGTGAGATGTGGATTTGTTTTAAAGCAACTTGAGTTGGATATGCTTTAAATCACTTTAAAGCAACTCGAGTTAGATATGCTTTAAAACAATTCGAGTTGGATTTTTAGCAACAGTAGTTTTTATTCTTTAATAGAATGTTTATGAGTTTGTGAGAATAAGATAAATCCAAGAGTGATTTTATGTGTAATTGAAGCCAAAGAAAGCAAGGGAAGATTCTTTCCTTGCACGCTAAGTAAAGCAGCTAGGCTCTATAAATGTAAGATTGTTGCAGCAAACTCATATTGTATTTTCGAAAGAAAAGTTTGATGTTAAGCTAAATAGAAGATCCAACATTTACAGGTTTTTCCCCGCATTGGTGTTTCCTGGGTAATTCTGTGTTATTATTTTTTTGTGATTGGATTCTTGTTATTTTTTCTTTTGCTGTTATTAGTTGTTAATTAACCTAGTTGTATTAATTGTTATAAATCAGATTTCTATCTGCAAATTTATTGTGCAATTAATTTGTTGTTGGGTTATAGAAATTACCATGGTATCAGAGCTCTAAAATCTTAATACGAAGCCAAGATTTGTGATGCATATTTCAAGAAAAAAAATATTTTTTTTGTCTCTAGTTCTTTTGTTAGTGTTCGATATGAGGACAGGCTTGAGGGTGTGTCTAACTTCTTGTAGTGGAAGGTTTGGATTACATCCATTCTCAAGGAGAACGGGCTATGGATCTATGCTAGTACAAAAGTGACACCACCAAAAAATGATCCTGTTGCGTTAGATTTGCATGAAGTCAAAGAGGCCAAGGCTAAGAGGATTATCCTAGATGGAGTAAGAGATCATTTAATTCCTCATTTATCGGGGAAAGAAACCACCAAGGAGATGTGGGATACGCTCACAAAACTTTATTAGAGCAACTATCAGAGTTGTAAGATGATGCTCAAGGACAAATTACATAATACCAAGATGTCCAAAGGCGAGAGTGTGACCTCTTACTTGTCCAAGCTGAAACAGGTCAGGGATGAGCTTGCTGCTATTGGAGAGACAATTAATGAAGATGAGTTGGTGTGTATAGCCTTGAATGGTTTTTTGAAGCACTGGGAAGTATTTTTCAAGT
Organism: Sequoia sempervirens; assembly: GCA_007258455.2. Classification (NCBI taxonomy): domain Eukaryota; kingdom Viridiplantae; phylum Streptophyta; class Pinopsida; order Cupressales; family Cupressaceae; genus Sequoia; species Sequoia sempervirens. Next base: position 349,260,290 of record VDFB02000017.1, on the reverse strand, counting down.
ATGTTGTTGGGAGAGATCGACTACCTGATTGGGCAAGACTTTGGGATGATTTTTTTCAAGAGGAGATTCATGAAGGTGCTCATTAGGGAGATCAGACGAAGAAGGGTCAAGATGAAGAAAATATTTCTCTTGCAAGCAAGGGTAATAAGAAGTCCAATAAAGAGCAATCAAAAGGTTCTTCTTCCAAGAGTGGGAAGAAGAAAGATCTGAGCAAGATTAATTTTTTTTGCTGCCATCAGATGGGTCACTATGCTAGTCAATGTTCGAATAATAAAAATAAGGACAAGCAGAAGAAGCATTTTGTTGCTATAGTAGAGGTGGATGAGTTTGCACCACGATTTGAGAATGATTTTTCACTCATTGCTTGTCTCTCAAGTTCAATTGCCAATAGGGTATGGTATATTGATAGTGGGGCTTCTCACCACATGATGGGAGTCAAAGAATGTTTCACCAATTTGGAGGAGAAGAAGTTGGATTTATATATTGAGCTCAGAGATAATGCCAAGTACCATACAACTGGTATTGGCACTGTTAAGTTTTAGAGGGAGTTTGGAAAACCTTTGTTGGTGGAGGATGTGTTGTATGTCCCTAGCATGACAAAGAATTTAATCTCAGTTTCTGCTTTGGAAGACAAGGGTTACATCATGACCTTTGAGAGGGGAAAATTCTATATTCATCCCAAAGATTCCAAGGTTGTAAAAGTGATTGGATTCAGGCATGGTAGTTTGTTTCAGTTACAGTTTGATCCAGCACATGTGTTGGTTAGTAGCTATAAAGGGATAGGAGAATTATGGCATAGGAGGATGGTTCACCTTCAGCATGGAGCGCTTAATATTCTTAAGGAAATAGTGACGAGGCTGCCTAAGATGAAGATAGAAAAGCATGAGGTGTGCAAGCGTTGTGCTCTTGGGAAATATTCCAAGAATAGTTTTCCAAGAAGCGACACTAGATCCAAAGGGATTTTGGATCTTGTACATTCAGATGTGTGTGGGCCCATGTCAACAACATACTTGAATGGATATTTGTATTATGTTACCTTCATTGATGATTTATCCAAGAAGACATGGATATATTTCATGAAGAATAAAGATGAAGTCTTCAGTAGGTTCAAAGAGTTTAAGGCTCTCATGGAGAACCAAACAGGGAGGAAGATCAAGATATTGAGGTCTGATGATGGAGGCGAGTATACCTCAAATTCCTTCAAAGATTTTTGTTCTCAGGAAGGTATCAAGAAAGAGTTGACAGTTTCGTACAACCCTTAGCAAAATGGGGTTGCTGAAAGGAAGAACAGGGCTCTAGTTGGAGCAGCCAAGGCCATGCTTCATGATCAGGTTCTACCTTGGTTCTTATGGGTAGAAGCTTGCAATACAACTGTGTATTTGCAGAATAGGAGCCCTCACAAAGTGTTGGGCAAGTTGACTCCAGAAGAGGCGTTCTCTGGTAAGAAACCAGACTTGGGGCACATTCACATCTTTGGATGCCTTGTGTATTGTCACATTCCTATTGAGAAGAGAACCAAGTTGGAACCTACTGCAAAGAAGGGTATCCTTGTTGGGTACAGTGAAACTTCTAAGGCTTATCGGGTGTACATTCCTACTCTCAGGAAAATAGTGGTTCGTAGAGATGTGAAGTTCGAGGAAGAGAGGTCTCTTCAAAAGTCAAGCAACTTGATGAATGAGGAGGAACACTCACCCATGGTTGAGGTAGCACAAATTCCTCAAACTTTAGTCACACAAGCTAGAGAGCAGAGCAAGCAGGCCAAGTAGGATCATCAGATAGAGGAACAAATAATTCCTCAACCTCAAATTCCTATTACTAAGAAGAGGAGAAACAGGGCAGCTGAGCAGACATTGAGAGAAACTCAAGAATATGTAGGTGATCCTCAAGATTCAGTTAGACAAAGAAGGGATCCCAGACGTTATTCTAAGTATGTGGCACTTATGAGTGAATTAATTGAAGTAGAACCTTCCAGCTTTCAGGAGGCATCCAAGCACCAAGTGTGGAGATGCCATGGTGGAAGAGTATTATTCCATCATAAAGAATAGTGTTTGGGAGGTAGTACTGCGACTAGAAGATAAGTTTGTGGTGGGCTCAAGATGGCTGTATAAGATTAAGCATGTTGTAGATGGTAGTGTGGAGAAGTGCAAAGCCCAGTTTGTGGCTAAGGGGTTTTCTCAAAAGGAAGGAGTTGACTATGACGATACTTTTGCTCTAGTAGCTAGGTACTCATCCATAAGAGCTATCATTTATGTAGTAGCACAAATTGGTTGGAGGATTCACCAGATGGATGTAAAAACAACCTTCCTCAATGGAGTGATTGAGGAAGAGATTTACATAGAGCAACTGGAAGGATTTGAAGCACATGAGAGGGATTCTCATGTATGCAGGTTGAAAAGAGCACTGTATGGACTCAAGTAGGCTCCCAAGGCATGGTATTCACGTATTGACAGTTACTTGTAGAGTGTGGGCTTCATGAAGAGTGAGGCAGATCCAAACCTGTACTATGTTCAGGTGAAGGGCGAACTTCTCATATTGGTGTTATATGTTGATGACCTATTTCTCACAGGGTCAAAGGAGCTCATAGCACACTACAAGAGGGATCTTGCAAGAGAGTTTGAGATGAAGGACTTGGGGTTGATGCATTACTTTCTAGGATTGGAGTTGTGGCAGAAAGAGGGATAGATCTTCCTTGGACAAGGGAAGTACTTAATTGATATCTTGAAGCGATTTAGGATGGAAAAATGTAAGCCTATGTCAATGCCACTTGTGACCAATTGGAATAAGATTGATGCTTCTAGATCAGAGGCAGTGGACCCAAATTTATACAGATAGTTGATAGGCTCTCTATGTATCTAGTCAACACTAGGCTAGACATTTATTTTGCAGTGAACTAACTCAATCAGTTTATGGTGGAACCTAAACGTGTGCACTAGATAGCTGCGAAACATGTTTTGAGATATCTTCGAGGCACAGTTGATTATGGGCTGAATTATGTTCAGCAAGATGGAGTGAAGCTCGAGGGGTTTATCGATGCAGATTGGGCAGGTAGTACAGCTGATCAGAAGAGCACTTCAGGGTGCAGTTTTAGTTTGGGATCAGGAGCAGTCTCTTAGTACAGTAGGAAACATAATTTAGTTGTGCTAAGTTCTGCAGAGGCCAAGCATATGGCAGTTAGTATGGCTACATGTGAGGCTATCTAGCTTCGGAAACTTCTCGTTGGGCTCTTTGATCATGAGATGGATCCTACAGTCATTTACTGTGATAATCAGAGTTGTATCAAACTCTCTGAGAATCCAGTGTTTCATGACAAGTCAAAGCACATTGAGATCAAGTACCACTTCATCAGAGATTGTGTGGAGAAGGGGATAGTGAAGCTCCATTACATTCCTATGGACGAATAGATAGCATATATCCCGACGAAGGCCTTGATGAAGAGCAAGTTTGAATTCTTCAGAGACAAGTTGGGTGTGGTGCAGAACACCTTCCTTGCCAAGAGTGAGTGTTGATTTTTGTAGCTTGAAAGGTGGGATGTGGATTTGTTTTAAAGCAACTTGAGTTGGATATGCTTTAAATCACTTTAAAACAACTCGAGTTAGATATGCTTTAAAATAATTCGAGTTGGATTTTTAGCAACAGTATTTTTTATTCTTTAAAAGAATGTTTTCGAGTTTGTGAGGATAAGGTAAATCCAAGAGTGATTTTATGTGTAATTAAAGCCAAAGAAAGCAAGGAAAGATTCTTTCCTTGCACGCTAAGTAAAACAACTAGGCTCTATAAATGTAAGATTGTTGTAGCAAACTCATTGTATTTTTGAAAGAAAAGTTTGCTGTTAGGCTGAATAGAAGATCCAACATTTGTAGGTTTTTCCCCGCATTGGGGTTTCCTACGTAATTCTGTGTTATTTTTTTTTGTGATTGGCTTCTTGTTATTTTTGCTTCCGCTATTATTAGTTGTTAATTAACCTAGTTGTATTAATTGTTATAAATCATATTTATTTCTATGAATTTATTGTGCAATTAATCTGTTGCTAGGTTATAGAAATTAACAAACTCTTAGACAAATTCATAGCACAGGTATATTTCATTCCAAGGCTTATGTGAATGCTGGTGTGTGTTTTTGTGTATTGTAAAGTTGTAGCGACATGAAACAAGTAACCCACATCTACCCTGACATTGTTACCACCGAATTTCACTGCCATGTCTTTCTTGTTATTCATAGCTCTATAGAGGCTTTCAAAATTCACACCTATTGTTTAACAAAATACCACAATCGAATGTGGATGTTTGGTCAATGAATGTTGTGATTAGAGAATATGCGAGGAGCAGGCAAGGGCAGAAAGCCATTGTTGTTTATATCATGAAATGAGAATGCAAGCTATTCCCATGAAAAAAGCTTTTGTGTTTGTTCTCGAGGCATGGTCTACAAGAGGGAAAGTGCATCCATTCTCACATCCTCAACTATCGCTTGTAGTGAAATGTTTCCGTGGCTACTGCTCTTGTAGGCATGTATGCCAAATGTGGCTATATTGAGATTCATGCCAAGTGTTTGACAGAATTCCCTTAGGATAAAGAAATTTAATTGCATGGAATGCTACGATTGCAACATATAAAAAGCATGGGGATGTGGATGAGATGTTGAGTCTTGTAAGGTGCATGCTCAATCCGACATCCATCAACATCATCACTTTACTTTCTACATTTGTGGACGCAGGCTTTCTGAAATAGAGCAAGCTCATTCATGGGTATGTTATGATCAGACTTGGTTTTCATACATAGGTTTCCTTCATGAATGGTCCAAGAGACATGTACCCTAAATTAGGCTACATACAGATTGCTCTCTAGGTGTTTGACGAACTATAAGAGAATGAAAAGGATGTGGTGTCATAGACCTCGATGATTGTTGGGCTTGTATAAATTGGGCAGCCTAGAGAGGCCTTGACTCTGTTCTTTCGGAGGCAGCAAACAACTATACAACCTAACCATGTCACTATACTAAATATTCTCCTATCCTATGCTAGTTTTAGAGCGCTGCAACATATCCATTCAGCTCTTGCTTCAATCTATTTATAACAAACGAGAAAGTAAATTTACAATATCAGATTTTTTGTGAAGGAGATAAGATTTCAACAATCTTTTGTTGATTTGATTGAGTATCGAAGATATCATTTGATTTCCTACTATTATAATTGTATCTTTCGATGCCGACCAATTCATTCAATGCATAGATAAGCTTTACCTTTTATACTGTAATTTTTTGCAGTTGACTAAAAATAATGCCTGTTGTGGTAAAATGTTGTAGGTTCCCGACGTCTGTCAGGTTTCAGCCTGAAACTTCCCACTATATAGCCTATCGGCTAATGGAGGATGAGTAAACAGAGGATGGAAGACCAACAGGAAAATTAATGGCCAAAATCAATTTTATCGTCTCAAAGGTTTGTTGGAAACACTCAGTCGTTGATCAGATATTTTAGGTTGATGCCTTTCAAATTGGATACGCCTTTGGCGTAAAAAATAGATACATAGGAGACAACCAAAATTCTCAACAACTTTAATATTTGTTCTATAGGTTATGCAATCTGAATTCATTACTTTCCCTAAAGTAAATATGGATCTGGAAACACCCTCAGTCCCTATTTATCCTCCCTGAAGTTTAAAACCAATAATACTCCCAATGCTAAGACCCGACTTTAATGGGAATATGATAAAATTCAAAATTGGCCATACTTGAAATTTGGGCAACACATAGCACTTTCAGTTCAATACATAATTTTTTTGTATTGGTCTCTTTCATCCTACATGTGAATATTTGCAAATTTAGAAAAGGATAATTAAGTAGACTTGGTTACACAATATCATATCTTTCTTTCTTTTTCCTAGTCAATGTTTCTATGGTTGAATATGAATCTACAACCTAATAAATATTGATCTTGAAAAGCTTGACCATCCACTCATATCTAAAAATAAATAAAATCTTTAATCGATAGTATTTGCAAATTTTAAAAAAGGATAATTAAGTAGACTTGGTTACACAATATCATATCTTTCTTTCTTTTTCTTAGTCAATATTTCCATGGTTGAATATGAATCTACAACCTAATAAATATTGATCTTGAGAAGCTTAACCCTCCACTCATATTTAAAAATAAATAAAATCATTAATTGATAGTTTAAGAATAGAATTAAGTTATGTACATTTGAGATTCTACATTATAATTAGGTAAACATGTAAAATAAGTCTCAAAATAATTATTTTTAAGTGGATCACACTTGCACATGTTTATTAGCTTTATAAAGGTTTTATGCAACTAATTATACTAGAATTAATGAAAATTTTGGGTTCAAGTATTTATTTAGGTATAGTTTATTATTTTTTATTGTTCATTTTGTTTCGTTTAAATACATGTTAAGACATATCTCTAGGAACAACCTCCTAATTATAAGTTGAGCTTAAAGTGTAGTAGATATCACCCTCTCATCAGTTAGCCTTTAATCCCTCATAATCTATGGATGAACCTTGGTTTTACTTTCATAATGATAACCCTTGGCTTAGAAAGTTAATTTGTGTTCTAATATTTTGGAGCATAAATTTTGGGACCCAAAAAAATGACACTATTATTGTGGAGAGTTTAATTTTAAATTTATTTTGAAGACACCAATAATTTAGAAAGTTTTTGTTTATACTTTTTTGTGCTTTGAAGTTGGCATCTTGTCAACTTATGCCAAAAAAATGGCATCAAGGATAAGGAAAAAATTGTTAGGTTGAAAAGAAATTGAAGACTATATTGGTACAAAGACCATAATCATTATTTACCTTGGAGGTTTATTTTGTTTTAGGTATTTCCTCATTTTATAAGATGGAAACTCTACTATCCAAGAACAAAATTTATTGATGCTATTATTGTTCATGTTTCAAGAATACAAATCAAATTTGAAACAATTGGTCATAAGGTATACATGTTTTTCCTCCATCCTTTAAAGCGTGGTTTATTTTATGGTAAAGAATTAAATTATTTGTAAACATCTATTTTCTACCTTAGACAATGGTTTTCAATCAACCATGGCTAATTAGAATCGACACAATTGCCCTATGGATGTTTCTTCATATGTGTCATGTGTACTAACCCTAAACGTAATAATAAAATCAAAACTAACACTATTTTTAAGCCCAACCCTATCTCTAAATATAACACTTAATTTTATCATATAATTTAAAAATAATTTATATAACATTATTATTAGGTATTTATTAGGATTAAAGTTAAGTTAGGCTTAGGGTTGTAAGATAAATCTTGGGGTTAGGATTGGGGTTAGGGTTTGTGTTAGTGATAATATTAGGGTTAAGGTTAGAATTAGGGTTCGGGTTAGTGATAATATTAGAATTAGGGTTTGGGATAGTGATAATATTAGGGTTAGGGTTAGGCATAAAGATAAAATTAGGATTAGGGTTGGGGTTAGCATTACAAATGGGGTTATGATTAAAGTGATGGTTAGAGATAGGGTAAAGGTTAGGGTTAGAGATAGAATTAGGTTTGCAGATGAGGTTTTTGTTATGATTAGGTTTAGGGTTAGGGTTTTGGCTAGAGATAGAGTGAAGATTAGGGTTAGGTTACAATTAGAGATAAAATTAGGGTTACAGTTAGGATTAGTTATGGTTAAGTTAGAGATACGACCAATATTAGGGTTAAGGTTAGGGTTAGAGATATAATTAGGATTAGGATTGAGGTTTTTGTGAGGGGAGCAATATCTTTCAAAGTTAGTGCTAGAGTTCAATTAGAGTTAAGGTTATGGCACAATTAGGATTAGGATTAGGATTGGGACTAGGATTAGGGTTAGAGATAGATTTAGGATTAGGGATAGTATTAAGGTTAGGGCTAGGGTTAGGGTTAGGATTAGGGTTCGGGTTAAGGTTAGTGATAGAAATAGAATTAGGATTAGGGTTGTGGTATGTGTTCAGATTAGGGTTAGGCTTAGGCTTAGAGATAGTGTAAAACTTAGGGTTAGGGTTAGGGTTAAAGATAAAATTAGAATTAGGGTTAGAAATAGAATTAGGATTAGTGTTGCAATTAGTGTTAGGTTTAGATATAGAATTAGGATTAGGATTGGGGTTGGTGTTTATGTTAGGATTATGATTATGATTAGGCTTAGAGATAGAAGTAGGATCAGGGTTAGAAATAGAATTAGGATCAGGGTACAAATTAGTGCTAATATTAGGGTTAGGGATAGGCATAAAGAAAAAATTAGGATTTGGGTTGGGGTTAGCATTAGAAAAATGGTTACGATTAGGGTGATGGTTAGAGATAGGGTAAATATTAGGGTAAGTGTTAAGGTTAGAGATAGAATTAGGTTTAGGGTTGAGATTTTTATTATGATTTGGTTTAGGGTTAGGGTTTTGGTTAGAGATAGAATGAAGATTAGGGTTAGGTTACAATTAAAGATAGAATTAAGGTTTGGGTTAGGTTAGAGATAGGGACAAGATTAGGGTTAGGGTTAGGGTTAGGGTTAGAGATAGAATTAGGATTAGGATTAAGGGTTTTGTAAGGGGAGAAATGTCTTTCAAAGTTAGGGTTAGAGTTCAATTAGAGTTAGGGTTATGGCACAATTAGGGTTAGGTTTCAAATATGTACTTAAGATAGTTTAAATAAGGTTAAGGTTAGGGTTAGGTTATGATGGAGCCAACATTAAATTAATTAAGGCTAGGGTTAGGATTGGGATTAGGGTCATGGTTAGCGATAGAATTAGGATTAGGGTTAGTATTAAGGTTAGGGTTAGGGTTCAAGTTTGAGATAAAAATAGAATTAGGATTAGGGTTGTGGTTTGTGTTTGTATTAGGGTTAGGGTTAGGGTTATGGTTAGGATTAGAGATAATTTAGGGATTAGGGTTAGGGTTAGATTTAAAGATAAAATTAGAATTAGGGTTATAATTAGGGTTAGAAATAGAACTACGATTAGCATTGCAATTAGTGTTAGGGTTAGGGTTAGAGATAAAATTAGGATTAGGATTGAGGTTGGTGTTTATGTTAGGATTATGATTATGATTAGGCTTAGGGTTAGGGTTATAGATAGGGTTAGGATTAGGGTTAGTGTTAGGGTTAGAGATAGAATTAGGATTAGGTTAGAAATAGAATTAGGATTATGGTTCGGGTTAGTGCTAATATTAGGGTTAGGGTTAGGCATGAAGATAAAATTAGGATTAGGGTTGGGGTTAGCATTAGAAATAGGGTTACAATTAGCATGATGGTTAGAGATAGAGTAAAGATCATGGTAAGTGTTAGGGTTAGAGATTCTAGACATGTAAAATTAGCATCATGCATTTAACTAATTAATATTCATCCATTCATCACATAAATCAAGTTCATTAAATTCAATATCTAAAGTCCCACATTTAAATTAATAAATGCATCTTTAATCATCCCCTTTAGCTAAATAAATCAAATATTTATTTAACTAAATCTTTATCATTTTCCATCTCCTTTTTTATTTAGTTTAATCCCTAAATCTAAAGAAAAAAGGTCAAATCACCTAATCTTCACTGAAGTTAACTAAATCAAGATTAAATCTAATCTTAATGCAAGTCCCATTTGCTAGCTTTTCCCACTTGCACAAATAAATCATTTAATTGATTTATTAAATCTTCATTTTCCCTCAACAAGGCATCTTTAGAGAATATTCTCTCAAATTTGAATTCAAATCAAATTGACTTGTCCCTTCCAACATAACATTAATTCTCCTCTTACATGTCCCCCACTAAGCATTTAAGACCCCTTCTTCTCCCTCCAACAAGCCAAATTTGAAATTTGAAAAGGCCACCTAATGTCATTTATGGGCACATTTGTCAAAACTTGCACACCCTTGGCCCATTCACATGGTGACAAGTGGCTCCTTCCTATTGGTTGAATATTTGTCCCAAATTCACCCATTTTTCATGTCTCTCCATAATTCTCTCTTATAAATAGAGAGCTCATCCTTTGCATTTGATCATCCATAATTTGAGTATTTGCAATATAGTCAAGAATCACACATCTCCATCATTAAGAGCTTATCAAGGATTGGGAAAGGGCTTCTTTCCATAGAAGCACCAATCCACTATGGGATAGGATTTGATTCATGTTATTGTGCTCTCAATTAGTTTATTTGATATTTTATTGTTTTTTTTGCATTATGAATCATGATTCAGTATTTCATAGGAGTGCTTGATTTACTTTATTTCATTTGCTAATAACACAAATGTTTGATGGTATTTGAGGTAAATGCAGAAAAAGTGCTCACATAATGGTGCTAGAAGGAGGGCAAGAGCCTCCATTTATTTCATGCATTAGACAGTAAAATAAAATCTATGTTTTTGTCTATGCTTGTCTATATTTTCTTATGCTCATATTTCTCAGTCTTTGATCACATATAGATGTGTGTTCACCATTTGAATTTTTGAGAAGTAGATTTATAATTACTAATTTTCAAACATAAGACCTGTGTTGTTCAACACTCTTGGTTGGGTTTAGAAAAGATCAAAAGACTTTGTGTATCCAGTCACTATGTTAGAAAATAGGCATGATTTTCTATTTTTCTAAGTAATAAGAATGATTATGACTTACGCCTATGTGGGAAAGTGTGTAAGCTATGAACAAAAGAAAAAATAAATTTAACAGGTGCTCTTCTTTGGCTCGAGGCTTGAGCGAAATCTCTATCTTTTCCTGAGTATGTTTCATCTTCAGCTCCAACTAGAATTCTTTGGGCCAAGTAAAAAATTACCGCCTTGGACTCTGCTCACCATTCTTATGATTGCACCACCGTGTCGGTAGCCAGTTTAATATGACTTGGTAGAGTGTATCAAAATTACTGAAAGATTTCATTGGTATAGCCTTTAATTATTTCTCCTGCACTAACATCAGTTCATATATTTAGGCTTTCATTTGGGTTAGCCCTTGAGTCCAATTATTGGCCCTAAATATTAGATGCTATGTGCTTGGCATGCCAAACATTTGTCTCTGCCAATTCCCATGTTCTTTTCAACCACAATTATTAAATTCTTGGCATTTGACATACACTTGAGTCGGCCTAAGCATCCTACCCGGCCATAGTATCCTATGTTCAATTTCCTAATGAAAACAATCAACGTACTATTGTATGGGTGAAAGAGGAATGGATCTCTGTATGAATATCCAATCACGTTGTAACTTTGCATTTACATCTATGCATGTGTTGTCTTCTTACCATCACTATCCTTAAGCACTCAATTTGCACCAGCTACTTCCCATCTCTTTTCTACAAATTTTAAAGTTACATCACACACAGACAATGCCTTTTAAGCCTTTTAATTATTATACACATTTATCACAGATACAACCATGTACTCTTATCGAACTTGAACGATTGAACATTGAAAGTTTAATCAGACTGCCAATTTAAATGTTTTTATCACCAGAATTGACATTGATTACGTGTGACATGGTTACTATTTCTCTACATGCGACGTGACTACTGATATCCATCTACAATACATCAATCAAGCAATGTCCACCAGTGTATTTGTTCTCACGGATGACCTCTTCCCAGTCGGTAAGGAGTTGTTTGTGAATCACTTCAAATTTATTGGAATTGATTTTTATTTCAAATTCTGACTAACATGATTATAAATCAGTGCTAAATGTGACTGTTATTTCAAATTTATTGGTTTCTATTCGCAAAGACTAATACAAATATTGATTAATATGCCTTAGCCTTTAATGACCACTTCGAGTTTTGTAGGTGACAAAGGTTTAAGCTCCATTTGTTGCAGGTAGTAAAGCGAACAGAGTCTTGGATCAATCCATGTTTTGGGGGAACGCTTTCCAAATTTGGATCATCCCTCAATGAGCAGAGGGGGGCACTGTAGTACAGAGAAGGATTCTTGCTCTTTCATTTTCTAAGCACGTTGTTGATTTCATTAGCTTACAGGCTAGGAGAAGTTTAGCATTGGGCCATGGAACTTGGTTTTACACCTGCCAATAGCGTTAGCTTAAAAGTTTTTAAAAAGAATTTATTCGTTGTTCTTTTTTTTCACTTGTCAATTGTGATAGATTGAGAGTTTTTAAAATCCATTTGTTAGTTGGCTTTAGAACTAAAATTTGCATTAGTTCTGAAAGTTTCTAACCAATAAAATAAAGCATTAAATAAGAATCAGAAGTCTTTGTTTCTAATCCTTAAAGCTTTTGCAGAATAGTAAATTCTTTGTTCTTGTTTGTCAAGCTTTGCGCACCAGTTGTTATTTGTTTGTTGGTTGTGTTTGAACTTAATCCAGTAGATCAGATTTAAGCCCATTAAAGCAGACTCACCAAACACTACCCAAATCTTAGATCTTTAGATATTTGGGATCCGAATCAACTTTAGTGATGTAAGAAATCAGTTTTGGACTTGGACAAGATCCTGAAAATAGCAGATTCGATATTTCTCTATAATAGCATTTGGTCCTCACTTATAAAATTATCATTTAGCTCTCGGCCTATACGTCGATCTTGGATATAGAAAATGGTCTAAACTTTAATGAAGCGCATACAACATGCTTGACCGACATCACATGAGAGTTGAACATCAAAGTTGGGCAGTTGCTCCCTAAATTGGAGAAGTGAAAGGTCAGTCCATAATTATTTTCAACAATCAAAACGTGGGCTGCAACACTACCATCGTATGTACTCACATTGGAGTTGATCCTGATCTTGGGCGACGGCTTCCTCACAGGTTGTATTTTAATTGAAGGTCATGTTAATGAATATCATTTGAAATCAGCTTGCAAATGTTGTTGTATTTTAATTTAAGTTGCTTGAAGACACCTCTTTTAGGAATTCTATCAAATGCGCAGGCTGGAAGGATGTTGTTCGAATGTTGTTGAATACATCTTTACACCTGCCATTCGTGTTTACTTCAAAAGCTTTTTTAACTCTTGGGCGCATCTCTTATACCTGCACAATAAAATCTTGTTTGCTAGGGGATGCTATTAATTAGCATCTGCTTAAAAGCTTCCGACAAATATGCTTTGCGCATATTCTGCAATCAGCACATTCCATGAGATAATGTCTCTTTGAGTCATTCTGTCAAATGGGTCATGTGTCATATGTGTGCTTTCATTTTACAACAGTTAAAGGGCTGCTGTAAATGCCCTTCATTAAGTCATTTTCCTTTTATTTTAGAAACTTGGTAGCAAAAGAAATGAAATACTGATGGCAAAAATCCTTTTCCGCATCACTTAACAAGCATTTTACTTGGTTATGCCAAGAAATCTAAATCAATCATTCATTCAGGCATGTGGTAGACCTCTTGCATACGAAACACATTGATACCTATGGTGGATGCTTGTTTTATTTTCATTATTTTGTTGTCACCTGATTGAGCAATGCAGTCCAATAGTCTGATAGCATCCTTCATCATTCTATAGTTTCCTTAAGTGTTGCCATTCGATCAAAAGATTTGTGTTTTATAAAACTCTAGATTTATCATTCAACCCCTTGTATGAGTTTAGAGTTCCTTATTGTCATTTGGTTCTTTCCTGCGTCATTATCAATATGCTTTCAATTAGTCTCATATAAATCTTATGACAATGAGTTGAGACACCTTTGTAGCATTATTATGAAGCTTTAAAGTGTGTGATTTTGCAGGATAGAGCTGCTTCGGATTTCATCGAATCCTTGTGAAAATATCTGCTCTTTAAGTTGATGCATTAAATATGTTTAGGACTCTACTTTGGACAGGAATTTAAGTCTTAAATAAGACTCAGCATTGCAAAACATTGGCTTTTGTTTTCATGTCAGGTTTGAAAAAGAAGAAAAAAAACCCAGGAGGATGCAAAGATTAGGTTGATTTGGTTGAATTTTTGAAATATTGGATACATTTACATGGTTATTTGATAAAATTTATTGAGTGATCATTTGATCAAATAACAATTTTAAAGAGTTGCCTAAATAATGAAATTTGTGTTTCATTAATTCCTTGCAATAAATACCATTTCTAAGATTTTACCTTGCACTATTTATAGGAAAAGGAAGTAATAGGAAAACAAAGGAAAATAAAGGAGGAGGTATTTTCATTTGCACCAAAGACTTGCAATGTTGGAACATTGGAAACAATCTTGGACGAATCTTGGAGTTGAAGAAAATCATGCATTGACGATTGAAGTTGACTAAGCATTTTTAAATGCTTTAAAGGGCTTCCATTCTATGCTTTATTTTTTTTGTTTTAGATCAACTCACATCTTTTTGGGGCTCTAAAAAAAAGAACACTTCAATTTTCATAACGAAGGGATTAAAAAGAACTTTAGAACAAAAACTTACTAGAGTTGGTCTTCAAATTTAACAATTGAACAAGGCAATCTTCACATTTCCTTTGGTGCTTAAAAAGAAGTCATTATTGCTTTGTGGGTTTAAAAAGAACATGTACTACTTTTGTTTGTGATTTCTTACTCAAACTAACACCATTGAAAAGACGTATGCGCTTCTCTCGTGCCTCACGGCGATCTTGAGAATCAATAGGATTTTTGGTGGTCTTAGGTTGGGATAAAGTAATTGCCTCCACATTTCATTTTGGGATTAAAATTTAACACAACTTGTGAGTGTGGGTGGAATGTATTGCGTGCGTTCTCCCTTTGTTTATAAAAAAAGTTTGATTGAAATACAAATATTGTTTACTCGCTATTGTTTATCTTAGAGAGCCTGCCTTATGGGAAAAGTACTCACCCAAGGGAACGACCCAACTGGTAACACTCTAAAGCCAAGAGTATTTCCCGTCAGGATATAAAAGTGGGTATTGGAACAAAGGCCAGTATTACGTGTTTGGTCCTGACGAGAAGGGAAAAACTGGTCTCTCGCCGCATGGGTCAATCTTCATGAATGGAAAGTTTGAATTAAAACCCTTGTTTAGAAAGGCCAAAATCCCTATCTATTTTTTGGTGCAAGAACGGTCGTTCTAAAGCCACCCCACACTTTTACGACTTTTAGTAGAGATGGAAAGTATGCCATGGGAGATTCATGGGTACTGATGCTTGGCTAACCCAAGAAGTGAGTGCACTGTAAGGTGGAGCTTGTGTGGTCAAGGATCTAACCATCCGCTGGAAGTAAGCGTAGCTAGACATGTCCAAGTGGGGACCCAAAAAATACTATCTTAAATATCCATAGGGTTGTACTTGTTATCAAAATAAAAAAAAACATTGCTTGATCAAAAACATTGGAAAACAAACATTTAACATGAGCATAAAATCTCAAACCTCTTAGGAGAAGAAAATATCCTTGAACGAATTCATATGGCCTTGCTTGCCCTTGGGATTCATATCATTAGAGGTTTCTAGGCATTTGGATTTCATCTCAATTTTCTCCTACTAAAGTCAACATTAGGTAACCTTTGTCTTGATTTCCTTGATTTCCACATAATGCACCTTGTGGGATGAAAAGAAGTTAAGACATTGGACATCTAGCTTCGAAAGCTAATCAAGAGTGTGTTTGTGGTAAAATAAATTCATTAATCAAAGATTAAATCAATTGAACCCCACACAAGTGCTTGTTATCTTTTGTCTTATGATCTTCCAATAAAAACATTGGTCTTTTTGTTTGAACTACTCGTAGGGTAAAGCATGTTCTTCACTATCTTGGTCTCATAAACAAGTCCTTCTTAGAATCATTTAGGATCAAATCAAACACTTCATCCATTCCAAAAATTTATAATCTCATCCCACAAGCAGCTTTAGAGCTTTGGAAACATCATTATCTAGACTTGGGTACATCCTTAAACCAAATAAAAAACATTTATTTAGTTAGGTGTGTTTGGATGAATCCTTCCACACACACTTAGTTAAATTATCACCCCTTTGAACAAGTTCATCCTAAGATAACATCAATCATCTTAGGGTTTACAAGTTCATTATCCAAATCAAACCCTAAGTCTAGCATTAATCTAAAGTCCCTAAATGTTCAACACCCATATCATTCACTCGTTTCATCCTTCATCTCATCACTGGTCCTAAGTCACCTTAAAGGTTCACTTTTGTAACAAAGTCAGAACACAAGAAGAATATGGAATATAAACTTGATCCATACATCATGAGTGGTCTAAACCAACTGAACTTTCAAAGCCTTACAATGCCGATTGATTATCGAAACTCACATTTATACAATCCATACATGGGATCATTATCTCCTACAAACCTCAATGGCACAACAAATGTGAGTATTACCAATCTAAATTTTGGAACACCTTTCCTGATGGTAGATTTAAATCCAAGACCAAACCTATAAATCTATCAATCGAACAATCAATCCATGAGTCTTCAAACAAACAACATTATCCCACCAAATCCATATATGCCAAATGCGAGTATACCAAGTACAAGTTTACCAAGCATGAACATTCCAAATCCACACTTGGTAAACTTTGGCATAGATACATGTGTGAATCACACTAATATTGTTCAAAGTCCAAGCAATATGTTAACAACTCCATGTATAGATCCAAGTCAAGGTAACACCATGCAAAATCAAGGCAATATGATTCCCAAACCTAACAATGTTCAATTCCAACCTATCATGCCAAATCTAAACATTATCCCAAATGAGAACATTGTCCAAAATCAATTTTTCCATGATCCCATGCAAACACCACAAGTGTACATTCCAAATTTTCTTGAACAAAAACCAAATCAACCATATCAAGGGAGTCAAAATCAAAATCAAGATCAAAATTCACTAGATCATCTTGCTTCACTTTCCAAACTAATTGAATTATTGAGCCAAGACACATCTTCACTTCAATACCAATACACTACCGCTGGTTGAACCATGTCATCAAAGCGTGGAGTTGTGTCCACCACCACATCAAGAAAAATATCTCCAATGTCAAGAAGTTAGATATCAAGATCGAACACATCAACAAATCCAACCCCCACATCTTGAAGATCAATCACCACATCTCAAAGATCAATCACCACATCTCCAAGATCAATCATCACAAGGTCAATTTAAAGTACAAATCTCAGAAGGTACAACAAACAAAGATACACACCACTTGGGAGACCAATCAGATCAGTCTTGCAACAATTGGTAAAAGAAAATATCATCAAACTCCCCATCTATGGGAACTATTAAGAGCTCCTAGTTAAACCACCAGGGTATAACGAAGAGCACCATTGTGATTTTCACAAAATAAAGGGACATGCAACATCAAGTTGTATTCAACTCAAAAATCTCATCCAAGATCTCATTGATCAAAAGATAATCACTGTTGGGGATAACGATGAAGATTCAACCATTGGTGATAGAATTGACAATCTCCCCACCACTATTGTTGAAAACAATGATCAAGATCTATCCCTCAAAGAGAACATTGAAGATGTTTTTATCTCATCCAAAGATCAAATCAACATATATCAAGAGTCACTTCTCAATCATGATCAAAACCCACCAACAATACCCAACAATGATCCAATTCAAGAAATTTCAACATCACTTGACCCTATAGTTGAAGACATTGACAATCCCTCTGCTACAATTGTTGAAACCAATGTTCAAGATCTCTCCATTAATGAGCACATTGAAAATGTTTCTACCCCACCTGATGATCAACTCACCATACATCAAGAGCCACTTTTTAGTGATCTATTTCAAGGAGTGTTAGAATTATTTGATCCCATTCACATAATCTATGATCCATCGACCAATAATCATATTGAAAATATCTCTACACCACCTTATGAGATAGAGGACATATCTCAAGAATTTATTCCAAAGCATGATCAAAATATTTCACCAAGGTCTAGCAATGGTCCTTTCCAAGACATGTTGACCCCCTTTGACCTCATGATTGTAGATACTGAAGGAATCCTCAACTCAACAGTTGATCCAAGTCCACTCAAATATCAAGAGGATATTGAACCACTTACCATGACTAATGACGATATCCAAGAACCCTTTCAAAGTAATCCATTCTTTGAAATTGATCCATGTCAAGAACTTGATCCAAATCATGTCAAAAGCAATTCTGAAATCATTCAAGATCAAGCATTTGTATCTCCAAGATACTACAATGATATAATGGACACTCTCCTATCTATACAAGATGCCAATAATGATGATCACATCCACATAGCACATACTCCTCCATCTATCCATGAGATACTTTCTGTGGATGGACACGTGGATGATCTTCATTCGAAACAAGATTCCTTTACTCGTAACATTATTACAAAAAATAGAAGGTTATTGATTCCTACAGTCAAACTAAATTATCAACAACAGGATCAGATATATCCCAAATTCAGACTGAGGACATCATATATGAAGATATCCAACATTATCTAGTCAAAGAAACAGGTCAGACAAAACAGGAAATTCCAGAGTCAGCAGAACAACAAATTCCAATAACATCATCTATAGTGGTCATTTATCAGAGAATTCATTCTAAACAAGAGCTCTCATAATAGGTAGAATCAAAGCATGAAAGTAATACTACCATCATACTAGGGGCAACTATGTCTCAAGAAAACATCAACATAGAGAACACAAAGAATCCTTATGATGAAATCGATGCAGATACTGCAACTAGCCACATCATGAATCTTCATCCACCCATCACCCCACCCACAAATTGGGACCAACATCAAAAGAAAGATTTGAATCAAAGAAAAAAGAACGTTATCAAAGAAAAAGAAGCTAAGAAGCCTAATGGACAAATAAAATACACATGGATACCAAAGAATACAAAGAAATATTATCCCTATCAAACTCCATTAGTCAAAGAAACTATGGGGTAAAATAAAAAAGGGAAACATATTCATCAAAGATGTCCACAAAGGAAAAATAAGACTTCTCAAGTGACATACAAAGTGTATAAAGCAGTTGGTCCTAATTCCATGCACACTTTCATATCCACCCATCATTGCTCATTTTCCCAAGTTTGGAGATCAAAGGTTCCAAACTATCAACCAGTCCATCTCCCATTCCTAAATGCACTCCATTCATGCCAACACACATGATATCTAATTCTCACATTGACCATGTTATGGCAGCCACCCTTCATCATAAGGATTTAGCAGGCACTCTATCACGATGTGCGCACAAAGACAAAGTTAACTCTAGTGTCAGCAAAGCAGATCAAGAATCTCTAAAGTTGTATTCAAGTGAACATATCTTGGAAAAGCAGCCTCTTTAGGTAGGATATCGATGACACATTATGACAGAAGCATCTACATCAACACCACAAGGTGATTCAGCATGAGCTTAAAATATTTCAAAAAAACACAAAAAAAATTAAAAAAATGAAAATCCAAAAAAATTAGAAAAAGGATTAAAAAAATAGTAAAGAAAAAAATCATCCTCAAGTGAAAACCACTACAGTGGTGCTTTGGACAAGTACCTTAATGAAAACCTAGCAAACAGGCATCATGTGTAGAATCGAGCATCTGCGTGTGCTAGTTCATGTGGAAGCATCTCATCCATCTCATCCATAATAAATTCATTCATCCATGAACCATTTATCCAATCCATTTTAATCCATCTGCATCCATAGTCTAAGTTATCTTGATCTTGACAAACTTTGGTGTACACTTTACACTTTCTTATGGTAAACATCTTGACATGGGTCATTTTCATTGATCCTATCCTATGCAACATTATCTGAGCCATGAAGCACTATCCAAATGAGCTTTCTTTATCTGAACACCTTATCTTATCACAAGATAATCCATATCCCTCCAACCACACACCCATCTAGGTATCTATCCATGGCATTCCATACATTGCTACACACTAGGGGAAAATATTTACATCTTTCTTTGGGAATAAATATTGATCTATATCCTCCAACTTATGTCATGATCCGAACATTGAAAAATGTGAAATCAAATTGGTCAAAGCACTTGTAAGCAAGAATCCAAATAACTAGCCCATGTCATATTTTGACAAAGAGAAATTCCTTATCAATCTTCATCTTCCATTGAACGTCAATCCAAATAATCACTATCAATCACATCTAATGTGTGCTTCAACGCCACATCAAATCATTCAAAACATCTTTTGTTTCAAACCAAGCTTCAAAATCCTGATCGATCAAATCGAATCAATCCATCATCATCCTGGGAGATCCTTCCCAATCCTCATGTTTCTTAACACTATCCTTGCATTGTTGTGCATCCTCAACAATGTTTTCATCATCATTCTTGATTAATTGAATCCAATCAATCCCTCATCATCTTGGGATATCCTTCATAATCCTTGTGGTGCTTAACACTATCCTTGCATTATTGTGTTTCCTCACAATGTTATCATCATCAATCCATTGATCTGATCAATCAATCTTAGTTTGGTCTTCAACAAAATTCCAAACAGAGCACTGATATCATCACAAATATCCATATCCAAATTGTGAAAATCATGCAAAAAAACACCAAAATCCAAACATATTCATAAAATTAGAAAATCCAAAAACATTCGAAACATATCAAAATCCCAAAATAGGTCAAAAAATTGGTCAAGTTGTTAGTCGAACTATAGGTCTCTGAGCCTTGAACGTAGGCAAGGTTGATCTCTGATCATCCCTCTAGACACTTAGGTCAGTCCTTTAGGAGTTTGTCATAATAAACTGACATTTCATCATGTATATATTCACCTGTAAATTGGTCAAGTCGTCAGTCAAACTACGTGGTCTCTGCGTGTATAACGTAGGCAAGGCTAATCTATTGATCAACCCCCAAGGCCCTTAGGATAGGTCTTTAAGTTAGTCTCTTGGTCAAAATCTCATAAAACCCCAAAACATTTGAAAATCAAAGGTCAAAACATTTGTAAAATCTCAAAAATACCAAAAATAGCCTCAAAACATTTCAAAACTCCCAAAAACATCCAAATATTTACAAAAAGTTCATCAATATCATCTCGCTTTCACCTGCAATAACATCATTCAAAATAAATCAATCATCATCCCTAACCTTTGGTGAAACAATCAGAAATAAGTCTAGTAGGTTAAAAGTGAAAACTCAAAACTTCAAAAGTCTCAATTCTAGGCCAGCACATAAACAAGTTAGTCAACTCTTTGTGTCAATAGCCTATCATCCAATCAGTCCCATATCAATCATTTGATAACATCATGTCCTAGGATGTATCCTTCCTACAATGGGCATTATTTATTAGAAAGAAAACTTCAAGGATAAATGAAATGGCATGTTGCCATCCACTAACATGTCCTAGGATGTATCCTTCCTACAATGGGCATTATCTATTGGCAATAGTTTCAGTTCTTATCCTTAAAAAACACATTTCCTTTTGGTTAGTTGTATTGAAGAACATTAGCTTGTTTGTTTACTTTATCTTTGTCTTTTTAACTTATCTCTTTGTACTCATTCCAATGACCTCTCAATGATGTCCAAAAAAATGGATTTAGAGAGATAGGAATGGGGCAATGATCATTATCTTTTGTCTACTGTGCTTGTTGGACGTTCTTGTAATATAACTTGGAAAATACTTTCTTTGTTAGATATGTCTGGAGGGTGTTTTGGGTAGCTTGTTGACTATTACATTGATAGGTTATACCTTTCCATGTTTTGGTCTGAGATGTTTGAAACTTCTGAAGTGCATCCTAGCAAGGTTTCTGTATGTTAGGTGTGAACAAGAATACTTTAATAGGACATTTTAATATTTATACTTTACAAATTTAGTGATCTCATACATGATATACATGATATGTACATTCAATAATTAGCGATAATTAATCAATGAACTTATTCAATTCACATCAATCAATAATTAGTCAATAAATCATAATTTACAAAAAAAAGCAATCCAAAGGATAAAATTTTAAGAAATAAACAATACCATACAAGATTAGAGAACAAAAAGAATTAGTAAATTCTATAAATAATAGCATCCAACACTAATTTATAAGCTGTCAAAACAAATAAAGGCATCCAACACTAATTTATAAGTCATCAAAACAAATAATGGCATCCAATACTAATTTATAAGCTGTCAAAACAAATAATGGCATCCAATTCTAATTTATAAGCTATCAAAACAAATAATGGCATCGAATACTAATTTATAAGTTGTCAAAAAAAATAATAGCATCCAACACTAATTATAGGTTGTGTTAAGGGGATGTCTTAAGGGGTCATAATATGACATCTTAAGGAGATGTCTTAAGGGGTCCTAATATGATGTCTTAAGGGGTCATAATATGACGTCTTAAGGGGATGTCTTAAGGGGTCCTAATACGACGTCTTAAGGGGATGTCTTAAAGGGTCATAATACGTCGTCTTAAGGGGATTTCTTAAGGGCTCTTAAGGGGTCCTAATATGAAATCTTAAGGGGATGTCTTAAGGGGTCCTAATATGACATCTTAAGGGGTCATAAACAATGTCTTAATGGGATGTCTTAAGGGGTCTTAAGGGAATGTCTTAAGGGGTCATAATACAATGTCTTAAGGGGATGTCTTAGGGGGTTTTATGGTATAGGGTTTAGGGTTTAGGGGATGTCTTAAGGGGTCATAATAAAATGTCTTAAGGGGATGTCTTAAGGGGTCTTAAGGGGATGTCATAAGGGGTCATAATACAATGTATTAAGGGGACGTCTTAAGGTGTGATACCCCTCTGTTTTGCTATGTTTTCTTATCAGCTCAGATACTTTGTTAGACTATATTTTATGTTATTGTTATTCTATCACTGACAATGGAGTGATGAAGACTATATTGATGTGATGACACATTATATGCATGGTGATTATGTTTGACATGCTTTATGTTGCATAGATGCTTAGTTGTGATGACAATGATATATATGCTTCTTGTAGTTTCATTGATATTTTATCTTGTTAGTCTTGTGTGACTATATTGGTGAAGGGGATGAAATTTCATCACTCACATGTGAGCGCCCTATAATTTTTGATGATTGTCTCTCCGCAGTGTGTATGCTTTATTATCTAGATACATGTACGATGTTTGCTTGTTTGTAGGTTTGTAGGTACAGGACAATAGCTTCACCTAGTTTCAAAGGTTTGAGTGTGTCCACTACTCAATAGTAATGATTGGGAGATAGTAATAGACTACCTGGTCAGACCTTTACCCTAGTACAGTGTGTCGTCAATTTGAGTTTTGGTCGTATCCCTTATCTTTTTTGTTTTGGATATTTTATTATTATGCAAGTTTAATTTTGTAGATTAAATGTGTGTTTGATTAAATATTTAATTAATGGAATTATTGTTGTGGAAGCTTTAGAATAAATTAATTAATTAATTTTATTTAGTTATGTTATTAGGTAATTTTAATTATTAAATTATATGGGAATTAAATAAATAATATTGTTTAAATTTGTTGAAATATATAAATTGTTTATTTTTGTAAATGCATGTGGTTATAAAATATTTGTGGTTGTTGAGGGAAATTTTTTTTTTTTGGGATAACTGTGAGTTAGAAATTTGCTATCTAATTATTGAAAATTGATTCTCAGAGGAAAAAGATTGGAAAAAGGAAAGAAAGTTACAAGTTTCACGGGAAGAGTTTTGGTTTTTGTTGAAATATTGGTGAGGAAATTGGGGATCTCTCATAGGATTTTGTTTTAGAATCTTGTTGTAGAATTCTTCACTGTGGTATTGTGTGTTTTCTGGAAAGGGGAAATTTTACTGGAGGAAGCTTTGGCTACATTGGCAATTTGAAGCTACAGAGAAGCTCAACAACAATTCTCGATGCATAGTTCTCCTGGAACAGGTTCCTTTATTGTTTTTGTGAACTTTGAATTGAAAAGTTGTTTATATTACTGTAATGCAATTTAGAAAAGTTTAGAAAGAAATTTTCATTACTGTAGAAGCTTTTGGTTTTATAAAAGATTGCCATGAAAATTAAACCTTTGTAGAAAACAATTTAAGTCCATTGTTTTAATTTGATCATTTGAAATAGATTGAAACAAAAGGAAATTATAGATCTTTGTAGAAAGACGTTCATTTTTTTTTGGGTTCTCAATTCCTTTTAATTGTTTCAGAAAATGAAATCTCTAAGTTTTGTAGAAAACTTCTTCTGTGTAATTTGTTTGCCCGATTTGAATCAATGTTTGAATTTGTTTATATATAAATATATATATATATATGTACATATATATTGAAATGTATATGTACACATACATATATATATTATGTATAAATGTGTTAAATTTATTTTAAACCACTGTAATTTCAACTGTAATAAATATTCGTATGACGAATCTCATAAATATTGGTGAAATTGTTCATAAAATATATATGTGTTTTTTTTTAAAATGCAGTGAATGCATGTATATGGGAGGTTGGGGGTTGCTCCCACAGCTGCCCATATGGGAGGTACACTATGGGAGGTAGCGCTCAACACTGCTCACCCACAGCGCACCCCACATGTGGGTGTGGTTGTGGCCAACGCACCCAGTACAACCTCATATGGTTGTAGATGTTGCGTGGATTTCATATTGTCTGTCTGTTTATTTTTTGAGTTGGGCTTTTAATTAGTATTGTTAGGAAATAATATATATATATATATATATATATTATATATCCATTGTTGGAAATTGTATTGTAATTAATTTAAAATGGAATTTGGGAAAAGCATAATTAATTTTATAATTAAATAATATATTTATATGTATATATAATTATATTTTATTATATATATTAAATATATTTATTTAATGCGTGAGTAATTCAATAAATGTTTACAAGCATGATTAATTTAATTGAAATAATTGATTATTTTAGTTTAATTCGTTGTTGAATTGTAAGTTGGAATCATATTTAAATGGTGCATTGTAAATATGCGAAATTGATTGTTTTGGATTTAGGAAATCTGAATGGTAGTGAATTTAAATGCAATAATTTTTTATTTATATTTCAAGCATTACTGTATTTGTGTAATGGGGGGAAGTATTTGTTATTGTGAAAATCTAAGTCTTCCAAAGATGTAATTTGGGAAAGGGGATGTTGTAACTTTAGTTCACCCTTTGAGATATCCTTGGGTAGTGCACGTATTGGGATTCAGTAATGGACATCCGTAGGGATGTGTTACCTCTTAAGGTGTGTTGGTTATTTGTTGTTAGTTTTAGTGCACTATCTACCCTTGGGTATAGTATGAGTTTATGTGTTGTCGATAGGGGAGTGGCTTTCAACGAGGATCGGGACACAAAGTGGTCCCAGGATAACTCATGTGGAATTCAGTGTAATCAGTGGAAATTAAATAACCTACTTTAGGGGAATGGGTAGTCAACATATTTAACTTGATAATTAGCCACACTCATTAGCTCAAGGGCTTGTGTTAGACTTGAGATGAGTCGGGAAGGCCTAGAATGGCAAGATCATTATCTTTTCTTCTAGAAAGATAATCGATTTTGCACTGATGTGCATGTGGGGTCGGAGTTCGTAAGAGGTTACTAGGATAACCCAAGATGGGGTTCGGCACCTAGGAAGATCTCCTTAGGATAACCAACGCAACATTTGTGATGACACTCCTCCTATGACAATAGTCATTTATTTTGTATAGTGGTTGTTCTTGATTCTATGATTTTGGAAGCAATGTAACCCTATGTTTGTATTTACTGGTACAGTGTGGTTTTGTACTTTTCCTGTGTTAGGGGTAGTTGGTTGTCTTGGTTACCTATTACTATCTCCTAGCATGGGGGTTGGGCCTATGGGTACCATATGGCTGGGTGGAATTCTCCTTACACTGTTGAGATTATCTTCCTGTTTGTGATGGAAAGATCTTCTTGTTCGAGGAGCTCATGTGGTTCTATGGATTTGTACTTCTCTTTGTCATTGTAACTGTGGACACTATGTAATTGTAATCCTCATTTGTATCGAGGAGAACACTTCTGATGTAATTGTAACATTAAGTATGATTTATTTATTGTTGGATTAAATGGTTTATATATGGTTTATATGGTGTTGTATCTGTAGAAATATGCTCATTACATTTCTATGTGTTAGACTTAATATGCAATGGATTACTGCTTTGTTGTATGTTGTTATCATGAGTTAATTCCATGTACTATGTTTTAGAATAAATTGTAAATTTGGAATTTCACATGTAGACATGTTGCGTGGCCTAGAGGATGTATGTGTTAGAGTAGTTTACTTCACTCGTCATTGTTACTCTTTTTAAGAAAAAAAAATTAGTTGTGCTTCCACAATGTTGTGTCATCCTCTAGGTTGTGGGATGATGTTTTATATAAGGGGTCATAATACAACATCTTAAGGATATAATCAATTTAACAATAATGTATGCATGATATTTAGTGATTATACAATCAAATATAAAGTTTCAAATTAGGAAAATATGCACATTTAACAAACAAAATATATAGAATATCGATTTTGATACATAGAAGTACATAGAGTACATAATTGTGTGTGTACATGTATTTGTAATTTGTACAATTTTTTTAATTTTGTAAGTATGTATGTACATATATGTCATCTCAAAAAAATGTTTACAAAATTTGGATATGCCATCTCAAGAACATCTCAAACTTGTGCCCAGAATGTAGTAGGTCTTCACACCACTTGATATCAAATAGGTACAAGCCATATCAATGAAATCATCAAAACATACATATTTTAATTTATATAAAACTATCTATATGTACACAACTCAAGTACCTACATTTAAAAGTATTCCACACATGTGTTTAGGTTGAATCCAGGCATCCTCTCCTTATTGTTTCAAAGTATGAGATCAATTCAATGATGGCTTAAGGATACAAAAAAGGATAATAAATCAATTTTAACTATTAATGTACAAGCAATATCAATATGTAATCAAAACATGTACTCAAACATAATTTAACTAATAATTACATGTTTTTACCGAGTATTCCATGTTGTCTAGATTGAATCTGCATGGACTAGATCCTATTTATGATTATGGCTTAAGGACCTATAAAACAAAACTTTAAATCAATTTCAACTAATAACACACTTGACCATATCAAAACATGTATTTAATCTATTTAAAAGGACAATATAAAACTAAAACTATATTTACCTGTATTTACTTATTCCATTGTACCATTTGCATCCTCTCTTTTTTGCAATGCATCTATGATTGTCTCATGCTATTCCATAGAAATTGTCCATAGCACTTTATTTGTAGGTCTTCCATGATACCGATCTAGTTTTATATTTGTTTCCACCACCAAATGTGAATAATGTATAATCTTTTTATGTGTTTCATAATCTTCGAATCCAGGTATACCATTCTTCCTTGCCAGGTATTTTCGTAGCCAAGTGCCAAAAATGACCACTGATCCTATTGGAAAGCATAAAAACCATCATCAAATAAGTTCTCAAAATTTTCTTAAGGGGATCAAAGACTTGTTCTAAAAAATTGCTTAAGGGGATCAAAAATTTGTTATCAAAATTTGCTTAAGGGGATGTGTTAAGGCGATCATTGTACCTATTGGATAATGATAGCCATCATCCTCTTCTCGAGGTGCTATTAACTTATGTTTAGTCTCCACACAATGAGCAAACCAATATTATGTTTTCTCTACATTCTCCTCAGGTGCAACAACAACATACACATGTCCTGCAAACAAAAATTGATTTAATAACTTGTGCATATCCACATAAATAATTTAGTATTAAAAAATAACTTAATAAAGTGAAATAAATTGAATTAAATTACCTTTTTGTACAAGGTCTGAAACACGGTCATAGTCTTCAGATGCAAACACTTGATCATTTTCTTCAATAGTTCTTTCATATTCATCATGTGCTTGTGTAGGTGTCAACAATCTTTGCTCCCACTGTTCAACCCATTTTGTATTTTCACATGCTTCCCAATCTCCTGAGATACAAAACTGGCAAAAAAATGCAAGATCCCTTGTCTAGATAGTCCATTTGTTTGCTATCGAACTCTTAAATGAATGCCATTTAGTAGATCCACTGATTGTCTAAAAGTCAACTCTAGGTACAATGTTCTCTTCTTGAACCAACCAAAATAATCAATGAACCATAGAGTACTCACTCGAACCAGTTGTAGATAATCTTGTATTACACCAATCCACAATCCCACGTGCATCTTTAAATTTTACTGTATCCTCAAATTTTAATTGTTCTCTAGAAAGAATTCTTTTGACACACACACCAACTCCATCATGTTCTCCTTTACCATGCCCAGCATCATAAAAACTCCATATATGCTGGAAATTAAGTTCCTTGTGAACCCTACTTAACCAATAAAAAATTTGAGCATTCTTGAACTACCCCGTACAATTATCTGACTGTATGAGGTGTTCTTTCATCTAGATTCCTCTTTCTCTTAAATTTTTATAAAATATATTGAAACAGTATTGAACAAGCTCTGACGAGTGTAATCGATTGTCACTCAAATAAAAATTATACTCCCTCTAAAATTTTCTATCATCCTCAGTGCTATCATCTGCATGCCTATAAACAATATGGACAAACATAGCTACTTGCACTGAATTATAATATTGTGATTGAATTTCCTCTTGTGGAGCTAGAGTACAATTTTCCACAAAATCAACCACTAAAACTATAGTACCAATTGGAAATGTACTTCTACATGTGGGAAATTGGCCATCAATCCATCGAGCATGTTGAGAGTGCATGCCATATTTTGGTACAATCTTATTCCTAAATTCACTCATGAATGCATGCACACTAACTTTTTCTATAACTAAATCACAATGTTTTCCTATTTTTCCATGTTTTAATGAATAGTGAACATTCTTAAATCTTTTAACATCTACTAATTGTTGTCTAAAATCATTATCAACACTTTCATGCATACAAATTCTTAAGAATGAAAGATTTCCACAGTTAATGCACTATCCAGAAATACAAGAACTTAAATAAAATAATTTACCATTAGATCTTTCACAAAACAAACATGAAATAAGCTCCATTATTGCTTTAGGTGGCATATTAATACCACATTCTTGTATAATCATGTTAGTATGCAAGGTAAAACATATATATCGAAAAACATCATAAAAAAAATAAAATTGAACATGTGTTTTACAACAAGATATTTGTTGCTTATTAATTTTTACATACCACTGTTTACATTTTTCAAAAGACCTTTGACTTATTTCAGATTACCAGGTAACACTAAATCACCACAAAATTTTCTATAAATTCAATTTGTGTTGTATCTAATAGGTATATTAGGTGAGGATCGTGAACTTTCGACCCCACCCTTAATTTTAAAACATCTCTAGCGTTAGATGAAACCCTAGTATTATCATGCCAATATTTTTGAGCAAATATTTAATTTCATATCAGACCTCGAGAGTCGACCATAGAAACTCCAACATTGGGTGATAGGATAATTTTCTATACTTTCTCTTCCTTTTTCCGCTCTTAGCAATGTTTTAGGATGTATTTTTTAAAATTCACTAATATTGCTTACCATTCTTTTATTCAAAGTTTCTTTATTAACATTAGCAGTTGTTATAGGTCTTCTTTCTGCATTTTTATCTTTAGATTGACTATTTTTCCCAATAGATTGAATGGAACTAGCAACACTAGACATAACATGTTTTAATGATTGATCTTTTCTTTTTGGTTTAACAAAAAATCCTAACCTTTTCGTTATTTTCCTCATTTTTTGCATTCTCATCAATTGCATCATTAGTTGACATTGAATTGCAATTTTTTTACAATAAAAGAATTTGTTGTATATTCTATTCGCATTTTTTGTTTTTTTCCTCCAAGAATTTTGACCAGGAAGATTATCAAAAACACCACTTTCAATTTTAAAAAAAAAGTATTTTCATTAAATTCAACATCACATTCTATATTTTTCATCTTCATCCTCATTTTCATTTTATTTTCAACTTCAAAATGATTTACATTTTCATCTTCATTTTCATCAACAAAATAGTTTTTTCTCTCATTTTCAACAAAAGGATCATTCTTATTTTCATGTTCAACAAGTTCTATAAAAGCTTCATCTCTCTGAATATTATCAATGTCAACATCATTAAGTCCAACATCTTGTAAAACTTCTACATACAAATTTACCATTTCACTAACATGTAGATTTGAAGATGTACATGGATTTGTGCATATTGAAAGATTCTCCATAGTATTGAAAGAGGGATTTGAAGACATAGTAGGACTTGCTTGTATAATCATATTCTTCTCCAAATTGACTTCTTGCAAATTAGCTTCATCTACAACCATGGTCTCCTCAATGTTTTCCTCTTCAATAGTTGTGTAATTGGATGCTCCCCCATCATTCATTGATTTAATTCTAATTCTTCTTTGTCTTTGTCTTTGTCTCTCCTCTTTTTTTGCTTTAATTTCTTCAGGAGTTAATTTCTTTCTCCTCTTATTACGAGCTCTATCTCCCATGATTATAAAATTCTCAAGCACAAATGAATTTCAATAGTGAAATTCTTCAAAAAAATCAATCCAAATTGGAAGTTGAAGACCTATAAGGACAAAATTATTCCTCTTGTGTTCCTCAAAACAAGTAGAAAACTAGCACAATTCCACTTTAAAAACTATTTTCTTCATGCCTCCTTTGAAAAAATAAATCCATATTGCAAGTTGAAGAAATTTTGTTCCTCCAAACAAGTACAAAACTAACACAATTCCACTTCAAAAATGATTTACACGATGCCTCCTTTGAAAAAATTAATAAAAAATGCAAGTTCACCACCTGTAAAAATAATAGTTGATGAAAAATAGCCCAATTTTATTTCTCTTGGCCGTACATGTGAAGTTGCAGACTTCACAGTATTTTTTGACAGTAAATTTAAATAAAACAGTTAAAAACAAACAGGATGTCATTTATAGAATGGGATAGCGTTTATTAACAAGCAGGATCCTATTTTATAATCATGATCCCATTCCTAATATTTAATGTGGGGACCATTGAGAAAAGAACGGGATCTCGTTTATAAAGTGGGATCCCATTTCCTTGTCAACGGTCACCCCATTTAATATTAGGAAATGAGATCCCATATCTTGTTTCCAAAAAATTGAATTTGAATTTTCTTTTTGGTCGGATTTCTACCTTGTATTTTGGTTTGGGAAAATCATTGGGAATTCAAACCTAGGCCTTCAACCTAGTTTGACCTACAAGTTGAAGTTCCTAACAATGTCAGAGAAAAATATCGAGTTTTGACATATGGCTGACGACTTTTTTTGCAGAATTTTTTGACAAAATTAAAACCCATTTTAGATGAGACAATGCAGAAATTCCAAATATGTAATTTTTTGAACAATTGGATTACTTTTTCTATTTTTCAATTAATTTCTAATGAAACTGGTCCATAAACTTTAAATATTAGGATTTTTTAATATTTTAATAACTTTTGATCAACATAACATTTTGACGAATGGATTGCACGAGCACAAACTTCAGACAATTATTTTCAATTTAAAAAAAATAAAAAAATGATAAGTTTAGGTCATCTTATGTGTATCATACACGACAATTTTTCAAAACAACAAATATGTCTGATAAAAATTTAACCAAAAAAAAATATTCAAAAAATTACAAAAAATATC
This sequence comes from Sequoia sempervirens, assembly GCA_007258455.2. Taxonomy (NCBI): domain Eukaryota; kingdom Viridiplantae; phylum Streptophyta; class Pinopsida; order Cupressales; family Cupressaceae; genus Sequoia; species Sequoia sempervirens. Next base: position 349,228,798 of record VDFB02000017.1, on the reverse strand, counting down.
GAAACAAGCTTCAGTGAGTCACAAATCTTTTCCCAAAAGGATTTAGAAAAATATGATAATTTAGGTCAAAATATGGATGTCATACACGTGTATGGTATGGTATAAAAAAATAACTTTTAAATAGTGGTTTTTAGAAAAGCCTATTGAAACTCAATTTGTACAATCTAGGTATTGAAATAAATTACATATTTTTAAACTAGACTCGGAGTACTACATTTTATGATTAGTGACTTTTTTGAAGATTCCATCTCTAAGTGCTTCAAATTTTAAGGTCAAATGTGTCAAATTCTAAAAATTAGGAAAAACACTTCCACTTTTTGGCCAAAAAGTGGACTCAACTTCTTACCAGCACCCTTACATATTTGTATTTTACATTTTACATCTTTTCCACCTTGCATAACACAGCTTGCATGCCTGTGGTACCATCCTCTTTGTTCATGAGTTCTAAGCATATGCAACTTTTCTTGTCTCATGAAGCACGAACCAACATTTTTCCTTTGTGGCACTTTATTAAAGTTATCAGGAGTTATAACTTTAGTATGGTTGAGCAGGAATCCCATTCAGCGGCATGACTTTCCCCATAGCCACTTATGTGTTTGTGAGTGCATACCAACTAGCATATGTATTTTACCTTTTGGGTCTTCTCACCTGGCAAAATGACGTGTTTCATCGTCCCAAAGTGAGTATGCATTTTCTTTTTCAAACAAATAGCCTAAATTTGATTCACAACTAGTTGAACACATGATCGAAGCTTAATCCAACTTTTCCTTTTTCCTCTCCCTTATTTCTTTCCATTTCACATGTGTGTTACTTTGTTCTTATGTTTATTTTTCCATGGGATCTTCATCTTGGGGACTTGGGCATCCCTCCTGATCATTGTTATTTCATCTTGCTAGCATAAGTGCATTTGGATCCCTCTCGATATGCATGGCTACTTTAGTGTGAGTTTGAAGCAAGTTCATCCTCTCGCTAAAGTGGGGGCTAACTGTACCATAGAAAAATTGATCATTGACATTTTCATGGTCTTTTAGGACTTTCTCTTGTGATGCTTGGTCTATTTTTCTTTGATTTAATGTTATAATGTAACTTTTTCATTCACATTAGGTCCTAAAATTCAAATTATGATGTCTTGTGAAGGTCTTGCGAAGTGTTGTAACACATTTCTACACTTTTCTAGACTCTTGTCATTACAATTCACCTAAAAATCACCCTTTCATCACTTATTAAGTCCTATTCTAAAGTGTTGTAAAGTCTTGTAATAATATTTCACACTTTTCTAGGCTTACTTTCACTATTTACACCTTTCTTATGCTTTATTTGACCCCTTTATGCACTCATAAGACTTAATTAAGTGTATTTTTGAATGTAAACCCAACAAACAACATTAAATAGAACTTAATTCTCGACACCCACTTATAAGCCCAAGGTGGGACCCATTTTCCATGGGTGTCAAATGAGTCCCTCATGGCTTAAAAAAATAATAATTAAAAATTTCTTTCAGGTTTTTATTCAAAAAGACCTTATATCGGCCTGTGATGAGATATTATTGGGTTATTAGGGCATAAATGTGTATAAGTAGGTGGTTTTACATCCATTTTAAACCCCATTCAATTACATTCACTCATTCAACATCATCTAGTATTCAAACACTTTACATCATTCAATCAAGCATTCATCAAGCATTCATCAAGCATTTTGGAGCAGCCACTGACATATCTTTAGATTTCTTCAACAAGGTTGTGACTTTTGTATGCAGATTTGTCAAGAAAATAGGTGTTGAAAGGTAGTCAATAAGTCAACAAAGTGTTTCAAGTCAACTAAACCCTATTTCAAGCTTGGAGACAACCTACAGTCTATCTTCTGCAGATTTGACTATGTCAACCCGACAAGAAGACAAGTGCAGATATGGAGCTAAAAGATTGACCTTTGATTTCATAGATTTTTGGAGGAGGAATGATTAGCCATCTGTGGTGAATGAATCCCACCTTAAGGATAAAAAAGGTGATTTTGTTAGATTCCAGTTCTAGACTGTCGAAAAGCAATTTCAGGTGTTTTTGTCAGTACCAGGACTAATTCGCCATCAATGGCCAATGAGTCCCACTAGTGATTTACATTGATTTCTTCCAGATTTTAGAACGTTCTAGATTCATCATCCAATTCCAAAGTGCACTTTTTTTGACCTTGTTGAATTCTACATTTGCATTAGTTTTCATCTTTATTGCATTTTTTTCATATCACATTATGTTTTCAAACATTGCATATTACATTAGTCTTGCATTAATAGTCAATCAATTATATCATTTAGTTGCATTTACAGTATTGCATTTAGTCTTAATTACATCACACAATCCTTTATTTGATTGAACCACTTCAATTTTGGGGTTCTATTTGTCTCCTTTTAGGTGAAAGATCCTAAGAGTGCAAGAGAAGTCCATAAAATACACTAAAATTGTTGGTTCAAAAATATGATCAATGGTTGAGGTTAAAAAGGATCAAAGCATATTGTTGTCAACTTGTGCACACAAGTTTTCTTTGAGTATTAATTGTTGGCACACTTGCAAGGCTTGATATAATTAGGACCGATCGCCATATTTTTCATTCAGAATTTGCATTCAAACACTGACAATTATGTTTAAGTCCAAGCGAAGAATTGGTGAAGGTTTTCTGGTTTGTATCACTGAGAAGATAAATCAAGAGAGTCTGTTAGGCCAGCTCGAAGGTCTAGGATATTGGGTTTGTTTAAATCTAAGGAAGATGCTCCAGAGCATGAAATTGAGACATAGGGAGATCCTGATTCACTAAAAGGTAGAAGGGGACACAATAAATTCAAGAAGTACAGTTTCAAGAGTAATTATCACCTCAGGAGCCAAATTTTTTTAGAAGAGCTAGGCAAGTTCAAAGGGGAGAAGTTGGTTGAATATGAGAAGAAGGCAAAGAAAAAGTGCAAGTATCGTAAGGCTTATCTTGGAGGACATAATCCTCCCAGTGAGGTTTCTAATAGCCCTTCAGATATTGAGGGTGACACTAACCCGGAGGGTGATTATTATCCACTCTCCCTAGTACCTTCTAAGGACTCTAATGAGGAGGTGGTGACGATTCCTGCAGTTCCACCACAAAAACGATGTGGGCGATTATCCTCTGAGGTTGATGAATCAGAGTGATGACTCTGCCCCATTTTTGTTTTTGATGATGCCATTTCCCTTTTGTCAAGATTTTCCTATTCATCATTCATGTGATTTCTTGTTTCTAGCACTGATGTAGAAATTTTTTGGGCTGGTGTGTTGGAGAAGTGCCAGACCTCCTAATGATGGCAACATGTAGGTTTCTTTTGGGTAGTATGCAGGTTTTTGCCCAGGTTGCAAGTGGAGACTCTTCTTTGGTCAACAAGGATGAGGATTCAACACTGCTACAACAAACTCTACCTTTTGAGAAGTTGGCATGTCTTTAAATGCAAGGGATATGGAATTTGGTCTTTTACTCTTCCATTTTCTGCAATGAGTGCATGTAACTAAGGATGTCTCAAATTCTGGTGCAAATGATATTCAAATGAAATGAAATGTAAGTGTAATTGAGCCTGATGCTTGTTGCTTCCTTGTTCTATAAAAGGGATTTCAGGGTTTTAGGTGAAAGCTAAGTTTAGGGATTTTAGGGTTTTGTTGCTTCCTTGTTCATTACAAAGAGTCAAATTTTTAAGTCTCAACAGGGTTTTAGGTGAAAGATAAGTTTAGGGAAGGCACTTTTGTATAGAATATGGATGAATAGAACATTATATTGTCTTGGGTATGAGTCCTATATGTAATAGTCTTAAAAATAGTTTTATAGAAACAACTAATATCAAAACAAATATTAGTCTGGAAACAAACACTCTCCTATGTATTTTTCTCACAAGTTATGAATGAAAAACACTAATGGTGTTATCATTTATCTTCAGTTATTCCATTGAATGTATCATTCTATTTTAGCTTTAACTCAAAGAGTTGATTAGAACACTTAAGGAGAATTATAAATTTTGTAAGGAATTGCATAGGATTTGTAAGAAGTGAGTTTTTTTAAGCATTGTGAGTTTTCATAAATACAAAGCACTATGAAAATAGTCCACCAGTCTTGAAATTAAGTAGTTATATATATATATATATTACTAGTTTTTATATATTTGACTCTATTGCTCCAATTGATGAAACATTGGTCTGTTTGTTAGAAAATATTTCATGAAACTGAATAATTAGCATACCAGGCCACAAAATTAAAATAAGAACAACATTCATTTAAAATATTTTCAAGTATAGTATGGGTTTGAACTACCCCTATTTCCTAGAAAATAAGTAGTCATCTACTTAAAGGTCTGCCAAAATTTTAGTGAAGTATGTACACTATTTGCAATATATAGGAATAAATTTGTGTATAAATGTGTTATGAAATAGATATACCTCACATAAACACAATATGGAGCCCTCTTGGGTCCCATAGCACCTAAAGTGTAGGAGTAAGGATCTCAAAATCCTTTACTCATTGTGTTGGTCACTAACCTTACATTTTCTTCATTATAGGAGTTGGCTACTCTTTAGAGAGCTCTAAGGTTTTGCTGGAAAAATAACCAACATGTCCCATATTTTCTAATATGAAATCAGAGCGGTTCAAAATAGTAGTAGGCCATTAAGCAAAGGAAATTGATCGGGTTAATGACCTCACATAGAGGCATGCCTCTTCCTTTTTTAATCGACACATTTCATATGATTGGAGGCGAGAGATTATGTGAGACCAGGAAAGTGTGGTTCACATTTGTAGCTGTGTAATCTAAGAAACCCATAAATGTTTATGAAGGCCTCAGATCTTGCACAAGAGGCAGCCAAACATTGTTGCAGATGTAAATTCTATGTTTTGAGATGTGATTTGTCTCATTTGTAGGGTGCAATTTCTATGTTTTAAGGCATGATTTGTCTCATTTGCAAGATAATCACCTATTACCTTTGGTTGCTATGAATAGCCTTTTTTGTTGTTGTGATTCAATCCTTGGGGGTGTCGACACAGTTATAAAGGACCGCAATTTCTTCCACGGGGCAATTGACTGTGTTGAAGGAACTATAGAGGGTTTGGAAGGTCATGAAGTGTTTGAGGGTGACTGTTGTGTGTGGTTTCTACAAAAAGATCATGCAAAATTGATTCAAGTTAGGATTCCTTTGGTTGTAGGCCTATATTTTTTCTAAGGAAGTTGTGATCTTATGTTGGAGGACATCTTGCTCATACTCTGCATTTAAATTCGTCCTATTCACACTTCACATTCAAACTCTATAGGTAAATTCACATGGAGAGTATGGTTAACTGATGGTTTAGTTAAGGTAGTGGTGCATTATTTTCTGCAAGCGATCCTTGGTATCTATTTCATCCCACAGCCTCTATATTTAGTTTAAGATTTTCAAATTTGCAAGATTTACTATTACTAGTGTTTATAAAGATATTGTGTATCAAGTTGTGCCATTTTGGAATAGGGTCTATATTCATGTCATGAAAAGCATCTATCAAAATGTAAAGAGGTATCATTACTTTAATTGTAATTGGATTCATTTTGATGTGTATGTGACATCCATGTTAAGGGGGGGCTAGCTATTAGTCATAATGAGTCATTTTGTTATATTTGTGTTAATTAGGGTCAAATAGTCTTTCTTTAAATGGAGAAAAATATTGTATTGATAGAAATATTTAAGGGTTCAAAATTTCATACATGGGAAGTCCAATTATAATTGATCCTTATTAAAAAGGATCTATGAGATGTGGTAAGTGGGGTAAAAAAAAGGTCAACTGCTACTGATGAAAGCACAAACTAGACTAGTGAAGGATTGAAGAAAAATAGCTTTGATTGGTCTTGCACTTTTAGATGCATTCCTCCACCACATTGACTTATCGAAGACCTCAAATTAATTATTGGATAATTTGAATGCTTTGTTTGGATCAAAAGCATCAAGTGCAAAGATAGGTTTAAAGTAGAAATTGTTCAGGTTGAAAATGATGGAAGGTGACAACATTGTTCAACACATCAGTAAGTTTCATTCCCCATTGAAACAACTAGTTGAGATAGATGCTAAAGTAAATGATGATGATTCAAAGGCTATTCTATTAAATAGTATGCCTCCTAGTTATGGAAATATTGTTTTCACATTAAACAAAGTAGATGCTACCCTAGATGAAATAATATCTACTTTGATAGATGAAGGAGCCAAGAAAATTGACTCAAATATAGAGGAAATTGTACTATATTAGAAAAATAGGCCTAACTATTCCTCTAAATCTAGTCCTTCATCAAAGGAAAATCATTTCTTAAAGAACAAAATTTTGTGCAATTATTGCAAGAGAAGGGACACATTGTTATGAATTGCACACAATGTGCTAAGGATCTCCTTGATGGTAAGCTATATATTTGCATTGTTTACACATTAATGGATATTAATTATCTTAAATATAATATTTAATATTAATTAATATATATCTAATATATATTTAATCTAGAAATTGACAGAGAGGTAGAAATGAAGAGAAAGTAGAAAGGAGAGAGAATAAGAGGGAGGGACACACTCCCTATTTCTCCCTCCCAATCTCTATCTCTATATCTCTATCACTCACACACACTCCTTGTTTCTCCCTCTCCCTCTCTATCTCTATATCTCTCTCACTCACACACACTTCTTATTTCTCCCTCGCTATCTCTATCCCAATATCTCTCGCTTGCACACATACTCCATATTTCTCCCTCCCTATCTCTATTTTTATCTCTCCATCTCTTTGATCTCTTTCTCCCTCTCTATTACCTATCTCTATCACCTCATTTATCTCTCTTTCCCACTCTCTATATCTTTATGTATCTCCCTGTCCATCTCTACCTATATCTCATTATTTTTATCTCTCACTTATTAACTCAATTTCTCCCTCCATCTCTAGTACTCACTATATCTATATATCCCTCTCCATATCCCCCTCTCTCCCTATCACTCCCTCTTTTTATATCACTCTACTTCTCTCTATATATATCTCCTATCTCTTCATCTCTCTCTACCTAGGTATATCTCTCCCTCTCCTTCTCCCCATATCCCTCTCCTTCTCCATCTCCATCTCCATCTCCATCTCCATCTCCATCTCCATCTCTATCTATATCTTCCACTTTATATGTATTTTCTATCACTATCTCCTTACCCCCCTCTCTCTTGTTCTTTCCCCCTTTATCTCTCCCTATTGCAAACATCACATGATTCTATTGGTAACGGAGCCCAATTACCTTCTTGATTATCTATATCTCTCCATATTTCTTCTTTGATCTCCCCTTCTATCTCTATCTCATTATCTCTCCATCTTTGTCTACCCCTATATCTCTCCCTCTCTGCCTCTCTCTAAATATCACTTTTTATCTCTATATTTCTCTTTTTATCTCTACCTCTTTGTCCCTTTATATGTAATTATCTCTTCCATCTCTATCTATCCCTTTATCCTCCCTTTCCTTATCTCCCCCACTCCCTATCCTTCTCCACCTCCATCTCCATCTCTATCCATATATTCCTCTCTATCTTTATCTCCTAATCTCTCTCTCTCACACACACACTCTTCCCCATCTATCTATCCCTTGAACTATATCCGCATCTCTCCCTCTCTCCCTCTCCCTCCCTCCCTATTGCAAACATAAGGTGGACCTGATTATCTTCTTGATTTAGAGGTTTTGGTTTAGTCATGTTTGGATCCTTGTAAGTGGATGCATAGTCGATTTGAAGTTATCACTTCTCCATTGAGACCTTTGTTGAACAAACAACATCATTTCCTAAATGGCCTACCAATTAACCTCATGTACTACAAAAATATATGAAAAAAATGGATAAAGATAAAGTCACATAAAGAGAGGGAGATAGAGAGATAAAGAGAAATAGAAAGAGGAAAAGATATATATGGCAAAAGATAATGAGAAACATAGAGATAGAGAGGGAGACAAATAGATATAAAGAGAAAGGTAGAGAGATAGAGAGATAAACATGAATAGATAAAGATATAGGGAGGATGATTAATATATCTCTCCCTATTGCTCTTTATCTCTTTATATCTACCTCTATCTATGTCACTCCCTCTTCTCTCTATCTATTGAGCTATCTCTCCCTCTCCCCCCTCTCTCTAATTCATTCCATCTCTCCTACTCTATATCTCTAACTCTATTTATCTCTTTATCTCCCTCTCACTCCTCTCAATCTCTTTCTATCCATATCTTTCTCTAGACCTATATCACTATCTCTATATCTCTTTCACTATCCCCCTCTCTATATATATATTACCCTCTTTCTATGTCTCTCCATCTCCCTCTATATATATTGTGTTATATCTCCCTCTCTCCCCCCTCTTTTTTCTCTCCCTTTTCTACCTATCTCTCTCCCTCTCTCCCCCTCTTCTCTATCTTCCTCCTTGACCTATCTCTCTCCCTCTCTCCCCATATTTTCTATCTCTCCCTCCTCTACCTATCTATCTACATTTCTCTCCCTCCCTCTCTCTCTATCTTCCCCATCTCGAGCTATCTCTCCCCATCTCTCCCTCCCTCGCTCCCTCCCTATCCCCCTATCTATCTCTTTATCCCTACCTTTATCTCCATTTCTCTTCACATATATATATATATATATATATATATATATATATATATATATATATATATATATATATATATATATATCTCTTTCTCTTCCCATATATATCTCTCTCTCCTTACTTCTCTCTCCCTCTCTATATCTCCCCTATTTCTCTCTCCTCTCCATCTCTATTTATCTATCTCTAATTCTCTTTGTTTATCTCTTTGTCTCTCTCTCCCTCTCCCCCTTTCTCTATATCTCCTTATATCTCTATCTCTCTATCACTCTATCTCACCGTCTATATCTCTCTATATCTCCATCTCCCTCTTCCTCTATATTTCTTTATCTCGTCCTCTTAATCTCTCACTCTCACTCTCTATCTTTATCCCTCCCTCTACCTATATCTCTATATCTATTTGTCTCCCTCTTCCTCTCTAGCTCTATCTTCCTCTGTACCTCTATTTTCCTCTCTCCCCCTTTATCTTTAGATATCACTCCCTCTCTCTATCCACCTGTCTCTCTCCCTCTCCCTCTTCTTATCTCTCTTTGCCTCTCTATCTCTATCTCTCCATATTTCTCCTTCCATCTCTCCCTCTATCTCTACCTCTCTATATCTCCATATCTCTATATATCACTTCTTATCTCTATCTTTATCTTTCTCTCTCTCCCTCTTCATATATTTATCTCTTCCAACTCTATCCATCACTCTCTCCTCTCTCTCTTTATCTCTCCCTCCCCTTCTCTCCTTCTCTCCATATCCCTCCTCCATCTCCATCTCCATATCCATCTCCATATCTATCTTCCTTTGTATCTATGTCTCCTTAGCCCCCTCTCCATCTCTTGCTCTTCCCCATCTATCTCTCCCTCTCTCTCTCCCTCTCCTTATTTCAAATGTAACATGAGCCTTTTGGTAATGAAGCCCGGTTATCTTCCCAATTCAAAGGTTTTATTTCAATCAGTTGATTTGAAGCTATCACTTCTCCATTAAAACCTTTGTTGTAGAAACAACATCATTTGCTAAATGGCCTACCAATTGACCTCATGTACTACATAAATATATGCAAAAAAAATGTACCAAAATTTATCCTAATTGACCTTCCACACTTCTTCGGTGTACCCATTGCACACTAAGGTGTGATTGCTAGTATTATCAATAATACATTTTCAAATATCATATAAATATTTTAAATATTTTTAAAAATAAATTAAAACAAGTTCTTTGAAAAATATTGAAGTTATTGAATTTTTTTTTTCTATTCTATTACATTAGTACAATTTTTTTATTATTTTTAATATTTTATGAGTCATATTATCCTATGCAAGAGATCCTTGTTTTCTTTATATATATATATATATATATATATATATATATATATATTTGAATTGTTTACAGGTTAATCTATTTTTTTTATTATTTTTAACATTTTATGAGTCATATTATCCTATGTAAGAGATCCTTGTTTTCCTTATATATATATGCATTGTTTACATGTTAGTCTATTACTAATTATAGAGAGCACTGTTTTCCTTTATATATATATAAGGAAAAGGGGTCCATAGTGGGTAGAGGCCCAATGGTGGGTATAGAAGTAGGCTTGAGTGGGCTCCATAGTGGGTAGACTTAAAATCCAATAAAATTACACTTAATATCCAATTGCAAAACAATTTTATCCATAAAGTACACAAACTGATAAATCATGTGATGCCACATCGATGCACCAATAATACATGACTTAGTGACCCACTATTGGTCTCACCTTTTTTTGTGTCTTTTTGGACACCTTGACAAGAAGCATGTTGATGTGGCATCATATTTGATGATGTGGCCTTGAAACCAATTTTTATAAACAAGGGACTTGCCAAATAAGTTGTTATACAAATTTGGGAGTGATTTGAAATTTTCACATAAGACTTTAAGAAGGACAAAGTTAGGGTGGCCCACTATAGGCCTCTCTCCCTTATTTACATTGTTAACTTAAAGTATTTCTAATTAGCCGATAGGCTATTATAGGTGGGAATTCCACCAAAAAAATTTTTAAGCCTCTCCCTGCGGGATTTTGGATGCCTTCCCTGTATTTCTCAAAGATGCGTACGATATCAATTATTTTGTCCACTTGACCCCTCGCTTTTCTGAGGGGTCCCTTGTCCTATGCACACGTACAATTGAATAGAAGTCAGCCAGGACCGCTGTAGCTACAATATCTGATAGAAAATTCATCCCCCCAACTTCTATAGATTGAGTGATGTCCATACCCATTTTCAAAGCAGCATCAACTATCTTTTCCAGCTTACAGAAGCGAGCAAAAAGGCACATAGAAATCGTCGTATGGCGTTAGGTAGAGCGGCACCTGTAAGTACTTGAAATGCAGGACTAAAAAGGTCACTTATGTCATAGGTATGACTTAGTTGAACATTCCAGATCATTCTTGGGGTCACAATTTAATAGTCCACCAAAACTACCATGCTTACAATAAATGTCTACAAACGTTAAATATCTCTCACCTGGATGCAAGCCACACTGTAGATAGATGAGTTTGGCTACTTCTTTCAACTGTGTGTGCCTTTTAAGAGGCGTTTTCTACATAGTTTTTTATTTGAGTTTGAAGTCAAGGGAAGAAGCGAGAATTCTGGGAAAAGTCCTAGAGAGATTTGGAACTGGTTCAGATTATATTGTGGCTAACCAATTTGTGTGAGTAGCAACCTCCCAAAGCTCACATCTTAAGGTTGTTCTCTATTTGTCTCTATCAAGAATGGAGAAGAGGCATCGTACCACCTGCCTTTCTTGACATTTTTTGCGCACGCCTCTGCCTTTGATTGGTTTCTTATGGTTCTTGATTCCTGGTAAGCATGTGCTTTCTTATTTAACATCTCTGTAAGCATTTTTTATTTCATAAAATTGCACCAAGAAACTCATATATAGTGTTATCTTCCATATACTTACTTTTTCCTTTCATTTTTCATGCATATCCTGCAATCAATGCAGTCCTTGAGACCACAAACCTTTGAGGCATTCTGTCAAACAGTTCACGTTCCTGGTCTATGCTTTTAGGGATGCTATCAAATAGTTAACATGCCTTGTCTATGTATCTGCATCTTGTATACATACCTACTAGGGCAGTTGTGCCTACAACGTTTGAAAAGAAAAGAAATTTCATAACCTTTGTGCCTTGACAGATGAACACGCCTCATTTTCCAAAACTGCCTGTGATTGCCATAAAATGCACAATTTGCCCCGTGATTCTCTAGAACACAATGTGTGTTTATTCCATATGACTGAATGTAATGCCCATGAAAATAAAATGGCATTCCCATATCTTCTGCATACTTTCTCTCTCTCTCTCTCTCTTTGTTAGCCCGATTCAAAATAAAATATACCCAAAACATGTTCAAAAATTAGTTAAAGACAATGATAGAGTATTGGAGAATAAATACTCATAAATTTGGGTTGTGGGATGTAGCTATTAGTGAGACTTAAATTTCTTTACATAAATAGAAATGTGCTAAAGTGGGATCCATTTGGGACATTTTACAATTGTGTTTGACATTTTTACAAATCTCTTAAGCTCCCATTTTGGCACAGATAGTTTGGATGCTGGAAATAGGTTATGAAATTTGGCTTCACTTCTGCTGTTCCATCTGCTTGGAAGTTTTCCAAGTCTTCAAAATAAATCCATTTTGTGCACATTGAATCTTGGCATTCTTTGAGATCACAATCCATAGCATTGAGTAAATTCCTTGAATATGTAAAGTACCCTGCCACCTTCATCTGCCAAACCAATTTTCTCCAACTTTGCATAGAACTTGTGTGTGAATGTGACCTCTCTCTTATGCTGAAAGCATGCACATTTTTTTTTATGGCCTTCAATTAAGCTACATTTAGGTATCGTTTAATTTCCTCTTCTCCCATCGATCTCCTTACCATTTAATTGCTAATATCCATTATGGTAGATTTATCTTTTTATTTGATTTGATAAATATGTCATTTTACTAATAATGTACAAATAATTCTATACTATTGTCCTTTTATGTTACGAGGAAATTAGTACTAGGGGATAAAGAGAATCAAAATGTAATTTTTAAAATTTTCTTATTAAAGAAATTTGGCAATATAGATTAGCAATTTAAAATTATGGTATTATTGTCTTAAAATAATTTTGTTTTATTCTTATTGGATTAGCATAAGCTTATTAGTGGATTTAATATTCTTTTCAAAGTATTCAAGATATTATTACATTTAGTTATATGGTATACTATAATTAACTTACCAAACAAGCTTTAATTAAATATTCATAACTTATTTTATGAAAGCGAGTTAGTGATGGTATGCTCGAGGTCAATGTTTTTATTTCATTCCTCCTTGATTAATTTAACTAGAATCAAATACTCTATGTAGCTTTAATACCAGCTTTTTGCTTTTGCTACAGAATTATGGTTAACAGTAAAGAACAAACTAACTAGATAGTTCATTGTTTAAATTTTTTTCTTGATTCTTTCCTATCACTAATTAGTAATACTAATCCTTTCATTCAAATAGATGTTACTTATTGTTTTTTTACCATCCGAAACTCTTAGTTGATGCCATTATTAAGACTTACTATTTTTAAGTGTTGTTAAATTTAATAAACTATACAGATAGTGCTACCAATATTCTCGTACAGGTAGTTATAGTGCTTTTTTTTTAATCCATTGTTATTAATGTATTTTAATTTTAATAATTTGATATTGCTAACAATATTTATACTAACTTTAATGTTAATTTCATCCTTAGTTCTCAACATTATTATTGTCCCATTTTTTTTGAAAAAGTAATATCTTCAATTTCTCTAATACTGAATAGAAGAAATAAAGTTACTATGAATTTCCGCTACATTATCAACTTCCCACTTGCCAGCCACAACACATTTACAAATGGCCAGTACTCAGGGAAAATTATTAAAAGAAAAAATTAGATAAATAAACAAAGTTAGTTTCAGAGGTAAGTAAATATAGCGCTTCTATGGATAAGGGATGGTTAGTAATGAGGTAAAAAAAATGATAGATAAAATGTTACTCTTAGATCCTAACTTAGTTTTAGGCAACTCCACGAATTATTCATGTTTAAATATTCCTTAAATAAAGGAGAGGTGAATATATTCCTCTATCTTTTTTAGCTTTTTTGAAAAAGAAAGCATATGAATTATAGTAAAAGTATGTGTTAAGGAATTAACAAAGAGAAGGAAATACTATATTTTCTTTAGAGAGAAATGATTTTTAAAAAATTTATTTTAGGTTTTTAGGCTAAAAAATATAATATATTAGGTTGTAAGAGATATTTATTACCATTATAATTTTAAATTACCTCTTATGTGAAACTCTTTGTATTTCATACTTTGTATTGTGTTCCAAAGGATGGATTGCCTATTAATATATGGTATATGTATACTTTTTTAATTCTAACAATTACATTAAATGCATATGGTGGTCCATCTAGGCATCTCACATCAGCCCGGCAATGTCATATGAATTCCCTTAAATGGTGGAATTGAACACGTAATTAGCACCTTCTCTCTCTAAGATTTTTTACCAAGCATAAACTCAAAGTCTCACCTTTTGGGGCGAAGATGATATCATAGGAAATGAAGATATTATTCTTACAATGATCCAACTCAACTATTTCCCACTTGTTTCCATCTATGATTGGGTCAAAGACCTTGCTAAGGGAATATTTCCAAATCCTAAGAAATAAAACGTGGCCCTTACAGAGGAAAGTATGTGAGATGTAATGAAAAAAATAAACCAAGTAAGATTACTAAATTTTTAGTTTAAGACCATACATGCCTTTAATATAGGCCTTTCTTTTTCCTTTCTTCATAATCTTTAAAGAGAAAAAGTGGCTTTAAAAAGTAAGCAGGTAATTATTAATTCATGAGAAATTAAAAAGAGATGAATTATTATTTTTATTTCATTAAATAGGAAGTAAATATAAACAAAGGTGTTGATTATTAATGGGACATTTTCCTTTATTTACCTTCAAAAATATAATTGTAGATAAGAAAATTTAATTTATTATTATATTCAAAATCTTTGTATTGATATAAAATAATTAAATAAATATTCTATGTTTTATTTTAGGCCTTTTCCTTTAGGTGAAATAGATTCTATAAAAATTTATTAAAAGATGTTCATAGAGGATAATTTATTTAATTTTATATTATTTCATAGAGTATATATAGTCATAAAAAGAGATAAATGAATTCAATTTATAATCGATAGATAAAACAATAACATTTTATCCTATCTTTCGAGTTTAGTCTTGAACATTGCATCAACAATTATTGTTTTGTAATATTAAGGGTATCAGTATAGGCTTAGTTGTAATAGATATGAGTAGTACTTTGCAAGTGTCAAGTGGTTATAAGGTTATCGAGTTTATAATATCATTTATAAGTGTCAAGTGTCAAGTGGTTGTAAATAATAATAAATGCTTAAAGGGTTGCTAAATGATATATTTTAAACTTAGACCATTTGTTCACATATTCATAACATGTATATTTAATAAAAAATAAGGGTTGCATGCATAACTAAAACTGGAGTAAAAGACATCTATTTATTAATTGTAGGTATAGTTTGGCTTATTGTGTTTCCTTTGGAGCAATCCCTCCTTCGTTTAGAGCACCCATACCCTCTTGAAGCTCTGTTTTACATTTTTTTAGTCCATGCCATTTCCAATTGTCTATTTATGAATCATACAAATGTAGCTTTCCTTGTTATCAAATAATTAGATTTGTTCCTATTATAGAACTCCCCAGGTAATGGCAAACTTGCAACTACCTGCAGACATTATCACCATCTCTAGCAGCTGATCTGAGGGAGACATTACAGGATCAAAGGATGATGCTCCTCCTCCCTCGCCATTAGGCTCTTGCTCTGTTGATTGGTCTAGCATGTACCGAAGCAACATTGCAATCCTCATAGAGAGCATTATGCGAGGTTGCGACGACACTATTGAAGATGTTAAAAAGACATGTGATGAGGCATTTCATGTGCAAAATGACGACGTCGAGTTGGTGCAACAAGCAGTCCAAAAATTCTATACAACATTTCTTGTTTTGGATGCATACTGCGACTCCCTCCAAGCATTAAAACATGATGCATTGTATGGCATGGGCAATGCTACTAGGATTAAGGAAGCTTTTTAGAAACTCCTAGCGGACATACAGTAGATTGTAAATAGCTTGCATAATATAGCTACCTATTTTTTTGTCATGTTTTGGAAAATGGTTTCCCTTTTGATACAGAATCGAGACATCAACTTATGATTTTTTTGTAAGGTGGGGAACATGGCTTCCCTCTTGATACAGAACATAGACACTGATTGCTAATCATTTGACCCCTTCTTTTTTGCTAGCACACCAAATAGTTAAACCTTATATGCATTTTCAGAAGATATACTATGGTGGGAAAAATGTACAGCTCCTTCCCCCTATCTACTACTTTGTCCTTTGGTACTTTCCATTGTAAAGATACATCAAACAATATGATAGTTGACTCGATCTTTCTAAGTGTGAATTTTGTGTCTACTTGACTTCATGTATCTTACATCTATTCTAACTCAAGTACACACTTGCATGTTTGAGCTATTACAATCCAAAACTATATATATGTCATGTACACAATTGTCAAAAAATGAGTTTAGCTGATAATGAATCGCATAGAGAGTATCTATTTTTCCTTTTCTCACTCCATAGAATGGCGTGGATGGTAATAGAAAGTGTTCAAAAATTAATTATTCTATGCATGGTGCTCCTTGCACCCATCTGAATTTTGTTGTTGGGCTCATCTTTCACCTGCTTGACTATATCTAGCAATTAGTTGCTATTGTTTGATGGAAAGGTTATTCTTTTGACTTCTTCGCACAACACCTTACATCCAATACACTTTTGTAGGCTTCTTTCATTGACTCGCACCATGGCAAGCTTATTGACTCTAGACGCAATTAGATTGATGCATGAAGGAAATATGGCTTTAGAACCTCATGTCCAGGTCATAGCTATCTTGAGCTTTGGCTCTAGATATACACACAATAATCAATATAGGTTGGACATCTCTGATGGTGTGCAATCCATCTCTAGCGAAGGTAGCCCCATTGACAATCACACCTATCAAAAACTTGAACCCGTTCCAGCCAAGGTGGACCATCAAAGGTCGTGTAGCTGTGAAGTCTAAAATACATAGCTATAACATGAAGAAAGGAAGTGGCCACCTCTTTACCTTCGATATCATAGATTGTGCAAGAAATGAGACATCTGTGATGTGCTTCAATGAAGCAGCTCACATCCATTGCAATAAAATCATCACATGAGCTGCATACACATTCTCTGGAGGATCGATCTGACCTGTTAATAGACTCTATAACAAGCTTAATAGCGGGTTGGAAATTTTTCTTTTGCCTGACTCAAGGGTTACCCTCTGTGAAGATGCCGCTTCCATCCCAAAAGACCACTACTCTTTTACACCTCTCAATGCATTAGTAAGCAAAAGCAATGGTTCGAATATGTAGCAATCATTGTACATGTCAACAAATTATGATTGCATCTGACCATTCCCTTGCTTTTCCTATGCAGCCCTTGAACACAAATTCCATATAGCATAGCCCCGCACTATCAGCCACCAACAATTGTATTGTTCATAGCTGACCCCTTCCGTTTGCGGTTTTGGTATCCCTTGAAATAGTTTCTGTTCAAAATTATTCAAAAATATTTTTACTTGTCATAAAACAATTTTCCTATATCATTGACTACCAACAACTGTACTTGGTCCAATTGACCTTAAATGTTGGAGGCCTTCCCCAATTATACATAATAGATCATGTTGTTCACCCGTTTGCCATATCATATCACTTCAAATTAAGTTCCCTGTGTTCATACTTACTCCTACTCGCACCCCCTCACCAACTTGACTTTTGTAACGCATACAAGGTCTTCAAAATAAACTATTTGCACTTTTCCCATGTGATTTTCCCCTCTTTGCCATCCAACCCATTGCATCTTGTTGAGGTGCAAGCGCTAGTTATAGTTATTGTCAATATCTATTTGTCCAATCATTAGAATATTGAATTGCCCATCCGTGGAAACTAATTGAGAGTATCTCAACCGTCTCGTATCTTTTCGTCGTTATGTCTCCATGGAATCTGCCCGATTTTTCCGACGGATTCAATATATGAGATACAATTCATGGCATCTAAAACTATGCCGTTGCAGTAAGGCATTAACCAATTCCATGTGTTGTCTAACAGCCCGCAATCTAGATAATGGATGAGCTCTGGCATGCTCCTTCTGCCCTCCTCTTCTTCTCCTTTGTTGCCACTTCCCTCATTTTTATGTCACATGCAGGAGACCTGAGAAGTAATTGAATTGACGTCGATTCCCACGTGGTTGTCATCCGGGTCGAAATTGTTCCTGTATGTGTCGAACTCAACAGCAACTATCTGATTAGATGAATTTCCGTCGATTGTTTGGTTAAAGAGGCCGAGCCATTCGCCCGTACCGTTCACGGGCGGTTGAGCGTCAAAGGGGCCATGAAGAAAGTGATTCCATCCCCGCCCGAACTGGTACTACCTTTAACAATGAGGAACCGAAAATGCGAAGTGAAATTTGCAAGAGCCCCAGAAGAGTCGTCGCACATAGGAATCGACCTAGAGCAGGTGGCCCAGCCGTAGCTTAATTGCAGGGTAGAACCGCGTTGATTTTTGGTGAGCTGTATTGTGTTGACATCAAAATAAGCGTCTGTATTATTGTACAACGTTATATTGTCTTTAGGAGGAAAAGTACAATTAACGGTTCATGCCTGAGCCACAAAAGCCGAAGCAGAAATAAGAATGAACGAGAGAGGGAGATGGGAATTCAGAGCCATGTTTAGCCTCGCATTATGTGCGCCGATGTAAAAAGATTTAAGACACAACAGATATAGTAAGTTATCAGGCTTGACCAGGTCATGGTCAATAAAAATCCGCTCCCATAGTTTATTGGGAATAAGTGGTGAATTTGCCTACCGAATCGGCTTTGAAAGGGTCAAGCATTTTAGAATTGCCCGTGTCGAAATAAAAAACTATTTCAATTACGCGTTGGGTGTGAATGTTGCGGTCTTGTCAACGTTCTGTCCTTTTCTCTCTAGAAGACTGAAGGTGAATGCCGTACCGTTACAAATTCGCATTGAACATAAGATCCACAAGAGAAACGGTCAAATATAATGTTTTGAGTGTTTGTTCTGTTCTCCTTTTCGAGATTTGACCACATAATTTAACTTTTGTATTCTATAATATTTTTGAGAGGAATTGCTTTGATTATCATTTAAATTAGATCTCTACATTTTAGCTGGTTCAGTAGTGAAAATTTTCTGTTCTTTGAATTTTAAAAGGGTTAAGGTATAAGGGTTAAGGTAGGTATGTTGTATATTAGACTCAAATAATGTGTTCCTTATATAAATGGATTGCAAGGTAGTATCATTTTTCAAATTTACATATTATAAAAAGATTTTATTCTATTTTATAATTAAAATCTATTTAGTTTAGTCATTTCAATTATTTTATATGATTGTGAAGTTTAGATATAAAGTATAATGATGAAATTTGGAATAAATTTTAGAATCAATTATTTTTCTTTAAAAAGAGTATTTTAGATTATATTTTTACTTAAAATTATTTATATTTCTCTAGAGTATGTTACAAATATATTTAATAAAAGTATAAATACAAGTTTATCAAAATATAATGTTTATTAAGAGGTCAAATTTAACGTTAGTTGTTCTGAATAATATTCATATAGAATCTTAACTAATTTAAGTTTTAGCCTTATCAAATTAATATGGTTTTTCCATATTATATGAAAGTGAATTATTAATTTATTGATTAATTATCACACACTATTTTAGAAAGATTGTAACCAACTTTATATACAAATAAAATGCATCCAATCTCTATATATAAGGGAGCCCTATTGGGTTTAAAAAATTATATTATAAGATTTGTTTGGTGAATGGATACTATATTCACAACATAATTGTAACATAGGCAATTTGTGAGGCATTTATAGGGAGGAGAGGAAGAAGATTCTTTAAGAAAAGTTTCATCTAGGATTTTATGAACTATGTTTTATGTAAAACTCTATAAAATTTCAAAAAGTTCAATTTCATAAATATATTGTAATATATCAATATAATTTTATTTATTTTGTGGGATTATTAAAATGGCTCTTGTTTTAAACTAAAGGTTTTATTTTACTTATCATATCCCCAATCATTTTCTATGATTTTTTTTTAATGTGAACTTAAATTGAATAACAAAGGATCCCATGATGATTTTTTTTCATCTTGACATACAATCACACAATTTTAATTTTTGGATTTATCAAAAATGGAATTATAATAATTATCTCAAATTTTGTATTAAATTTATTTGATGAATGTAAATAAAGAAATTAAATAATTATCCTAATCCAAATAAGAGACTACTAATACAACTATAAAAGATTATTCGTGATACTTATCCTATGTTGGTGTCATTCTTACTATGATCTCTACGTGGATGTTATATTTTATGTAACTTATAATGTACATGCCATCACCTAAATAAATATCAATATGTCACATGGTAATTTTTTAAAATAAAAGCTAGAACATTTAATGAAATTTTTGAGTTATGGTGAATATAATGTAAAAATATTTGAATGTTTATATAAATATATATGAACACAATCATGTTTAATTAAGTAGATTTCTTTTCTTACACAAACCATTTAAATGATTATACTTCTCTTATCTCATCTAATTATGTTCATTTAAAAATTATCTAGGACATACAACCAAGGTCGCATAACATGTTTTCTCAAGAATACCAAAAACAAAGCATCCTATAATTTTGAAAAATGAAGTCAGAATTATTATTGATAATATTTTTTAAACTTTATCAAAAAGTTATTTTTATTACCATTACAAGGTCCATAAGTGGTTAAATGAGATGAAGGAAGAATTAGAAATGTGACATTTTAATTATAATTGTTTAAATTTTAATCTGATATAATTTAAGATCTATATACACCTAAAATCGGTCAAGACAATCAATTAATTAAAAACCAGTTATTTAATTAATAAATCTTTTGTTTCATCTACTTATAAATAAATAACAGATTTTTTTATATAGTTCACTCTTCTACTTCTTCAATGTAAAACCACATTCCTCTATTTTAATTAAATAAACAAATTCAAATAGTTTTTTTTATTTAATTAATAATCTTTTCATTAAATTCAAAATCTCAAATTTTTAATTTAAGCACATGTCTACAAGTTTTCCTCTTCCCACCTCATCAAGTGTTAGATGGATTTAAATATGTCTAATATTTAAATTCTTAATCTGAATTTAGGCACATGTTGGACACTTGGCCTTTTCACACATTTTATTCTCCCACACACTTGGTCTTTTCACACATTTTATTCTCCCACACACTTGGCATGTTGTCTTTGATCAAGGGAATATCCTCCAAGATTCTTCCATCTCTACCATTCATCTCTCATGCTTGAATCCTAACTATTGATTGCTACCACATCACAAGATGCCTTGAAAATCTTATAGATACAACCCCTTGCTATAGCATTTCATCAATCAATCACATCTTTTAGTAAGTTTATTATGCAGGAATAGCATTTGAGCAATTTGAAGCATTTAGCATTTAGATTTGTTTATCATTCTAACTTGGAATCATGTCTTAGTTAAAGTTGCATTTTAGTTATTATCTTAGCTTTCATGCATTCTTATCATAGCATTTAACATCATAATCTTAAGATAATCTCCATTTTATCATAGCAACATTAATATCATAGTATCATGGCTTTAATCACATAGTTTCATTTAGGACTTAGATTCTTGCATTCTATATAGCATCTCATTTCTCAAGTTATCATTTTAACAACCATAGTGCACATACAAAATCTGAGAGCCAATATGGTTTAATAAATCTTTGAGAATTGAGAACAATGGAACGTTTCTAAAGATTTGTTTTTCTTTCATTTGATTAGTTTATGATTCAAATCTTTAATATAATATGTTTCATTAATGCTTGTGTGCTTTAGTATTGATTTGCTAACTCTCCCACATTTCACACACACAACATCAAATCTATAAGCTTGATTTTATACAACTTGAAGTATAAAAAATATTAAAATAAAAAAAGTTAAAACATTAGTAATTTTTAATTTATTTTAATTTTTGAAAATAGAGAATAATTTATTATAATATCTTATAAAATAATTTTCATGTTTTTTAATTTTTCTAAATATTAAAAAATAATCTAGTATAAATATTTTAAATGCATCCATCCAAAAAACGTTTAGAAAATATTTGAAGCTATTTTATATGGACATATAATTTTTGTTGCTTATATATATTTTTTTAAGATTGCAGAAATCAAGCAGTTTCCCTATTAACTACAGTGAACCTGGTAAACTATTTTCACATGACTAGTGATGCTGGCATGACACGCCCTCTAGTACCATGAGAAGGGAGACTTGTTTATGTTTATATCTTCACGCAACTTGTGTCCATCAAATTTTCAATTATAATTAATAAATAAAAATACCTTAAATTAAAAAATCTAAATATTTTCAATTTTAGATTCATAAGTTTTTCAAAAGATTGGCTAACCTTTAAATTTAGCCCTTTACATTTTCATGCAATTTATTGTAGAAATATTATGTTTATCTATAAATATTAATATTTAAACATGTAAATGGTTGTCAAATTTAAGATCAAAAGTAATTATTTATAGACTCATTTCATTACACTTCAACCCTTGCTACTATTATATAATTGATATATATATATATATATAATTCAAATTTGATTCCACCAAATTAATCTTCATCAAATTAATATATATCAAATTAAAAATGCACAACACATATATGTAATATTTAAATTTTGAAACTTTAAATTATTAGCTTTTCAGCTCTAAAAACGTACAATAATTTCTTTGAACTTTAGAAGTTATAATCATTTTATAGTTTATTTGGCCCCACAACCATACAACAAATATATATTTTTTAAGTTTACATTTACATTTTTTTTAACGCAGAGCCTTGTTCAGCTTTAAAGCCCTCACTGGAAATAATAACTTCTATTGTGTTAAATTTAATGATTTGTTTCTTCTCCCGGTGACTTTTCTAATATAACCACCCACTATGCTTATGAAGTTGTGAATATTCTCAGTGCAGCATAATTTGCCATTTACAATGATTGATGTAAATATTTCTAGACTGAGTCAAAGTCTTTGTAATAGTATTGCGTCAAATCAACACTGCCTGTTAGTTTTGCATGTCATTGAGTACAATTTCGCAAGAACGCCGACCAGAGGGGAATTTATGTATGTTGCAGGTTCAAGCATGCTAGATCCGGTCCTGACGTCCACAAAGCGGTCATATTTATCAGGTCCCCCCACTATTGCCCCGATTAGTTTGTTTGGATTGGATGAATCTTTGTGAAAGCAGTTCATGAAACCTTCAATGCATTTGATCTTCCTTGGTTGTTCATGAATGGAAACTACAGATGCTCCTCTGTGATGTGGTTGCCTTGGAAATTTGGAACCGTATCCCACCATATATGAAATGCCCAATGGATTCCTTCCTAATAAGTAATCAATCTGCAAAGGGTATGATAAGGATTCGTTATATTCCGAAGCCTGTATGGCCCGAAAAACAAATACTAAACGTCTGCTTACCTGTAGCTTTGCAAAGCTCACAACGTCGCTGGCTTTAAAGAGACTGTTGCCGCATGAAAACGTTTGGTTCTTTTCTGACAGTAAATCACTATATCTTGCTATCGAAAAGGAAGCACTGGTAACATATTGAGTTTTGGCGCCCTCTCTTACATACAGCAAACCTCCTATAACAATTTAAGAATTATGGATATCAAAGAGAATTTTGAGGGTTGTGATTCGAAAAGGAGGAATAACAAAAGAATTATACACCACTCCGAGAATTTTGAGGGTTGTCTCTAGAAAAGGAAGGGTTGTTAGACAGAGAGCTAACCTGGAGTGCTATAAACAGAACGAATGGGACTGCCTAGAAGAAGTGAACACACAAAACTTTCTGCATGATTTCTGTAGGCTGAGAATTGAGCTTCCCCTTGGAAATATAACTGATAGATCGAAACGGTTGGTGAAGAGCATAAGTTAGTTTTAAGCTAGAGTATGTTTATATTTTATTTGAAACATTGCACCAATCTATGCTTACGTCTGTTAGGAGCACATGGATTCCAGCATATTTGAGCTCCCAGCTGAATTCGTTCACATATGCATTTAGACCATTGTGTTCATTAATGTACTTGGAATAATATGGGGATTTGGTAGCTCGATACAGCCATGATGCAGCCCAGAGAAGCTCGTCCTGTGAAGAGATGAAATCATCCTCTACTAGTTAAATCTCGAGCGTCTAGTGAATATGTTAAAAGAAAATCAATGTTTAAAGAAAACCAAATTCTGCTTCCACTTACATTGTAGCCTGAAAAAGAACAATAAAAGGGGCACTCTCCTGTATAGGTGCCCTTGTATCGATCGGCAAAACTAAAGAGCTGAAGGGAAACATAAGTGGCCAGTTAGAAATAAGCTTTGTTGACTGACCATTGACAATTTATTAGAAGGTGTATAAGATTTTCTCTAAAATTAGAAATTTAGGTGGCCTCGAATTGGGAGAAACTTGTTGATTTTATAGTGTTAGTTAACAGCTTAGGCTTTCTATTTAACGTGCAATATCCGAGTTGGATTTGAACACCCAAACATACCGATTCAGAACGTTGGAGGAGAAGGTATGAATAACGAGGGTCGATGACTCTGAAAACATTGGAAGAGGCAGCCAAGGCTGCGGCCGTTTCTGCCGCAATTTCTGATCCAGGGGTGTATTTATCAATCTTATAAAGAGTTCGAGGAGTGTCCATATCTTCTGGACGCTCCCAGCAATGATGGTCTGGCACGGGATCTCCGACCTGTTTTATACATCAGCCTCATTAGTTCATATGTTTTTTTTGCTGGCCTAATGAATGCTGAGCATCTTAGATACACATTGTACCTGAACCCATAACTGATTTCGAGTTGCACTAGCCTTGAGAAAGTAGTCAGTGCCCCATCTAATAGCGTCCATTGCATTCTGAATTTCTCCTGCAGCTTTCAACTCTTTCTCATAATCGAGTGTTCCCCAAGCGAGTGTGGTGATAGTGAATGCCATGGGACGCCCGTATTTCACATTATCGCCTGCATCGTAGTAACCCCCAACTAGATCAACCTGCACACGACATTTTTAAGGTGTCGAGAGTTATATGATGATTACCATATTGCTAATAATTCAATAAGGATCCACTTCTATTTCTGCTTCTTCTTACATTTTGCAAATGCCCATCTGTGAGGCCAGAATCTCCTCTCCACTTTACTCGTTGAGATTGTGGGAGTTTACCGGATCGTTGAGCCTCTAGAAAGAGGATAGACTTAGATAAAGCATCTCTGTAATCGAATTCTCCATAAACAACCTGGCACCCACCATAAAACAGCAACAAGACCACTGACAAAAGCGCTTCTCTTGCCTTAGCCATGTGGATTCTTGTTGGCTTCGCTGCTTGCTTTGATATGAAATTTAGAATTTAGCGCTACAGTTATATTCTCTCAAAGTGAATCTCTCCTATAAGTATCCAACAGACGCGACTGTATTTCTATCGTCTTAACTCAAACTGCTGCTTATTAGCATTATATTACTAGCAATTGCACCTAGGTGTACAATGGTTACGCCTAAGAGGTATGAAAGGTCAAATAAGAAGATAATTAGGGATGCATCACTAAAAGAAAATCTTTGAATAGGAAGATAATTAGGTTCCATTATAGGCTCATAAGAGGGAGAGAGGGGGAGAGATATGGATAAAAAGAGGGATAGATAGAGGGGGAAGGAGATAGAGATAGAGATATAGGAGAGGGATATAGAGAGGAGAGAGAATGATAAATATATAGAGGGGGAGAGAGCGGGACAATGAAAGATAGAAAGATAAAGATAGAGATATAGGAAGTTATATATGTAGAGAGAGTGAAAGAAATATAGAGATAGAGAGAGATAGAGAGATAAAAAGGTAGAGATAGAGGGAGAGATGGAAGAAGAAATATGGAGAGAGAGATAGAAAGGAAAAGAGATATAGGTATAGAGGTCTAGGAAGAGAGATGGAGAGAGAAAGATGGATAGAGAGAGGAAGACATTTCTAGAGATAAAAGGGGAGAGATCAACTTGACTTGTGTGTTACATCTTCTCATAAATATTACCAACAATCTTATTAAAAACAACCTAGCCCAAGATTGTAAAAAGGAACTTCAAATATTATAGGCATCAACATTGAATAACAAGAAAACATTTTGTTGATTGGTCTCCTCAAGTCGAATCTTGGTAAAACATGTACTTCCATAGGTGCAACTCTTAAATATGTACTAAGAAAAAATGATATAGGGGATGGTATAGTTGGTTTTTGGTACAAATTATTTTCTCTTCTCTTAGAACATCATCAAGGTTGTCCACATTGAGAATGAGGCATCTAATTTTGTTTGCTTGTATTAAACACTATTGGCATGGGGTAAAGCCCACTCTAGATTTTGACTTTTCAATGCTTGAAGCAATAATTTGGTTTTCTTTGAAAAGATCTCAATTTGCAATTGATTATTCATAATTCATGATACCTTTAAAATCTCTTGACCCCTTCTTTATTGAAGTAGAGGGGCTTTTGGTACTTGTATAATTCTTTCACACGATGAGCCATCTCCAACAATGTATGACATGAGAAGTCTCTTGGAGAAAACCTCTTGGAAAAAATAAAGGGTCAAATATAGTTTGACTTTTTGAAATAGGAGAAAACATGAGATTTATCTCTTAGATAGGATAACAAGGCAATGAGAAAAATATGATCAAATCATCAAACTTAATGCATTAAGCTTCCTTTATATTCTTGTTTTGTATGAGAATCAATGAAAATATTTAACCAATCTTGTAACAAAGATTTCTATGCTTTCCAATGGAATGGTTTTCACTCTTTTTTTTTGTGAAATAATATTTTTTATTGAAAGAAAATAACATAATTTTTTAAAGTTTTGTTATATTTATAAATGTCAAAATCATAAATTTTGAAAACTAATAAACTAATAGAAATAAGAAAAATATAAATATATTTGAAATTTGAATAAAAAAATATAAGAAAATGAATAAAAAAAAAAAAACTAATAAAATTACAAAATCAATAACGTAATAAACATATACAATTAGTAAAATTATAATATTATCAAATATAAATATATATATTATTTTTTATAAAAATAAACTAATTATAAAAGTATAAAATAAATAAAAATATATAAACAATAACTTTAATCAATAAATTATAAAAATAAATATAAATTATAAATAGAATACTAACTAAAATATATAAAAGTGGTGGTAATGGGAAACATTTAAAATGGTAAAACTCAGTGAAACCGTGAAAACGGTGAAAACCATGTAAAGCATGAGTGAATGAAAAATGTTAGGAAACTTTATGAATTAGAGAAGGGGGTCTTTAAAAACCAATGGCGAAAAATTGGCGGAAAAACAACGGAAACGACAAAAAGTGATGAACGGACGAGATCCGTTCAATTGTTGTGCATTGATAAGAAGCTGGAACAACCGTAGATCTGAAAGCCATTACAATATTGAAATTTTAACCCGAGAGGAAGGAATACAGTAAAAGTGTCATCTCCGTCAAGTCCTATACACGATTTTTAAATTTGAATATTTTAATAACCATCGAGATATTCTTCATGTTGATTAGGTAATCGATTATTCTATGTTTCGTGTGAGACTTTTGAATTCCAGATGAATAAAAACGTCGAAAGGGAAATGCCAATACGGATTTCTAAGTCGGCACATATATAATCGGTCAATCGTTCATTGTTTGAGATGGTGCGATATGGATGGCTCCCACCATGTTTTACATAATGATGTTGACATGACTAAAAGATTAATTAACTTTGCTAGTCATATGTAATTTGATTGTGTGAGAATAACTTGTTTAATAAAGGGGAAAATTTGTTTGTGTAAAGGAAATAATTTTTTTTTATTATAGTTAATTCGATTCATATAAGAATTTTGTTTCAACTTCTTCTATTTTATATAAAAACATTATATTGGAAGAGAGAATATTTTATTCAAGTCTATTCTCTAACGATAGCAATATCACTTTCCTAACAACTAGCTATTGCACTTTTTGTGTGCAATTGGGTACGCCGAATTTTTGGTTGGAATAGTTATATTGTTTGAAATGGATCAACCTTAGTAAATTTGAAAAATATAATTTGATAATTAATTGCTATATGCGACAAGTGGTCATTGCAAACCTTGAGCTCTTGTTGTATTATTATTTTGAAATGCAACTTTTTTTAATTTGCATGTAATAGTGAACATATCGGTTGAGTATCAAATTGTTTTGTAATTTTGGATACAAAATTGTGTATCAACAATCTATCCAATTCTTGCTTTGCCAATCTCCACTCGCTCCTACATCAAAGGTTATAAGCAAAAATCTCAAATGGTTTGGATATTTGTTTAACACTTTTCTTAGCTTTGACATGAACAATCAAGATGGATTCAAATTATTCAATGGTTTGGTTATGGTTGAGGAGCTATGGAGGAATATTTCATAAGGGTTTGTGCCACTACAATATTTTGTGTTCCTAACGCTGATGCGGCCATTGGAGATGACATAAGTACTATTGGTCTCGATGACATTGTAGAACCACTCTACAAGATATTAATGGGCAAGTTGGGATATATGATTTCAAACTCACAGAATTGTAACAGCATAACATTCAATCGCAAGGATATGTGAAGTAAAAACAATATACCATAATAGCTATGGAAATAGAAGTAGAAAAGTATGACAAAAAAAGTAACTGTGCTTGCTATCAAAATGTAGAAAAAGAACATGGTGACAAAGACATTACATTATTTATTGGAAATGGCAGGTGTATATTCCAATTTTGGAGTGAATTTAAACTATCAAAGGAAAAAGGTACATATGTCACATTTCTTGACATGGCCTAAGTTTGCATCTGATCTGGATTACCTAATAACTCATAGATTTTGGACTAATCTTCCCTTAATATATTTATATTTTATCTAAATCTGATCTGATATTGGTTGTATAATTTCTAATCGGATCCTGTACTTATATTGATTGTTGGCTGCTCGCAAACCCTTGCTAGTGTAATAATAAAATTATATTGTTGAGTTTTATGCTGTTCTTAAATATTCCATAATTATCAGGAATAATCAAAAGGGGATCTGACAAACGCATTTTGGGAACAATAAGCTTTCTCAACAAGGACAAAATTAACCAAAGAAAAAATATTGAAAACCAATGGCATTATATAGATATGCTCAACAAAATTGAACTTCAAATAAGTACTACGTCTATACTTTACAGTTAAAAACTTAAAAGCATAGAAAACTAAATCATCAAATTAATGATTCTCAAAGTTATCCCAATGCAAGTGCATCTTTGGGTAAAACAACAATCTTGCATCACCCAAAAACTGGTGAATTAAGAGCACAAAGCATTGGTAGACTTCATAAATGTGGGTAAGAGTGAAGTTCATGGCAATCACTATTGTTGCAGAAAACCATTCTTTAGCAACCATACAATGCTACAGAAAATCACTCCAAGTTGCTAAACAAGTTATTCCTAGTTGTTACAAAATTGTTGTGACTACTGTTGAAAGCCATTCACAATTGTTGCAAAAAAGCCCTCTGCCATAGTTACTCAGTTGTTGCATAAAGTCATTTCCAGCAGTTACACAACTGCTATGAAAAATCATTCATGACAGTTTTTTGGTGGTCTCAATGAGGAACGAATTTAGTAGTTTCCTTCAGCCTAGATGTGTGTGACTCTATCTCTTACAAAAGGACACTGTTTCATGCCATTAGCACAGTGATGTGATGATAGCTCAGTCTCCCTGTTGACTAACAAGTAACATACTTGGAGAGCTAATGCCCAGTCAGGACAATGGAGATGTGAAAAGTCCAAGAAGAAGAGGCACATTTTCAGACAGAGGGAGCATCATAAAGATGTTGTGGAAACGTAAATGATGACACATAAAAAAAAATAGAAAAAGGAAAATCGAAAAAGGAAAACTGACAATCTGACTGTTCATCATTGCTTGAATGTAGAGTTTTGTAGCAGTTAAAAATCCAGAAGCAGAAAAAGGCAATATGTTAGCAAGACACGAAGGGTTAACATGGAAGGCAAAGAGTCAACATACCCAATGCTCCAAGTCCAAATCTTTATGTCAGCTTTTAAAATAATATCTGGAGGCTCTTTTACCAGAGGAGAGAGGCAATTTGACTGTAGCTTCCTGAAAAATACTTTGAGTTACTTGTAGGAAGTTCTGTAGCTATTAGAGTGTGCATTGTAGCTGCTTGTAATGGTTTGGCAGTTGTCTATAGCGACCTGTAGTATTCTGTTAAAAGCCGCCTGTAGCAATTATTTTCTAAAACTAACACATCAGCCTTAAGTATTTTGTTATATGCTGCCTGTGGTGATTGTTTTCCAACATTAACACATTAGCCTATAGGATTCTGTTCAACAGCAACAATTTCAGCTAAGTTGTAGTTAATAAAGAAATCTGAATTTAATGAATATATTATGTGTTGATTTCAATGCACAGAAGGAACATGGAGCATGGTTGCAAGGCCAGGCTATCATTAATTTGATATCATATCTTTGTTTGTATCACATTCTTAACAGAAAAATGGTACTATAATTACACTGTACAAAATGATCATATAATCATGGATTTTTGCAATAATGATCATACCCAAAAAAGTCATCAGCAGCCAAGCTCAAGTAGCAAGTGCCAAGTTGGAAGTTTTTCTTTTGCTCAATGATAGAAGATAAAGGCAATGAAATAGACAGTGGTAGCTAGAAGTCTATAGTTGGATACACCATAGGAAGCACATACCATAAATTAAAACATCAGAACATGAAAAAGAAGAAAATTCAAACAAAAAGTAAAATACGGCAACAATAACCAATACCATAGGAGCAACATTTGTTAGCAAAATAATTGGATATACCATAGGAAGTACATACCATAAATTAAATTGCAATGAACTATTTATAATTGTTATGAACTGCATTGAATGGCATGCGAATGTTGTTCTGAAAGTTATTTTAGTTGAACAAATTAACTTTTTAAATTGTCTAAAAGTTTGAGTTAGGTGTGTAAAACGTCAGAACGTGAATTCCAAATGTTAAAATACACAAATTCGAAGCTAAAAGCGCTGACAGCAAACCCTAGATGAAATCTCACCCGCTCATCATTTTTCGCCATTCACTTTGCTCTGCAGGGAACACCTATTGGCGTAATTGGGACTGCGTTTGGCCCACACTATTTTATAGACACCATGCTCTTTAATGTCTCTTATCAGCATGAACTTCTTTAGGGCCTTTATTAGTAGCTATTTTGTTTTGGAGTAACTTTAGGTAACATTTCTTAGCAGCATTTGCTTTAGGACCTTTCCTAACAGCCTCTTGCCTTAAGGGTCGTTCTGTGTTTTCTTTGGCATATGATACCCAGTAAGTGGAGGCCACTATTGTGGAGTCAAGCTTTGACTTGGAACTTGTGCCAACCTTGGTAAACTTCTGGTTTACAAATGGACAAGTTTTTTTAACAGTTCTGACTCTAAGCGTCAGCGAATCTAGTCAATTGTTGTTGAAGGTTATAATATTGTTGTAGATTCTTGCAAAGATTTTTTTTTTAAATTATACCCTCATCAGTATCTTTTCAAGGGAGGGGATGACAACATTTGCTTTCCCTTTGTTCTGCGAGTTAAAATTGAAATAGGAAAGTTCTGACTGTTAACCTTATTATGAGTGCTCAAAACTGCCAATGCCCATATGTCAACACTTTCCTGTGCTTCCAATTGTCTGGGATTGTGTTTTCATTCTCATTTATAAGCACACAGTGTGACTGCTAAAAGCGTAAACAGCTGATGATTAGTTTTTCTAGGAGCTTAACATCGAGATATGAAGTGATTTTTTCTTGTTGGGTTCAATCTAGACATAGATTGAAGAGACTGGCAGGTATTAACAAGATATTTCAATATTTTCTTTATGGGTTCATCAGAAATAAATTAATAAATTAATAAATAAAATAGGTAGAACCAGCTTGGGAAAAACCTCTGTTGCATATTTAACACATTAAGAACATAAGCATAGAGATTGATGTGATTTTTCAGTTTTTGCTTCTCAGAGCAATGTGGAATACATTAAGGAACAGATTTATGCAGAACCCATTTGAACACTTATAACATTTATTGGGAACATAAGCATTCCTTATACAAATTGATGTGTTTTTGTAGTTTTACCTTCTTGGGGTGATGGGAAATACATCAAGATTTACAAATGTATGCAGAACTCATTTGAAAGACCTCTATTCACATTTAACGAAATTGATTCTAGTGCTTCGAAGGAGATTTTATTGGAACATACAAGCAAAATTCGGGGAAGTAACTGGGGTCCATTTATCATGGTGATCATGAGAGCCAAAAAATAGCTACTAATAAAGGCCCTAAAGAAGTTCATGCACCACAAACCATATTGAGAGATTCAAGAATGAAACATACACAGCAAATGCCAAACATCCCTATTGAAGAGAGCAACATTCACATGAGTGCCAAATATATGGCACTTAAATCATAGCTCAGAAATACTAACCCTTAATAGTTGAGATAAAATGTGTCGTACTTTCAGCCATGCCATGCCGAAGAGAAAAAAGGGCAGAATTTGCAGGAAAAATATTACGAAACCCTACTCATGTAGAAATTTTAAAAAAATGAGACGAACCAAAACCATAAAATATTACAAAAACCTACTCAAACAGAAATTTAATAAAAATGAGACGAACCAAAACCATTCTCCCTACAGTTGTGAGTCAAAAAGAAATTAGGCGTGTGGCGAGGAATGTTTCAATTGCCTGAAAGCTGGTTTTACCAATGTGAGACAACTTTCTAGGTGAAAGTTACTCCTTACCGAGCATGCATCCACGACTGCGCCAATTCTGGCGGCCTTCTTTTGAATATCTTAGCTTGTCATTTCTGGCAGTGGAGAATCCAACCGAGACCTCTGAAAACATGTAGTGGAATTTGAAGAGCGAAAGAGTGTCCCGTGAGACATAAAGCGACGGTGTCAAATTTTGTTTTCAGGCATGATAGAATGTTTCAATTTCTTAGGCGTGAGAGAGGAAGTGGTGAGAGTAAATGCAGCAATAAAATATTAGACCCAAGAGGCATGTCCTTTTGCACTGACAACCACAAGTGTAATGTACTCTCTGCAATAGACGCAAGTGGAGACCGTCGATAGACAAAGGAAGGCATGAAAACCTCACCAAGGGATGCAAGTGGAGAAGTAAAAGGTTCGTAAACAGCCTAGAAAACTTCTCTAAACTTGACGGCGTGAAGGTGAAGGCGTGAAAAAGCAGTGAAAGCCTGAAAAGCGGTGACTGGCGTGTTTTAAAGCGATGAACGGTTAGAGTTTGGAGAGTCATCTCTGGGATGGCTTCAACCATCAATTTTAAAACATAGTTTGGTGCAGTTCATAGTAGGATACACCTTCGGCGTAAATTATGTCTTTAAAGTCTATTGTTAAAGTGCTACAATGCAACCATCTCCTCTTTCTTGCATCTTTCCACCATTTATTTTCCTCATAAGATATATAATCTCCTACATAATTTGTTTCATTGTTACAACAAGTTAAAGAAAAAAATACACCAAAACTCTAATAGATTATGCATGCTACGTAATTTTTTTTGCCTTATAGATCTTCTCACGGTTGCCAATAGAGATATTTTTGCATTCACATTCTATTCTTCTTTAAAATTTATTCCTAGTGTACTTACATTCTCTCAATTCATACTATTGTTTCTAGTTGCTTGTTCATTCAAATCTATGCCTCTTCAAGTGCTCTAATTTATACTCAAAATGTATCCTTTATCTCTCATTCACATTTGATTCTTCTTCCTTGGAACAATCTCTATGTAGCCTGAATATAACATCCTTCAAATAGAAAACCTTTAGAGTCACGAAATTCCAAATATTGCAACTCTTTACATTTTCACTATATCCATTGAATGTATCCTTTGTTGATCCGGGGGATATTTTTAGTGGAAAATGAAGTGTCTCCAAATCTCTAGATTTCAGCACCATCAGAAATATCTCAGCGTCTTGATTCCAATGCAACTCGAACGGAGCGAAAAGGACCTTGTTTGCACAAGTTATGGCTAGTCAAACTTCGGGTCAAACTGGCATCGGGGGCGTCCAGGAAGCAGAAAAAATTGACATTGTCAAAATTTGTCAAAATTAGCGTCATCGCGAAGATCTCATCGTAAGCTTTCCAACACATCTTGTTTCATCGAAAACGGACATCGTATGCTCGAGATATTGGCAGTCAAAGTTTAGTTGACTTGATGGTACAATTGTTGACGTCATCACTCAGACTGTACTATACGGAATTTGATGTGGAAAAACCAGAGCATGACACATAGCAGCAGATTCAGTCTGTACGGACCAATCATATTGTGACACGTGTCATCCGTACATGTCAACGTACAGTCACCTTCCACGTTGGCATCCCAGTTGGCCGACACATCGGCATCATAGTCATCAAACACATCATCATCATCAGCGAATGAATGATTTCCATGTGGCATGTCCTTGGCATGCCATGTGGCTTCTGTATCTCCTGCAGTCGGTTCAAGGTCAGTTTGTTTGTTTGAACAAAATGGGCAAGTGGAAGGATTCGAACCCTTCACCACCCATTTCCGAAACCACCGCCGAGCCGTTGCACCAAACAGTTGGGTCGTTACTGTGAATAGAGGTGGGTTTGTTTTGTTGAATGTTCGGTGCAGCAGAAACTGAAAAGTGGTTGGCGGGTTTGGAACCCCCGACCAACATTTTACTAAAATATAAACTTGCCAATGGACCACCGATGCCTGTTTAACTATACGAAGGGTCTGTTTTTATTTGTTATTTGATAAGCCCGAATTCTCAACAAATGAACCATTATATGGTTAATTTTAAACCTTTTTAGGTGTATTGGAGCCAAATTAAGCTCTAAAGGGGTTAGGCCCAAATTGTAAAAGGGGTGTATTGTTAAGAGGGAGCTATGGTGGTTAAGCCTATTTAGGAAAATTTTATGTATAAAAGGGGGAAAAGTATGCTCTTAGGAGCTACTTAGAATTTTTAGACTTTTCAAGTTAGAGAAACATAGGTGTTTTGAAAGAAGAGTTCTAAGGAGATTTTTTTTAAGCCATTTTTCGTACGATGGAGTATTGTTATGCTGTCGAAGTGCTTGAAGGAAATGGTCTCGGTGCATTGTAACTGATTTCTGGATATTAATCAGATCGATTGTACTCTATTGGAGCCGACCCGGAGACGTAGTCACGTTTGTGGCGAACTCCGTAATCAAACTCTGTTTGTACCTTCTTATCTTCTTCTCTCTCAATTCTATTTCTCATTTGAAGTTTTAATGCTTAATTTCATTAATGTATAAATGTATTAAGTCTTCCGCTAAGTTGTGTTTTTAATTAAGCATTCAATTTTGCAAATAGTCTAGATCCTATACAGATCAAGTTGGTATCATAGCTTAGTTGACTATTATTGCAGTTGTTTTCTTGAATGCTAACAAGATCCAGGATTCAGAAGGGCGAAGGCAAGCTTGAAGACTTTGATCCTGAGATCGAGAAGCGTAGAACATTTCCGAAGATGTCTGTGTCTGGGATGGAGATTCCTGATGAAATCAGTGAGCAGGATTTTCGAAGAGCATTCCTCGAGATGAAGGCTAAGGTGGACATTCTTTTTCAAGAGAGACAAGAGCAGAAAGAACATGAAGGAGGTTCGTCGAAGCAAGAAGATAGCAAAGACAAGAAAGGGAAACAACATGGAGATGGTGACAAGCAACCAGATCCACCCTCTTCTCTTTCTGCTCCCTCTTCTCCTTCTTCTCCATCTTCTCCTCATTCTACTTCTTTTAATCCTTTCAAGAGTGGGCATAAGCCTAAAATTAAGTTGGATGTAAAATTTGATTTACCAAAGTATTGTGGTGAACTTGATGCTGAAAAATTAGATGATTGGATTCAACAAGTAGAAGTGTACTATAGAGTCCAGAACCTATTAGATGATGTTGATAGGATCCAATTAGCTACTCTTTGTTTAGGAGGTACAACTTTAACCTGGTGGGAGAGTAAGACTAAGGCAGAAGTTTCACAACATGGTAGAGTCAGTTTAACTTGGGCAAAGTTTGTTAATGCTCTTAAGAAGCAATTTTATCCCCTAGGACATATACAACAGTTAATGATGGACTGGCAAATGTTTAGGCAAGGGAAAGGTCAAACTGTCCAGGAGTACACCCATGAATTTAGGAAGAAGGCTATTGCTTTGAATGTTCCTTTGTACACCTAGGACACTTTGTTGAAGTACATAGGAGGTCTTCATTCCTAACTTAGGCATTCTATTTTGGTATTGAACCCTTGTAATTTGGATGAAGTATCTATTCAAGCTACCCACTTAGAGTCAAGGGGAAAAGGATCTTTTATTGATAAGTTTGATAATGATGTAAAGAAATCTTCTAAGGTTGCAGAGATAGGGAAAGGAAAGAAGACAACTATAGTTAAGAAGGATGAGAAACTTTCTTGCTCTCATTGTGACAGGAAAGGTCATGATGAAGATCATTGTTGGAAGTTGCATCCCGAATTGAAGCCTAAGTGGGCTCAGAAGCGTCATCGAAACATAAAGGTAAGGAGAAAGCCGCAAATGTTGTTATGGATCTTGGTTTAGATTCAGATGATGAGACTAAGATAACAGCTATGGGTCTAAAAGGTAAAGCTCCTATTTCTGGTGTTTTTGTTGCTAGTTGTGCTTCTACTTCTACAGTTAATGATTTCTCTGAAGATAAGAAAAGGAATGAGTTGTTTCATTTAAGGGTTGTTGCTAAGAACATTAAGATTGATGCACTCATAGATAGTGGTTCTCAAGTTAACTTAATTTCAGAAAGTGTTGTAAGAAACTTGGGATTAAAAACTACACAACATAAGAAACCTTATCCACTAGGTTGGATTTGTGAAAATGATAAGTTGCAAGTAACAAGACAATGCACCTTAAGATTCACAATCACTAGTAAATTTGTGGATGAAGTACAGTTTGATGTGGTTCCACTAGATATCTGTGGGATAGTGCTTGGTAGCCCTTATCTTTATAATCGGAAAGCTATTTTCTACAGGGAAAAGAATTATTATCACTTGTTTAAAGATGGCATTCAATATATTGTACATTCTCACAGGATTAAGACTGACTGTTCTTTTGCAAACACAAGGCAGTTAAAGAGGGTAATTAATGCAAGTAAAGAGTTAACTCTTATGTCTGTCAGCATAGGTGGTTCTAAACTTGAACTTGGAGTAGCTAACCAGGGTCAGATGTTGCAGGATGCACCCACAGTACAGCATGAGGGAATGATGATTGAAAGCATTGATGGTTCCTTGGGTAAAAATGTTCCTGTTGTGAAGGATCGATATGTTGTTGATTTATTCTCTTTCATTTTTGCATTATTGTTCAGCTTGATGCTAGTCAATTTTTGTTGGTTAGTGGCTACGACAATTGATGTAGATGCTTATGGAAGTGATAAATTTATGTTTATGTTCAACAATGTTATTACAGTCTTCATTGTGCTTGTGAGCTAGGTATTCAAATGTATAGAGGATACAGGACAAGTGGGGAGGCCAAGTCCTCACTTAATGTCAGAGTAAATGTCACTTTTGGAGGTCCAAAAGGTCTTCAGTGGGGAGGCCTGATCCAGGGGATATTTTTAGTGGAAAATGAAGTGTCTCCAAATCTCTAGATTTCAGCACCATCAGAAAGATCTCAGCATCCTGATTCCAATTCAACTCGAAGGGAGCGAAAAGGACTTCGTTTGCTGAAATCTAGAGATTTGGAGACACTTCATTTTCCACTAAAAATATCCCCTAGATCAGGAGGCATCCAGGAAGTGAAAAAAATGATGTCGTCAAAAGTTGTCAAAGTTGGCATCATCACGAAGAGCTCGTCGAGACGATTCCGACGGCATTCGTTTTGTCAAAATCTGACATCGTATGCTCAACTTATTAGTGGTCAAAGTTTGCAGTTGACTTTTGAGGTGGACGATACGGATGCTGACGTCAGCATTCCATACTGTATGGATGGTGAAGTGGATGAACTAGAATCTACCATGTCGCATCCATGTCGGTAATGTACGGATCCAATTAGAGGCCAACACGTGGCATTCGTACGCCACGTCATTATCTGAGTCAGCGGACACGTCATTGCAGAGTTAGCAGTCCAGTCAGCGACACATCATCGGCCAGTCAGCACTTGTCAGCATACACATCATCATCTCGGTCAACATACACATCAGCGTTGTCAGCGAATTAAATCTCGCCACGTGGCACCCTCCTAGTGCGGCACGTGGCCTCTCCCTCCTTCGTCGGCGTTCGTTGTTTTTGTTAGCAAATTTTTTTATGTAACCTGCATGGGGCTCGAACTCCTCACCTCTCATTCGCGAGATTTTTGGGTGGCCGTTCTGCCAAAACGTCGGCCGCTAGTTAAATAAGGAAGTTGTTTTGTTTTGTTATAACACAGTGGGAAATTGGCTATTAAAATCCAGCGCCCAGGTTGGAACCCGCGACCACTGGCCCACCAAAATGGTAGGCAACCGACATGCCACCGAATGGATTTGTTAATAATGTGGCAGCGGTTGGTTTTATTGATTCGGCAGGCCCAATGCCTAACTAAATAAACTAAAAAAAATTATATTTAAGATTTAAAAAATAAAACAAAACAAACAATAACCTCCCAAAAATCAAAAGCCCGATAGAAATATATTATTGAAGGCCTTAAAAAAAAAATTTAAGAGATTATTAAGGATATTGTAAGATTTTTATGGGAGATTAAGTTGTTTTAGGGAGATTGTTAAAGATTATTATGTAATTTGGAGAGATAAGGAATATTTTGTAAATCAATTGGTTAAAGGCCAATTTGAGAAATTTTTATGTATTTAAAGGGGAGAGAGTGAGTGAGTTTGGGGACTCATAATTTTCAAGAGAATAATCAGAATTTTCAAGTGAAGGGTGAAGCTGTGAATCAGAGAGCAAGGGAAGTTTCTTAGAGATCTTTTGAAGACTATTCCACACATCGAGGGCATGCTTTTGCTGATGTGCTTCAAGGGAAAAGTCTTGGTGCAATTGTAATTTTGATTTGGAGATTAATCGGATCGGTCACACTCCATTGGAGCAGACCCGGAGACGTAGTCACATTTGTGACGAACTCCGTAATCAAACGTTGTTTGCACTTCTCTTCTTCTCTCTCGCTTTCTCTCAGTTTGTTAATTCCTTCATTTTGTTATTTCCTTAAGTTAATTTTGATTTCATTAACTTGGAATAATCATTGTAAAAGTTAAGCATTCAATACTGCATATAGTCTAGATCCTATACAGATCATTTGTACCCTTGATTTTTTTTAGATCATCCAACATGTGAATAAATGTCTTGGAAACAAAAAACCTCAAGTTTGGTGCACTAGGCTTCTTACCTATATATGTCTCATACAATATTTTATTTTCATGTATAGAAGTGGGGGATCCATTTTTCAAGTAACACATAACATTACTTACCTTTTTCCAAAACTCTTATCCTAGAACAACACTTCCTTATAGGATCCTAGCTTTATCTAGCATAGTTTGAATAAACCATTTAGTTGTTCCA
The DNA here is from genome assembly GCA_007258455.2 of Sequoia sempervirens. Taxonomy (NCBI): domain Eukaryota; kingdom Viridiplantae; phylum Streptophyta; class Pinopsida; order Cupressales; family Cupressaceae; genus Sequoia; species Sequoia sempervirens. The sequence goes on along the minus strand of VDFB02000017.1, from coordinate 349,189,353 downwards.
CTTCATTTTCGTGTGTAAAGTTTTTTCTTTTTCCTAACAATACTAGCGATCTTGCAAAATTTCTTGAAATCATTAAATAAAAACATCCCATCATTATCTAACATGGAAATTTTGATTTCTTTTACCAATCTAGTTCCTTAAATTCCTCAAAAATTTCAAAACATAGCAAATTGTTCCTAATAAAATATACACAATAATGCCTATAATAACCATTAGTGAAAGAGACATAAGCATTATAGTTACAAATTGGGTGGACATCAACAAGAATAAACACATCACTATGAATCACTTTCAATATCTCACATCCATAGGAGCTCCTAAAGAAAAAAGTGCATGCTTTTCTTTCTGGACAAATATTATTGAGAGAGATTAGAAGAAATAAATCAATCTAAACTACTTATTACTATATTTTTACTCGCCAAGGTTTCTAAATCTTTTTTGTCTTATGTGGCCCAATTGGTGATGTAATAACAAACTTGATTAATGTTTGGTTACATCGAGTGACCTAGACAATGTTGATGCCTCCAACATAAAGAATGTTTCATTCTTGATATCTTTAGGTAGCCTCAAATTGTCTCTATCCAATCTATGACCCTTTCCATAATTAAAGATAATGTATCAAAGTTATTTTTGAAAAAGAATAGATTTGTTCCTCTCACATTGGTTCCTACTAAGATGCATGCCCTCAAGGAAACCACAAATGATTCTTGGTTATGACATCAACATTATGGTCATTTGAATTTTCAAGGATTAATTTTGCTTCACAAGAAGAACATGGTAAAATGGCTTCCTATAATTCAAGAAAGAGAAGAGGTTTATTCAATTGTGCACTTTGCAAGTTGCAACAAGATAATTTTTCAATGAGGAAATTATGGAGGGTAAAATCTTCTCTAGAGCTTGTGAATGATGACATTTGTGCTTACATGCAAGAGGAATATTTGGGTAAGAATTTTTTTTAATTTTTATTGGTGATTTATCTCACCATGCATGGGTTTATTTTCTTAGAAAAAAAATTAAGGCATATGAATTCTTCAAGCACTTTAAGGATATGGTAGAAAAACAAAGTGGGTATTATCTAAAAATACTCAGAACAAATAGAGGGGGAGAATTCACTTCCAAAGAATTTTTTTTATTTTTGTAACACTCATGCCATCAAAGGGTAACTTAGTATAGCTTATACCCCCTAGAAAAATGGTATTGTGTAGAAAGGAAGAAGCATATCATTATGGAAGTGGCACAAAGTATGTTATAGTCCAAAATTCTTCACAATTTTATTGGGGAGTAGTAGTAGAAACAATAGTTTATATTTGGAATTGAAGACCAACAAAATTCCTTTGGAATATCACTTGAAAGGATGATTGGAATGGCCACAAGCCTTCACTAGCTCACTTGCATATATTTAGTTGTCCAGAATATGTTCATGTTTCAATTTAGAAGCAAAAGAACTTGGATACAAAATCCAAACATTGTATCTTTATGGGATATTCCGATTCAACAAAATGATATAAATTATATAATATTGACACAAAGCAATATACTATTACTCAGGATGTGACATTTTATGAAGGTGGAGTATGGAAATGGAAAAAAAGAGTTCAATGAACTACACCACTAATCATGGGTATTGAAGATGATCAAATTCCTCATCTCCCCACAAGCTCAAGTTCACCAATTTCTTCTTCATATGATATTTCAAGTTTGACATCAAGTCCAAGCTCATCAAGTTCTTCTTTAGGTGATAGTTCAAGTCCAACATCGTGTCCAACCTCTTCAAGGAAGGTACATAGTTTAAATGAAATTTATTTGAGGATTTCTAATGTAAATCTAGTGGGAAAATTTTCATTTCTCAATATAATTCAAGTTGAACCTTCTTTGCATGAAGAAGTCATGAAAGAAACAATACGGATTAATTTTGTGAATGAAGAGATGCATGTAATTGATAAAAAAAATACATGGAAATTATTGCAACTTCCTTAAAAAAATAAGTGATTGGTTTCAAATGGAGTTATAAGATGAAATACCATGTTGATTTTTCTATGAGAAGTGTAGACATGCAAAATTAGCATCATGCATTTAATTAGGTCCATTCATCAATTTAACTTAGTTCACCTTCATCCATTCATCAGGTAAATTAAACTCATTAATTGCATTCCTAAGGTTGTTCATTTAAATTAAATAAATCAAACATCAACCTTTTAAATAAATAAACCAAAATTTATTAAATTGAAATCCAAATGTATATTCCATCCCTTTTTTATTTAAATAAATCAAAATATTTAAGTCAAAAAGGTCAAAATCAGCTAATCATCACCTAAGCTAATCTAATCCTGATTAACCTAACCTAACCACCCATCACATCCTCTAGCTTTTCCCACTTGCACAAATAAATCAATTTATTGATTTATTAAAATCCTTATTTTCTTTCAACTTGGCATAAAAATAGAATATTCCTTTGAGTTTGAAAATGAAGACAAGTTGACTTGTCCCTTCCAATATTGCAATAAAATTCTCTCTTTCATGTCCCCCTCTCAACATTTATTTCACAAATTCAAATTTGAATCTCCCTCTCTTGGGCACATTGGAAAAAACTTGCACATTCCTCAACCTATGACAAGTTGACAAGTGGCCTCATCTCATTTGTCCAATCTTTATCCCACATTGCTCTCTTATGAGCATTCTTCCAATTTTAGAATCTATAAATAAGGGGCTGATTCTTCATCAAATCAATCTACACTCTCATGCAAAGTCACTCTCTTAAATTGAGAACTAATTTTGCTCATCACCATTGCATTTGCATCATTTGAGCTTGTCAAGGGTTGGGAAAGGGTCACTTTTCACAACAAAGTGACACCAATCCACTATGGAATAGGTGTGCATTATGTATCTTTCATGCTTTCAATTTAGTTTGTTTTGCTATCATGTTTAGGAAACATTTTGCATTATTTCATAGGAGTCTTTGTGCATTTATATGAACTAACCTCATTGTTAACAAAATGTTGGAGGAATAGCTTTGTGTAGATTTGTAGATGCTCACAAAAAGAAATAAGGAAAGATTAGTTGCCGAGGGATTTTCACAAATTCATGGAGTAGATTATTAAGAGACTTTCACTAGATAGTTGCAAGATTTGATACAATCAAGATTATATTGGTGCTTGTTGCACAATACAACTAGGTATTATATCACATGGATGTAAAATCAACCTTCTTGAATAGTTATATTGATGAGGAATTATATGTGGAACAACTTATGGATTGTGAAACTCCAAGAAAAGAATGTACTTAGTTTACAAGTTGAAAAAAACTCTCTATGGGTTGAAGCATGCTCCTCGTGCTTGGTATGCAAGGATTGATAGATATTTCTTGAAGAAAGGATTCAACCAAAGTTCCTTTGAGACAACCTTATATATTCAACATATTTTTAATGATATTCTCATTATTTTAATTTACATTTAAGATCAAATTTATGCGGGTAATATCATAACTTTAATGAAGAAATTTCAAGAAGAAATGAAACTAGAATTTGAAATGTTAGAGCTGGGACTCGTGCATTTTTTTATGGTTGTGGTGGTGTAAAAACAATCTAAAGGAAAATATTTATTTCTCAAACCAAGTATGTAGCTAATTTATTGAAGAGGTTTAGAATGATGACATGCACTACAATTGCAACCCCTTGTAACCCGTAGTGAGAAGTTGACCAAGGAAGATGAAATTTCCAAAGTGGATGCTACTTTTTATAGAAGTTTGGCTGGGAGCCTTATGCATCTCACAACAACTAGACCTGATATTATGTATGTTGTTAGATTCACCTCTCTATTCATGTAGGATCCACATCAGTCTCATTTGTGTAATGTAAACAAAATCTTATGGTATTTTAGTGGTACAGATAATTTTGGCATTCATTATTTCTCCAATGATAAATTTGAGCTAGCTAGTTACATGGATTTTGATTCATCTAGTTTAGTGGATGATAGAAAATCCACATATGGTTATGTTTACTCATTTCCAGTTCTAGAGTTGTATCTTGGAGTAGTAAAAGATAGGAAACTATGGCTCTCTCTTCCATTGAAGTAGAATATATTGCAAAAGTAACAAGTTGTCAATTCATATAGATTTCAAGGATTTTAGAGGATCTACATTTGGTTTAGGAACATCCAATTACTAGTTACTGTGATAAAAATAACACCATTGTAATGACCAAAGATCCTATTTTTCAAGCTAGATCAAAGCACGTTGATATCAAACATCACTTCGTACAAACATCACTTCGTACATGATTTTGTTCATGATGCAACAATGGAAATGCAATTTTTCCTTACATCTGAGAAAGTTGTTAGTATTTTTATCAAAGCCCCTTGTACAACCAATTTTGTTTCTTTGAAAAAACAATTGGGCCTCATCCGCTTTGCTCATCAAGAGGAAGATTGAAGGCATGCATGATCAATATCTTTTTTCTATTATTTTCTTATAAAAGTAATATAGTCATTTATTTTCATGTGCAAAACAATAAAATAGTCTTTGATTCTAATTTTTCAATTCTATACAAATTGATGATTTTATGAAATTGTTTATCATAATTTTTTATTTTATTTATTCATCTTTGTATAGTGTTAGAGTTATTTGTAAGTTCTTATTCTTCATAGCCTAGATTAGGAGAGTATTTTTTAATCTCTTAAATGGAAAATTTCAAACTCAACAATTTCTAAGGAAGTTTGTTCTTCATCCTAGTCCAAGGGAAACATTCATGATGGTCAAGTGTACAAAATATTTTTCACCAATCTAATTCAAGCTTTAGGGAAAAAATAGGTACTAAATTTTTGGCCACTTGACTATTGTGATTAGATCTAACACCTAAATCTATGAAGTCCATCTCAAAGGTTGATATTTGCCCAACTAGCAATCACTTTGCTAGAATTTTTGAAGCTAATATATTAATGTTGAAGAAAAAAAATATTGCAAAGTGTCTAAGGTATATCAAGATGGACTGAGTTGAAAGAATATAGATACCTTCTTTCTCTTTTAGATTTGATACAAGGACTTACTTTCTCCAACCCAAGTTGTTTGTGGTATAGAGTTGACTAAGGGAGTATGCTTTTTTATGCCATTAAGAATCCCTATGTAATTATGTTCTATCTCAATATAATGACTGCAATTTATTGAAACTTTATAATTAAAGGGTGTTAACCTTTTGATAGTACTTATTAAAGAAAATTATCAAGAACTCCATTCCTAACATATCCATGTTGCAATAAGAAGGAAACATAGACAGTCTAATAAAATATTCCATGGGTACCTCTTGCCCTACCTAGATTTTGAATGACTCTATTTGAGGAGTCTCTCGCTCGGTGGTGCAACACATGTCTCCTATTTGCAACTTGGTTTTCAACCTCAACTCTCTTGCTCCTACACTTGTCTCTTTGGTGGCTACAGTTGGGGATTTAGAGTTACCTCTTGTTGGTGTGGGACCTCTATCTAGCTCTATGCCTTCGATTGGTGTGGCTGAGATTACCGTTGGTTCTGGGGTGGCTGTGGAAAATGTGGCTACCCCTTTCCCTAATGCGGATGTGGCTGTGGGAGTGGTTCAGGCTTCCTTGAACTCTACTAGAGAGTTGGACGTTCATCCTCAACCTTCTTTTGTTGATGTTGTGAAGTCTAAGAAGCTAAGGGAGGTCTTTATGCATCCTTTGCGATGTGCAAACAATGCTCCTATTGTCTCTCTTGGTAAGGAAGTTGCTAAAAATATTGCTTTTTACTCTAAGAATGCTCTTATTTGTAGATTTTTCTATTTGTGGCCTTCCCTCCCTGATTTGCATCTTTGGATCACCAACCATTAGTCTCCTCTAGTTGATGGTTCGATGGATATTTACCCTTCTACAAGGGGTTATTTTTTTGTGGGTTTTAGCTCTCCTAAAGATAGACATGCTATTCTAGACTATGGTTTGTGGGTTTGGGATTCTCATCCCCTCTCCATTAGACCTTGGGTTTATTCTTTTAATCCTTTGAATGAACCCTTATATATTATGCCTGTTTGGGTAATATTTCCTTATCTTCCCTTATATTTTTGGTGTTCCTCTACCTATGAGGGCATTGGCAATGCTATTGGTAGATTCTTGAGAGTGGATAAGGCTTCCAAGAATTTTACTCATACCTCCTTTGCTAGGATCTTGGTGAAGGTTGATCTTTTGAGGGTTCTACATGGTGAGGTAGTTTTGTAGGTTAATTATTGGTCATGGTCTCAGATGGTGGATTACTAGGGTCTTCCATTTCATTGTAAATGATATTTTTCTATTGGTCACTTGGCCCGTGACTATTCTCATGGCTCCCACACTATGTCCTCTTCTACCTGGTGGAAGAACTCACTCTGTGAGCACTTAACTCCCTGCTGCTAATTCTACTTCTTCTGGTCAAGAGTCAAGACCTCCTCCTTCTTTAAGAAAAAATAATATTAATGATACTCTTGTTTGTCTTGCAAACTCTCCTTTGCAGGTTCTTTCTGCATCACATGAATCAGTTATGGTGGATGCTACTCCTCATGTGGATATTGTGCGATGATCTCTAGTTATGGATGTTCCTAATATTGTTAGTACTACTTCTCGTGATGCCCTTGTTTTGGGAAATGATGTCATAAATCCTACAGTTTCAGGCTTGGTTTTAGATGCTTCACTTGAAGTATCAGTTGTTCCTCTTGTCTGGTACTTTGGAGGGGAGTCTTCTCCCTCTAATCAAAATTTCTCAATTTCAGTTTTTGATTCTCCTCAAGGATAATGTTTCACAGAAAGAAGAAACAATTTTCTAATAAAATAAAACAGTTTCATTTAACTCGCCCTCTGAGGCTTTGCTTGGTTCAACGTTTCTTCCTTGAACAGTTTCTTGTAGTTTGTTGTTTCTGACTGGTCCTTTGCTGGTAGTTGTTTCTCTCTAATTGGTTGTTTTGGGCCAGTCTATTCTGTTGAGTTGTTTGGCTCTATTTTCCATTTTGTAAGGGCCAGGGTCCTTCCCTGCTTATCTAATAGAAAACATATCCATGTTGCACAATACTATATTGAAGATGAAGATGCTAGAAGAAGGTTAGGGCCCTAAAGAAAGAAAGAACTCCAAACTTTTACAAAAGGATAAGCAAGTCATTAATTTGGACAGTGAGATAATAGAATAATATTTAGGCTTCCTTTAAGGGGAATGAGATGCAACTAATGGTTTAAAACCTCTTTTCTATATATGGTTGCTTGTGTTGTCCATATGTTGTAGATATGCTATTTTGTAGGATTTTTTCTATTAGTTCTTGTTGTGGAGTTCCATCTTTCATAGAATATGTTTCTTAGTTTTCTATTTTGGAGTTTGGCTATGTTTTTGTATTTGATTGTTAGAGTTTTTGGGCACTTTTAGAAACACACCATTGTCTGTAATATTAAAAAATGTGTGCAATTTACAAATTAACACATCAAATAAAATAAAATAATAGACTTATTAACATTATAAATAAGTTCAACATAAAGATATTTATCTAACTTATGTTATAAATTTAATAATCAACATCCTCAATATTTTCAAATAAATATATTTAAATATTATACTAATTTTAATATTCTTATGAATAATATATTTTCAAATAACATATAAAAATCTTAAATATTTTTAAAAATAAATTAAAATTGATTCTTTGAAAAATATTGAAGTTGTTATTGATTTTTTTCAATTCTATTACATCAATACAACATTTTACTATATTTATTTTTTTATGAGTCATATTGTCCTACACAAAAGATCCTTGTTTTCCCTTATTGTTTTTATATATCACTACAACATATCACTAATTATAATTATTGTCTATATCACTAATTATAATTATTGTCTATATCCATTTATCCAAATCAAGAGATTTTCTTCGAAGTTGTTATTGATTTTTTCAATTCTATTACATCAATACAACTTTTTGTTATTATTTTTTTTTATGAGCCATATATTATCTCACGCAAGAGATCCTTATTATTATAATCATTGTCTATATCGGGATTTTCTCGAAAGTTGTATAATTAATTCAATAATAAATATACATAAATTTTCAAAGAATATGAATATTAGCCGTCCGACGCCTTGGATGCAGATTATAGCCACATGGCACCACATATAAAAAACGTTATTGTGGAATGCCACATCCACCGAGTCCAATCATTAGAATACTCCATTGCCCATCCACGAAAACCAATTGAGAGTATCTCAACTGTCTGTATCATTTCATTGTTATGTCTCCATGGAATCTGCCGCATTTTTTCGAAGGATTCAATATATGAGATACAATTCATGGCATCTAAAACTACGCCGTTGCACTAAGGCCCACTAACCAATTCCATGTGCTATCTAAAAGCCCACAACGTAGAGAATGGCTGAGCTCTGGCACGCTCCTTGTGCCCTCCTCTTCTTCTCCTTTGTTGCTGCTTCCCTCATTTTTATGTCACATGCAGGATACCTTAGCTTTGCATTTCCTCCCAGCCTGGATCTTATAATTGAAAATGATGCCTATTTTCAAGGACACAAGGTCATACAATTAACCAAGAACGAAGCTACAGTAAACCTAGGCAGTAGCTTAGGCTGGGTGGCATACAATAAATCAGTAGTTCCGCACTCCTCTCGAGCTCTCGCGAACTTCTCTAACCATTTTCAATTCATTATCGGCAGGAGCAATGATAATCAAAGCAGTTTTGGTGACGGACTCACTTTCTTCATGGCGCCTTTCGACTTGTAACAACCCTTGAACGCCTCTGGCGGAGGGCTTGGCTTGTTTTATACCGCAGCCTATAATGCATCCTTCAGTCAGATGGTTGCCGTGGAATTCAACACTTTCAACAATCCTTGGGATCCTGATAACAACCATGTGGGGGTTGACGTCAATAGTATTGTTTCCAAGGTAGATATCTTGCTGAGAAACGAAACTGCGAACTCCAGTCTTTGTGATGAGAATCTTAAAAATGGAAAGCAGTGGGATAAGTCGATGGATTATGACGGCGAGGCAAAGATGCTGCAAGTGTTTCTCTTCTGTAACCTTTATGGTATTAGTATTTCTAAACCTCCAACCTCAATCTTAGTTTATGATATAGATCTGCGGGACTTTCTTTCAGAGAACATCAAAGTTGGCCTCTCGGCTTCAACAGGATTTTCACCATAGACACACTGTGAACGCTTGGAATTTCTCTTGTCAATATTAGTGGGAGTTATCAGCTGCCCCACTTCCAAACAACGCTTCCAATGGAAATAACTCTTTTATTATAAATCCCAAAAATGACAAGAAAAATAATAGTTATTCCCGGGTTATATTGATATCAGTCTTTTGCAGCGCTCTGGCCGTCTGCGGTTTCATACTCATTGGCTGGAGACTGTATTTCAAAAAAAGCAAACGCGATGATAAGGCAACTGAAGAGAGTGATGTGGAGCTGGACCAATGGTTTTCTCAGGGACCCCGCAAATTCTCTTATGCGGAGCTCGGTACTGCGACAGGAAACTTCAGCGATAATCAAAAGCTTGGGCAAGGCAGCTTCGGTGGCGTCTACAGGGGCATCCTGCGTGGCACGAAGGAAACGGTGCCTGTGAAGAAAATATCCCAAGGGTCGAATCTAGGAAGAAAGCAGTATGTTTCTGAGGTTACTATAATCAGTAGGCTGAGACACCCTAACCTTGTGCAGCTTTTAGGATGGTGCCTTAAAAATGGCGAGTTACTCCTGGTCTACGAATACCTGCCTAACGGGAGTCTGGATAATTATATCTTTGGGGAGCAGAAGAGTTCTCTGGATTGGGACCGAAGATATAATATAGCGTGTGACTTAGCCTCTGCTCTTGTTTATCTCCATGAGGAATGGGATCAGCTTGTTGTGCACGGAGACATCAAAGCAAGCAACGTAATGTTGGACTCCAATTTTAATGCCAAGCTGGGGGATTTTGGTTTGGCAAGATTGGTGGAGTGTGATCATGCAGCTTCGCATACAACTGTGTTGGCGAGCACACTTGGGTATTTAGCGTCCGGATGTGTAATAACAGGGAAGGCCAGTCCAGAGGCCGACGTGTACGGCTTTGGGGCCGTGACTTTGGAAATAGCTTGTGGAAGGCGGCCCGTTGACCGCTCTATAAATGAACATAATTGCAGACTAGTAGAATGGGTTTGGGACTTATACGGAAGCGGAAATATTTTATATGCTGCAGATGAGAAACTGGATGGAAAGTTTAACGAGAAAGAAATGGAGATGATGCTGTTGGTGGAGCTGCTGTGCTCTCATCCAGACCCTGCATCAAGGCCAAAAATGAGAGAGGTGACAAAGATATTGAAAGGGGAAGCTTAATTGCCATACGTTCCTCTAGATTTTCCCGTCGCTGTGTACAGCCAGCGCCTTCGTCCTGATGTCATGTCAAGCTCATCGGTTGCTAATGCATCCGTTTTCACGTCTTCAACAACTTCGAGCTGCCCGGATAAATATCGACGTCTCTACTGTTCATCTCGGAGCTTCGCTAGTTTATACAAATTCAAATACAAGTGCTCCTCTTAATGTATCCATTATTGAATTCCAGATTCCCAGAATATTCTAAGCAAAATACGATCCTCCTTGATCCACGTAATCAAACAACAAAGGGATGTATTTCATAACCGCACTCATCTTGATGGGAGTATAGAATTTGCTTCAGGAATGAGTTCGCGGGATCGGTCGACCAAAAAAACAATAGATGAGTAATTGTAATTACTAGCAATCGCACCTTTGGGGTGCAATGGGTACGCCGAAGACTAAGTGAGAATTATTTAATGTTGCACATGGAGGCATTTGTTTAAAAACAGTACATGGAATTGTGCTTCACAAAATAACTTATTCTAAAACAAAATAAAGAAAAATGAATGTATGTGAGAAGTTCTTTAGATTGGCACCTAATATCGAGGGATTAATTAAAACGTATGTTAGAAAAAGAATGAAGGGAACTTAAACAAAACAAGTAGAACTAAAATTCAGGGCAGTAGTTTAACAAAGAATCAAAGATTGAATGAACAAGAACAAATTTTAATCACTCATGAATCTAAGCTATTCATTATATTTTTTTTATTAATACACTAATTAATGTATGGACATTATATCAATCATAATCCAGATCTCATTACTTGTCAAAAATAGAGCAGATGCTAACTGTCACTGCTAAAAGCATAGTAAAGGAGAATTATAATGAAAAATATGCATAGCCTCCCTACTCAAAATAAGCAACATCTAATTAATTGAAAATAAAAATTGAATGCATTTTTTATATTCGTTTAATTAACAAGCGCTCTGCGTGAGCTGGAGTCCCTACCTTAAGCAGGTCTGGGTGTAGGGAAAATATGCATGGAAAATAGTTTACAATGAAGTATGTAAATATTAAATTATATAATGTGTCCAAATCACACACATGTTCCATTGATACAACAACAGTTTCAAAACTGCTAGGCAAGAGCTCTAATGTTCACTAGCATACGATCAATTTTTTCAAGGTGCAATTGTATTCCAAAGGAGGGATGAATATGGTGCGCAAGATCATGACTGAAACAAGAGCAACCTGAACCATTAAGAAAAAATAGTATTATCAATAACTGAGTTGAATATGCAAAAATAAATAAAACAGTAGCCATAGTGCAAATTGGTTTTCCTTGGTTTGAAATTACTAAATATGCCATATTTCAATATGGCAATAGCTTGTAGAATGTATTGGTCTTCAGCCAAACATTAGTAGTGACCATTTAGAATTTTCCATGCCTACCCCATATATGGCTTACCCTCTGTATTCTTCGTAGTGCTTTGCTCAATGCAATTTTTACGAGATTTTGAGCATTGTTTTCCGTTTTATAAGAGTGCTTGGGCCGGAGAATAAAAGCTTCAAATTCAGGCTCATACTTTTTCTTTCCTTTAAATTTTTTGGATATGTGTATTGATTTTGCAGCAGCTGGTGTGAAGAGGACTTGATCAAGAGGGAACACCAGTTTTTGTGGTCCCAAGCTATTTTTAAATGGCTTTTGATGACTTTGGCTTTTCAATTAAGATATCTTCTACTTTGTAGACTTCCTATGAAGCTAAAGTGTTGAACTCAATTTGAGCTGGTCCCTCTATGTGTGATGAGGTTCCCGTTATGTGCATATTCTCTGTGGTATTTATCCCCAACCTGTAATGCTTTTCCTTTGTGGTTTACCAACTGTTTCTCTTTGTTGAGGCTAACTAATTATTGTGGAGATTCTAAAAAGCAGGATGAGAATAGCTTAAATGTAATGAAGCGATGGATTTAAATACCACCTTAGAGAATAAACATTAAATCAATTTATAGTATCTGCTGATTTCAGAGCTAGACAACATGAATCTAATTTTTCAGAGACAACAAAATAAATAGAGTATGTCAACACTCAATAAAATTATAAACCAGGGACTAGTGCAATATGCATAAATGAAATTCCATGCAAAATTCATCAAAATATTCACATTAATATATAGTGACCAAGAAGCCTCTTTCTAATAAGTAAATATGATATTGTATTATATTAAACCAAAGTAGTTACCAAAAAAAATAGAGGACCATGTATCAGTGAGTGCTCCAGATTTGCTGGAGTATGTAGTGGTTGTAGCAAAATTTTAGTACAAGTACTATTTTGTACAATCTAGTTACAACATATAAAAAAGGGCCTAAAAATTGGTCAAAGTGAAACCTTTCATCATCACCTCAATTTTACTCTCACTCTACTTCGTTATTATGCTCATTGTCCAACATATCCAATACATAACTAAACTGATCTAGCGTTGGATCAAACACATTGAGATCTACATCAACTGACACATGATCTTGTGTTGCAGCTGTAGTCCTGCCAAAAGCTGTAAGCACAAATTTGTAAAATACATAGGCATGAAAGAATACAATCTTCTAAGCTGTAAAAGTTCATACTACAATTTAGGCATTGTGTATCTATGATTTAAGAAACTATTATTTAACTTAATCTTGTTGCTTACAAATTTGCAACTAAAACAAAGTTCCAACACCAGAGTTTATCAGTGTCATTTGATATACTCAATTGTTATTGGGACAATCTTTTCAATGTTTTCTAGTTTAAGTAGGCAATTATCCTGCATCGTTAAAACCAACTAGATAAATCTGACCACTTGATAAAAACCAGTTGGATAAATCCAAGCAAGTTAAAATGAAAGTGATATATCTTCTAAACTAGATAAATTTTTTACAATGTTCTATTCATTTAAATAAATATTCTAAAAATAATAATTATGAATATTAGATTGATGAGCCTAAAACCTAATTTCATTCATAGATAAATTGATATATAATATATATCTTAAAATTTAGAGCCTTAAAAAATTAAGCCTTTGGTTGTTCATGCCCTTCCCTGAGAAGGTAGGCAATAAATATTTGAGGATTTGGTGATTTCTAACTTTGAATTTCTGTAAAGGATTCAAATTGAACAAATGTGCTCAGATTTGACAATGTCAAAGCTCAAAAAAGAGTCACAGAAATCATCTAAAAGAAGATCCATTCAAAAATTTGTTATGCATGTAAAACCCCATCCCGCAACCTAGAAGACGATGCAATACTGTGGAAGCACAATTAATTTTTTTTTAAAGTTAAAACAAGATGAGTAAAGTAACCTACTCTAGCCATATACATCCTCTAGGCTACGCAACACGTCTTCATGTGAACACCATTACTTATAAAATTTAACCAACCATAGCATATGAATATTAAACTCAAGATACAACTTTCAACAAATCATTAAACCATTTCAAGATAAATCTAACACATAGAAATGTATTAAACATATTTTCACATATACAACACCATTAAATCCAATAATGAATAGATCATAAATACTATTACAATTACATCACAAAGGTTCACCTCGATACAAATGAGGTATTACAATTATACACATAGATCCATAGTTACAATGAAGAAGGAGAAGAACAACTCCAGAGAACCACACGAGTTCCTCGAACAAGAAGATCCCGCCATCACGAATAGGAAGTGAAACTCAACAGTGTAAGATGCATGTCACCCAACCATCTGGTACCCGTAGGCCCAACCCCCATGCTAGGAGATAGTAACAGCTAACCAAGACAAACATATTACCTCTAGACACAAGTAATATACAAGACCACACTATACCAGTTAATGCAAAACAACACTGTACCAGTAAACACAAAATAACACTATACCAAAAAGGCACAAAACATAAGGTTACATTGCTTCAAGAACCACTGAATCAAATGCATCCACTATATAATACAAATCGACCGTTGTCATAGGAGGAGTGTCATCACAAAGGTTGCATTGGTTATCCAAAGGAAATCTTCCTAGGTCCTGGCCCCCCTCTAGGGTTATCCTGGTAACCTCTCATGATTCCGGCCCCACATGCACACCAGTGTGGAATCGGTTATCTTTCGAAAAGACAAGATAACGATCTTCCCATCCCAGGCCTTCCTGACTCATCTCAAGTCTCATACTAGCCCTTGAGCCAATGAGCGAGAAAAATTATCTAATTAAATATTAAACTACTACATCCCTAATAAAGGTTATTAATTTCCACTGATTAAACTGGCTTTCACACGAGTTATCCTGGGACCCCTTTGTGTCCCGGCCCCCATTGAAAGCCACTCCCCTATTGACAACACAATAACATATTCCACAACCCAAGGGTAGACAGGGCACAAAATACGATAACAAATATCAACTATTTTGCAAAGAACAACACATCCCGTTCATAATAATCAGGTGCTCAAATCCAATCACACAACCCGTTCATAGTAATCGGGTGTTCATACTAATTCACACATCCCTACAGATGTTAAATACTGAAAACTAAAAAAAACGTGCACTACCCAAGAAAAATCTGAAAAAGGGCGAACAAAAGATACAATAACCCTCTCACAATTTTACAATCTCTGGAAGACTTATAATTTTCTCGACAACAAATATCCCCAATGCCCAATACACAATTATAGAAAAATACACAATAATAAGAAGCCACTCAAATAATTAAATAAATGACCATTAGGATTTCCTAAATCCAATAAATCTACAATGAATTAAACCAACTGCTTAACTTTGAGTTTGACAATTACTCATAATATTCAATTCAAATCGCCTGCAAATGTGAACAGAAAATAATACAATTTAAAATAATTCAGGCACTTAAATAATCTAATATTCGGATTTCCTAAATCCAAATTGAATCAATATTTATTTAAATACAAATCAACTTTCACTCTTAAGTCTTTTTATTTTAAGATTTTATTAATCCATGCATTTACATGCTTTTATTAATATATAAATACTTCTGTTTACAAATCATAAAGAAATTAAAACTAATTGTTAACTCAAATTTCACAAACAAATATAAATAGAAATCTTAATCCTTCTAATAAAATCATCTTATTATAAAACACCTACTTGTGCATTGTATGCATTAATTAACGATATAATATTTATTTTAAATAAATATGTATATCTTCTAATTACATAATCTAATTATTATTTTCCAACGTTTATTTTAAAATATCAAATTGTGCATGTGCATGCACCTATTTAAAAATACATTTAAATATATTTTAAATACTCTAAAATTATATGCAATATTTCTAATATATATTTTTAAACAAATAACTAAATATATAAATATAAATTAACAATTTTTAGACAACCCTTATCATAAATCCCGTATGTTGTGACTTTAATAACTTTTGTTTTCTAATCTATATTTCTCTAAAAAATTTACTGAAGGTGCGCAATCAAGTCATCTAAAACATAAAAAAAAATCAGCCCTACCCAGTTCGCAAATTTTGAGTTATGGTTAATTTAGTGAGGCACTATTTATGTTGTTTTGATTTTTGAATTACGAAAGGTTTCCAATTATTTCAGTTTTCTCAAAAGATTTCATTTTCAATCCTACAGAGGTTTTCTAATTCTTCAAATACTTTTATTTGTATTTTCTATTGTTTAAAATCATTCCCTACAAGGATCTAAATCTTCACGGTAATTTATCACTTTCTACAGAAAAACAAATAATGTTTTCACAGGAAGAGGTTTCTAAGTTTTGATTTAAATTCAACAGAGGTTCAATAATTCCACTATAATTTCCTCCTATATAAATCTATTTTGAATAAACAAATTACACAAAGGATTTAATTGTTTTCTATAGAGGTTTCATTTTCACGGCAATCTTTTAAAAGAAAGAAACAAGAACTACTACAGTATTGAAAAATCATTTCCTAAAATATTTCCAATTTGCATTACAGTAATAAAATAACTTTTTAATTTCAAATTTCATAAAAACAGTAAAGAACCTGTTACAGAAGAATGTTGCCTCAAGAAAATGTTGCCAAGCTTCTCTATAATTTCAATTCTCAATGTAGCCAAAGCTTTCTTCA
Organism: Sequoia sempervirens; assembly: GCA_007258455.2. Classification (NCBI taxonomy): domain Eukaryota; kingdom Viridiplantae; phylum Streptophyta; class Pinopsida; order Cupressales; family Cupressaceae; genus Sequoia; species Sequoia sempervirens. Next base: position 349,172,941 of record VDFB02000017.1, on the reverse strand, counting down.
ATGCAATTGCCTCCTTCCAGAAGACACAACCAAAAACACAGCTAGGAATTCTACAACAAAATAATTCTAAAACAATTTTCTTCGAGAGATCCACAATTTCCTCACCAATTTTTCACAACCCATACAAAAATTTTCCCGTGAAAAAACTTTCTTTTCTTTTTCCCTAATATCTCTCCCAATAATGAATTTTCCAACAACCAGATAACAAATTTCTAACTCAGAGTTATTTCAACAAAATATCTTTTCCCTCAACAACCAAAGATATTTTCGAACCACATGCATTTAAATAAAATAAAATAATTTACTAATTGCAACTAATTTAAATATTCTTACTTATTTAATTACCATATTTTTTAATAATAAAATTTACTCAATCAATATAATCAAAATTTATTTATTTATTTATTTATTCTAAAGCTCTCACAACAATAATTCATTTAATTAAATATTTAAAATTAAATACACATTTAAACTACTAAATTAAATTTGCACAAGAATAAAATACCTAGAACAACAATGATAAATCTAAGACCAAATTCAAACTGACGACACACTGTACTAGGGTAAAGATATGACTAGGTAACCCGTTACTATCTCCCAATATTACTGTTGAGTAGTGGACATGCTCAGACCTGTGAAACCAGGTGAAGCTAATGTCCGGTACCTACAATTCTACAAACAAGTAAATGTCGCACATGTATACATATAATAAATTATTCACACTGTGAAAAGATAATCGCGGAAATCACAGGGCACTCACGAGCGAGTGATGCAATACCATTCTCTTCACCAATACAATATCAATAACTGACAAAGCTTACATGATTAACATAATCAAAACATAAAGCATCATTAATTCAAGTACATACTATGCTTTAAATCTAAAACATTCCATAATGATAACCTCATAATAAAATACAATCACATCAAATTATAACATTCACTTCACTTAACAAAGAGTGATCAAACAATAAACAAGCACCTTAATTCAAGAGTTATTAGAAACAAAGCGTAACATGGGGAAAACATTGTCTAATCAACATAGCACAAAATGGAGGGGTGTTACATCCTCCCCCCGAAGGGTCAGGCTTACTCCTGGAAGCCTACAAGTACCCCCAAAACAAACACCATAAAATCACTCATACTCAATGGCTCATAAACTGAACCATTTCAAATCTTAACATAAAAACAACAGCAATCCCATGCTATAGTCAATCCAACCTAATACACTATCAACTCATGCAATTCAACATGGTGATGCAACCACCAACCAAAACTCCAAAGCACATAACCAAAGATTAACATACATACTACACATATGCACCATACACACCACCAAAAAACATCACAAGGTCACATGTGGGTCCATCAAGACAACGAAAGAAGCATACTAAACCCTGATACAGGAATCCATGAACCAAAAGCCAAGTCCCACACAAATAATCCATACAATGTATCATAGTGCCACATGGAGTAAATCAACAATGCTATGATAAATCTCACATTCACATTCACTTTTATTAAGATGATAAATTTCCTTAGTACACACAGATGTTATCCACATTTATTTCCCACACATAGTGCAATAGCATTACAATGTTTACCCAAGACAAGGTATGCAACACTTCAACATACATTTACCATTTTACACTTTGAATCTAGGTGCAATAATTTAACATCTACATGATTTCTTAAAAATTAACAATAAAGTTGGGGACTATAGGCCTCACCAACAAGATGCACCTATCATGCAATTATCATTCACATGCAATGGTTTCACTAATCCCTTTTCTCTAAATTTTTACTTATTGCAAAATGATTTTCTATTCATATTATACATTTTCCATGATTATGAATGCAAATTGGGGACTTAGGTCCTTTAACTAAGGTTTGATCTAATAAAACAAATCTTCATGAATACATAAGAATTTTCTCATAAGATACAACATACCCCACACACTTAAGGACATGCATCTTTGTAAACCAATGGGAAGAGAGAGAAGACAATAGTTATTTACAGTTCTAACATAGGAACAAATGCAATCATAGTTTCATCATCACATGATCACTTCCACACAAATGCATCAATCATATGAGAGTGTGCGCTAATCTCTATGAACTAACATGATCAATCATTTTCATTACCATATTTATAATCTCAATAAAATATACATGGAAAAGAAACTTCAAAACCACATAGGGTCAATCAAGTAACCATTAACGTAAGGAGGTAAAGCACAAGAAGACATGCACCAAAAACTTGCATGGTGAAGAAAAACAACAAGACTCCCAAAAGAGAATACACACAAAAGGAACTTCTTGGCACCCTTAAGGTCAAACAGACCTTCCAAGAACATGAGTAAAGAAAACAAGCAAAGGAAATTTTTAGGCAAGACATATCACCTATAACCCACCAACAAGATATGGTTCAACATGCTCACCTGCAACATAGGATAGAAGGAAGTAATCGATCTCAACCTCAGAAGACTCTCAACCAAGGGAATCACTCCAATCCTGAAGGGTAAGGCAAGACCTAGGAGGCATCATTCCTCCACAACTCAAGAAAAGGTTGGAAAACTCAACCCTCTAAAATGCCATCCTAAGGCACTCAAGACAAGAGGTCCTATGACTATCTCACCCCCACAAGCACTTGGAACACACCCAAGAAACACACTACAACCACACTCAAGAACCATTCAAGGGTCACAACACTTTACACAATGAAAGAGCCAAGCAACAAGAAGGAAGCCAAGAAAAACACACCCCTTGGTAGGATTGCGAGCCTAACCCTCACAAAAGCATTCAACAAAATACATGCAAGGGCAGAAACAATAGAAAAATTGATTATTGTCCACCACACACAACACATCAAAATCACACACTACATAATCGTCCATAATGCATCCTTCCAGTAGAAAGGATGTCGGTGCATTCTGCACTACACCGAGGGTCCTACCCTTTCCACTAACTTCCTACACCATTGGACCATCACCACCTAAACACAACTTCTGGGTAAACAAGTGAGAACAACCCAAAAGGAACAACATAAATTAAAGAGCGAAACACCTAGGTCAACGTAATGGGCTCATAGTGCCCAATGTATAAACTTACACAACTAACAGCTTAGTGGTTTCACCATTATCACAGAGCACCCAGTGTTTAAACCTAGGCTTTGATACCAAGTGTAAAACCTCGTCCCGCAACCTAGAAGACGATGCAATACTGCAGAAGCACAACTAATTTTTTTTTTAAGTTAAAACAAGACGAGTAAAGTAACCTACTCTAGCCACATACATCCTCTAGGCTATGCAACGCGTCTTCATGTGAACACCATTACTTATAAACTTTAACCAACCATAGCATACGAATATTAAACTCAAGATACAACTTTCAACAAAGCATTAAGCCATTTCGAGATAAATCTAACACATAGAAATGTATTAAACATATTTTCACATATACAACACCATTAAATCCAATAATGAATAGATCATAAATACTATTACAATTACATCATAAAGGTTCACTTCGATACAAATGAGGTATTACAATTATACACATAGATCCACAGTTACAATGAAGAAGGAGAAGAACAAATCTAGAGAACCAAACGAGCTCCTCGAACAAGAAGATCTCTCCATCACGAATAAGAAGTGAAACTCAACAGTGTAAGATGCACGCCACCCAACCATCTGGTACCCATAGGCCTAGCCCCTGTGCTAGGAGATAGTAACAGGTAACCAAGATAAACCTATTACCTCTAGACACAAGTAATATACAAGACCACACTGTACCAGTAAATGAAAAACAACACTGTACCAGTAAACACAAAATAACACTCTACCAAAAAGACACAAAACATAAGGTTACATTGCTTCCAGAACCACTGAATCAAATACATCCACTGTATAATACAAATCAACCGTTGTCATAGGAGGAGTGTCATCACAAATGTTGCATTGGTTATCCAAAAGAAATCTTCCTAGGTCTCGGCCCCCCTCTAGGGTAATCCTGGTAACCTCTCACGATTTCGGCCCCACATGCACACCAGTGCGGAATCAGTTATCTTTCAAAAAGATAAGATAATGATCTTGCCATTTCAGGCCTTCCTGACTCATCTCAAGTCTCATTAGCCCTTGAGCAAATGAGCGAGGAAAAATTATCTGATTAAATATTAAGCTATTCCATCCCTAATAAAGGTTATTTAATTTCCACTGATTAAACTGACTTTCACACGAGTTATCGTAGGACCCCTTTGTGTCCTGGCCCCCATTGAAAGCCACTCCCCTATCGACAACACAAATATTCCACAACCTAAGGGTAGACAGTGCACAACATATGATAACAAATATCAACTATTTTGCAAAGAACAACACATCCCGTTCGTAATAACCAGGTGCTCAAATCCAATCACACAACCCGTTCATAGTAATCGGGTGTTCATACTAATTCACACATCCCTATGGATGTTAAATACTGAAACCTAAAAAAATGTGCACTACCCAAGGAAAATCTCAAAAAGGGCGAACAAAAGATACAATAACCCTTTCACAATTTTACAATCTCTGGAATACTTATAATTTTCTCGACAACAAATATCCCCAATGTCCAATACACAATTATAGAAGAATACACAACAATAAGAAGCCACTCAAGTAATTAAATAAATGACCATTAGGATTTCCTAAATCCAATAAATCTACAACGAATTAGACCAACTACTTAACTTTGAGTTTGACAATTACTCATAATATTCAATTCAAATCGCCTACAAATGTGAACAGAAAATAATACAATTTAAAATAATTTAGGCACTTAAATAATCTAATATTCGGATTTCCTAAATCTAAATTGAATCAATATTTATTTAAATATAAATCAACTTTCACTCTTAAGTCTTTTTATTTTAATATTTTATTAACCCATGCATTTACATGCTTTTATTAATATATAAATACTTCTGTTTACAAATCATAAGGAAATTAAAACTAATTGTTAACTCAAATTTCACAAACAAATATAAATAGAAATCTTAATCCTTCTAATAAAATCATCTTATTATAAAACTACTTGTGCATTTTATGCATTAATTAACAATATAATATTTGTTTTAAATAAATATATATATATATCTTCTAATTACATAATCTAATTATTATTTTCCAACGTTTATTTTAAAATATCAAATTGTGCATGTGCATGCACCTATTTAAAAATACATTTAAATATATTTTAAATACTCTAAAATTATATGCAATATTTCTAATATATATTTTTAAACAAATAAATAAATATATAAATATAAATTAACAATTTTTAGACAACCCTAATCATAAATCCCGTATGTTGCGACTTTAATAACTTTTGTTTTCGGATCTGGATTTCTCTGAAATCTTTACTAAAGGTGCGCAATCAAGTCATCTAAAACATATAAAAAATTCAGCCCTACCTAGTTCGTAAAATTTGAGTTATGATTAATTTAGTGACACACTATTTATGTTGTTTTGATTTTCGAATTACCAGAGGTTTCCAATTATTTTAGTTTTCTTAGGAGATTTCATTTTCAATCCTACAGAGGTTTTCTAATTCTTCAAATACTTTTATTTGTATTTTCTATTGTTTAAAATCATTCCCTACAAGGATCTAAATCTTCACGGTAATTTATCACTTTTTATAGAAGAACAAATTATGTTTTCATAGGAAGAGGTTTCTAAGTTTTGATTTAAATTCAACAGAAGTCCAATAATTCCACTATAGTTTCCTCCCGTATAAATCTATTTCGAATAAACAAATTACACATAGGATTTAATTGTTTTCTATAGAGGTTTCATTTTCACGGAAATCTTTTAAAAGAAAGAAACAAGAACTACTACAGTATTGAAAAATCATTTCCTAAAACATTTCCAATTTGCATTATAGTAATAAAATAACCTTTTAATTTCAAATTTCATAAAAACAGTAAATAACCTATTACAGAAGAATGTTGCCTCGAGAAAATGTTGCCGAGCTTCTCTATAATTTCAATTCTCAATGTAGCCAAAGCTTTCTTCAATGCAATTGCCTCCTTCTAGAAGACACAACCAAAAAAACAGCCAAAAATTCTACAACAGAATAATTCTAAAACAATTTCCTCCAAGAGATCCACAATTTCCTCACCAATTTTCCACAACCCATACAAAAAAATTTCTGTGAAAAAACTTTGTTTTCTTTTTCCCTAATATCTCTCCCAATAATGAATTTTCCAACAACCAGATAACAAATTTCTAACTAAGAGTTATTTCAACAAAATATCTTTTCCCTCAACAACCAAAGATATTTTCGAACCACATGCATTTAAATAAAATAAAACAATTTACTAATTGCAACTAATTTAAATATTCTTACTTATTTAATTACCATTTTTTTAATAATAAAATTTACTCAATCAATATAATCAAAATTTATTTATTTATTTATTTATTTATTCTAAAGCCCTCACAACAATAATTCATTTAATTAAATATTTAAAATTAAATACACATTTAAACTACTAAATTAAATTTGCACAAGAATAAAATACCTAGAACAACAATGATAAATCTAAGACCGAATTCAAACTGACGACACAGTGTACTAGGGTAAAGGTATGACTAGGTAACCCGTTACTATCTCCTAATATTACTATTGAGTAGTGGACACGCTCAGACCTGTGAAACCAGGTGAAGCTAATGTATGGTACTTGCAATCCTGCAAACAAGTAAATGTCGCACATGTATACATATAATAAATTATTCACACTGTGAAAAGAGAATCGTGGAAATCACAGGGCACTCGTGAGTGAGTGATGCAATACCATTCTCTTCACCAATACAATATCAATAACTGACAAAGCTTACATGATTAACATAATCAAAACACAAAGCATCATTAATTCAAGTACATACTATGCTAATCTAAAACATGCCATAATGATAACCTCATAATAAAATACAATCACATCAAATTATAACATTCATGTCACTTAACAGAGAGCGATCAAACAATAAACAAACACCTTAATTCAAGAGTTATTAGAAACAAAGCGTAACATGGGGAAAACATTGTCTAATCAACATAGCACAAAATGGAGGGGTGTTACAATGCATGTGAAATGTGGCAAAATGTTTTTTTGATTCTTTTGTCATCTTCTAGATAGATTCACTGTAAAAGCAATGTTAAGCAAGTAAAAACTCATTCAGTGAAGCCAGTGCAAAGAAAATTAAACTAAGAATGATCAGCTCAATGTTGAACAGAAAACTCTTATTTCATATGTTCCAATTCAAAGATCTTAGAAGATGGTTCAATATCCTGCAATAGCACCCAACTAGCCATGTTCAAAACTATTTGGATGTTGATCAATGGTATTATCCGATGGGTCACTTATATGAGTCTGTAACTTTAATTGCATAGGAAAAGGAAATAGAATTTCAAGTTCATCTCTCAATCCTAGGCACATGATGTACACGGTTTGGAATGTGATGGGATATAACATCTAATTTTTTATATAGATACTACTCCTAATGACCTATATGAACATGGTATCTCTTTTAAGAGTAATATTGCGAGCTAGGAAGGATTAGTTTCAAAATGGCCATGTTTTCGTTAAACATCTTGACCATTGATCGTAGTTACTTTAGATGCCACTACTATTCAAAAGTAGGATACAAGGCCATTATTGCCCGAGACTAGTGCAATATGCTTCTTATGCAACTACAAACCCTTTCCATAACCATAAAAGCTCAAACAGAGGACTTTACCAGAATGCTCTACACTAAGAAATTGTACTAAAAAGTGGCCATCGATTAGTTATAATCCACTGCCCATATAGATATCTAGTATGGTTTTCCCTACAAACTCTGACCAAAATGTGGGTATGACATAACAGGGGCTAATAAAGGGACTTGTAATAGCCACAATACATCTAACATATTTAAAGCTTACTACTTCAGATTTACTAAAAAGAATTAGCCCATTTAAAGAAAGAAGACAGAAAAAAAGACGTAATACTTTGAGCTTAATATAAACAATAGAGTTTGTCTTTCATTTAAGCTACATTGTCATTTTATCAGATTTTTTTCTAACTTAGAAATGGAATATTTTTTTTGAGGTTTGGTAACTAAATTCAAATCTTTACTAAAAGACATTGACAAAGATATGGTCTATAGAATAGCTATTAAGTTAAACTATCACCTTCTGAAGCTTTTGAATCTTGGTCAGCATTGAATAAACCACTGGAGAAACCATTTGAGAAATTATTTTGTTGTCAAAGAGGCATATTGAGTTGATTTCCAGCTTGATTTCTTTGTGCATCTCACAGATGCAAATCAGCAAAATGTAGACTCTCTAGCTCGACAGCTTGCTCTTGCTCCTTCATCTGCCTTCTAACCATTTCTGAGCTCTCAACCAATCTACAATCTATTGCAGTGATATAAAAACCAAGAGGTTTCAAGAAAAATTGGCAACAATTACAGTCCTCTAAAAATTGCAGAAAGGGGAACAATATATCTTAGATTGTTGATCAGTGAGCCTTCTCTGGCTTTGAAGTCCGTGAGAACCAACATGAACCAACATTCAACTAATTATAATGGTAAAAATAATATTTTTATTGTAAACAATTAAAATTAAGCACTTTTTATATGCCAAACATTGCAACAGTATTTAATTTTAAAAAATAGTAATCACATGATAAAAAGACATGGCTGCTATAGTTCCAATCTATAGCTCTAATGGCAACAACTAATATTGCTAATGATAATATCTCAAAGAATTCCCTGGTAGGATTAGACTACTTGTTTTAAATGGTGTTTTAGTCTTGAGGCTTTTAAATCTTTAAAGCAAATGCAATTAGCAGATGTACCTCCACAATTGTTAGCACCCTTCCAAGCTGTGGCAAAACTAGAGCTTTGGCACAAGGCATGAACAAGATACAATAAGATTAGCAATAAGTTTTATGTGTTTTGATTCCACTCTAAACTAACTATTCTACCACTTTGATGGATGTCCATACCCTGTTCCAAAGCTCCCATTTCGGCATAGGAAAGCAAGACACTAGAATAAGTTGTGAAGTGTGGCTTTACACCTGCCAATTGCATCTGCTTGAAATTTTTTTGTGCATATCCTACAATCTTGGCATTCCATGAAGCCAAATTTCTTTAAGTCATTCTATCAAACAGTTCACGTTCCTTGTCATAAAACAGAATGGGGTAAGAAGAATGTGAGCCATTCGATGACATAATTCAAAATTTCATGGAGAGTATAATGAAATAGCGGTTGTAAAGAACGTTATTACTATGCTTTACATTAACATGGGTGAAAAGGAAGAGTATGTTTAGTACAAAAACTCATCTCAGCCTATAAGTGCTCGAGTGGAATACTTGCATGTGCCAACTTAGCTACACTAGAATGGCGTAAAAAACTACAGGTATATGCAACACAAATGGGATTGTAGCGGGATATCTTTGTGGGAAGTGCCACCCCTAGATTATTCAATTGCAATTGACTATACTACATAGCTTTCTTCAGTGTGGATGAAGAGTTTGAAAGGGGATCACAAACAAAAGTGCAGGCATTGGCCCCCATATTAATTCCAAATTTCACGTGACCTTAGGCACCTAAAAAAAAGACAATTCCATTCCCTATGCTCATAATGTCCAGTACTATGAAGTTGTCTAATAGCCACTTCATTATCTAGATAGGGGATGTAATATGGACTAGCACACATGCACACAAATGCAAACAAACACATAAGAATAAAACAACCCTTCACAAAATATGTATGGCTAATAAATGAACAAAAAACAACCAAATCACAATAAAAAGCTAATTTGATATAAACATTAGAAAAAAAGATAAAAAATTAAACACCCACAATCTCATATAGAAAACCAGGGTATACATATGGAGCTAGAAGTGAGCTAATTATTTGCAGGTTCAACGAAAATGAACATAAGAAACACAAGGCTAGGCACTAGAAAGATGAGACAGACCTCAACTTGTAAGGCCATGAGTAGGCTAAGATTTGTTGAAGATCATAGAGAAGTTGTTTCCTATTACAAGAAGCTTTGTAAGGAACAATGGTTTTATACAAAAGAAAATAGGTAAGAAGATACTCAACCCATTAAATTGCATTAATGGAATTTGAGAAACTTCTGGAATTTTAGGCTCACCGGTTGAAAGCCCCTTTATGAACCAGGGCCAGCTTATCATCGTCACCCTCGAGGCTGGGAGAGGAGACTGTCTCTGCGTTCTAGATAATGCACTCTTCATTTGTGCCATCGTTGACTTCCATATACAGTGAAGAAAAAGCCAACAATCGCTGCGTTCTATCAACGATTGCGAGGGAGGAAACTGTGCAAAACCTTCAGGAAGAATATCACCAAGCAGATATTTTTTACACCAACTAACATATGAATCGACAAGGCAAAAGGTGGCAAAGGATAGTAAATGCATCATAATGCAGAGCACGACAACATTAAATGCACCCATCCTCATTTATTTCACTGACGGTACTAGCCTCTATGCATTGAACGATCAAGATCTATGCAATAGTAGTCCATCCTTTCTCCAGTGATTTTAACCGTTGATAGACAAAATGGATACGACAAAATTCAGTGAGTGCAGAAGGCAGTAAAGCACAGTAAATGCATCATAATGCATAGCACGGCAAAAAACCATTGAACAGCCCAGATGCATTTGATCGCAGGCAATTGCTTGTGCACAAAGCTAGACTGTCAAACACAAAAAGGCTTCCCAAATACTAAGCGTAGGATGCCTTCGGCGTAATTATTTGTTTTTGCTGAATAATTTTAAAAAGGTGAATAGAATTGGTATGTGCCTTTTTTTTCATGTTATGTGAAAATTAATTTTGAGGATCTTTTAAAATAATTCAGGAATCGCAGCATCAAAAATGTGAATAGAACTAGTAAGTGGTCTCTTTTTTCTTGATATTTTAAAAAACTAATCTTGATGGGTCTTCTAAGATAATTTAGGAACTATAGGAATTCGTGGAGTGGGTAGAGTTAATGAAGGTTATTTTTTATTTTTTATTTTTTCTAGTTATACGAGATATTATTTTATTAATCAAATGGAGGATCAATGATATTCTTGTTCTAGTGCCTAAAGCTTGGTATTTGGGATTTTTTTATTTATTTTTGTTGAGATCAACTTTATGATCTTGGCTATTTTTTGAATAAAGAGACTTCTAATAATATTTCTTGGTAGTTGGCTTCCATTATTGATTAGATTTTATGTTTGGTTCCTAAGTTTGACTATTTTTTAGTTCATATCTATATAGAATGGAATATGTTGTCCAACTATTCTGCTAAATGAGTTTTTGACATTATTAATGTTTGGTTGGATAAAGGTATCTAGGGTATAAATCACACTCATTCCAAATTTTAGTAGTAGTAAGGGTTTAAAAATGATTTCAAACCCCACTTGGCTACAAACCTTGTAGGAAGAGCTAGAATGGGGGATTAGGGTTTTAATCCCTTTTTAGCGGTGGCAAGAATACTTGGATAGTTTGATTTTGATATGACACAATGATGTAACTAGGCTTATTATGCAAATGCAACAATTTTTTATGATTTCTAAGAATTTGAATGCAACAAGATAGAAACTAAGCCCAGAAAGGCAAAGGGTAGACACAAAGGCACTTGGTGTGAAATTTTGGTGATGAATTAGTTGGTCTAGGGTGTGGTGCATCCTAGATTGTCCTCCTATATTTTAAAATCTGATTTCACAAGCCTGAGGCCCCTGATGTGTAGTTTATGTCCTTCTAGAGTTGTTAGAACTTAATCTATTGATGAAAAAATGTGAATTCTATGACTTTACAACTTGTAATATTTGAGTGCATGAATAAGCAAATAGCCTTGAATCTTCCTCTAAGTCACTTTAGATCTTTAACCTACACACATGAAAAGAGGGGAATGGTTGACCCATATAAGGCTTGCCTAAGTCAAACCTTGTGTTGGTATACTTACCACCACAATGAAAAAATTATCATATAAAAGAGATCTTATCTTTGGTTGGATAGGGGCTAATGATAAACAAGTAATGAATTGACAACTTGTTGTAACTCATCACTCAGTTTTGATCACCTTGATGGATTCAAGCCATACTCATCACCTTCAAGGGTTAACTATTGCTTGATATGAATTGATTTGAAGACCTACAAGTGTTAGTGCTCACAAAAAAATGCATGTGAACTAAATATAAGCTTGACTTCATAGAGTTTATATACACAAATGAGCTGGTAAATGTTCAATATAGTAATGGATCCTTTGATTGGTCTAACAAGAGATCACATTTTTCACATATTATTGAGAGACTTCATAGACTTATCATCTCTCTTATGAATACAAAATAATATTAGAATATGATGTAATTAATAGTTTAAATAATTGTATAATGTATAGTTAGTTATATTGTCAATTTGTTCCAGGTCTACTTGTAGTGTAGAAAAATGTATCCCTCTACATTTTCACACTTGTTTGGGCCCTTGTGAACTAAATAGACTTAATTGTGCCTTATTTAGGGTGTTGTAAAGTGTTTTCTTTTACTTTCACACTAATCTAGGGTTTTTATTAATTAATTGGGCTTCTTTATGCTTTAATTGGCCTTATTTTACATCCACAAGCCTTAATTAATATATTTTTATAACAATAATCCTAACATAAACCAACATCCAATCATAATTTATGTTTTTTTGGATTGTATGGCCCATATTTAGTGATTTGGGACTCATACACCACCTTGGGTGTATGGGTCCCACCTAAGTTTTGGGGCCCTGATATGGATTTCATATAAATCTAAGCCTTTCTCGAAAAATGTGTCTCAAAGCCTAGCCTAATGGGACTCATATGCCACTTTTTGGTATATGAGTCCCATGTGGTTTAAACCTAAATTAAATTGAAAATTTTGGCAGGATTTTATTCTTCTAGATCTGATGTCGGCTTGTAGTGTTGTAATTTCAGGAAATTTGGTATAAACAAGTATAAATACAAGGTTATTTCACTCATTTTCACCTAACAAGCAATCAAGTGAACTAGCAATTTGAGCGTTCATGCATTGTAGCAAATTGGAGTTCACAAGAGCATTCAAGAGCCTTCAAGAGTGATTATCAAGAATTTTGGAGCATTATTCAAGTATCAAGCATCATGTCAAAGTCATCATGCATCATGTTTGTTTTTGAGCTAATATTTGTGATGTAGGGTTTCATGATTCAAGCAAGCATTCAATTCAAGATCTACTATATTCAAGCAAGAATCAAGATCCACATTCATGCTAGCCATCTCATACATGTTTGCAACACTTTATTTCTAGGTTTTGGTGAGCAACATATCATTTTGTTCATTCATCATTCCTCCTTTCCATTCCATTTCATTTTAAGGTTTGATTACCAAAACAAGGTTTCGCCAAGGAAAACCCTTTTCCACTAACAAAACAATTTTTTTCCCCTCTTTAGTGTGTAATTTGTAGGTCTAGATTGAAGACACATTGAAGAGCAAGATTGGAAAGAAGTTATCAAGTGTGCAAAGTTGGCAAAGTTGTCACCTTGTTTAGAAGATCACTAAAAGACATCTATAGAGCAGAATTTGATAGGTCAAACACACAAATTAGGTTAAGAAGGAAGAGTAGAGATAGAAGAGAAAATTCAGATCTTGACCTTCTAAAAAGGCTAAGTAGGATTGATACACCACTTCTAGTGTATGAGTCCTAGTATAGCCACATTTCTAGATTTTTGAAGATCCAGACTTGTCATCACCAAATTCCCATTTTAGCATAGAAACCCTAATCTGGGACTCGTATGCATAGCCTAGCATATGAGTCCCAGTGTGCCTTAAATTTAGTATTTCCAACATTTCAGATCTTCATTCAAGCTGATACAGGTTTCCATTTGCAGCTCTTTGATTTCTCAGTTTGTTGATTTATTTTGCATTCATTTGTAGGTCATTTATTGTAGTCTTGCATATCATTAAGGTTCATAATCAGATCTAGCATATTTCTAGTCTTTCTGAGTCCCTGGTGGTGAACCCCTTTTTAGTCTCTAATCATACCCTAGGACACCCTATAGCAGATCTCTTTTTTTCATTCCATCCTAGGATTGAGATCTCTAGGGTTTCCTTGAGTGAAACTTGAAGGAAATAGGACCCTCTCCTTGTGTTCCATTCCCTAAAAATATCTTGGAAACACCCTACACCTATTTCCTTCATTTCACTACAATTTTATAGGATTTTTATCAGTTGTTCTTGTTGTAGACTTCAATTTTTTATGAAATTATGTTTCTTATCAGTTTTGTGTTTGGGACTTTTGTTATATTTTTAGATTTGATTATATATATTTTTTTACACCTTTAGAATCTCACCTTTAATTGTAATGTAAATAAAGGCAAGTAGTTCAAAATTGAACATATGACAAAATAAAATAACAATGCACCTATTAATTTTTTTTTTCTTAAAATTTTAATATTGCTAATAAAATTATATACTTAAAACACATGAAATAAATAACTTATTAAAATTGTAAATAAATTTAACATAAAAATATTTATATAACTTATATCATAAATATAATAATCGACACCCTCAATATTTTTAAGTAAATATATTTCAAATATTTATAATAATTTTATTAATAATATATTTATGTATAACATAATAAAATGAAATGAATTTAAATTGATTAATTTTTACACGGTTATTTATATACATATTTAATTGTTACAATTTATTATTGTTTTTTCAGTTCTATCACATGAATACAACTTTAAAATTAATTAAAAATAGAAATTAATCACATTTTTGCAATACGCAAGAGATACATGAGCACTGTTCTTTTTCTCTTGTTTTATATATTTGTAGTCGTCCAACGTCAATGCATTATCGATTCTAGTCATCGTCTCTATTGATTTATCCAAGTCAAGGTCCTTTTTTCAGAGCTGTATAATTACTTCAATAATGAATACACATAATTTTTTAAAAAGAAATAGAACCCTTCCCACGCCTTACAGGCCGATTACGGCCACGTGGCACCATATAAAGAGAAAATGTCAGAGTGGAATGCGACATGCACTAAGTTCAATTATTAGCAAACCGAATTGCCCATTGGCAAAAACCAATTTAGATCAACTCAACCGTCTTATATGTTTGGCTCGTATGTCTCTATGGAATCTGCCGAATCTGCCCAAACGACTCAATATATGAGATACAATTCAGGGTATCCGAAACTACGGGTTTGCACTAAGGCATTAACCAATTCCGCGTGCCTACTAGCACCCCTCAATCCAGAGAATGGCCGAGTTCTGTCATGCTCCTTCCACCCTTCTCTTCTTCTCCTGTGTTGCCGCTTCTCTCATTTTTATGTCACATGCAGGAAACCTTAGCTTTGCATTCCCTCCCAGCTCGGACTTTATAATCGAAAATGATGCCTCTTTTGATCGAGACAGGGCCATAGAACTGACCAGGAACAAAGCAGTAGTGAACCTAGGCGATAGCTTAGGTTGGGTGGCTTACAGCAAATCGATTCCGCTTTGGGACAGCTCCTCTCGAGATCTAGCAAACTTTTCTAATCATTTTCAATTCATTATCGGCAGGGGTAATGATAATCGAGGCCGTTTTGGAGACGGACTTGCTTTCTTCTTGGCGCCTTTCCACTTGGAACAGCCCTTGAACGCTTCGGGGGGAGGTCTCGGCTTGTTTAACGCCACAACCAATAATGGATCATTCTATCAGATGGTTGCTGTGGAATTTGACACTTTCAAGAATGGTTGGGATCCCGATGGCAACCATGTGGGGATCGACGTCAACAGTACTTCGTCCAAGGCAATAGTTTCGCTAGAATACGTAACTGCAAACAACCTTTGTGATATGGATCTCAAGAACGAAAAGCAATGGCACGCATGGGTGGATTATGATGGCGGAGCAAAGAGGCTGCAAGTGTTTCTCTCCTGTGACGACATTGGAGTAAGTGTTTCTAAACCTCCAACCCCAATCTTATTGTATGATATAGATCTGCGGGATTTTCTCCCACCAAACATCAAGGTTGGCCTCTCGGCTTCCACTGGAAACTCAACAGAGACACACACTGTGAACGCTTGGAATTTCTCTTGTGAATATTCGTGGGAGTTATCAGCTGTTTCACTTCCAAGCGACGCTTCCAATGAAAAGAATTCCCGGGTTATATTGATATCAGTCTTCTGCAGCGCTCTGGCAATCTGCGGTTTCGTTTTCATATGCTGGCGACTGTATAAAAGCAAACGTGGTGGTGATGCAAGTGAAGAGAGCGATGTGGAGCTGGACCAATGCTTTTCTCAGGGCCCCCACAAGTTCACTTATGCGGAACTCAGCACTGCGACAAGAAGCTTCAGCGATAACGAAAAGCTTGGGCAAGGCGGCTTCGGTGGCGTCTACAGGGGCATCCTGCCTGGCACGAGGGAAGCGGTGGCTGTGAAGAAAATATCTCAAGGTTCGAATCAAGGAAGAAAGGAGTATGTTTCTGAGGTTACTATAATCAGTAGGCTGAGACACCGTAATCTTGTGCAGCTTTTAGGATGGTGCCATAAAAAAGGCGAGTTACTCCTGGTCTACGAATACCTGCCTAAGGGTAGTCTGGATAATTATATATTTGCGGAGCAGAAGGGTGCTCTGGATTGGGATCGAAGGTATAATATTGCCTGTGACGTAGCCTCTGCTCTTGTTTATCTCCACGAGGAATGGGATCAGCTTGTTGTGCACCGAGACATCAAGGCAAGCAACGTAATGTTGGACTCCAATTTTAATGCCAAGCTGGGGGATTTTGGTTTGGCAAGATTGGTGGAGCGTGATCATGCAGCTTCGCATACAACTGTGGTGGCGGGCACGCTTGGGTACTTAGCGCCCGAGTGCGTAATAACAGGGAAGGCCAGTCCAGAGACGGACGTGTACAGCTTTGGGGCCGTGACTTCGGAAATTGCCTGCGGAAGGCGGCCCGTTGACCGATCTCTAATTGAACATAACTGCCGACTGGTAGAATGGGTTTGGGATTTATACGGACGCGGAAAGATTTTGTGTGCTGCGGATGAGAAACTGGGTGGAAAGTTTGACGAGAAAGAAATAGAGAGAATGCTTTTGGTGGGGCTGCTGTGCTCTCATCCAGACCCTGCATCAAGGCCCAAAATGAGAGAGGTGACAAAGATGTTGAAAGGGGAAGCTGAATTGCCATATGTTCCTCTGGGTTTGCCCGTCGCTGTGTACAGCGAGCGCCATCGTCCTGATGTCATGTCAATCTTCTCGCCAGCGGATGCATCGGTTTTCACGTCTTCAACAGCTTCAAGCTGTCCGGATAAAATGACGTCTCGAATGTTCGTCTCAGAGCCTCGGTAGTTCATACAAATTCCAACACTAAGTATGCTTCCGTTTCCTTAATGTATCCATTATTATTGCACTATTTTAACGTTATTAATATAGTGTTCAATAAGAATATTCATTAGAAAAACCCTCTTGATCCATGTAATCGAATGGGATATTTTATTTTAACCCATTCCATCCTAATTTCGCATTTCTCAAAGTCTTATTTGAAAATTTCAAAATCACTCTTAAATTTGAAGAGCAACTTATTTGGCAAGTCTCATGTTTATAATATTTTTTTCAAGACCACATCATCAAATATGATGCCACACCAGCATGCTTTTTGTCAAGGTATCCAAAAAGGCACCAAAAAAAAGGTGAGATTGATAGTGGGCCACTAAGTCATGTATTATTGGTAACCTGATGTGGCATTAATGATTGGTCAGTTTGTGTACTTTATGGATAAAAGTGTTTTACAATTGGATATTAAGTGTATGTTTATTGACTTTTTTATCATCCAAAACTGGTCCAGACTTTCATATTCTATAGTTTATTGGCTTTTTTATTATCCAAAATGGGTCCCAGACTGTCATATTCTATATCCACGACGTGTCCCCTACCCACGATCAACTCCTCTCCCTTATCTTTATTGATGCGTGTAGAATTTTCTTTAGCAATAAATAAATAAAATTAATGATGATTTAAAATAGATAAATGAGCTTGGAGAGTAAAGTGTTGAATGGTAAGAAAATAATAAATAAAGTTATTTAGTTAGAAAAGATGATAGATAGGTTAAAATGATTTGTTAAGATGCAATAAATTTAGTGATAATTAAATTATTTATTTATAATTTTAAAATTTATTATTTATACAATTGTGAGATTGATTGTGCACCTTTATAATTATAAATCTAATATATTTATGTTGATATTATCTCTATAATTATGTATATTATTCATAATGTGTTTTTCTTAAATGTTTGTATTTCTTTCTAGTTTAAAAAATTTCATCATGTGATCGAGAATTGTTAATATTAGAGAATATCTTCCCTTGGTTAAAATTTTTAATGATACCAAATCGATGTCTTTTGAAAATGATTGAATGTAACAAACATGCATACAAGAGATGCCTCCTATGATGATACAAATAGTTTAGTAATGAATGTTTTGTTAATGTTCCTTAAATAATTGTGCAAAGTGTTAAACCATGATCTCTATGTGTGTAAAAATGAACTAAGCTTACTCCTTAATTACAACTCTAATTACTCCTTAATTACAATCCATTTATGTCCATCATGCAAATGACCTCAATTATTTCTACAAATTGTAGATCTACACGAAAACAAGGAGGATAAAATAGAGGATCAAAATCAATCCCTAGGAGTGAATGCATGTAAGAAGAGGTATGGCTCGATTTATTTGGTAATGTTTATTAGAAATCACATAACTTGTTTGCTTGTCATTCTGTAAGGCTTAAATAGGTCAATGCGAGATCAAAATGAAGAGGAAAAGTTTAAGGTGTGCAATTTGGACATTTACATTTTTCCCCCACTTTGATTTGCATGCAAGTTACCATGAAAGATTATATCAAATTAAAATTCAATAAGAAACATGAAAGTAAATTTATTTTAAGAGCTAATAAAATAGTTATAGATAAGGATATGGATGCTAAATCTTACTATATGCAATCTATTGTAATAAGAAAATCACCTCAGTAAAATGTAATTTATAATATAAAAAAAAATAGTGAACTTAGTATCATATATGAATCTAAAACAAGAATATATTGATTGCTCCATACTAAGGTGATCAATAAAGAAGATGTTTATTCATTTCTTTGCTCTTAATGAATGGATATGATTGAGATGCAGGCATCAATTAAGAAACAATTTATATTTAATTCACTTATTAATTATTTTTAATCAACTATATGTGTGGTAACCATACACCTACAAATGTAGATACAACATAATCACAAATATGCTCAAATCCAAGACAAGACGACATAACTACAAATATGCTCAAATCTAAGACAAGACGACATAACCTAGACAAACCAACCATCCAAGATGAAAAATTAAACCATGAGGGTAGTTGCTCCTCATTTCACTATATAAGGTGGATGTATAGAAATATTGCAAAAGACAGCTTGGTCTAATGCAAGCTCCAACACAATGACTCTTCTGTTACAAAACTAACTTACACATGCTTTGCCTTGCAGTAATGGTTCCACCACAATCAAAACTAATACATAGCCTGTTATTTGGAATTTCTCTTATCACTATTAGTACAAGCTGTTATCAGTTGTTCCACTTCCGAGCAACGCTTGAAATGAAAAGAACTCTTCCATTGGAAACGAATAACAGTTATTTCCGGGTTATATTGATATCAGTCTTCTGCAGTGCTCTGGCTGTCTGCGGTTTCGTATTCATTGGTTGGCGACTGTATCTCATAAAAAGAAAACGTGGTGTTGAGGCAAGTGAAGACAGCGATGTAGAACTGGACCAGTGATTTTCTCAGGGTCCCCGTAAGTTCTCTTATGCCTTTGGAGGTCCTAATTTTCTGGTTCAGACTGAATTTATGCCTTTGAATATGACTAAAATTATAAGAAATGATGAATAAGAGGTTGAAAATTGATGTCAGAATATAAAAAAGGTCACCTAAAACTACATGATGATGTTTATTCTTAGAAACAT
>VDFB02000017.1:348997798-349152804 GCA_007258455.2 Sequoia sempervirens | reverse complement strand
TTTTTAGCCACTTGACTATTATGATTAGATCTAACGCCCAAATCTATGAATTCCATCTCAAAGGTTGATATTTTCCCAACTAGCAATCACTTTACTAGAATTTTTGAAGCTAATATATTAATGTTGAAGAAAAAAATTCTTGCAAAGTGTCTGAGCTATATCGAGATGGATTGAGTTGAAAGAACATACAGACCTTCTTTCTCTTTTGGAGTTGATACAAGGGCTTACTTTCTCCAACCCAAGATATTTGTGCTATAGAGTTGACTGAGGGAGTATACTTTTTTATGCCATTAAGAATCCCTATGTAATTATGTTCTTTCTCAATATAATGACTATAACTTATTGAAACTTTATAATTAAAGGGCGCTAGCCCCTTGGTAGTACTTATTAAGGAAAAATATCAAGAACTCCATTCTTAACTATAGATCTCTTCTTGGTCTAAAACCTTCTTTTGGAAACCTGGTTTGTTCCCATCAATAATTCGTTGATGATACTATGCTAATGGGTACAACCTCAGTCTCTGAAGGAAAAACTCTAAAACATCTGCTTGATAAATATGGGAGAGCTTCAGGATAGTTGATCAACAATCAAAAAAGTTCTCTATTCTTCTTCAACACGCCAGATAATAGACAAACCAAAAAAATTAGAATTCTGGGTTGCAGGGTGGACTCCTTACCTGCCACCTATCTTGGACGACCCTTATGCCTTAAACCTCCTAACTCTTTTTGGCTTTCGTTGGTTGAAATATTTAGCAAGAAGCTTGTTGGTTGGAAAGGAGCTCTATTAAGTCAAGTGGGAAAACTTCAACTCCTCAAAGCCTCGCTCCATAATTTTCCTATCTATGCCTTGAGCCTCTTCAAGATTCCTGCTAAATTTGTTGATGCTATCGAAAAGATTCAAAAAAGATTTCTTTGGTTAGGTGTTGAAGAAAAAAAAAGACTTCCTTTAATTGGATGGAATCTGGTTTGTAAACCTAAAACGACCAGAGGATTAGGTCTTAGAAGAATCAGAATGGTTAGCAAAATCCTTTTAGCTAAACAAATTTGGAAAATATTTTCTTCTTCAGGAGAATGGACTGATATCCTAGCTAGAAAATATTTAGAAAATAACCCCTTTATTATTCATAAGGAATCCCACCTTCTTCCTAGAGGTTCTACCTGCTGGAATAATCTAATCAATGGTAAGAATATTATGGATTATGGAACTGGTTGGCAGGTGAGAAGCAGAAACCACACCAAATTTTGGGAGTATAGATGGCTTTTCAAGGAGCCCCTTTTGAAAACCAATCCCTTTAGTGAATGGGCTGAGAATTGTAAGGCCCGTTACAGCTCTTATGTGAATGACTATAGAGTGAATGGTAAATGGGTGGATATGGGTATTGTCAGTCAGGCTCTTGCTCCCATTCAGTCTTCTTTGCTGGCTATTAGACTATGCTTTGACTAGGTGGATGATCGTCTTGTCTAGTTTGACGAACCTTCAGGTAATTATTCTGTTTCGTCTGCCTTCGCCAGGATTACTTCATCTCAGGACTCACCTCCTTTTTGGTTGAAAGCTTGGCTCAAACATTTGATCCCTAAAATCAACATTTTTTTCTTGATCCTTCTCTAGAACAAGGTGCTTAGGATTGATAACCTTTACAAACATGGAGTTCAAATACCTAACAAATGCTCTCTTTGCAAGTCGGAGGCCGAATCTATGTGTCATTTGTTCCTTCATTGCTCCTTTGCTACTGCTATTTGGGAAAAAATTATCAGAGTGTGGCATCTTTCTTGGCTTTTTCTTTCATCCATTGAAGACTTCTTCCTTCAATGGAAAGCCCCGACTAAAAATCCAATGCTCAGGCTTTTGTGGGATTTCTCTTTCCCTCATGTTGCTTGGGGACTTTGGAAAAAATGCAACAATAGAATTTACAGAGATATAAAAGCTTCTATGGATATTATTTCTGATAAAATTGTTAGATTCTTAAAGGAAAATTTCAAGGTTTTTCCCTAGAAAGTTGGATTGTCGGAGAAAGCGGGAATTTCTTCCTATGACCTTATTGTTGCTACGGAATGGAACATTGGTTTGGATTTTACTTGCGCTCCAAAGAAAGACAAGAAAGATAGAGAGGGTGTTCACTGGTCTTTACTGCCTAATGGATGGGTCAAAGCTAACTTTGATGGTGCGGCTAAAGGTAACCCGGGGGTAGTGGGTTGTGGTGGTGTCTTAAGGGATTCCTTTGGAAATTTCCTTGGAGCAACAACCTCTCCTCTTGACACCCAAACCAATGACTTAGCGGAGGCAGGTGGTGCTTTTCACATAATAAATTTAGCCCAAAGTCTCAACTTTAGAAATCTTTGGCTTGAAGGTGACTCCAAAAATATAACTGACTGCCTCCGTGGAAAGTCTCCCCCCTTGTGGACAATAAAATCTTGGATTAATGATGCCATCTTGACTTTGGCTAAATTTGATAAAGTGAAAATATCACATGTTTATAGAGAAGCCAATGTTGTTGCCAATTTTTTTGCTAATGAAGGAGTTAGGAGTAATGATTTGTGCACCTGGCTTAATGTTAGTGATCTAAATTCTAATATTTATGCTCTATTGAATTATGATAAATTACATGGACAAGAGGCGGGTCATTCCTTTAATGGGGACAGATTGGATCTATCACATCACAATCATTAGATTGTATGGGACCGAACTCAGTGGCTTAGGTTGCAAGGAAGCTCCGCACGCTTTGTGGGTTCTCAGATTTGGCAAGGCCAATTTTAGGAAATATTTCAACTGTGTCTACCCCACTGTGTTGGCCTAGATGGGAGGCGACAGGAAAAGAATTGAGTTGGACAGATTTGTGGTGCACACTAAAAATGTTCAGATTTGGAATAAAGTCAAAAGTGGTTGGTTACTACCTTTGTTGGAGAAGCTCCATGGCTCTAATCAAGCGGCTACAGACCTTTTTATGAAAAATTGGAATAATGGTAACCTTACCCTGTTTGGGAGGAATGTGGAGCTTGATGAAAATTTGATAGCTGAAGTGACGGTTTTATCGACTGAAGGGAAGAAGTTCTTTAGGGACTGGGGTTTCTCGGATGATGCTACTATCACATTTCCTAAAAAAGAAAAAGAAAGCTTGAATCTTGTGAAAATTGCTAACAGCTACTTTGATGTTGACACCATAAAAGCCCTTTGGAGAAAGGTCTTACGGGTCATCATGGAGTACATTACGGTGGACGGGCGCTTCACCAGGGTTTATGGCTACCACTTTGCTTTTCTCAATCACTTCCGCTACAAGGTAAGGGTTTTGTTCCCCTATTACCTTTTCTGTTCTCTAAGGAAAAGCTTGGCTGATCATATGAAAAACCCTAGAAGATTCCCTATCATGCATACATGGCTAATTAGATTGATTGTTGAGCACTATCAAAATATGCCTGCTCTCACTAATTTGGAAACCCTCCCTGATTCTGAAGATGATGACACTGAGCCCAGTTGCTCAGAGTATTTTCCTAGTTTAAGTCTAGCTAGAACTGTCCTTAGCCTGCATGCTGTCCTTTCTAGCAAAAAAATCCCTACCCCTTCTTCTGATAAAGCTCGTGTTGTGTTTGAGCCTAAAAGCCCTTCCCTCAAGACCAGTCTTGTTGATAAGAACTGCAAAGCTAAAACCCTAGTATCCTATTCTGAAGATTCCCCTGAATCTGAGGAGTCTGGTGCCAATAATTCTTAGTCAAGTGTTGACCCTTTGTTGGAAAAGTCTACTAGAGACGGCTCCCCTGTTACTCTTGACCCTGATAAAATTTGTCTTAATACTGGAAGGGACCCCTCCTTCGATATTCTGAATTTAGCCAAAACTAGTGCTAATTCACATTTCAAATTTTTGAAATGAACATTCAATGAAATTAATGAGATTAAGATAAAAAATTGGGCCCTTCAAAGCAAGCTAGAAGAGCTGGGTGCCAAGATTGCTGTGATGGAAAAGAAAGATGAGGATAGAGGTGACCCTGGTCTTAGTAAAGAAACTCGGTACCAAGTTGACAAAAATAGAAATATTGAAATTAAGATTAAGAATATGAGGAACACCATCAAAATAGTTGTAGAACAAAACAACCCATCGTTCAAACACAATGCCATTATTATTAATGCTATGATCAGAGGTTAGACAGAGCCCAATAGGGTCTCTCGTGGTGGATCCTGAGGAAACCAATGATAAAAGCCAGATATGGATACTGGGATTTCAAAGAGAACTGCAGCCAATCTAAAGAGAAAGGCTTCCCTTACTCCAAGATGATTCAAATCTTTAAAAAGGGCATCCATGAGATGTAGAATTTGAGGCGTAAACGAGTCCGGCCCCTCAAGACTCGGGTTAACCGGTTGGTTTCTTTGTTGTCTACTTTGCTGCCTTTGCTTGACCTTTTGTTCCTATGGCTGGTTGCCACTTGCTCATCTTTTCCCTTTTGGGCAGTTGTATTTTGATGGATTTTAATATCCTTTTTTATCTTTGTAAACTTTATGGTTTTAGGTCCCTCAGAAACCTGCTTTTACCCTTTATCAAAACATATGCATGTTGCAAAGAAGAAGGAAACATAGCATTTAATAAAATGTTCCATGGTACCTCCGCCTACCCAGATTTTGAACGACTCGCTTTTGGGAAGTCTCCCACTGGTGAAACTCTGCCTCCTATTTGCAACTTGGTTGTCAATCTCAACTCTCTGCCCCTATGCTTGTCTCTTCTGGTGTGGCTGTGGGGATTCAGAGTTACCTCCTATCATGGACCTCCATCTGCTCCTATGCCTTTGGTTGGTGTGGTCAGGATTATAGTTCATTCCGGGGTGGCTTCGGCCAAATGTGGCTACCCCTTTTCCTAATGTGGATGTGGTGTGGAGTGGGTCAGCTTCCTTTGAACTCTACTAGAGTTGGTTGTTCATTCTCATCCTTCTTTATTGATGTGTGAAGTCTAAGAGGCTAAGGAGGGCTCTGCGGCATCATTTATGTGTGCATGTGTTCCTATTGTCTCTCTTGGTAAGGAAGTTGTAGAAAATATTGCTTTTTACTCTAAGAATGCTCTTATTTGTATATTTTTCTGTTTGTGGCCTTCCCTCCTTGATTTGTACCTTTGGATCACCATCCATTGGTCTCCTCTAGTTGATGGTTCAATGGAGATTTACCCTTCTGCAAGGGGTTTTTTGGTGTGGGTTTCATCTCTCCTGAAGATAGACAGGCTATTCTAGACTATGGTTTGTGGGTTTGGGACTCTCATCCCCTCTCCATTAGACCTTGGGTTTATTCTCTTAATCCTTTGAATGAACCCTTAGATGTTATGCCTATTTAGGTAAGATTTTCTTATCTTCCCTTATAGTTATGGTGCTCCTCTGCCTATGAGGGCATTGGTAATGCTATTGGAAGATTCTTGAGAGTGGATAAGGCTTCCAAGAATTTTACTGATATCTCTTTTGCTAGGGTCCTGGTGGAGGTTGATCTTTCGAAGGCTCTACCTAGTGAGGTAGTTTTGCAGGTTAATGATTGGTCATGGTCTCAAATGGTGGATTACGAGGGTCTTCCACTTTGTTGGAGACACTTTTTTGTTGTTGGTCACTTGGCTCATGACTGTTCTCTTGGATCTCGCACTATTTCCTCTTCTACCTAGTGGAAGAACTCACTCCGTGAGCACTTAACAGTACACCCTACTACTAATTCTTCTAATGAACACTTAAGGCCTCCTTCTCCTTCTGTGAGAAAAAATAATATTAACGATAATCCTATTGCTCTTGCAAACTCTCCTTTGCAGGTTCTTTCTGTGTCACATGAATCTGTTATGGTGGATGTTGCTCCTCTTGTGGATACTATAGGATAATATCTAGTTATGGTTGTTCCTAATGTTGTTAGTACTACTTCTCCTACTACCCTTGTTTTGGAAAATGATTTCGTAAATCCTACAATTTCAGGCTTGGTTTCAGATGCTTCACTTGAAGTATTAGTTGTTCCTCTTATCTGCTACTCTAGAGGGGAGTCTTCTCCCTCTAATCAAAATTTCTCAATTTTAGTGTCTGATTCTCCTTGGACAATGGTTCAAAGAAAGAAGAAACATTTTTCTAAGAAGGTTACGGTTTCGTTTAACTTTCCCTCTAAGGCTTTGCTTGGTTCAACGTATGTTCCTTGAATAGTTTCTCATAATTTGTTGTTTCTGACTGGTCCTTTGTTGGTAGTTGTTTCTCTTTGATTGGTTGTGTTGGGCCAGTCTATTTTGTTGAGTTGTTTGGCTCTGTTTTTCCATTTTGTAAGGGTCAGGGCCCTTCCCTGCTTATTTAATAAAAAACATATCCATATTGCACAATACTATATTGAAAATGAAGATCCTAGAAGAAGGTTAGGGCCCTAAAGAAAGAAAGAACTCCAAACTTTTACAAAAGGATAAGCAAGTCATTAATTTGGACAATGAGGTCATAGAAGAATATTTAGGCTTCCTTTGAGGGGAATGAGATGCAACAAATGGTTTAAACATCTTTCCTATATATGGTTTCTTGTGTTGTCCATATGTTGTAGATATGCTATTTTGTAGGATTTTTTCTATTGGTTCTTGTTATGGAGTTCCGTCTTTCATAGAATATGTTTCTTCTTAGTTTTCTATTTTGGAGTTTAGCTATGTTTTTGCATTTGATTGTTAGAGTTTTTGGGTCCTTTTAGAAACACACCATTGTCTATAATATTAAAAAATGTGTGCAATTTATAAATTAACACATCAAAAAAAATAAAATAATAGACTTATTAAATAATTTTTATATTAAATTTCAATACTATTGATAGAGGTATACACTTAACATATGAAGTAAATAATTAATTAAAATTATAAATAAGTTCAACATAATGATATTTATCTAACTTATGTTATGAATTTAATAATCAACATCCTCAATATTTTCAAATAAATATATTTAAATATTATACTAATTTTAATATTCTTATGAATAATATATTTTCAAATAACATATAAAAATCTTAAATATTTTAAAAAATAAATTAAAATTGATTCTTTGAAAAATATTGAAGTTGTTATTGATTTTTTTCAATTCTATTACATCAATACAACTTTTTACTATATTTATTTTTTATGAGTCATATTGTCCTACACAAAAGATCCTTGTTTTCCCTTATTGTTTTTATATATTTACATTGTTTACACATTAACATATTACTAATTATAGTTATTGTCTATATCCATTTATCCAAATCAAGAGATTTTCTTCGAAGTTGTTATTGATTTTTTCAATTCTATTACATCAATACAACTTTTGGTTATTATTTTTTTTATGAGCCATATATTATCTTACGCAAGAGATCCTTGTTATTATAATCATTGTCTATATCGGGATTTTCTCGAAAGTTGTATAATTAATTCAATAATAAATATACATAAATTTTCAAAGAATATGAATATTAGCCGTCCGACGCCTTGGATGCAGATTATAGCCACATGGCACCACATATAAAAAAACGTTATTGTGGAATGCCACATCCACCGAGTCCAATCATTAGAATACTCAGTTGCCCATCCACGAAAACCAATTGAGAGTATCTCAACCGTCTGTATTATTTCATTGTTATGTCTCCATGGAATCTGCCTCATTTGTTCGAAGGATTCAATATATGAGATACAATTCATGGCATCTAAAACTACGCCGTTGCACTAAGGCACTAACCAATTCCATGTGCTGTCTAACAGCCCACAATGTAGAGAATGGCTGAGCTCTGGCACCCTCCTTGTGCCCTCCTCTTCTTCTCCTTTGTTGCCGCTTCCCTCATTTTTATGTCACATGCAGGAGAGCTTACCTTTGCATTCCTTCCCAGCTTGGATTTTATAATTGAAAATGATGCCTCTTTTGAAGGAGACAAGGTCATACAATTAACCAAGAACGAAGCTACAGTAAACCTAGGCAGTAGCTTAGGCTGGGTGGCATACAATAAATCAGTAGTTCCGCACTCCTCTCGAGCTCTCGCGAACTTCTCTAACCATTTTCAATTCATTATCGGCAGGAGCAATGATAATCAAAGCAGTTTTGGTGACGGACTCACTTTCTTCATGGCGCCTTTCGACTTGTAACAACCCTTGAACGCCTCTGGCGGAGGGCTTGGCTTGTTTTATACCGCAGCCTATAATGCATCCTTCAGTCAGATGGTTGCCGTGGAATTCAACACTTTCAACAATCCTTGGGATCCTGATAACAACCATGTGGGGGTTGACGTCAATAGTATTGTTTCCAAGGTAGATATCTTGCTGAGAAACGAAACTGCAAACTCCAGTCTTTGTGATGAGAATCTTAAAAATGGAAAGCAGTGGGATAAGTCGATGGATTATGACGGCGAGGCAAAGATGCTGCAAGTGTTTCTCTTCTGTAACCTTAATGGTATTAGTATTTCTAAACCTCCAACCTCAATCTTAGTTTATGATATAGATCTGCGGGACTTTCTTTCAGAGAACATCAAAGTTGGCCTCTCGGCTTCAACAGAATTTTCCCCATAGACACACTGTGAACGCTTGGAATTTCTCTTGTCAATTTTAGTGGGAGTTATCAGCTGCCCCACTTCCAAATAACGCTTCCGATGAAAATAACTCTTTTATTATAAATCCCAAAAATGACAAGAAAAATAATAGTTATTCCCGGGTTATATTGATATCAGTCTTTTGCAGCGCTCTGGTCATCTGCGGTTTCATACTCATTGGCTGGAGACTGTATTTCAAAAAAAGCAAACGCGATGATAAGGCAAGTGAAGAGAGTGATGTGGAGCTGGACCAATGGTTTTCTCAGGGACCCCGCAAATTCTCTTATGCGGAGCTCAGTACTGCCACAGGAAACTTCAGCGATAATCAAAAGCTTGGGCAAGGCAGCTTCGTTGGCGTCTACAGGGGCATCATGCCTGGCACGAAGGAAACGGTGGCTGTGAAGAAAATATCCAATGGGTCGAATCTAGGAAGAAAGCAGCATGTTTCTGAGGTTACTATAATCAGTAGGCTGAGACACCCTAACCTTGTGCAGCTTTTAGGATGGCGCCTTAAAAAAAGCGTGTTGCTCCTGGTCTACGAATACCTATCCAATGGGAGTCTCGATAATTTTATTTCTGGGGAGCGGAAGGGTGCTCTAGATTGGGGCTGAAGGTGTACCCTAACCTCGTGCAGCTTTTAGGATGGTGCCTTTAAAAAAGCGTGTTGCTTCTGGTCTACGAATACCTATCCAATGGGAGTCTCGATAATTTTATTTCTGGGGAGCGGAAGGGTGCTCTAGATTGGGGCTGAAGGTGTACCCTAACCTCGTGCAGCTTTTAGGATGGTGCCTTTAAAAAAGCGTGTTGCTTCTGGTCTACGAATACCTATCCAATGGGAGTCTCGATAATTTTATTTCTGGGGAGCGGAAGGGTGCTCTAGATTGGGGCTGAAGGTGTAAATCGCTTGTGACGTAGCCTCTGCTCTTGTTTATCTCCATGAGGAATGTGACCAGCTTGTAGTGCACCGAGACGTCAAGGAAAGCAATGTAATGTTGGATTCCAATTTTAATGCCAAGCTAGGGGATTTTGGTTTGGCAAGATTGGTGGAGCGTGGTCATCCAGCTTCGCATACAACCATTATTATTTGTTTTTGCTGAATAATTTTAAAAAGGTGAATAGAATTGGTAAGTGCCTTTTTTTTCATGTTATGTGAAAATTAATTTTGAGGATCTTTTAAAATAATTCAGGAATCGCATCATCAAAAATGTGAATAGAACTGGTAAGTGGTCTCTTTTTTCTTGATATTTTAAAAAACTAATCTTGATGGGTCTTCTAAGATAATTTAGGAACTATGGGAATTCGTGGAGTGGGTAGAGTTAATGAAGGTTATTTTTTATTTTTTATTTTTTTTAGTTATACGAGATATTATTTTAATAATCAAATGGAGGATCAATGATATTCTTGTTCTAGTGACTAAAGTTTGGTATTTGGGATTTTTTTTTTTGTTGAGATCAACTTTATGATCTTGGCTATTTTTTTGAATAAAGAGACTTCTAATAATATTTCTTGGTAGTTGGCTTCCATTATTGATTAGATTTTATGTTTGGTTCCTAACTTTGACTATTTTTTAGTTCATATCTATATAGAATGGAATATGTTGTCCAACTATTCTGCTAAATGAGTTTTCGACATTATTAATGTTTGGTTGGATAAAGGTATCTAGGGTATAAATCACACTCATTCCAAATTTTAGTAGTATTAAGGGTTTAAAAATGATCTCAAACCCCACTTGGCTACAAACCTTGTAGGAAGAGCTAGAATGGGGGATTAGGGTTTTAATCCCTTTTTAGTGGTGGCAAGAATACTTGGATAGTTTGATTTTGATATGAGACAATGATGTAACTAGGCTTATTATGCAAATGCAACAAATTTTTATGATTTCTAAGAATTTGAATGGAACAAGATAGAAACTAAGCCCAGAAAGGCAAAGGGTAGACACAAAGGCACTTGGTGTGAAATTTTGGTGATGAATTAGTTGGTCTAGGGTGTGGTGCATCCTAGATTGTCATCCTCTATTTTAAAATCTGATTTCACAAGCATGAGGCCTCTGCTGTGTAGTTTATGTCCTTCTAGAGTTGTTAGAACTTCATCTATTGATGAAAAAATGTGAATTCTATGACTTGACAACTTGTAAGATTTGAGTGCATGAATAAGAAAATAGCCTTGAATCTTCCTCTAATTCACTTTAGATCTTTAACCTACACACATGAAAAGAGGGGAATGGTTGACCCATATAAGGCTTGCCTAAGTCAAACCTTGTGTTGGTATTCTTACCACCACAATGAAAAAATGATCATATAAAAGAGATCTTATCTTTGGTTGGATACGGGCTAATGATAAACAAGTAATGAATTGACAACTTGTTGCAACTCATCACTCAGTTTTGATCACCTTGATGGATTCAAGTCATACTCATCACCTTCAAGGGTTAACTGTTGCTTGATATGAATTGATTTGAAGACCTACAAGTGTTAGTGCTCACAAAAAAATGCATGTGAACTAAATATCAGCTTGACTTCATAGAGTTTATATACACAAATGAGTTGGTAAATATTCAATATAGTAATGGATCCTTTGATTGGTCTAACAAGAGATCAAATTTTTCACATATTGTTGAGAGACTTCATAGACTTATCATCTCTCTTATGAATACAAAATAATATTAGAATATGATGTAATTAATAGTTTAAATAATTGTATAATGTATAGTTAGTTATATTGTCAATTTGTTCCAGGTCTACTTGTAGTGTAGAAAAATGTATTCCTCTACATTTTCACACTTGTTTGGGCCCTTGTGAACTGAATAGACTTAATTGTGCCTTATTTAGGGTGTTGTAAAGTGTTTTCTTTCACTTTCACACTAATCTAGGGTTTTTATTAATTAATTGGGCTTCTTTATGTTTTAATTGGCCTTATTTTACATCCACAAGCCTTAATTAATATATTTTTCTAACAATAATCCTGACATAAACCAACATCCAATCATAATTTATGTTTTTTTGGATTGTATGGCCCATATTTAGTGATTTGGGACTCATACACCCAAGGGGGTGTATGGGTCCCACCTATGTTTTGGGGCCCTAATATGGATTTCACATAAATCTAAGCCTTTCTTGAAAAATGTGTCTCAAAGCCTAGCCTAATGGGACTCATATACCACTTTTTGGAGTATGAGTCTCATGTGGCTTAAACCTAAATTAAATTCAAAATTTTGGCAGGATTTTATTCTTCTGGATCTGATGTTGGCTTGTAGTGTTGTAATTTCAAGAAATTTTGCGTAAACAAGTATAAATACAAGGTTATTTCACTCACTTTTCACCTAACAAGCAATCAAGTGAACTAGCAATTTGAGCGTTCATGAATTGTAGCAAATTGGAGTTCACAAGAGCATTCAAGAACCTTCAAGAGTGATTATCAAGAATTTTACAGCATTATTCAAGTATCAAGCATCATGTCAAAGTCATCATGCATCATGTTTGTTTTTGAGCTAAAATTTGTGATGTAGGGTTTCATGATTCAAGCAAGCATTCAATTCAAGATCTACTATATTCAAGCAAGAATCAAGATCCACATTCATGCTAGCCATCTCATACATGTTTGGAACACTTTATTTCTAGGTTTTGGTGAGCAACATATCATTTTGTTCATTCATCATTCCTCCTTTCCATTTCATTTCATTTTAAGGTTTGATTACCAAAACAAGGTTTCGCCAAGGAAAACCCCTTTCCACTAACAAAACAAATTTTTTTCCCCTCTTTAGTGTGTGATTTGTAGGTCTAGATTGAAGACACATTGAAGAGAAAGATTGGAAAGAATTTATCAAGTGTGCAAAGTTGGCAAAGTTGTCACCTTGTTTAGAAGATCACTAAAAGACATCTATAGAGCAGAATTTGATAGGTCAAACACACAAATTAGGTTAAGAAGGAAGGGTAGAGATAGAAGAGAAAATTCAGATCTTGAACTTCTAAAATGGCTAAGTAGGATTGATACACCACTTCTAGTCTATGAGTCCTAGTATAGCCACATTTCTAGATTTTTGAAGATCCAGACTTGTCATCACCAAATTCCCATTTTAGCGTAGACACCCTAATCTGGGACTCGTATGCATAGCCTAGCGTATGAGTCCTAGTGTGCCTTAAATTTAGTATTTCCAACATTTCAGATCTTCATTCAAGCTGATACAGGTTTCCATTTGCAGCTCTTTGATTTCTCAGTTTGTTGTTTTATTTTGCATTCATTATAAGGTCATTTATTGTAGTCTTGCATATCATTAAGGTTCATAATCAGATCTAGCATATTTCTAGTCTTTCTAAGTCCCTGGTGGTGAGCCCCTTTTTAGTCTCTAATCATACCCTAGGACACCCTATAGCATATCTCTTTTTTTCATTCCATCCTAGGATTGAGATCTCTAGGGTTTCCTTGAGTGAAACTTGAAGGAAATAGGACCCTCTCCTTGTGTTCCATTCCCTAAAAATATCTTGGAAACACCCTACACCTATTTCCTTCATTTCACTACAATTTTATAGGATTTTTATCAGTTGTTCTTGCTGTAGACTTCGATTTTTTATGAAATTATGTTTCTTATCAGTTTTGTGTTTGGGACTTTTGTTATATTTTTAGATTTGAATATATATATATTTTTTACACCTTTAGAATCTCACCTTTAATTGTAATGTAAATAAAGGCAAGTAGTTCAAAATTGAACATATGACAAAATAAAATAACAATGCACCTATTAATTTTTTTTTCTTAAAATTTTAATATTGCTAATAAAATTATATACTTAAAACATATCAAATAAATAACTTATTAAAATTGTAAATAAATTTAACATAAAAATATTTATATAACTTATATCATAAATATAATAATTGATACCCTCAATATTTTTAAGTAAATATATTTAAAATATTTATAATAATTTTATTAATAATATATTTATGTATAACATAATAAAATGAAATGAATTTAAATTGATTAATTTTTACACGGTTATTTATATACACATATAATTGTTACAATTTATTATTGTTTTTCAGTTCTATCACATGAATACAACTTTAAAATTAATTAAAAATAGAAATTAATCACATTTTTGCAATACGCAAGAGATACATGAGCACTGTTCTTTTTCTCTTGTTTTATATATTTGTAGTCGTCCAACGTCAATGCATTATCGATTGTAGTCATTGTCTCTATTGATTTATCCAAGTCAAGGTCCTTTTTTCAGAGCTGTATAATTACTTCAATAATGAATATACATAATTTTTTAAAAAGAAATATAACCCTTCCCACGCCTTGCAGGCCGATTACGGCCACGTGGCACCATATAAAGAGAAAATGTCAGAGTGGAATGCGACATGCACTAAGTTCAATCATTAGCAAACCGAATTGCCCATTGGCAAAAACCAATTTAGATCAACTCAACCGTCTTATATGTTTGGCTCGTATGTCTCTATGGAATCTGCCGAATCTGCCCAAACGACTCAATATATGAGATACAATTCAGGGTATCCGAAACTACGCCTTTGCACTAAGGCATTAACCAATTCCGCGTGCCTACTAGCACCCCTCAATCCAGAGAATGGCCGAGTTCTGTCATGCTCCTTCCACCCTTCTCTTCTTCTCCTGTGTTGCCGCTTCTCTCATTTTTATGTCATATGCAGGAAACCTTAGCTTTGCATTCCCTCCCAGCTCGGACTTTATAATCGAAAATGATGCCTCTTTTGATCGAGACAGGGCCATAGAACTGACCAGGAACAAAGCAGTACTGAACCTAGGCGATAGCTTAGGTTGGGTGGCTTACAGCAAATCGGTTCCGCTTTGGGACAGCTCCTCTCGAGATCTAGCAAACTTTTCTAATCATTTTCAATTCATTATCGGCAGGGGTAATGATAATCGAGGCCGTTTTGGAGACGGACTTGCTTTCTTCTTGGCGCCTTTCCACTTGGAACAGCCCTTGAACGCTTCGGGGGGAGGTCTCGGCTTGTTTAACGCCACAACCAATAATGGATCATTCTATCAGATGGTTGCTGTGGAATTTGACACTTTCAAGAATGGTTGGGATCCCGATGGCAACCATGTGGGGATCGACGTCAACAGTACTTCGTCCAAGGCAATAGTTTCGCTAGAATACGTAACTGCAAACAACAACCTTTGTGATATGGATCTCAAGAACGAAAAGCAATGGCACGCATGGGTGGATTATGATGGCGGAGTAAAGAGGCTGCAAGTGTTTCTCTCCTGTGACGACATTGGAGTAAGTGTTTCTAAACCTCCAACCCCAATCTTATTTTATGATATAGATCTGCGGGATTTTCTCCCACCAAACATCAAGGTTGGCCTCTCGGCTTCCACTGGAAACTCAACAGAGACACACACTGTGAACGCTTGGAATTTCTCTTGTGAATATTCGTGGGAATTATCAGCTGTTTCACTTCCAAGCGACGCTTCCAATGAAAAGAATTCCCGGGTTATATTGATATCAGTCTTCTGCAGCGCTCTGGCAATCTGCGGTTTCGTTTTCATATGCTGGCGACTGTATAAAAGCAAACGTGGTGGTGATGCAAGTGAAGAGAGCGATGTGGAGCTGGACCAATGCTTTTCTCAGGGCCCCCACAAGTTCACTTATGCGGAACTCAGCACTGCGACAAGAAGCTTCAGCGATAACGAAAAGCTTGGGCAAGGCGGCTTCGGTGGCGTCTACAGGGGCATCCTGCCTGGCACGAGGGAAGCGGTGGCTGTGAAGAAAATATCTCAAGGTTCGAATCAAGGAAGAAAGGAGTATGTTTCTGAGGTTACTATAATCAGTAGGCTGAGACACCGTAATCTTGTGCAGCTTTTAGGATGGTGCCATAAAAAAGGCGAGTTACTCCTGGTCTACGAATACCTGCCTAAGGGTAGTCTGGATAATTATATATTTGCGGAGCAGAAGGGTGCTCTGGATTGGGATCGAAGGTATAATATTGCCTGTGACGTAGCCTCTGCTCTTGTTTATCTCCACGAGGAATGGGATCAGCTTGTTGTGCACCGAGACATCAAGGCAAGCAACGTAATGTTGGACTCCAATTTTAATGCCAAGCTGGGGGATTTTGGTTTGGCAAGATTGGTGGAGCGTGATCATGCAGCTTCGCATACAACTGTGGTGGCGGGCACGCTTGGGTACTTAGCGCCCGAGTGCGTAATAACAGGGAAGGCCAGTCCAGAGACGGACGTGTACAGCTTTGGGGCCGTGACTTTGGAAATTGCCTGCGGAAGGCGGCCCGTTGACCGATCTCTAATTGAACATAACTGCCGACTGGTAGAATGGGTTTGGGATTTATACGGACGCGGAAAGATTTTGTGTGCTGCGGATGAGAAACTGGGTGGAAAGTTTGACGAGAAAGAAATAGAGAGAATGCTTTTGGTGGGGCTGCTGTGCTCTCATCCAGACCCTGCATCAAGGCCCAAAATGAGAGAGGTGACAAAGATGTTGAAAGGGGAAGCTGAATTGCCATATGTTCCTCTGGGTTTGCCCGTCGCTGTGTACAGCGAGCGCCATCGTCCTGATGTCATGTCAATCTTCTCGCCAGCGGATGCATCGGTTTTCACGTCTTCAACAGCTTCAAGCTGTCCGGATAAAATGACGTCTCGAATGTTCGTCTCAGAGCCTCGGTAGTTCATACAAATTCCAACACTAAGTATGCTTCCGTTTCCTTAATGTATCCATTATTATTGCACTATTTTAACGTTATTAATATAGTGTTCAATAAGAATATTCATTAGAAAAACCCTCTTGATCCATGTAATCGAATGGGATATTTTATTTTAACCCATTCCATCCTAATTTCGCATTTCTCAAAGTCTTATTTGAAAATTTCAAAATCACTCTTAAATTTGAAGAGCAACTTATTTGGCAAGTCTCATGTTTATAATATTTTTTTCAAGACCACATCATCAAATATGATGCCACACCAGCATGCTTTTTGTCAAGGTATCCAAAAAGGCACCAAAAAAAAGGTGAGATTGATAGTGGGCCACTAAGTCATGTATTATTGGTAACCTGATGTGGCATTAATGATTGGTCAGTTTGTGTACTTTATGGATAAAAGTGTTTTACAATTGGATATTAAGTGTATGTTTATTGACTTTTTTATCATCCAAAACTGGTCCAGACTTTCATATTCTATAGTTTATTGGCTTTTTTATTATCCAAAATGGGTCCCAGACTGTCATATTCTATATCCACGACGTGTCCCCTACCCACGATCAACTCCTCTCCCTTATCTTTATTGATGCGTGTAGAATTTTCTTTAGCAATAAATAAATAAAATTAATGATGATTTAAAATAGATAAATGAGCTTGGAGAGTAAAGTGTTGAATGGTAAGAAAATAATAAATAAAGTTATTTAGTTAGAAAAGATGATAGATAGGTTAAAATGATTTGTTAAGATGCAATAAATTTAGTGATAATTAAATTATTTATTTATAATTTTAAAATTTATTATTTATACAATTGTGAGATTGATTGTGCACCTTTATAATTATAAATCTAATATATTTATGTTGATATTATCTCTATAATTATGTATATTATTCATAATGTGTTTTTCTTAAATGTTTGTATTTCTTTCTAGTTTAAAAAATTTCATCATGTGATCGAGAATTGTTAATATTAGAGAATATCTTCCCTTGGTTAAAATTTTTAATGATACCAAATCGATGTCTTTTGAAAATGATTGAATGTAACAAACATGCATACAAGAGATGCCTCCTATGATGATACAAATAGTTTAGTAATGAATGTTTTGTTAATGTTCCTTAAATAATTGTGCAAAGTGTTAAACCATGATCTCTATGTGTGTAAAAATGAACTAAGCTTACTCCTTAATTACAACTCTAATTACTCCTTAATTACAATCCATTTATGTCCATCATGCAAATGACCTCAATTATTTCTACAAATTGTAGATCTACACGAAAACAAGGAGGATAAAATAGAGGATCAAAATCAATCCCTAGGAGTGAATGCATGTAAGAAGAGGTATGGCTCGATTTATTTGGTAATGTTTATTAGAAATCACATAACTTGTTTGCTTGTCATTCTGTAAGGCTTAAATAGGTCAATGCGAGATCAAAATGAAGAGGAAAAGTTTAAGGTGTGCAATTTGGACATTTACATTTTTCCCCCACTTTGATTTGCATGCAAGTTACCATGAAAGATTATATCAAATTAAAATTCAATAAGAAACATGAAAGTAAATTTATTTTAAGAGCTAATAAAATAGTTATAGATAAGGATATGGATGCTAAATCTTACTATATGCAATCTATTGTAATAAGAAAATCACCTCAGTAAAATGTAATTTATAATATAAAAAAAAATAGTGAACTTAGTATCATATATGAATCTAAAACAAGAATATATTGATTGCTCCATACTAAGGTGATCAATAAAGAAGATGTTTATTCATTTCTTTGCTCTTAATGAATGGATATGATTGAGATGCAGGCATCAATTAAGAAACAATTTATATTTAATTCACTTATTAATTATTTTTAATCAACTATATGTGTGGTAACCATACACCTACAAATGTAGATACAACATAATCACAAATATGCTCAAATCCAAGACAAGACGACATAACTACAAATATGCTCAAATCTAAGACAAGACGACATAACCTAGACAAACCAACCATCCAAGATGAAAAATTAAACCATGAGGGTAGTTGCTCCTCATTTCACTATATAAGGTGGATGTATAGAAATATTGCAAAAGACAGCTTGGTCTAATGCAAGCTCCAACACAATGACTCTTCTGTTACAAAACTAACTTACACATGCTTTGCCTTGCAGTAATGGTTCCACCACAATCAAAACTAATACATAGCCTGTTATTTGGAATTTCTCTTATCACTATTAGTACAAGCTGTTATCAGTTGTTCCACTTCCGAGCAACGCTTGAAATGAAAAGAACTCTTCCATTGGAAACGAATAACAGTTATTTCCGGGTTATATTGATATCAGTCTTCTGCAGTGCTCTGGCTGTCTGCGGTTTCGTATTCATTGGTTGGCGACTGTATCTCATAAAAAGAAAACGTGGTGTTGAGGCAAGTGAAGACAGCGATGTAGAACTGGACCAGTGATTTTCTCAGGGTCCCCGTAAGTTCTCTTATGCCTTTGGAGGTCCTAATTTTCTGGTTCAGACTGAATTTATGCCTTTGAATATGACTAAAATTATAAGAAATGATGAATAAGAGGTTGAAAATTGATGTCAGAATATAAAAAAGGTCACCTAAAACTACATGATGATGTTTATTCTTAGAAACATGAAAATGTGTCTAAAATTGCACATATGTTATCCAATCAAATTTGACATTTAAAAACTCATATTACCTTCTACTAGGTGTTGAAGGAGAAGTTACTCATGGAGTTGTGGTTGCAAAACTAAATTATGTTCATAAATGAGCTAATTATTAAACATGTCGATGAAGATGAAAGGTACAATTTACTTTTTTATACTAGATAAAACTTGTTAAGGAAACTACAACAAAGCGATAAAGGAAACTTACCATGGAAGTTGCACCAACCACATAGTTTGTCTTTGTGTTAGAGTTGTTAAGATGAACCATTAGATCAAGTTGATCTTAATAATTGATTATAAAAGTTAAAACTTTTTATTATCAAGATTATTTAGCTGAAATTATTTCTAAGGGTTTAAAATATATATAAGAATTATAGTAGAAATAAATTGCACTTTCTAGTTTATGCAACAAAGCAATATTTTTTGAAATTTAATTATTTTACAATGGTTTTCTCCAAACACCAAGATGTTTTCATATATTTTGAGAACCTAATTGATAGATATTGGATGAGTTTGTAATGTGTTTAATGTGTTTGTCTAACTAGTTTTTGTGAGTATTACATGATTGCAGGTTTGTATATTTTTGGTTATGAGCTAAAATTCTCTATGCAAATAAATGTTAGGATAAATTTACTTATGCAAGTTTAGTCCTTGGGGATATTCAATTTTCCATTTTGAGATTAATTTCCTTTTGAGTGAGGTGGAATTTATCTTGAATTTCACCTAAGTTGAGAAGTTTGAGAAAATACCCATTAATAGATTGGTTCTATAATTCCAATAATTGCATCATGCAACCACAACCATAAATCAAATCATTTAATGGTTCTAGTTATCTACAATCATCCCAAACATTAAACTATGGAATCGATGATCTTCAAAATATCAAATCAACATGTTCAAAATATAAAATTAGTAGCTTGCGAGCTCAATTTTATGGTTTAAATGATCAAAATATAGTCATAAAATAAAAATCACACCTAATATTTTTCTTGTAGCTGTACCATCAAATTTTATTTCATACATAGTTGTACATTCATCAAATTTGCATTATTTTTCTAATTCAAAGAATGATGATAAGTCACAATAGCCTTTAAAATTAGAAATTGATTGCAAGGAATAAGGTAAGACACATTATACAAGACATTTCAATCATCTAATAAAAAATAATTGATGCAATGGAATTCATGAATGGTAAAAATAGTGCAATAAATAATTCTTTACCAACCCATAGAATGATATCACAAGGTATCACATTGAGAAATATCCAACTGTAAAATTTAATACATGTTTAGCTAATGCTTCTAAAGGTTCATCCAAATATACACTTGGTCAACATGATAAGGGTAAGGTGTCATGTTTGTTAGAGTTGAGATGTCCACTGATGTCAAATTTCACTATGGTGGATGTAGAATGCACCTTATAATGGAACATTGTGATGTTGGTTGTTTAACCTTCCTTAAAAGTGTTTGTGTCAACCACCTCCCAGGAGCACAACCTGTAAATAAATCTTGACAGACGAGAGAAGCAACACAAGGCTATTTCACCAAAGATAAAAAATATTGAGATGAGATATTTTACATAATGTACAATAGTGCCTTAAAAGTGAAAAATGCAAGTTGGTAAAAGAATTAACCGAAAAAACTATATCCACCTAAATAATCACTATCTAATAATATTTTCCTAAGTAAAACTTAAGCATGGTAAATATCCTATTTTCCCTAACACCCCTCTTAAGTGAAACTTAGGGAGATTATTATGCAATATCAAGATGTAATATGGGTCCCGACTACACAACCATGTTAGGTACCCATTTACAACTGCAAAATGGAATGGAATCTCTCACAACTAGAGAAAAGGAGAAAAACCATGTGGGAAAAAACCCCTCTCCAAAAGAGAGCAATAAAAAACAAGATGCATGGATGGAGGACTCAATAATACCCCCAAGGACAACGTACATCATGTATATACAATCAATGCCTCCCCCCATAAGAGGGAAAAATAGAAACTATGTTAATTGCCTACAAAAATGGTAAGTGCCTAAAGACAAAACATAATCCAATATTGAAAAACAAATTTTGTCCCTTTTGAAAAAAAACCAAGTACAAATGCAAGTATGCTTCCCATTCTAGATAGAAATTAGCAAGTGAAATCCAAATGTAGGATGATAATTCCTTTGAAATCTGCTAATGTGTCACCAAGACCTTGGAAGATGATGCCACAAACCAATTAGGAACATCCCAATCACAATAGGAGGTGGCAAACAAGGTACGAATGGAAACTAATTTTAAACATTCTCTAAAGACAGAGATAGAGTGACAACAATTGTACCACAACTATCATCAAATAGGAAAATTAATCCTTCAAATGTGTCTTCCAACTCTGAAATGTGAGATTCCATTAACAATGAACCTTGTCCGGAAAATAGGAATCCCAATTAGGAAGATAATGATAATCTTATTACTTAGGAATCATGGGAGTACTTGATGAAGGTGGATCAACTATCTCTGACAAAGAATCAAGAATCTTTGAAGCAACAACAACCTCATTTGAAGTATCATAAACCTACAAAGGATCAAAAGAATTGGCACATTGGTATTGGAAATAGGATCATCGAGAGATGGTGGAGTATCATGACCTCCATATGATTCTCAAATGTAAGTCAAAAGAGCATAAGGGCACTCAAAATGAAAAAGTGAATTGAAAAGGTCATCATCATTTATATGCTCATAAATAACTCTAAAGACTCTAGCCCTATATCCTTTACAAATCATATACCCAAAAGGTATGCTTGGTATAGGATCTTCATTAAACAAATATGGAAATAGATTCTCTTCACTGAGATGAGTGAGAATAAAATCACTCCATTTCCTAAAGTCTCCTTTCTCCAAAGAAACTGGTATAACTAATTCTTCAAAATTTTCAAAGATAGTGATTTCACAAGTATAAAAACTTCCAAAAAAAGAATTCAAAAATAAAAAAACCTAATTTCATGCAAAAAAATACTATTCAAGAACCATGATCTTGGGGGCACAAGAATCTACATATTTTCCAAGTACAAACCATAAGAGAGATGTTTTCCATTATCACGTGAGACTTGCTCATGATTGATATGTGATGGAATGGACTATATCAATAGCCAAATAACACATAACACCATCAATGTGGGAATAATGTCCCTATGAACTATTTTGAATATGCAATGTGGGCCCTCCTTCAAACTCTGCATAGAATATGAGAACCCTAAATATTTAGAGGAAACTTTATAAATCTTAAAGTTTGAAAAAAATCACTATACCTCTAAACAACCAATTGAATAAATAATGTAGGTAGGGTTTGAGTAGATCCAAATCAACATAGAATTCATAGGCACTAGTTCGATGAAACCTATAGATGGATTGTTTGATTCCTAGCCTCACAACCTTCAATTCCAAGATACACAGTGTAAATCACCTCAGAAAATAAAATCGTGCCCCCACAAGGGTAAATCATATGAATCACCATGCCAAAGAGAGGTTGATGGTCTCCAAATGACATTCACACCTTAAAAAAATTCAAATGCAACCTGAATTATGCCTTGCAAATCAAGGTTGAAGTTGCAAATAAAATATATAGGAAGGGTTGCAATATAAATCCTTCCTAAAACACATGCCTCTGTGCAAGAAAAAATTCATGCCTTCTATGTAGAAAATCAATCATTTAAATGCTTTGTTGCACGTGGTCCTTGAGAAAAATAGACACCTCTTCAAACTAAGAATTACCCTCCCAAGAAGAAAATTTGCACCATCCTAGGAACTAAAAAATTGGCTACAAATTGTGCCTTAGAGTTAGATTCAAATGGCCTTTAAATTTCAATCATAGCCCCAACATAGATGATTCCCTTTCAAGGTGCAACACCAGATAAATCAAACCTCAAATAAATAAATTTATTCTTCCACAGTCACCCTCTATTGTGCCCTTAGCACACACATCCCGTTCGGAATGGGGACCCTCTTTTCTTTTCCCTTGTCGGGTCATTTTTTGTCACCACCTCATTCTGCGTGCCTCCCTTTTCGATGTCTCGGGTGGTCGATGTCGCTTCAAAGTCCCATCATAAATCGACCATGCCCTCCCCTTTCGGTTTTGCTGCGTTCCAACGCCTCGCGGGGTCCCTTTGGCTATTTGGCCCTGAAAACGGCCATGGGCACTTCTCGGACCAGGAGTCCGAGATTCCCTCTTCGAGTTTCCCCTCTGGAAATGCCGTTCCTTGTAGTGTTCACTGAGCATCCTTCCGGGCCTCGGGGTCTGACCCACTGCCCTCCGTCTAAACTTGTTGAAATTTTTTTTGGTGGCATTCTGCCATTCAGACCCCGAACCTCGGAGTTCCTCCTCCAGGGTTTCGTTTGAGTTTCGCCGTCTGCAACGGCTTACTTCCTGCGACGCCCTGCTCCCCGAGTCCCGCTGGCCCTTTTCGTCATCCAAAGTTGGTGTCGTCCCCTGTTTGCTGTGGGGTCTTTCGGGCCCAGCCATTCGAAATTTTGTCTCCAAAATTTTGTGACAGTTCGGCCATCAATGACTGCGGATCCTTG
Organism: Sequoia sempervirens; assembly: GCA_007258455.2. NCBI lineage: Eukaryota > Viridiplantae > Streptophyta > Pinopsida > Cupressales > Cupressaceae > Sequoia > Sequoia sempervirens. The sequence continues at coordinate 349,129,379 of VDFB02000017.1, read as the reverse complement.
ATGGATCTCCGCCCTTCAGGCCTTGGCCTGCTTCCTACCGCTGCCGTTCAAACGAATGAAACTTCAACGGCCGTCGTCTTGTGCCCTCCCGGTTGTCAGGCCTCAACTTTCCCGCCGCCATTGCCAACTTTGAATTCACCAAATTTTTTTTGCGGTCGTACCTACAATAAATGTGGACATTCATGGCAGTTTGGGGTATAAAATGCCCAATCTAGCCAGTCATTTTCATCAAACAGGATTGGAGCGAATTGGACAAGCTATCATTTGGAGCCCACCGTCTTCAGCAACATCGCGATCATCGCCCTTAGCATCATTCCAACAAATGTTGGTGGATCCCACATCTCCCCGCTTGGCGTATTTGAGGTAGGCCATCCATCTGCCATTCCTGAGCTTCATTTCATCATTTCAAGATATCTAAATAAATGAACAAATCATTAGGAAGACATAAGTGATAGAGCATAAATTCACGTGCCAAACCCATATGTTAAGAAACTGAGAAAACCTTTAGGATGCTCTCGTTGCCGATCTGGAGTTTCTCCTAGCTGTGACTGTTCTTCGCATAGGGAAAACGTCTACCCCAGGCCCGAAACCCCCCTTCGCTGTCTGATTTCAAAGCTTCAATCACCTGCCGATGGTGACGTCAATCTCTGGGCCTGTCCCGTTGGACTTCTCCATTTGGATTTTCGCTTGCGTGCCACCATTTAACTCACTGCAAAATCCTCCCCACCTCCCGGCTGCTGGACCCTGACCATCGCCTCACTAAAGAACTTCAAACTCAACATGTGTCCTGCGGCCCTCTCGGGCCCCGGACCCTGGAGTTCCTCATCCGGGGTTCTGCTTGTGCTTCGCTGTCTACGATGGTGAACATCCTACGACATCCCGCCACCCGGGCTTCGCCTTCGCCTCGCCATTCGCTGGTCTTTTTGCATCCGCACCCTTGGGACTTCTCAGGCCTCGGTGTCTAGACTTCCGTTCTCAGAAGTCCATCGTTCTCCCGCCGTTAGGGAAATTCCACCCCGTCCTTCTACTCATCGCATCCTGAAGCACCGTCTATCGTGGGATCTCACCAAAATTTGAACAACCGTCTGCTTGTCGGACCTCGCATCCCAGGATTCACGTCCTCTCCTGCTGTTCCAAATGGAAGCCGTCGTCCGACATCCTGGCCACTGGGTTCTGCCCTGTCAATTACCGTCGTTGAACTCAAACGTAAAACCTACTGCCGGGCTCTTGCTCCTGGACTTCCCCTGTCAGACTTCCGTCCAATGTTGGCCATCTCAAAGGGAAAATTTTGTGCATCTTTCTGGTCTCGCCGGTCCGAGCCCTCGAAAATGAATTAACACATGTCAGGCATCATTTGGCCCTCCAGGCCTCGGACCCCAGACTTTCATCATCAGATTTTTGTTAGCTGTCTACCCCTCCAAAGTGCTATCTCCCGACAACTTTCTAGCTTAAGATCTCCAAGCTCTCCTAAATCGATCCAAACGATCCCAAATCTGGAACCTAACTTTGACCCACTTGTTGAATTCTACTCCTTTTCATCATGAGCTTCTTGACATATTAAAATTTGACCCAAGAAAGTCTCTGAGAGCTTTCCATTGCATTTTTCCTCCCAGACAACATTATTGCCAGGGAAGTTCGGCCCTTTGGGCCCGAATTTTCCAAATGCCCTTAATGAAAGATCAATAATATCTAAAGATGAAAGTTCATGATATGCTTGATTGATTAGTTGAAATGAATATTATTTTCAAGATATGGACTAACATGAATGCTTTTGTGATCCATTGTGCTAACTTTGTCCTTGTCTGCAGAATATATCAAATCGGGTGTAGTAACTTTAGGGGCATCCGCCGAAGGGGACAAAGGAAAGAAGTCAAGAAGGACCCCTCGAGGGAAAGAAGACAAACACCAGATGAATTACCAATTCCAGGGTGAGCCGCTCCACTCAAAGGTCACAACAGATTGGAAAGAAATCACCGACACTAACAATGGCCAGGTAGATATAGATGAATTCAAACGGAGAGTCAAAGTCAACCCGACAACAAAGAATGCCAGACTGATAAGGCAGAGTGGAATAGCTAAGGCTGCCGGTTTCCCTCCATCTCTCGTGGTGCCCGAATTAGTCATGGCTTGCCAAGAAGCCTACCAGACAGATACCAGAACAATTGTCGATAAGGAGGGAAACATCCTCGCAAACATGTCACTAGAAGGGATCACCAAGACCTTCCACATTCCCACATTCCAACAGATGGAGGTCCCCACAATAGAAGAATGTCAGGCGGTGTGGGATGATAACCCAACAAGATGCAAGAAATCTATAAATTTGCATTGGCTCAAGGAAAAATGGGCCAGTGCTGCGAAAGTTCCTTAGGAGCTTTTTTGTAGCGTTTTCCACGAGGATTACCATGACCTAGTAACCATGTTGAGCAGGGTTATGGGTTTTCCAACGGCCGCCTACTTCTAGGAATGGATGGCCTATTTCATTGAACAGATCCTGCATGGGAACGAGGACATCACAACCAAGGTTTCATTCTACTGGGGCGGAATCATAAGCAACTGCTTCCATGAGTAGTTTGTCAATGTGAAGAAGAACTCCAAGTTTTATATGACCTCCTACCTTGTCTACTCCTTGGCGGATCAAAGGAAGTACAGCAAGTTGTTTGTAGCACTCAATTAGGGGCAGAAGCAAGGACTTAAACCATTTGATAAGTATCTGCAGCTCCAGTACCGAAATTTCAAGAAAGATTACTATAGGGTTAATGACGCCTTCATTGGCCATATCATCAAATTGATCGTCGGAGACTTCGAGAGGAGGGTCTCCCACAGCGCCAGGGCACTTCTAAAGCAATATGCTTTTCTTTTCATCCAGTATCTGAAGTTTATGTATATCCAAGCCCAGGGCTTCACTAAGAGGCCGAATAGATTGCCTCGGTACCCCAACGATAGGATCATCCTCCTGGAGCTTTCTCGGTAGCTCCAACACTTGCAGGCAATCTTCAGCAACAAGTACATAATAGGGATCTCCTACCCTATGACCCTTGGCCAGGGCATGTACTGATTATAGACGTTACAATGTGCTAGTAACTCCAAGAAGGAGTTGAAGGAGTACCATTTCGACTAGCACACCGCTCGCCCATGGATGGACCTGCATGGCCATGTTAGAAAGGCGCTAGGGCCAGACTATGCCCATCAATATCACATTAAGGATTTCTGGGCCGACTGCCAGGATGACAAAGAAGTGCCCGCAAGGCACTGCATGCGCATGATGGTACTATTCCTGAGGGTGCAACCATTCACAGTGCCAGACCAAGTCGAGGAAGACGAGTCCACAATCATGCATCCAAGGTACCCTACAGTTGCCAATCTTCCAATATCATCAATCGACTGGGATGAACAGAAGATCAATGACCTAAACACCATAACCCAGCCAATCTTAACTCGTACCAGGGAGTGGATCGACAAGCAGGTGGCTCATTTAAAGTGGAAAGGAGTAGTCCTGACCTATGAGGGGCTCAAAAGTGAGCTGAGTGCCATAGAGGATGTTGCTGTCACCACGTCAATTAGCGGGACCTCCAAGTCTCCTCCCGTCACTAGATCCTACAAAAGAAAAGGAATAGAGACCGTGCAGTCTCTAGACCCCAAGGCCCCTACAAAGAAAGAAACGGGAGGCTCATCCCCCAAAAGGCTTAAACAGGCGAAAGGTGCAGAAGAATCCTGGCCTCCATTGGCTATCCCTGCCCCTCCTGTTGCATCGCCCACCTCCCTGGCTACAGTTGTCACTTCCTCGCTGGTAGTGGACATTTCTGTCCATCTTTCCCCTTCACGTTCGGCTGAATCAGTAATAATCATTGACTCCTCTTCTGGCGTGACTACTCCCCCTTCCTCTGCTGCCATGTCGCCAATCATATCACTCCCCCTAGCAACCATAACATCCCCTATTCCCGTTGCCACTATGCTCGAGGCTCTTACAAGGCATATGGAGAACCTTCCCCCTAATATCTCCCAGATCTTGATGGATCCAACTCTCCAAGCAACCCTCGCCCAAGTCCTTGCAATAGCTCAACCGTCACAACCACCAATAGGGCCACCAGCTATGCAAGCCATGATGCTAATCTGAAAGGAGTTGGAGGAGCAAGAGCAGGAAGCCTCGAAGTCTATCGAGGAGGAGGTTGATGAGTATCATGAGCACCCTGAATACGAGCACCGAACCATCGATATGGTGGTTTATGAGGAGACAGGCTCTTCCGAGAGTGGGGATGAAGATGGTGGCTTGGGTGCTAAGGAAATCATTCAGACCTTTGATGAGGACCTTGAGGAAGAAATGGCACAAAAATTGAAGAACGTTGGGACAGAGGCGGAAGGGTGACCACATGGTGAAGAAGGGCAACCCCCAAAAGAACAGTAGATAAAGGACTTAACCGAGGCTGAAGCCCATGTTGTTAGAAGTCCCGAGACTAGGGATACTAAGGAGAAGAAAGAAGAAGAAATAACAAAACAAGAAACTCCCATCCAGCAATTATCCACCAAGCTTCCTATCAAGCGTCTAGTGTTCGTCCACAACTCCGACGAAGAGGAAGAGGATGCCACCAAAGAGAAAGGAGATTCCCAAAAGGAAAAGGATGCGGAAATTCTACCATTGATTGAGAAGGGCGAGGGTAGCTATGATTCACCCAAGGTGAAGTCTGCTATGCCCGAATGGTTGGGGAGACAACTTGAGAAAATGACCCCTATGCTGAAGGACCCAAGGGCAAGGTTGGAGGCCATCTTGGCTTGAGCCCAAATCACAACGAAGAAGGAGAAGAAACCCATGGTCTGATCCAAAGTAATAATAGATGCTTCTAGCTCCCGAGAAGCACAAATTACAAGCCCCACAATTGGCCAGGCGGGGGTAAGTTATAACATCTCTACCACTGATTTGGGGACTGCTACCAGGGAGCAGAAGGTCGAGCACCTTGAGGAGTCGGTGGCCACAGTGGTGCACCTGATAAAGTAGGATAAAATCTCAAAAGATGAGCTCAAGGCATAGGTAGCTGCCTTACAAATTATATACAGTAATGGTCCTCAGTGGATGACCTGCCCACCACCTCCATGGCCGCACCTCATCTGCTTTCCAAAGAGAAGATTGAAAAAATGGAAAGAAGAAAGAACTTGGAGAAGACTACCGAGGACTGGTTCCAACAATTCACATACGTCGAAAACACGAGAATCAGCAGGGCTATGCGGATAGCCAACAAGTTCTTGGACTTGATACAATCTCTGGAGAGCACAAAGAAGCTCTACACAAATTTTCCTACAACCTACAACTCCACCTTCCCAAGGATTGAAGCTATCCTTCAAATGCCTAAAGCCACATGGGAGGAGAATATTGTGTTTAAAAAGGAAGATCACTGGCTAATGGATGTATGGCGTAGAGACTTTGACAACCGGAAGGGGAGGTTGGACCAAATCTTGAGCAGGGTAGATCCTGATATTGAGTGGATCAAGGAAATCTAGGCAGAATGTGCCCAGTACCTTAAGCTAATGACGGGCTATGATATGCCCATAGTGTAAATAGATCTGGAGAAGATCAAACCCTACTTCGAGGAGAAGATGAAGGATGGAATGGCTAGAGAAATCACAATGGAGTTCTTAAGTTTTGATACCTGCGCCTTTGACCAATCAGAGCTGTTTAGGGACCAAGGCTCAAAATATGATGAATATTGAAAAAGGCTGGAAGAAAATGCTAAGGAGTGGAGCTACCAGGCATTGCGGTGTGAAATCCTCGAAATAGACAAGCTCCAAGCGGTCATCCTTGAATACATAGAACACACAGCTTCTGAGGAGCAGAAGGCTATCAGCCAAAGATGAAGACCTTCTTGAAAAGTAGCTATAGCAATAAATAGCAATCAGCTACAGGAGAAAAGAGCTACAGTGCCATCAATTAGAAGATGAAATAGAGAAGAGACAAGAATGTAATTTTAAATTGTAATCTATTTGGGGGTAGGTGAAACCCTATTTTGTAATGAATCTTGGCCACACAATGGGAATGAATTTTGACCATTCATTTAACTTTTTGAAAACTATAAATAGGGCATTCCTCTTATTTGCAAAAGTGAGAGTTGAGTTGTTGTAAAGGCATGCTGCAGAAATTTATAAGAAAAAATATTGACTTGGTGTATTTTCTTGGTTTCTCCCATGTTGCCTGATTCAGTCTCCAATGCTAGATGTTCTGACTTAGATTCTATTGTTGTTTAGTTAGCTATCTTATTTCTTTGGATTGATCTTAGAAATGCTGTTAGGTGATTATGAAAATTCCTGCCTTGTTGATGATTCCTTTGTCCATACTTTTTGCTGTTTGTTGAAGGTAGATAGCTATGCAAAGTTAGCCTGGACTTGATTTCAAAGCTGCTCTAAACATTTATCTTTGATTCATACATGTATATGGTGAATGAGGGATGAAAAATCTGCAGACCTTAGAAGATAGCACAATTTCCATGATACTGTAAAATCCCTAGTTAAGTGGGATATTGTTTTAAGAAATTGTCCACTGCAGGAACTCCATTGTCACTATTCATAGCTAGTTGCAGACTTAGGAACTTTTCCTCTCCTTCGCCTTTTTTCCCCTTTTTTTATGACTAACCTATGTTAAGGTTCACTGCACATTGTAAAGCCAAATCTAACAACTAAATGGAGTCCAAGATTGTTGTTTGAACCTATAGCCAATGCATAATAGTTTTTATCTCAAGAACTCCATTTCAAGATCCAACTTCCATGCTTTGTGTCCTTGTTTTTTATTTCTTGTAAGACCACCTTATGATTCCAGCAAATCACATCAAACTACTGAGGTATCTAAGCACTATCATGACCTGACATCTGAGAGACCTTGGGATAGTGTTCTATAATTCGATTGTGGGAGATTGTCTTTCAAGAGAGGTAGTGCATCTATGCACTGCCTGTGTTGAGAAATGTATAAAACACCATCAACAGAACTAGTGCTAGAAGGAGGGCCACATTCGAAATACCAAGTTAAGTGATAAAGTTAAGCTGGATCGAATTGGATCATTCTCCCCGAAAATATTTCAAAGAGTTCTACGGTCAATGCCAAATAAGGGAGAATTTAAAGAATTGCAGCCTCCTACGAGGGCGAATTGAGCTCAAGGAAGTAGCGTTGCCTCTTCCTCTTCCTCCATTCCACCCTCACCTTCATTTGGCTGGCCTTCATCTTCCACCCAATCATCTCAAACCGCATTTGCACCTCCTATCTCCGACAGCCAGGGGATTGCTCCTCTTCCGACTCTTCCAGTCCAAGGCACAATCTAGTCGACCATAGCTCAAGTGCAGCCCCAGATTGTTGTTGTATTGAAAATATAGCCCCAAATTCCCATTTTCCAACAACAAGCACCACCTCCGCCACCCTCTATGGCTTGGTTAGCACATAACCCTTCGCCGATACATTTCACTGCCTACAATGATATGCCTAAGAATCTGGAGGGCTTTTGTTTGAAGTTCCATCTGCGCAACCTACAAAGAGCAGCTGAGGAGTGTATCAAAATATTCGAAACAATGATCACCAAAATGCAAGTTGACCACGAGGACGTCGCATGTCGCTTCTTTTTGCATTCATTGGGGGAAGAGGTCTTTTATTGGTACATTAATCTGCCAAGGGGATCCATTACCTCATGAAACCTAATGAAGAATGCCTTCCTACAGAAATAAAAGATCCCCATCAGCCCTTCGGAGCTTTACCAACAATTCATGTCTGTCAGGAGGGAAGTTAATGAACCTATCGGCTCCTTTAATGACTGCTTCCATCGGGCCTACACTAGGCTTTAGGATCCGTACCTCCATAATGATGCAGCGGCTCTCCCAGTCTATTACGCGGTAATGGACAACCTCACATCAACCTTGGTGAAAAGGATGCACCCACTGCTCACTACCTTGGTAACTGCCTATGTAGAGGCCATTGTCGCCAATGCGGACTTGGGACAGAATGTTTATGGCCTACTACCTTCTTTGGGACCAGTAGCCCACCCAATATAGATTCAGGGGCTTAATTAGGCATTTTATCACAAAACCCCTCTTATGAACCAAGTACCTCAACTGCCTATGGTACCACATCCAGGGTAGCCATTGAATTATGTGCCTCCCGCACCCTCCTATTTGCAGCCTTAGCTGTAGTATAACTATTCCTAGGTTGCTCCACAACAGTTGGCATATCCCCAGCAGCCCCAGGTGCCATTGTACTTATCAGGACCGAAATTTCCTCCAGCCTATCAGAATCAGCTGGCAGCCCCGCCCACTTTTCTCCAAAATCTAGCAACGTCACTTGGAGGTGCAAATGAGAAACACAAGTTAGAGGAGCTGACTAAGATGATAAAGAAAATGTCCACGGAAATGACGCACCTGAAGAACTAGAATAACCAGTTGCAGGCCACCCAGCGTAATTTTTAGGCCAACCTTAACTGGGACAACCAAGACAATAGGAACAATAGGGATAATCGAGAAGTAGGCACTTCCTCCAGGCAGAACTATGATAGGGGGAAAAACACCAATTAGAATGCAAAAAAGAGACCCTCTCAAAGGCAGAATCGCACGTGCAACACTAGGCTCAACAATGGTGGTGTCCCTACACCTTTCGATCAACTGGAAAGCAATGACAAAATGTCCAGCAGTGTATACCTGGCCGAAGTCGCCTTATCTGGGTGGTGTTGACTTCACAAAACTAGCAAACATTTCGAGTTGGATTATCTCAAGTTCCAGACAACTGCTAAAATCTTCTAGGTGGAGGTACAAAATGCATTCGACAATGCCAGCTGAAGGGACATCGTCCCATCCGAGCCCTATGATTCCTCCTGTCTCATGGTTAATCAAGCGCCATTTCCACGAGGTGATCGCAACGAGCCCAAAGTCGAACCTGCTCCTATTGAAGGTGAGGAAGTGCAAGAGGTAAATAATAAACAAACCTTAGCTCAGCTCTTTGATTCAATAGATAATGGTCTGGTAGATGAAGAAGAACCATTTGTAGATGAGGTCTATATGTTCCATTAACGATTGACTCCCTATTTCCTTAAGAATAGACAGGCGGGTGGACCCTTTACAACTTCTACCCCACCAAATAAATTTACCACTCCGCTTGATCCAAATGCTAGTAATAACCCTAGGCTTCCTCACATACCCACCCAATACCTCAACAAGAATGGATCTCAAAACCAGACACAAAATTAGCCTCAAGGCCAATCCCAAAATCCATCTGGATGAACGAAGGTCCAACCTCCTAATTCTGCTATAGGCCAAGCTTTTAGTTCAAAAATCAAACAAATGGGTGAATATGTGGCAGACAAGTTCAAGAAGGTAAAAATCAGCTTATCAGCCTTTGAATTGCTCAAAGTCCCTGCTATGAGGCATGCCTTCTTTAGGGTTCTTAATGGGACACCATCTTCTAATACGACACAAGAAATCCCAACTAAGAGGGTTACCTTCAAAGAACCTAGGAAAGAACTAGAGATATAGGATAATGATGGGAAAAGGAAGGATGTTCCCATGAATTAGTCGACAGGTAGAAAAATTGAAAAGGAGCCGGAAAGAGCTAATAGACAGTTTTCCAAGGACCAACTATTTAAGAAAACCAAGGATATGGGTAGTGATAGGAACAATGGTCAGATAGCTCATATGGACATGCTTACGGGCATCTTCCAAGGGAGACTGGAAACTCCCCCTTTCCTAACCACCATTAGGATCTTTGGGAAAAACCTGTATAATTGCCTGCTCGATTCAAGAGCGTCTGTCAATGTCATGCCCTTGGCAGTATGCAAAGCTTTGGGCATCATTCCCATGCCTTCAAAGAGAAAGGTGAACCAACTGGATAAAATAGAGATCAACATCATGGGTGAAATAAACCGTATCCCAATGCAGATTGCTACAGACCCGTGGATACAATAGGTCATTGATATTCAAGTGGTTGATATTCTTGATGCATATGGAATCATTTTGGAAAGGGAATTCACCAAGGCACTAAATGGATACACTACTACAGATCTTTCTCACATGTGGCTACCATAGAAGGAGTTGCCAAATTAGATCTGTATCGACCGCGAACCCCATATGAAGTACATAATTATAGAATACAATAATCTCAGTGAGGTGTTGTTCGTTGAGACCGATTTAGGGAATTACCGCCCTTTTTCCTACCAAAATGAGCTCGGGCTTCAGGAAGAACGTGCAGATGAAGTGTTACTGGTGTTGTGTAGTTCCTCGGCCGATTCTATACGAATGCCCCTAGACACATAAATGTTGAGGGAAGCCAATGATGAGCCTGATAAAGATGACAACTGGGGGCTACTCAGTGGCTTCTAGGAATTCATGGAGAAATTCGTAAGGGATCAGCTCAGCCTAGGGGCCTGAATGAGTTTACAGGATCTCTTATTGCCAAACTAGTGTAGAGTTCACAATGATGTACATTCTGAATTTGATTGTTGCTTGTGCCAAGCAGCGGTTGCACATGTTAGAAAAATAGCTGCTCCTCAGATGGAAATGCCAAAGGAGGCGCTAGTAGAACCACCTGTTGATCAATACATTGAACCAGAGAATTCCCCTAAGATCACAGGGCCAGCCGGCCAGTCGAAAGGGAACAAAAGCTCAATTAGTCCTGAAGAAAAGGAATCCTCCGCATGCTGGACGCTCTGATTTGATGGATCAAAGTCCAGGCAAGGAGCTGGAGCTGGATTCAAACTCATTAGTCCAACAAGTAAGACATTTCTAGCTACCCACTGATTGTATTTCTATTGCACTAACAACGTAGTAGAATATGAGGCCTTAGTCCTTGGCCTTCTCATGGCTCTGAAGAAAAATGTAAAAGTGCTGCAAGTTTTCAGAGATTCTAAGCTCGTAGTTAAACAGGTCAAAAAGTTGTATTCATACCATGACTGAAGACTAACGAATTATAGGCATAGGGTCTGAGATCTCCTAGAGGGTTTAGATGCATTCAATATACAGTTGATCCCTCGTACTCAGAATCGTACTGCTGACGCCTTGGCTCAAGCCGCAACACTTTATAACCCCTCTCTCTGTCTAGGCTCAAGAAAGTCACTGTTGAAGTAATGTCCACGCCATCAGTCCTAGATAATATTACCCACTTGCAAGTCTTCAATGATGACAAGCATATCCTTCAATTCATCACAAGTTCTGATATCTTCGCAGCCCAGATAATTGATGAAGCTGATCCACAGGAAGTCGAACTGGACATAGAGGGGGTTATTAACCTCAAAACCAACACAATCCCCAGGGGTATGGTTTAGCTAGAACACATATTCAACTTGGATCAAATCAGAGATCAAAATCAACAAATGAGAAATGAGGCCATAAGCAACCAGTGCAATGCTCACAACCTTGGAACAACTGAGGAGATCAAGAATATTTTTATCGGCAAGGCATGCACGCCAGAGAAAAAGAAGGGGATCACGGATGCGTTGCAAAGGTACCATGATGTGGTGGCATGGAGCTATGAAGATTTGAAAACTTATGACACTTTTGTCATTACACACACCATCCCTCTTAAGACAGAAGTGAGGCCCTTCCACCAGTGGCAACGCCCTATCAACACCTTGCTGGAACCTATCGTTTACAAAGAGGTACAAAAATTGCTCTTAGCAAGAATCATTTTTCTAGTTAGGCACTCCACATGGGTGGCCAACTTGGTCCTGGTCAGAAAAAAGAATGGAGAGATTAGATTGTGTGTGGATTTTCATAATTTGAACCGCGCCTCGAAGAAAGACAACTATCTAGTACCTTCATTAGATGAGGTGTTGTAGATCATCAATGGCTCCTAGATGATGTCTTTCCTCGATGGGTATTCTGGGTACAACCAGGTAATGGTACAGTATGAGGATTGTCACAAGACGACGTTCACCACTAAATGGGGAACGTTCGCATACAGGAGAATGCCTTTTGGTTTCATCAACGCCGGCACCACCTTCCAGCATGCCATAGATATCGCCTTCAAGGACCTAATTGGCAAGTGCATAATTATTTACATAGATGATTTGATCGTATTCTCTAAAAGGTGAAGCGATCATGTCTTTGATTTATGCAAGGTATTTCAGAGGTGCAAGGAGTTTGGGGTTTCCCTCAACCCCAAGAAGTGCATTTTTAGAGTGACTGAAGGCAGATTACTTGGCCATATCATCTCAAAACAGGGAATCTCCATAGACCCCGAACGTATCGAGTCCTTACTCAAAATCCTGCCCCCAAGGTAGCAAGAAAAATTTAAAATCTTTTTTTGGAAAGATCAACTTCGTCTAGAAATTCATCACAAGTTTCGCAAAGATTGTTAAACTTCTCAATGCCATGCTCAAGCAAAACACCAAAGTTGAATGGACACTTGATTCCAAACAATCTTTCAAAGAAATCAAACAAGCCATCGCTGAGGCACCTGTGTTAGTTAGCCTGGATTATCTGAAGCCTTTCTACATCTACTCATTTGCTTCAGAGCATTCATGTGCTAGCATGTTGACCCAGAAGGATGATGAAGGAAATGAGCGTCTGATCACCTTTATGAGTGCTACCCTCAAGGATGCTAAATTGTGATATCACAACATTGAAAAATAGACATATGCTCTCATCAGAGAGGTGAAGAAATTTAGAGACTATATCCTACACAATAAGGTGTTTTCCATTGTCCCCGACCCAGCAGTAAAAATGCTACTCATGCAGAATGAATTGGGTGAACGAAAAGCTAAATGGGTCACCTTGCTCTAAGAGTATAATATGGAAATCTAACCGATGAAACTAGTGAGAGGACGGGCACTCACCTGCACAATTGCTGAAACAACAGCAGAAGCTAGACCTGAACTCACGGTGCAACAGTACCAACTTGAGGATGTTTCCCCCAGAGAGTGGTACCAGAATGTCATCTACTATCTGCTAAACCATAAATGTCCACCGCACCTGCAAGGAGTCCAAAAGTAGGCCCTAAGATTGAAAAGCAATGGCTACATGCCGTAAGGTTCCATTCTCTACAAGAAGAATCATAAAGGAATTTACTTGAGATGTCTTGGCAAGGAATAAGTAGATCGGGTCTTGAAAGAATTTCACAACAAATTTGGCAGAGACCATGGTTCTGGTTCTTCCACAACACATCAAATATTGAGAGCAGGGTATTATTGGCCCACTGTCTTCAAGGATGCCCATTGCCACGTTCATTCATGTCACACATGCCAGACCGCTGCCACTAGGGAAAAGAATGTTGTTGTTCCACTACAGCCTGTGCTGGAGGTAAGGCCGTTTACGCAATGGGGTCTCGACTTCATCAGTCTGGTAAGCCCTCCATTATCTACGAGACATAGGTACATTCTTACCGCTACTAATTACTGTACTAGATGGATGAAAGCAATAGTATGTAAGCAATGCACAACTGAAATAGTTACTAATTTCCTAGAAAGTTTCATTTTAAATCGCTTTGGTTGTTCGTATGCTTTGGTATGTGATAATGGACCTGCATTTGCTTCATTAAAGTTTGCTAGTTGGGCATTTGACCATAGGATTGCCCTTAAATTCTCATCCAATTACTACCCTCAAGGCAATGGCCTTGCTGAATCTACAAATAAAAACTTGATTACTATGATCAAGAAGCTACTAGATAGGAATCCCAAGGACTGACATACCCAGCTCCATTTTTCCCTTTGGGCTGATTGCACTCGCCACAAGGTTTCCTTTAGCGATTCCCTGTTCCACCTTATCTATGGCCTAGAACCTATATTCCCCATCCATTTGAAGATTCCTACTCTTCAGTTCATCAACAATTTTTATGAAGGAGATCATAGGGAAGTTCGGTTAGCTGAGCTCTTGCATTTAGAGGAAGTCCGAAACTGTGCAATAGAAAATTTCACCAAACATCAAGGTGTAGTTAAGAGATGGTTTGACCACCAAGCTAAGATCAAGGCCTTTAGAATTGCAGATTTGGTCCTATATTGGGACAAGGCCCATGAAAAGAAAGGGGGACACAACAAATTCGATAAGCTCTGGCTTGGCCACTTTGAAATAGCTAAGATTTTGGTAGATAAAGACTTCCATCTAAAGACCTTAACTGGTGAGAACATCCCATTGCCAGTCAACAGGCAACACCTGAAGCATTACTTCCAAGCTTGAGCTCCTTTGAGCTCTTCATTGTAAATACTTGTACAGAGGTTAGGGTAGTTTGCTTTCTAGCTTACTTGCGTTTTGTTTGAGTCGCTCTTTTGTTTTCTCCCTCCTAGCAATTTTGTTTCAAAAGTTGTTTACCACTCCTTTGTAGTGGCCATGCTTGCTTGACAAGCAGTTCACTTTGCTGTCTGTTCTTTGTGTTCTTTGGCTAAACATTCACTCTAGATTACTGGTCTTTGAAAGCTGTCCATGAATGATTTCCTTGTTTGAATTTTGCTCGGAACTTGACCCTTGGCTAGATCTTCTTAAACCCATCTCGGATCTCGCACCAAGCACATAATAATAATTTCTAAAGGATCGTACTATAGTTGTTATGGCACCCTAGTGAGTGTAAAATTTTAAGTCTACTCTAGTGACCATTGCAGTCTCAAACCCATTGTAGGCTTCAATGCTTACCTGGTTGAACTAAGTGATAAAAGAGAAGTGAAATATTAGAGCAAAAAGAAAAAAAATTCTAAAAAAAGAAATAAATGACCGTATGGGTGTTCGGATAACTCTATCGGGGCTATGGACGCTCGGCGGGCAATAGAGCAATATCCATGAGATTGTAGCGACAACTCCGTCGGAGCTATGGATGCTTGACTAGCAGCGGAGCAATGTCCAGGTTACTTTTGGTGTTAGACGATTTATGTAGCTCGCTCGGTTGACTTGGTAACTCTGGTCACTATCCCTAGGAAAGGAATGAACTCACCACACACACTTCTGAGATGTCTTGTAAGCTGACCCAATTAAGGATCTCATTTTCCTAGATTCATCTTTGGAAGCCACTCCTAGTCTATGAAACCAGAGATTCTGGGTCCTGAATGAATATTTATCCCTAGAATGCTCGGGAGTGTTCTCCAACAGAGTTGCCATTTGTTGTGTCCTTAGCACACATGCCCCGTTCGAAACGAGGACCCTCTTTTCTTTCTCCTTGTCAGGTCATTTTTTGTCACTGCCTCATTCTGTGTGCCTCCCTTTTTTTATGTCTTGGGTGGTCGATGTCGCTTCAAATTCCCATCATAAATCGACCATGCCCTCCCCTTTTGGTTTTGTTGCATTTCGGTGCCTCGCGGGGTCCCTTTGGCTATTTGGCCCTGAAAACAGCCCCAAGCACTTCTGGGCCTGGGAGTCCAGGATTCCCTTTTCAGGTTTCCCCTCTAGAAATGTTGTTCCTTGCGGCATTCGCCGAGTGTCCTTCTGGACCTCGGGGTCCGACCTGTCGCCCTCCGTCTAAACTTGTTGAAATTTTTTCTGGTGGCATTCTGCTATCCAGACCCCGAACCCCGGAGTTCCTCCTCTGGGGTTCCGTTTGAGTTTTTCTGTCTGCGATGAATTACTTCCTGTGGCGCCCCACTCCCTGGGTCCTGCCGGCCCTTTTCACCATCCGAAGTTGGTATCATCCCCTGTCTGCCGTGGGGTCTTCCAGGCCTGGCCGTCTAGAATTCCATCT
Source organism: Sequoia sempervirens (assembly GCA_007258455.2). NCBI lineage: Eukaryota > Viridiplantae > Streptophyta > Pinopsida > Cupressales > Cupressaceae > Sequoia > Sequoia sempervirens. The sequence continues at coordinate 349,113,775 of VDFB02000017.1, read as the reverse complement.
CTAAAATTCCGTGATGGTTCCGCCATCGGTGACGGCGGATCCTTGATGGATCTCTGCCCTTTGGGGCCCGGCCTGCTTCCCGCCGCTGCCGTTCAAACTAATGAAACTTCAACGGTCATCGTCTTGCGCCGTCCTGACCATCGGGCCTTGACTTTCCTACTACCCTTGCCGACTTTGAATTCGCCAACTTTTTTTTTGTGGCCGTACCTGCAATAAATGCAGATATTCATGGCAGTTTGGGGTATAAAATGCCCAATCTGACTAGTCATTTTCATCAAACAGGATTGGAGCGAATTGGACAAGCTATCATCTGGAGCCCACCATCTTTGACATCATCGTGATCATCGCCCTTGGCATCATTCCAACAAATGTTGGTGGATCCCACATCTCCCCGCTTGGCGTATTTGAGGTAGGCCATCCATCTACCATTCTCGAGCTTCGTTTCATCATTTTGAGATATCTAAATGAATGAACAAATCATTAGGAAGACATAAGTGATAGAGCATAAAATCATGTGCCATATGTTAGAAAACTGAGAAAACCTTTAGGATGCTCTCCTCGCCGATCCGAAGTTTCTCCCGATTGCGGTTGTTCTTCGCGCAGGGAAAACATTTGCCCCGGGCCTGTAACCCGCCTTCGCCATCCGGTTTCAAAACTTCAATCACCTACCGACGGCGACATCAATCTCTGGGCCCGTCCCGTCATACTTCTCAGTCTGGATTTCCACTTGCATGCCGTCGTTTAAATCACTGCAAAATCCTCCCCGCCTCCTGGCTGCCGGACCCTGACCATCGCCTCACCAAAGAACTTCAAACTCAACATGCGTCCTATGGCCCTCTCGAACCCCAGACCCAAGAGTTCTTCCTCTGGGGTTCCGCCTGTACTTCGCCGTCTGCGATGGCGAACATCCTGCGGCATCCTGCCCCCCAGGCTCTGCCTTCGCCCCGTCGTTCGCTGGTCTTTTCGCATCCGTGCCCTTGGGACTTCTCGGGCCCTGGTGTCCAGACTTCTGTTCTCGGAAGTTCACAGCTCTCCCACCGTCGGGGAAATTCCACCCCATCCTTCCACTCGCCGGGTCCCGATGCACCGTCTGCCGTGGGATCTCTCCAAACTTTGAATAGTCATCGGCTCACTAGGACCTGCATCTCAGGATTCATATCCTCGCCCACTGTTCCAAACGGAAGCCGCCATCCGGCATCCCGGCCTTCGGGTTCTGCCTTGCTGATTGCCGCCATTGAACTCAAACGTAAAACCTGCCGCTAGGCTCTTGCTCCTGGACTTCCACTGTCGGACTTCCATCTAATGTTGGCCATCTCAAATGGTGAAGTTCGTGCATCTTTCTGGTGCCACCGGCCCGAGCCCTTGAAAATGAATTAACACATGTCGGCTGTCCTTTGGCCCTCCAGGCCCCGAACCCCAGACTTTCATCGTTGGATTTCCGTTAGCTGTTTGCCCCTCCAAAGTGCTATCTCCCGACAGCTTTCCAGCTGAAGACTTCTGAGCTCTCCTAAATCGATCCAAACGATCCCAAATCTGGAATCTAACTTCAAACCACATGTTGAGTTCTGCTCCTTTTCATCATGAGCTTCTTGACATATTAAAATTTGACCAAAAAAAGTCTCTCGGAGCTTTCCGTTGTGTTTTCTCTCCCAGACAGCATTCTTGCCAGGGAAGTCTGGCCCTCCAGGCCCAGATTGTCCAAATTCCCTTAATGAAAGATCAATAACATCTAAAGATGAAAGTTCATGATATGCTTGATTAATTAGTTGAAATGAAAATTATTTTCAAGATATGGACTAACATGAATACTTTTGTGATCCATTGCGCTAACTTTGTCTTTGTCTGCAGAATATATGGAATCGGGTGCAAGAACTTCAGGGGCATCCGCTGAAGGGGACAAAGGAAAGAAGTCAGGAAGGACCCCTCGAGGGAAAGAAGACAAACACCAGATGAAGTACCAATTCCAGGGCAAGCCACTCCACTCAAAGGTCACAACAAATTGGAAAGAAATCACTGACACTAATATTGGCCAAGTAGATATAGATTAATTCACATAGAGAGTCAAAGTCAACCCGATAACAAAGAATGCCAAACTGATAAGACAGAGTGGATTAGCTAAGGCTGTCGGTTTCCCTCCATCTCTCGTGGTGCCAGAATTAGTCATGGCTTGCCGAGAAGCCTACCAGACAGATACCAAAACAATTGTCAATAAGGAGGGAAACATCCTCACAAACATGTCGCTAGAAAGGATCAACAAGACCTTCCACATTCCCACATTCCAATAGATGGAGGTTCCCACAATAGAAGAATGTCAGGCGGCGTGGGATGATAACCCAACAGGATGCAAGAAATCTATAAGTTTGCATTGGCTCAAGGAAAAATGGCCAGCGCTGCGAAAGTTCCTCAGGAGCTTTTCTGTAGCGATTTCCACGAGGATTACCACAACGTCGTAACCATGTTGATTAAGGTTATGGGTCTTCCAATGACTGCCTACTTCTAGGAATGGATGGCCTACTTCATTAAACAGATCCTGCTTGGGAACGAGGACGTCACAAGCAAGGTTTCATTCTACTGGGGTGGAATCATAAGGAACTGCTTCCATGAGTAGTTTGTCAATGTGAAGAAGAGCTCCAAGTTTTATATGACCTCCTACCTTGTCTACTCCTTGGCAGATCAAAGGCAGTACAGCGGGTTGTTTGTAGCACCTGATTAAGGGCAGAAGTAAGGACTTAAACCATTTGATAAGTATCCACAACTCTAGTACCAGAATTTCAAGAAAGATTGCCGCAGGGTTAACGACGCCTTCATTGGCCATATCATCAGATTGATCGTCAAAGACTTCAAGAGGAGGGTCTCCCACAGTGCCAGGGTGCTTCTAAAGCAATATGCTTTTCTTTTCATCCAGTATTCAAAGTTTACGTATATCTAGGCCCAGGGCTTCACTTAGAGGCCAAATAGATTGCCTCGGTACCCCAACGATAGGATCATCCTCCTTGAGCTTTCTCGGTAGCTCCAACACCTACAGGAAATCTTCAGCAACAAGCACATAGTAGGGATCTCCTACCCCATGACCCTTGGCCAGGGCATGTACCGATTACAGACGTCACAATGTGCTAGTAACTCTGAGAAGGAGCTGAAGGAGTACCATTTCTACTGGCACACTGCTCGCCCACGGATGGACCCGCATGGCCATGTCAGGAAGGCATTGGGGCTAGCCTATGCCCATCAATATCACATTGAGGATTTCTGGGCTGATTGCCAGGATGACAAAGAAGCACGTGCAAGGCACTACATGCGCATGACAGTACTATTCCTAAGGAGGGTGCAACCATTCCCGGTGTCAGACTAAGTCGAGGAAGACAAGTCCATAATCATGCATCTGAGGTACCCTACGGTTGCCAATCTACCAATACCGTCGATCGAGTGGGATGAATAGAAGGTCGATGACCTAGACACCATAACCCAGCCAATCTTAACTCATACTAGGGAGTGGATCGACGATCAGGTGGCTCATTTAAAGTGGAAAGGAGTAGTCCTGACCTATGAGGGGCTCAAAAGTGAGCTAAGTGCCATAGAGGATGTTGTTGCCACCACGTCAACTGACGGGACCTCCAAGTCTCCTCTCGTCACCAGATCCTAAAAAAGAAAAGGAATAGAGACCGCCCAGTCTCTAGACCCCAAGGCCCCTGCAAAGAAAGAAATGGGAGGCTCATCCCCCAAAAGGCTTAAACAGGCAGAAGGTGTGGAAGAATCCCAACCTCCATTGGCTCTCCTTGCCCCTCCTATTGCACTGCCCACCTCCCTAGCTACACTCGCTGCTTCCCCACCGGTAGTGGACATTTTTGTCCATCTTGCCCCTTTTCCTTTGGCTGAATTGGTAATAATTATTGACTCCTCTTCTGGTGTGACCACTCCCCTTTCCTCTACTGCCATGTCGCCAATCACATCGCTCCCCTTGGCAACCATAACATCGCCTATTCTCGTTGGCACTATGCCTGAGGCTCTTACAAGGCATATGCAAAACCTTCCCCTTGAGCTCTCCCAGATCTTGATGGATCCAACTCTCCAAGTAGCCCTCACCCAAGTCCTTGCAACGGATCAACCTTCACAACCACCAACAGGGCCACTAGCTATGCAAGCCACGATGCTAATCTCAAAGGAGTTGGAGGAGCGAGAGCAGGAAGCCTCGAAGTCTATCGTGGAGGAGGCTGATGAGTATCATGAGCACCCTGAGTACGAACACCAAACCATTGACAGGGTGGTTTATGAGGAGGAGACATGATTTTTTAAGAGTGGGGATGACGAGGGTGGCTCGAGTGCTAAGGAAATCATTCAGACCTTTGATGAGGACCTTGACGAAGAAATGACACAACAAGTGAAGAACGTTGGGACAGAGGCGGAAGGGTGACCACATGGTGAAGAAGGGCAGCCCCTAAAAGAACAACAAATAAAGGGCTTAACTGAGGTTGAAGCCCATGTTGTTAGAAGTCCCGAGACTGGGGATACTGAGGAGAAGAAAGAAGAAGAAACAACAAAAGAAGAAACTCCCATCCAACAATTATCCACCAAGCTGCCTATCAGGTGCCTATTGTTCTTCCACAACTCTGACAAAGAGGAAGAGGATGCCACCAAAGAGAAAGGAGATTCCCAAAAGGAAAAGGAAGCAAAAATCCTACCATTGACTGAGAAGGGTGAGGGTAGCCGTGATTCACCCAAGGGGAAGTCTGCTATGCCCGAATGGTTGGGGAGACAACTTGAGAAAATGACCCCTATGCTGAAGGACCCAAGGGCAAGGTTGGAGGCCATCTTGGCTCGAGCCCAAATCACAATGAAGAAGGAGAAGAAGCCCAAGGTCTGATCTAGAGTAATAATGGATGCTTCTGGCTCCAGAGCAGCACAAATTGCAATGCCCACAATTGGCTAGGTGGGGGTAAGTTATAACATCTCTACCATTGATTTGGGGAGTGCTACCAAGGAGCAGAAGGTTGAGCACCTTGAGGAGTCGGTGGCCACAATGGTGCACCTAATAAAATAGGATAAAATCTCAAAAGATAAACTCAAGGCACAGGTTGCTACCCTAACAGATTATATACAGCAATGGTCCTCGGTGGATGACCTACCCAGCACCTCCAGGGCCGCACCTCAGCTGCTTTCCAAAGAGAAGATTGAAAAAATGGAAAGAAGAAAGAACTTGGAGAAGACTACCGAGGACTGGTTCTGACAAGTCACATACGTCAGAAACATGGGAATCAACAGGGTTGTGCGAACAACCAACAAGTTCTTGGACTTGATACAATCTCTCAAGAGCACAAAGAAGCTCTGCACCAATTTCTCCGCAACCTACGACTCCACCTTCCCAAGGATTGAAGCTATTCTTCAAATGCCTGAAGCCACGTGGGAGGAGAAGCTTGCGTTTAAAAAGGAAGATCACTGGCTAATGGATGTCTGGCGCAGAGACTTCGACAACCGGAAGGGGAGGTTGGAGCAAATCTTGAGTAGGGTAGATCCTAATATGTGAGTGGATCAAGGAAATCTGGGAAAAATGTGCAAATGGATCCAGAGAAGATCAAACCTTGCTTCCAGGGGAAGATGAAGGACGGGATGGCTGGAGAAATCACAATGGAGTTCCTAAGTTTTGCTGCCCACGCCTTCGACCAATCAAAGCTGTTTAGGGAACAAGGCTCGAAATATGATGAAGATTGGAAAAGGCTGGAAGAAAATGCTAAGGAGTGGAGCTACTAGGTGTTGCGGTGTGAAATCTTCGAAATAGACAAGCTCTAGGCGGTCATCCTCAAATACATAGAGCACACAGCTTCCGAGGAGCAGAAGGACAACCTAGCCAAAGATGAAGACCTTCCTGAAGAGTAGCTACAACAAAAAATAGCAATTAGCTATAGGAAAGAAGAGCTACAGTGCCATCAACTAGAAGACGAAATAGAGAAGAGACAAGAATGTAATTTTAAATTGTAATCTATTTGGGGGTAGGTGAAATGCTATTTTGTAATGAATCTTGGCCACACAATGGGAATGAATCTTGGCCATTCATTTAACTTTTTGAAAAATATAAATAGGGAACTCCTCTTATTTGCAAAAGTGAGAGCTGAGTTGTTGTAAAGGCATGCTGCAGAAATTTATAAGAAAAAGCATCGACTTGGTGTATTTTCTTGGTTTCTCTCATTTTGCTTGATTCAGTCTCCAATGCTAGATGTTTGACTTAGATTCTATTGCTGTTTAGTTAGCTATCTTATTTCTTTGGATTGATCTTAGAAATGTTGTTGGGGGATCATGAAAATTCCTTCCTCGTTGATTATTCCTTTGTCCATACTTTTTGTTGTTTGCTGAAGGTAGATAGCTATGCAAAGTTAGCCTGGACTTGATTTCAAAGCTGGTCTAAACATTTATCTTTGATTCATGCATGTACATGGTGAATGAGGGATGAAAAATCTACAGACCTTAGAAGATAACACAATTTCCATGATATTGTGAAATCCCTGGTTAAGTGGGATATTGTTTTAAGAAATTGTCCATTGTAGGAACTCCATTGTCACTATTCATAGCTAGTTGCAGACTTAGGAACTTTTCCTCTCCCTCGCCTTTTTTCCCCTTTTTTTATGACTAACCTATGTTAAGGTTCATTGCACATTGTAAAGCCAAATCCAACAACTAATGGAGTCCAAGATTGTTGTTTGAACCTACAGCCAATGCATAATAGTTTTTATCTCAAGAACTCGATTTCAAGATCCAACTTCCATGCTTTGTGTCCTTGCTTTGTATTTCCTGTAAGCCACCTTGTGATTCCAGCAAATCACATCAAACTACTGAGGTATCTAAGCACTATCATCACCTGACATCCGAGAGACCTTGGGATAGTGTTTTGCAATTTGATTGTGGGAGATTGTCTTTCAAGAGAGGCAGTACACCTACACATTGCATGTGTTGAGAAGTGCATAAAAACACCATCAACACCCTCCAATCACAAACAATAGGAAAATGAAGAATAATTTGAAATAAGGAAATTTTGAAATTTAAAAAATTTCAAATGCTAAAAATAGTCAACAAATAAATGATCTCAAAACAAATTAGATGAAAACTCTGAATGGCGAAAGGAAGCATAACTTGAAGCCTCTTATACCATGTTGGTTTCAACCACCTCCCAGGAGCACAACTTGCAAATAAATCTTCATAGACAAGTGAAGCAACACAAGGATATTTTAAAAGAGATGAAAATATTGGGATGAGATATTTGACATAATGTACAATAGTGCCTTATAAAGGAAATATGCAAGTCGGTAAAAGAAATAACCAACAAAACTATATGTGCCTAACTATGCACCTAGGTAATCACTATCTAATAGTTTTTTGCTAAGTAAAACTTATGCATGGTAAATATCCTATTTACCCTAACAAAAAGGATGGATTTTTACTTGAAAGGTATTGTTAACATTAATAAGGTGATAATTATAGAAGCTAATCAAGATACTCATCAAACACTTGTTAAAGAAGGTATATGGTTAAAATAAAGCTAAAAAAGACACAATGTTCACAATCTAATACACATGTACATGTTGAAGTCAAGACAAAACCTATTGTGCAAGAAAGTGGTGATAAACCTTTTCGAAGTATCTAGTCATGTATACAAATAAATGGAGAATTTTTTTATATTTTAACATTCCATGATGATAATTATTTTAGCATTGGATAACAATGAATTGGATCAGCTCATGAAGATAGGATTGAAAGTTTTTGAAATCAACCATTCTTTGTCAACCAAAGTCAAAAAGGTGATCAACATAGAAGTAGGATGAAATTTTTCAAATTCAATGTCAAAATGAATAAGATCATGAAGTTGAATACAACATGAAAAATTGACCCTATGGTTGTCTTAACAAGAAATTTGAAGGCATTATTTTTCTAGAAGTTGAAAATTCTAGTTCTCATTAATTGTATAACAAGAAAATAATTACTAATAATCACATGTTGACTTCCAACAATAGTGTGGAAACGGAAAAAGTACACCTTTTCCTTGCTTGATTTGACAATAATTAATGATAAATTGGACTTGATATCACCTTGATCTAGTGTTGTGATGATTTTTACACATCCACATTAGGTTTTGGGCCCTTCTTAGGTGAATAAAGTTAAATTTTCCCTAATTTAATGTTGTAAAGTGTATTTATACCTTCACATTAAATTTAGGAGGCTTGTAAATTAAGTGAACCTAATCTAGTGTTGTAGTATGTTCTACACATTCACATTGGATTTAAGGCCCTTTTTAGCTAAATAGACCTATTTTTGCCTTAATTTAGTGTTGTAAAGTGTATTTATTTACACTTTCACATTGTATTTTGGATCCTATTACATTTATGACCTTAATATCATCATTAATAGGCCCCTAAGACCCTATATTATGCATCCCAAGGCATATTTCAAACAAAAACCCAACAATATCAACATATAAACTTAATTTACACACTCACCGACACTTTAGCAATCAAAATAGGTCTTGTGAGACCCATTCACCACTTTGGGTGAATGAGTCCCATCTAGGTGGAACCCATTCACCCAACTTGGTGAATGAGTCCCATTTGGCCTATTTTCAAGGTTTTGAGTAGGAAAAATTGAGTTTTAAGTTAAAATTTTATGTATGTCAACCTTTGGGATCTAATAAGGATGTTAGATGGATTGCCTATATAAATGAGCTTTCAAACCATTATTTCAAAAAAAAGGCCTAGATGATATCAAGTCAAGCACTCAAGAGTTAAGCATTCCAAGACTTTACAAGATCATCAAGATAGCAAATTATTCAAGATCATTTCTAAGGAATTCAAGGGTATATTCTTCATCAATTGTTGCAATAATTCAAGACCAATCATTGTGTCAATGATATAAAGCATCCAACATGTCATTGATCTAGTGTTGTGATGTAGCATTGATGATCTGAGATCAAGCATTTTTCTACTCCTATTGTCAATATCAAGATCTACCTCCATCGCCATTTCATGTCAAGAGTTAAAAATTTACAAGACATTATTTACAAGGCATCATTCAAGGTATCATTGTCCATGATTCATTCCCTTTGTTTCATGTTTCATGCCTTCATTTCACTGTCTGATCATTTGGTTTAATTACCTACAAGGGGTTTGACCAAGGCAAACCACTATTCCCTAACAATCAACACGTTTTCTCTCTCTTTGCATAATTGTAGATCTATGTTATTTGAAGACTTGAAGGATCATTTAAGATTAGGTTACACTTTTGGAGAAAGTTGTTGGAGTTGTCTCCTCATTTGCAAGGTCATAATCTTCACCAAAAAGTCATCTATAGGTTCGAAATTGGGGTTTCATATCTAGAAACAAAGAGGAACAAAAGAGTAGACCATGAATACTAGATTCAAATTTTAAAGCTATATAAAACCATAAGTAGACTCATTTGTCACTTCTAGTGAATGAGTCACAATTTAGGTCAACTTTGATAATTTTGCAATTTTAGATACCCTTTTGCCAGAAACCTATTTTTGTACAAAAATCGAGATCTAGGACTAATTCACCTAGAATGGTGAATGATTCCTAGTAGGCCAAAATTTTAGGATTTGCAAAATTTCCAATCTTCATTCAAGCCTCTGAATTTCTAGGTGCACACTTATAATTTTACAACTTTCTATTGTGATTTATTTGCATTTATAGGTCATTTATTCATGTTTCATGCATCATTAGGTTTCTTCATTAGATCTTGCATTTCATTTGTCTTTCAAAGCCCTATCTTGGTGGTGAAATCCTCATTAATTCATAATTAGACCCCAGGGAAACCCTATTGCAATATCTCTTTCTCCCTTTCCTACTTGAGGTTGAGATCTCTAGGGTTATCCTTGAGTGGAATAGCTAAAAGTGGGTGTGCTCTATGTCCTAAGCCATATGATAACACTCATCCCACATTTTCAACAATTCCATTTTGGTTTACCTACATTTAGAACATCATAATTCTGATTTGGATTCCATCATCATCCTAGATCTAGCTCACATTGACTTTGCATTAGGGTTTACATTAGTTAATTGGCATCTAGGGTTTCTAAATTTTTTCCTTAGTGAAAGTGCATATAGGTTTCTTTTTTTCATCTCAAATAATTAAAAACCATCTAAAAACTACATTTTCACTTAGGTTACACATCATACAAACTAAAAAGTATAAAATCCAATTGAAATTTTTAAAAAATTTTGAAAAAAAAACCCATTGGGACTCATTCACCACCTTGAGTGAATCAGTCATAGTGCATATTTGAAACTACCTTTTACAACATTTAAAACCTTGTTTTTGCACTTTTTTTTGCTGCCATTGATTATCTGTTTCGGTGGGTTGACTTTCTATTTCATGAATTTTACTAAATCTTTCTTAAATTGGTCCATTTCATGCATTGCTCAATTCCAAAGTTGCATTTGTTGGTGTAATTAATTATTAATTACACTTAGCATAAGTTTACTTAGGATTTATTTGATTCCTAAGATATAGCATCTTTTATTTATCTTATCGAGCTATCTTGTTGCTCAAGATAAGATTAGGTTTAGGTATCTTTGCTTTTATAAATCAAATCATATCTTGTAATTAATTGAATTCTCGAATAATTAATGTTGCACATCCTTTTGCAACCTCTGTACTTTTTTTGATTTTCTCTTCTGTGGAAGGTTATTCTAGTTTGCAAATCTGATCATGGGTTTCTAACATGGTATCAGATTGGCATAGCAACTATATCCATGATGAGATCCCTCTCCACTAGAAGTACGTGCTTTTGGTGTGACGGAAAATTTAACATGGTATCAGAGCACAGGTCATCGGTTCGAGTCCCTCAAGCCCTCGACCCTTCATCCGCGTAAGCTTGGCTTATCGATGTGGTACGTAGTGGGTGCAAATCCCACATGGTACGTGGTTGTATCTGACTCCATCATGTGGGGGGGTGTTGGCGTAGCGAATATATCCATGATGAGATCCCTCTCCACTGGAAGTACGTGCTTTTGGTGTGACAGAAAATTTAACATGTTAAAATCCGTAAAACAGATTATAACCCAGAATCAATTGAAAGAGTTAGAAACATATACTGTAAATGAAAAAGCAATTGAAATAGCATAACAATGATACCAATAGATTGATGTGAAATGCTCGAATGGAAAAATAGCATCAGATAACTATCTACAATATCGAATGAAAATACAAGCTAGGTAGCATGCTTATATAGACTAGAGAGAGGGAAGAGGTGGCAACACTGACCAATGAGGAGCAACCATCTATCGGATTAAAGATAACAAAGTATCTTCCCAAGATAGATAATGGATGCTAACATGTAGGAAGGTGACACCTCATAATCCTATCACTTAATTAAACGTGCTTTATTAACCTAAGCAAGCTTAAATAAATGTGTAGGAAAAACCTTATAATAAGGAATAAAAACCTACACTAACACCCCCCCTTAAGCATAGCTTAGGTGGGTATAGAGATGGGTCCCAACAAATCAAGCCTAATGAGGTACCCATGTACAATGAAATCCCCCCCCCCCAAAGGAGTAGTGCCCCCCACACAAAAGAGAGTATGCCCCCCCCAGAATAGAGAGAGAAAGAAAGAAGTAGCTAAGAAGCCCCCCAAAAGGAGGACACCTGCCACACCCCAAGCAAAGATCGCAAATGAATGAACTTGCTCTCAGTGAAGGGTTTGGTGAAGATGTCAGCTATCTACTCTGATGTCGAACAGTACTGAAGATCAAGAACCTGCTCATGAATCAGCTCCCGAATGTAGTGCATGTGAATCTCAATGTGTTTGGTCCGCTGATGATGGACTGGATTGCGAGAGATCTGAATAGCACTCTGGTTGTCACAAAAGATGATTGTAGGCTTCCGAAAGGAAATGCCAAACTCAATGAGAATGTGTTGAAGCCAAATGGCCTCAGTAGCAGCATTAACTGCTCCTCGATACTCAGCCTCTGTAGATGAAAGAGCAATAGTAGACTGCTTCTTGCTCGACCAAGAGAGAAGCAATACCCTAAAGTAGACTTGCGATCCTGAGAATCACCTGCCCAATCTGAATCTATGTATCCCACTAAGTCAATATCCATGCCTGCTACAAAATGAATCCCATAACTATGAGTGCCCTGTACATAGTGAAGAATCCGCTTAGCTGCTTTCCAATGCAGCCCATGTGGCTCTTGCATGAACCTAGAGACCAGGCCCACTGCATAAGAAATATCAGGCCTCGTGTGAGTCAAGTATATGAGACTCCCAACCAATTGGCGATACAAGGTAGCATCTACCAACTTAGGTGAAGCACAAGAAGCCTCAAGTTTGACCCCTGATAGAAATGGAGTTGGTGCAGGCTTACAATCAGCCATGCGAAATCGAGAGAGCATATCAAGAGCATACTTGGGCTGAGAAAGAAAGATACCAGCCGAAGACTGTGTAATCTCAATGCCCAAGAAATAGTGAAGAAGACCCAAGTCAGACATCAGAAAATGATCATGAAGGGCAGTTTTCACTGCCTTGATGGTGGATGAGGAACTCCTTGTAATCAGCAAGTCATCAACATAGAGAACAAGGAAAGTGAGAGTATCATCCTGCTGCAAAATGTAGACATTCGGATCAGAATGGCACCGAGTGAACCTAACTGATAGAAGAAAGGAGTCCATCTTGGCATACCAGGCTCGTGGGGCCTGTTTAAGACCATAGAGAGACTTCCGAAGTTGGCAAACAAGTGAAGGATCCTGGATGAACCCCTGTGGCTGCTCCATATATATCTCCTCCTGAAGGTCACCGTGAAGAAAGGCACTCTTCACATCCATCTGATGAATGTCCCAGCGATGGGCTGCAGCAATGGCAAGGACAAGTCGATTGAAGTCATCTTGGCAACCGGTGCAAAAGTCTCAGAGTAGTCAATCCCAGGAACTTGGGAGAATCCTTTTGCGACCAAGCGAGCCTTATGTTTTTCAACTGACCCATCTATAGCAAATTTTGTTCGATAGACCCACTTGCATCGAACAAGTTTTCTTCCCTTAGGAAGTGGGACTAAATCCCAAGTATGGTTCCTTTCCAAGGAACTGAACTCTTCCTGCATAGCAGCATCCCACTCGGGGACACCAGAAGCTTCCCTAAAGAATTGTGGATCAGAAGCTGAAGCAAAGAAGAGATGAGGAGCCTGCTCGAACTGTGACCTTGTTCATCTCGCATCTGAAGGATCACCAACCCAATCACCTGCTGACTCCAAAGTCTGACGAGCCCAAAGAGGCCCAGTGGCAGGAGAATTTGGAGGAGAATCATCATCCTCTAAATGATGACTAAGAGAGGAGGAAGATGAACCCTCATCATCACCATCTAAAGTGGAGGAAGAAGACTCCTTAGGAGGATTTTGATCCTCAGAAGAACTATCATCATGAAGTTGCAGTGTCTCCATGGGAATGAAGGATGGAGAAGTGGTAGAAGAAGTATCTTCCTCAAACTGAACACTCCTCTCAATGAAGAGCTCATGTGTGGTAGGGTGGAGTAGCCTGTAGCCTTTGACACCATCTGGATAGCCAACAAATATGCAAGGCCTACTCTGCGGATCCATTACCTCACGTTTCTCTGCTGGAATGTGGGCCCATGCAGGAGACCCAAACACTCAGAAGTGCTTGACTGTGGGTTTTCGACCGGTCCAAGCTTGAAAAGGAGTTACCCCCTTCACAGCTCGGTGAGGAACCCGGTTCTGGATATAACATGCACAGTTGATGGCCTCTGCCCAATACTGAGGTGCCAATGATTTGGAGTGGATCATGCAATTGGCCATTTCCTTTAATGACCGATTATTTCGTTCTGCAACTCCATTTTGTTGTGGACTGTAGGGAACTGTGTGCTGAAGATTAATACCCTATGAGGCACAAAACTACTCAAACCTTTGGTTGACATATTCCCCGCCATTATCGGTGCACAAAACCTTGACAACCTTCCCAGATTGTTTCTCTGCAAAAGCTTTAAATTCTTGAAAGGACTCAAAGACTTCAAACTTTTTTTTGAGAAAATATACAAAGGTGTATCCGGAAAGATCATCAATGAAGGTCAATACATATCTAGCTCTACTGAATGAAGGATGCTGAAATGGACCAGCCAGATCACTATGTACTAACTCCAAGAGCTGTGTGGCTCACCATGCTTTTCCTTTGTCAAATTTTTCTTCAAGATGCTTGCCAAGAATGCAACCTTGACAAACTCCATTAGAGAATCAAATAGAAGGCAACCCTGTAACCATGTCATGCTGACTGAGCTGCTACAAGTAGCGGTAATTCAAGTGCCCAAACCGCTGATTCCACAAATGACTCACCTCATCTGAGTGAGTGAGAAATGTCAGTGAAGGAAAATTAGGAACAAAATGAGAAAAGTGATAGAGCCGAGAATGGTTATCAACTTTTCCTATAGCAACTGTAGACCCATTGTGCAGATCACTAATAACCACAAAATCAGGTGTAAATTCAAATCTCTCGCCAGAACCTGTATGGGTGATCTGGTAGATAGATAGGAGATTAGTTGACAAAGAAGGCACACAAAGAACATCATGGAATGTCCCATCGCCAATGTCAACAGACCCTCTCCCAAGAACTTCTTCTAGTGTATCATTACCCATAAGAATATCAAGCACAGAGCATGACTCCAAGGATGATAAGCTTTCCTTTCTATTGGCCATGTGGTGAGAAGCACCTGAGTCAATTACCCAAGAATCTGGTTGAGAAGCTCTTGCAACTAAGGCCTTTCCCTTTCCTTTCCCCTTACTCTTTTTTGTGTTCTTTGAAGACCCTTCTGATGAGACTTGTTTGACAGAATCAGGCATCTGGATATTGTTCTTCTCAAGAAGATGTGATAGGTGATCAATCTGTTTCTTCAAGCACTTATGTTCATCATGACCAAGTTTCTTGCAATAAGAACACTAAATTTTCTCCTTCTTAGGCTTGTCGCCTTTTGAAGAAGAGGCATTATTCATTGCTTTAGAAGCAATTGATGTTTGTTCTTGCTTCTTTTCTTCTTGGTTCTTTTATTTCTTATCTTTCTTAGCAACCCCCTTCTGATCTTTAGTTCCCTGATTTGCAGTCAAGGAATGAGATTTAGAGGGCTTAATTGTACCCATTTGAACCAATTTGTCTTGCTCCTTAGTGAGTTCATTAGCAAAATCATCTAAAGAAGGCATCTTATATGTGGTTCCCAAGGAACTTTTTGTGGCATAGAATGTAGAAACAAACACAGAGTAGTTAGGACCAGGTTTGGAAAGAATGCTAAGACTCAATTGTCTTTCTTTTCTATCCCACACTGTTTCAACTGCAATCTTAAAGCCTTTATTTTTGTGAAGAAATCCTAAATTGTATCAAAATTACATGGATTTAACCGTATCAACTCATTCTCCAATAAATGTCCTCTTAGTTCATCTTGTGCACCAAAGAGTTTTTCTAAAGTAGTCCATACATCATTTGGTGTTGTAGAAGACTCAATATGAAAAAGTAAATCTAGAGATACAGACATACATAGAGTTCCAAAAGCTTCATCAAGTTTGTTAAACCATTTAGGCTTTTCTGTAATTAGAGATGGTTCAGTTTTAATACCTATTGTTACTTGAAACAATCCTAACTTCTTAAGTTGTATAGTCATCTTGGACTTCCACTCATAGTATTTGTAGGGTGTGAGTATAGGTACAATTAATTGATCCATTTTAATGGAGAATTAGATTGTTGTTATTTGTGAGGAAAGAAAAGATGCACGAACACACAAGACACCCCCCCTTTTTCACTCAATCAAAGAACCCCCCCAAGAAAATTTGATTTGAAACTTTATATTCAGTGCATTTACAATTACCATTAGCAAGAAATACTGAGTGGACTTGATCTCAATGCTATTACAGATCCTCAAAAGGAGCATATGTTGAAAATACAACTTGGGAAAAATACCCAATAAAATAAACAACACCACTGCAAGCTACACAAAAAAAAATCACTTTCAAAAGAAGAATCACCTCGATCTGAGGTTTTATGCAAAAGTTATGCCTTTTCGAAGTTTCCAAAATGAGGACTATGCAGTGTCACGACTGAGAATCTGTAATTTCTGGAAAATCTCTGCATCCAAATCAAAAAATGACTACACTATTGCATAGAGCATGAAAAAATAGCCAAGATCAAAAAAACTTTCGTGAGAAATGGAGTCCGTATGAGCAAGAACGAAGCTTTTAAAAACTGTCTTCAAATCTGAAACTGCCAATGGAGAGGGGTACGACTGAAGCTTTCTAAGTTCGATTCTGCAAAATATATAAGCTTCATGCAAAAAATAAAAGATACCCAGATGGTTTTTTGATGCGGTGAACAAAACCCAGAAGGCGTTTTTCCTGATTAGGTACAAAATATGTAGATCTAATGTAAACTAGTCGCCTTTAGCAACAAAAAATGACTCCAGCAACCAAAAAATGGCATGCAAAGGATGTATCAGCTGCCTAAGATAAGCAAAGGCATGTTGCAACCTGCAATACTGATTGAAACACAAAATATGCAAGTCGATTGATAGAAACAAGATTTTTGAATCTTCATAAATCCTTTATGATACTCCAGATCTTCAAAAATAATGCAAGAGAAGAGAATACATGATTTTACAAGATCTCTACAAAGAATCTAACCTTACAAAACTTGCTCTGATACCATGTTAAAATCCGTAAAACAAATTATAACCCTGAATCAATTGAAAGAGTTAGAAACATATACTATAAATGCAAAAGCAATTGAAACAACATAACAATGATACCAAGAGATTGATGTGAAATGATCGAATGGAAAAATAGCATCAGATAACTATCTCCAATATGGAATGAAAATACAAGCTAGGTAGCATGCTTATATAGACTAGAGAGAGGGAAGAGGTGGCAACACCAACCAATGAGGAGCAACCATCTATCAGATTAAAGATAACAAAGTATCTTCCCAAGATAGATAATGGATGCTAACATGTAGGAAGGTGACACCTCATAATCCTATCATCTAATTAAACATGCTTTATTAACCTAAGCAAGCGTAAATAAATGTGTAAGAAAAACCTTATAATAAGGAATAAAAAACCTACACTAACAACATTTACAACATTTCACTTTCATATTATTGCAAAGTGTAATTAAAAACATTGCCTTGTTTCAAATCTGAAAATTACATTTAACCATTTCACTTTAGGTCATAGAATTGCACTTTATTTACTTTTCCATAATAGCATGTTTTCTTTCAAGAGATGTGGCTTTGATATGGTTAAAAAAGGATTGCATAAGTACAACATCCCCTCTGATGAGTTCAATTTATAGTGCAACAATGAGGTCATTAAGAAGCATATTAGACACCTTCTACTATATTTCATAGTTATGAGAACATCTTAGAGCAAGCAGATGAAACCATTGACACAATCCTTAATATTGCATTGCCTATTGATGAGGATGGTATGATACAAGAAGATACAGGAATAGAAAATCATGAAAACCATAATTGTTCTTATCCCAATACCTCTCCTACTAGTGATGAAGGTATCTTGGTGAAAGAAGATACAATCATTGAGGATCATGAAAGTCTTGATTTTATCTCTCCTCCTCCCCCTTTGGAAGATATTAGAAAACAAGAAGATGAGATCATAGAAACATTTCTAAACATCACCTTACCTAGTCTCCATTCATCCCTTTCTTGTGAGAATGTTTTAGCAAAAGAGGATGATATCATAGGTATCCATGACAATAAATTTTTTCCTTCTTCTAATATCCCTCCTCAATGTGAAGAGGATAGGTTGGTGTTAGAAGATGCACCTATTGAGAGTAATGATAATCTTGTTCCTCCCTTCCCTAATTCTCCTACCATTTGGAAAGATCTATTTGGTAAGCATGAAAATCATAGTTGTCCTTCTCTTGATGGCTCCCCTTCTTGTGATGAAGCTACTTTACAAAATATAACCATGGAATGTGACGAACATTTTACGAACTCTCCTAAAAGAGTAGATAGTATGACACAATAGAAT
The DNA here is from genome assembly GCA_007258455.2 of Sequoia sempervirens. Lineage (NCBI taxonomy): Eukaryota > Viridiplantae > Streptophyta > Pinopsida > Cupressales > Cupressaceae > Sequoia > Sequoia sempervirens. Next base: position 349,095,758 of record VDFB02000017.1, on the reverse strand, counting down.
GAGACCTTAGAGAAAGAGGATGAAGTCATGGACAATAAAATAGAGAATTCTCCTAATATCCCACAATTGATAAACAATACAATCTAACCATAGATAACTCCCTCACTTGTGATGAAGTCATTTTAGAAGAACTAAACTTTGAATGTCATGAACATCTAGCTTGTAGTTATCCTAAAATATCTCCTAGGGAGGATATCATGGTGCAAGGAAAGGATAACATTTACAATAATGATATATAGTGTCCTTAGATGCAGATGGCGAAGTAACACTAGATTGTCACTCACTAAGGGATGTTAATTTTATTCAACCTCAACTCATCCTTTACCCACCTTCACACAAACCTCAAACTTAAAACAAAGCCGAAAGTATCCTTTACCCACCTAAGACTAATGTTTTGCAGCAATTGATTCATAATATCATTGCTCATACATATAACACTAGCAACAATCCACAACCAAAAGAAACACCTTCAACACCCCTCCCATTTCCTAACCCTATCTTGCTTGACCCTCCTTGTTTGCCTCCACAAAGTGGAAAGAAGTGTGATCTTGTTGAACAAATAAAGAATACTCTTGCTAAGATATGCTTATGGGACCTTATGCAAGCCTCCCCTCATTATCACAATATAATTCAACATACTTTACAAAAATTTCCTATCCCTTATAATGTGCAACTGAATGATATAGCAGCCATGATTCAAGGAATAAATGCTGACATTGTTTTCCACCAAAGTGAGCTTCCTCCTTTGCAACTACAAAAACAATGTGATGCTTTCATGACAATAGAAAAATATAATAGAACATGAATAAAAAGAACCCTTATCGACAATTGCCCCACTCTTAAAGTATGTAGCGTAAACCTTCTATATAGGCTTGGTGTCGATAAATAAAAAATTCAGCCTGATTCTTTATCTATTTGTGTATTTTACATGTAGGAAAAAACTATTGTGTGTGATCACTTTACCTATTAAAGTGGGAAATACCACATTAGAAACACCAATCCATGTTATACCTTGTGACATGTCATACAATCTTCTTTTATGAAGGCTATGGATTTGTGCAATGAATAGGTTGTCTTCTACTCTACATCACAAAATGAAGTATGTCTACAACAAAAAAGTGCACATTCTCAAAGCTAATCCTGAACCAAATAGTTGTTTGAACATTGAAAAAGATAAAGAAAATTCTTTGAAAAAATTGACATCAACTACACAAGTAGAACCTGTGCAACACAAAGATAAAGAAGAACACCTTGAAGAAGTCACGAAGCTATTAGAAGATTATTGGGGTTCCTTAGATTTCACACCAACATTCATGGGAGAATAAAAGATCATAGGAAAAGACTCTAAAAAGGGAAAATAAATAGCTATAATTTCAACAAAAAATTTAGAAGACCCTTTGAAAACATCCACCTGAACCACTTTAGAATAAAAGACAAAAAATTACAAAACAAAATTTGTTGAGATAGACTAGATAAAAAACCACCTAATCCAAAAGTGATGAAAATATTTATGGAAAAGGTTATGAACTTATGAAGCAACATGGTTATATTGGAAAAGGATGTGATGCTCAAGAACAAGGTATTTGTGTCCCTAGATAGAGCTTAACACACAAGAAACAACTCATGGTCTTGGTTATTTTCCTTTCATAGAAATAAAACCATTAAAAAAATTTCACTTAATATCAACACTCTCACAAAAGATTCCTCTTATCCAACTCTAATAGTAATGCATCCAAATTGATAGACACTAGTGGTTTTGATCATTATTCTTCAAAAACAATGAAAGAAACAAAGAAATATTCGCTTAATGTCAATGTCATCATGCAAAATAGTAATGATCTGAGTTTTTTAGATTTTACACCTTCCTTTAAAGAAGAGTGTAAAATATTGCAATCTAAAGAGTCTTGCATAGGTATGACACCTTCTACTAAGCAAGAGATATCTTTGTTACAAAATAAAGGAACATCTTCTACTTTGGATCAAGAAGGTACTTTGTCAAAAATCCTCCAAGATTGTTTGATATCCCTCCCTCCAAGAACATGAAATAAATTTTACTACAAACATTCATTTTGCACATATCACAGAGTTCATGGTCATTCTACTAATGAATGTAAGGCTCTAACTAAAAAAAATCAACATCTTAAGGACCTTGGTTCTTTTCCTTGTGTTGAAGCACCTAGTTCCTATAATTGAAACTTATTTTCATCTTATTCGACTCATCTTTGTTATGTACTAAGTGGGGGAAAGGGCTTAGGTAGCCTTGTCCTCGTATGTCACTTTCCATTGTCTCTTTTGGCTAGTTGATCGCCTTTCATGTACATATAAGATCAAGCTTGGGATGTGGATGATATTCCTTAAGTTGAATCACATGTGACTTATTCATGTCGTAGCTTATTGGAAACATATGACTTGACATAGGGATTTCTGAATAAGCTCTCATGTTTTCTTCTACTTTAAAGCAATTATTCACAACAATGGTGTTAGAAAATGCTTTAAAGTGGGGGCATACATTGAGAATCATGTTTCACTGTGTGATTTTCTTTCTTCTTGTGATGCGTCCTTTTCTTAGTGGTGCTACTGGGTTTGATTCCCTCTAAGAGTGTGATATTTCTTTGACTTGTCCTCTCTGGGATACATTAGACACAATTTCCCTCAGAAGAGACCTTGCATGAGCTAATAAAAATCCCTTTGAAAAAACCATACACTATTTTTCATTTACAATGTTTATGAGTTTCAAGCATACAAAGTTTTGCTTACCCCATGAAGCTTGAAGTTCGTTGTTGCATGGTGATTTATCAAAGTTATCAAGAGGTATAAATTTGGTATGGTTTGATGGGAAGTTGAATAGGGGCATGACTTTCCCTTAGCCACTCGTGTGTGTGTGAGCACATATTGGTTGTATGTGTCCCACTTTCTTGGATTACTCATCCAATGAATAGCCTAAAGTTCCATTGCCTTAGAGTGAGCATGCATTTTTGGACAAACAACTTAGATCTTATCTACATCATGTTGGAAAAATGGTTGAAGCTTGATCCACCTCATTTTTATTTTTGTTGATTGACATTGTAATATCTTGTTTTGCTACATATCATACACCTTGTGCGTGTCCTTTTTGTGCTTATATCGGCTTGACGTAGGATCTTGGATCTTGGGGGCTTGACCATCTCCTTGATCTTTTTTATCCTAGACCATCTGCATAAGTACACTTGGACCCCTCTTGAATGTCTAGTTTCATGTGAGTTTGAAGCAAGTTCATCCTCTCACTAAAGTGGGGGCTAAATGCAACAATGCAAAAAGTACACCTCTTCCTTGCTTGATTTGGGAATAATTAATGATGAATTGGATTTGATATCATCTTGATCTAGTGTTGTGATGAGTTTTACATATCCACATTAAGTTTTGGGCCCTTCTAAGCTAAATAAACATAACTTTTCCCTAATTTAATGTTGTAAAGTGTATTTATTTACATCTTCACATTAAATCTAGGATGCTTGTAAATTAAGTGGACCTAATCTACTATTGTAATGTGTTCTACACATTCACATTGGATTTAAGGCCATTTTTAGCTAAATAGAGCCATTTTTTCCTTAATTTAGTATTGTAAAGTGTATTTATTTACACTTTCACATTGGATTTTGGGCCCTATTACATTTTCTTCCTTAATATCATCATTAATAGGCCCCTAAGACCATATATTGTGCATCCCAAGACATATTTCAATTAAAAACCCGACAATAAATATTTAAACTTAATTTACACACTCCCCGACACTTTAGCAATCAAGATAGACCCTCTGGGACCCATTCACTAATTTGGGTGAATGAGTCCCATCTAGGTGGGACCCATTGGCCCAGCTTGGTGAATGAGTCCCATTTGGCCTATTTTCAAGGTTTTGAGTGGGAAAAAACTGGTCTTAAGTTCAAATTTCATGTATGTCAGCCTTTGGGATCTAATACACAGGATCTTAGATGGATTGCCTATATAAATGAGCTTTCAAACCATTATTTGAAAAAAAAATCCTACATGATATCAAGTCAAGCACTCAAGATTTAAGCATTCCAAGACTTTACAAGATCATCAAGATAGCATTCAAGATCATTTTTAAGGCATTCAAGGGAGATTCTTCATCAAATTTTGCAACCATTCAAGATCCATCATCATTTCAAGGATGTTAAGCATCAAGCATGCTATTGAGCTAGTGTTGCGACATAGAATTGAAGATCCAAGATCAAGCATTGTTCTACTCCTGTTGTCAAGATCAAGATCTACCTCCTTCATGGCCATTTCATGTTGAGTTGCAGATTTACAAGACATCATTTACAAGGCATTATTAAAGGTATCATTTTCCATGATTCATGTCCTTTGTTCCATGTTTCATGCCTTCATTTCATTATCTCATCATTTGGTTTAATTACCTACAAGGGGTTTGACCAAGGAAAACCCCTATTCTCTAACAATCAACACTTTTTATCTCTCTTTATGTAATTCCATATCTAGGTGCTTTGAAGACTTGAAGGATCGTTGAAGATTAGGTTACAATATTGGAGAAAGTTATTGGAGCTGTCTCCCCATTTGCAAGGTCATAATCTTCACCAAAAAGTCATCTACAGGTCCGACATCAAGGTTTTAGATCCATAAAGAAAGAGGAATAGAAAGAGCAGACCTTGAAGACTAGATTCAAATTTTAAAGCTCCAAAAAACCCCGACTGGAATCATTCACCACTTTTGGAAAATGAGTCCTAGTTTAGGTCAATTTTGAGATTTTTGTAGTTTTGAATACCCTTTTCCCATAAACCTATTTTTGTACAAAAATCTAGACTTGGGACTGATTCACCCATAATGGAAAATGAGTCCTAGTAGGAAAAAAATTTAGAATTTTCAAAATTTCAAATCTTCATTCAAGCCTCTATGAGTTTCCAAGTGCACACTTATGATTTTACAACTTTATGTTCTGATTTATTTGCATTTATAGGCCATTTATTCAAGTTCCATGCATCATTAGGTGTTGTCATTAGATCTTGCATTCTGTTTGTCTTTCCAAGCCCTAGCTTGGTGGTGAACCCATCACTAATTCATAATCAGACCCTAGGACATCTCTATTGCAAGATCTCTTTGTGTACTTGAGTTTGAGATATCTAGGGTTATCCTTGAGTGGAATAGATGAAAGCGGTTGTGCTCCATGTCCTAAGCCACACAATAGCACTCATCCCCCATTTTGAACAATTTCAAATAGAATATAGGTAAGTAATATATATTTTACCATTGAAATAAAAAATGAAGATGATATTTCTAGTGAAATTAACCCAATGTTAGATTCACATTCTTTCAATGAGGATAAAAAGATTGATGAAATTTTAAATTTTGACATTCTTGATGATTTAAATGTGAAATATGTGATAGATTAAAACCTCTTATGATCTCATATGTTTGATGTTAAGTTTAAGAAGTTGAATGGTCTAATAGAAGATATAAATCAACAAGGAAAGGCTCATAGAATGATATATTTTTGGACTAATTATGATCGAGTTGTTGGAAAGACCTTATCTCAATTTAATGATATAATTTATAAGTATGAAATTAAGAGTGAACAACAACTAGGTGAGTGTAATTTCATGGAAAGAAAAGTATATTTCAACCTATTTAGTGAAAAATGAATTGAACAATGAAGAATAATGTCATCCATAATTCAAATAAGTGAGTAGCAATCTAATTTTTTAGAGATAAATGATCAAATACATGAATATAGCAACATATTACTCTATAATAACAAATCATATTAAACATATACTATAATATGATACAAATTGGAATTTTCAAAGAGTGAAGTAAATTAAGATAAAACATTGGTATAGGAAGAAATCATAAACATATATCAAGTTACACAAGTAGAAGGAGTTATATTATTTAGATAATATTTATTCATTGTATTTGACTAATTTTTGTATAGAAGATTCATGTATATCATGCTTTGATGACTCAAATATTTCTAATATCTATAATGATGACAATATTCACTTCATTAATGCTAGTATATGGGACAATAATAATTTCAATAGGTTTTTGGCATGATATTAGTTTGACTTTGTGGAAGCTACAAATAGCTAGTTTGAATATATAGGTAGAATTGAGGTCCCTCCACAATAACCTCTCTCAATTCTCATAAACATGAAAATATGTAATGGTATAGTAATGGATGGAGGGTTCGGAAGGGACTATCCAACTGTGCAACTTAGAGTCAACACAATGAAAACAACACAAGAAATTACACAGCAAACAAAGAAATTTATTAATTCACAACTTGCAATCTCGCATGCTTCTTATGCCTCATGTGTGAAACAACTAGGAATCACATGCCTAGACTACAAGGGCATTACAATATTACAACTAGCATAATTATCTTACTACAAGCCCACAATGGGGTAATGTGAAAATTCCTAAACTTAGATTATGAAATCCTAACTAACTAAAACAAAGAAAAATGGGTGGAAGAGGTTCCAAGATGGATTAACCAAATTGTTGCACCTATCTTTCTTGTTTCACTCAATTATGAGGGTTACAATGCATAAACGAATATAAGAAAAAAAAACCTAATTGATAAACCAATAAAAAATGCAAGTTTTAAGAGGGCAAAAGGTTGTGTACATGTTGCAAAAAGTGATTTTTTGGGCCTCACTAAGGACTCATTCGCCTAATGGAAAATGGGTCCTACCTAGGGTTCTGGAAAATAAATTTATAGGTTATTTTCTTCAATGTCTTTACTCCCAGATCATAGTCAGAGACCATTGCAAATCCAAAATTAAGTCTTGTAGCTTAGTTTATGTGATCTTGCAAGAAAGGTGACAACTTTTCAACAACTTTTCAACTTTCTTGGATTTTGCAACTTTTTCTCTCAAATTGATCTTCAACCTAAAACCTATAATCACACATCCAAGGAGAAGAAAAATGTTGTTTTCTTAGGGAATAGGGGTTTTCCTTAGTAAGAAACCATTTTGGTAATTAAACCTTGAAGTGAAACAATGCATAAAGGAATGATGAATTAGAAACAATATGTAACAACTCACCAAACCTTGTTGAAACCTTGGATTGCAAATCTGAAAATTAGCTTGAAGTGGACTCAATGAGTGTAGATATTGATCATGAACTTGTCATAAGATAATGGCGTTTAACACTTGAACTTGATCACTAATGCTACATCATCACATTAACTTAACAACATGCATGGATTTGGCATGATGATTGATATCTTGATTTATGCAATAATCTTCAATAAATATACCTTTTAATACCTTAGAAATGTTCTTGTGAATGCTCTTGATCTCCTAAACTTTCTATTATGCTTAAAGACTTAAAATTTCTATGTGAGACTAAGTGAAATAGCCTTGTATTTATGCATAACTTACTCTTAATTCCCAAAATTCAAATAACACAAGCCAACATCAAATCTAGGATTTGAAATCATTAAAATACTCCCTAAAACATATCCCAAGGGGGATCCCTAGGGTTAATTGAGGACCCATTCGCCATGTGGAGAATGGGTCCCAACTTACTTAGCTAGGACATACTTTGGGGATTGTGAAAGTTTATGTGGAAATAGGGTCCTAGGACCTAGTGAGGACCCATTTTCTAAGTAGTGAATGGGTCATAGGTCACTAACCTAGGACACACCTTCAAAAATTAATTGTTATGTAATATCATTTATAAATTTTGGGCTTTATCCCTTAGAATCTATAACTAATTAGGCTTGGATTTGAATTAAAGGGGCCAATTAAACTCAATTGAGCTCAATTAATGAATAAAGCCCTAAATTAGTGTGAAAGTGTAAATATACACTTTACAAAACCCTAAATAGGGCACCATTAAGTCCATTTTATTAAGAAGGGTCTTAAAGTTAATGTGAATGTGTAAAACACATTACAACACTAAATCAAGGAAGCATTAGGTTCATTTTAATATGAATTATTCCAAATCAAGTGTGAAAAAGGGATACTTTTTTCTACACTATATTTTTCCCCCAATTTAGTGAGAGTATGACCCCATGTTAGACTCACACTAAAGTAGACATTCAAGACACCTATATATGGAACAATGAAAAAGATACAAAATCATACAACATCAAAGACTAAGAAGAAAAGGAAGGTGGATTAAGCCTTAACTGTCCAACATGATGTGGAACACATCTGATCTATTCGTCCAAGAGAAGGGGGGAGGATCAAGCCTCGATTTTCCAATGCAATGTGGGACATGTCTTAGCTATTTGTCCAAAGAATGTTTACAAGCCTAACTTGATGTCCATTGTTAAAATGACACACATGCTCACTCTTAGATAGTGGAACCTCAAGCTGTCCACTAGGTGAGTATCCCTCCAAGAAGGCATCTTAGTGAGAAAGTCATGCCTATGTGTTCATTGTAATAAATCATAATATAATATAATATATATTGTATTATATAATAACATAATATATTATATATAATAATATAACGTATATTATATTAAATTATAATATAATATATATTATATTAAATTATAATATAATATATATTATATATTATATTTTTATATTATACATTTCAAAAAAATGCCGCCAATTAATATATGGTTAGGTCCCAGACCCGGCCATATATAAAAGAAAAGTATAAATATGAAACAAGTATTTCTTTCAAAATGGATATATGTTTCCTATGTTATAAATTAAAAAAGAAAAACCCGAGAGCTCTTTTCTAGCTCACTATGCACACATTTTTTTACTTCCCAACTCGGATATCCATTCCCAGGGAATCATTTTTCTCAAAATCAATCAAATTTCAAAGTTATGTTTGAATTTTTATGTTTTTATTTAATTTATATTGTTTTTGCATTGGTTTTTTTGAATTTTAGTAAAAAATAGGGTAAATTTGATAGGTTTTTTATTGTATTAAAATCATTGTTAATTTTTAAATTTTGTATCAATTAGCAGGCTTAAAATGTATCAACATGAAAACCCTAACCCTGCACAAGATGAAAACCCTTCAAATCCTCCTTCACCATGACTATTATTTCCAAACCAAAACGTGCCAAAAATACATGAATCTATTCATAGAAATTTAGATCATTTAAGAAATGTATATTGAATCTATGAGACACTCACTAAGCTATCAGGCATGAGAAAAAATTTGGAAACATTAATTTCAAATGTTGAAAATTTGGAAACTCAACACAATAGATTTGCATAGTGGCGAGAGGAACAAAGGAAATTTTATGCTATTGGGTTATCATAGGATAAGGTGAGGGAACTTGATATTGAAAAAGCCCAACTAACCCAATTATTCATTGGTCACAAAATAGGACAACATGTTAATGTGTGGAAACCAAAATCTTTAATTAAATGGTGCACCCATAGAGGCATATTAGATAATTTCCAGAGACGTTGGTGGATGGATTTTGATAAACCACCCAACAACAATCTTGATGTCCCTCAATATTTTATTTAAAAATTATATGCTGAGATTGTGCTAGGGAAACATGTGAATTACTTTGACGTGATATCTCTAGGGTGTTGGTAGAGGGATGCAACATGATAGACCTAGAGCATGCTGAGTCACCCCAATTTGTCATGCTCAGACTATTGCTGCCCCGACACCACTACCTTACCCTGAGATTGCTTTAGATGCAAGAAATCTAGGCATTTATGCCTTACATTCATTGATTGATCATTTGGTCATGCAGAGCCATCATGTTGCACAACCATTTGATGGTGCATCCCATCACAATGGTGTTGCACCTGATACATCCCAACATGATGGTGGTGCACCTGTCGCATCAACTCCCACTGGTACACCATCCTCTTCGGGACATATTTGTGTGCCTCATTACTGCATGATATGCAACAATTTATGTTTGGGTCCTCTCAGATGGTCCACTAAGGCTTCCATAGGCACATTCGACTATGCGGTTCATGATATATCATATGTAGGAGTTGATAGAGCATGAAGTGGACCATTTTTAGGAGAAACATCGAGTACCATGTATGATATAGGAGGACCGGTAAGAAGGTAATTTCATATTGTGTTTTATGTAATTTTTTTTGAATATTTTATGAAAGATATTTGTAGTAATATATATTTATGTGTTGGAATCTTTAATAGGTGTTGATAGAAGAGAAAATGTTGCAAGTGTAAGAGGCTACATAGACAACCATTTCATTTTCCCTATAGAATTAGTATACAATATTATTTAAATTATTATTTTAGATGTTAATTTTTGAAATCTATTATGTTTAAATATATGTACTACATATATTGATAGTCTAATGTAATCTTGGCATTTTATGCAACAACTTAGTTCTTATACAACCCTGTTGATTGGGTCTGACCCATTAGATGAAGTTGCACAATAGGTATATATTATTTTTATTCTCGACATTATGATTATATGTGCATGTGCATTTAAATTGTGTTACATTCTTGCCAGTTTTTTTATATGGGAAACCATCTTAGCAGCTTCATCCACTATGAGCCCATCTAGTGTCATAACATCATAGTACCTGTATGTGTTTATTTTATATTGTAGATATTTATGTTCAGATAGGAGTAGATATGTTTTTAGTAGATATGATTATTTTTCAACAATTATATGTTAATTTGTATCATTTTTATTTTACCTACTATAGTGCTTTTCTTGATTCAACATTGTGACAAGTGTGAGACCATTACTTTATATGAGGACTCTCGATCGTCCTAAGGGACAATCATATGTAGACCATCTTGCAGAAAAGAGAGCAAGACTTGAGGTAAACAAGAATTGAATTATTGATATAATATAGTACATGTATACTAATTTTGATGTTAAATTCATATTTTATAAACGATATAATACAAGTTTCTATTTACTAGTCTATCTTTTCAATCATTCACATAATTAATCTAATTTGTGGTTTGAATTGTTATTGTGCAGGAAAACTTCAGAGCAACTAACTTCTTTGAGGAGGGTCAATTGTGATGGTCCAACACAAGATTAGGATATGGTATAGATTGATATGTACTAAGGGTTTGATAGATCTTCAGATGGCATATATGTCGTGCATTTTGTAAAAGTTGTTGTAAAACTTGTTCTGAGTATGCATATGCCAAATTTGTATATGCACAAACACAATTATTCTACATTTTGATATATAAGAATTGATATTTGATCTAATTTGTTCCTCATGTGCATGTATTTCTACATTGAATTTTCAAATTGAAATGTATAATTATCTTAGAATGGTTTAAAGTTATGAATCGATAATGTATGTTATAGATTAACGAAATTGTATTTTAATAGAACTTATAAATTACAATTGGTAATCCATCTATGTTAGAGCTCATTCATATTAAGGTTCACATACATTACATTCCATGAGATCACATTTCTTTGAGGATATTTTTCAAACAATTCACTGCCTTTTCCATTTTACCACATTTTTCATACATGTCTACCAATACATTTTTATCAAACACTCAATTTGAGAATACCCATGATTTCAAGCCTTGTTGAATGAATTTAAATTTTCATTATTTTAATGTTTGAACTTGTGTAATGAATTAGAGAGATGGTTTTTTATTTCAAAAGAAGTTAAAATTAATGAAAAATGGTATGAGAAGAACTATATAATATTTGTTGAGAAGAACTATTTAAAAATATGCCTCGCTGAATTGTGGCCTCACATACAAGGAAAAAAAGATGAAAAGACCAACTTGTGACAGTCTTATAGAATTAATTCTTTTGATTGATTAAAAAATACAAAAAAATGGATACAAATTAATGAAATATATGACATGTTACAGTGTTCATTCAAAAGTAATATAATCATCTTGATAAAAATTAATGTCACTCAATGCTCATTCAAGTTTAATAACATGTAAAAGTTATAAAATCATCTTGAATAAGAATCACTATCTTTCAACCATAGAGGTTTGATGCAACCTTAAAACAAAGTCCTTACAACTGAACAAGATACATGTTCATTAGATTGTTCATGTGAAATCTATACAATAATCATGATCAACAATTAAGAAATAACCATGATGCAACCATTAAATAGACCAAATGAGTGTGATACTACCATTAAAAAAACCAAATACAACTCCATGGCATGCATGCTATTTGACCTTCGAAATGCAATTTGTATTATCATAATGCACAACAATGAATGTTGCTAACCATAATGCATCAATAAGGAAACTAGTCATACTATATGGGCTTGATGCACATTAGTCATAATGGGCACTTTGCACAAAAAAAATAACACTGATATGATATTGTTATATATGTCAATCAACTTTAACCCACACCAAACTTGCTATATCACAATCATTGTTATATATTCCATTCAACCTAACACAATTGAGGTTTTGTATTTGGTAAGAATTTGTTAAGGAAAAGAAAGTGAGAGATGATGGTTAAGGTGGATTTGAACAAATGAAGTTGTTGTACTGAGTGTTGAAAACTCTATCAAACAAAGGGATATTGTTTTTGTAAGCATTGAAATTGAAGCAAAACAACTGAAGAATAAAATTAACCACTTACAAAAGGAAATAAAAGATAAGAAGATTTTATCATCAATGAAAAGGAGGTTATTCTACTCTAAAAAAAGTTCCAATGCATGTGGATTGGTACGTTTAGGCTACACATGGCCCTGTTTCGAATCCAAACATGTTGAGATAGTTAGAGCTACATTCGACCGACGATATCCCTTAAGAGTCCAAAGTGCAAAAATACAACAATCTTTGACAAGTTATTACTCAGAGACTATGAAACTTAAAAACTCTTCATTTGAGACTATGAATTTGTGTTGTGACACTACTCAATAACCTTTCTTAGATTTTACTAGCTTGGAGATATTTTTCCATAGTGACAAGTTTTCAGTTGAGGAAAATGTTGTCAGATGCAAGTAATGTAAAGTTACAAAGTCATGCAAATTTTGTTCTACAACTCGTACGACCAAACAGACTATTCCAACACGTGCAAACAGGTACATTTATGCTATGAATGCTCCTCTTTTTCACCAAAACACAATAAATCATTCTAAGCTACATTGGACTAATGATTTCCCTTAACAGTCCAAAGTGCTAAAAGATAGCAATCTTTGATGAGCTATTACTCAAAAATCGTGATGCTTACAGACACTTCATTTGATGGTATGGGATCGTGTTGGAAACCTCTTCAATAAAATCTCTCATTTTTTTCTATCTCGGAGGCATTTTCCTATGGTGATGAGTTTTCAATTAAGGAAAAAGTTGTCAGATGCAGGTTGTGTAAAGTTGTAAAGTGGTGCAACTTTTGTTTTGCAACTTGTACAACCAAATGAACTATTCCAACACATAAAGATGGGTATGTTTACATTAGGAATGGTCCTCTTTTGCACCCAAACATGCTGAATCACTCTAAACTACATTGGATTGGCGATTTCCCTAAAGAGTCCAAACTACAAAAAGACAACAATCTTTGATGAACCATTACTTAGAAACTGTGATGCTTATAGATTCTTCATCTAAGGCTATGAGATTATGCTAAGACCCTATTAAATAACCTCTCTCAATTTTTGATATCTTAGAGGAATTTTCCCATGGTGACGAGTTTTCATTTGAGGAAAAAGTTGTCAAATACAAGCAGTGTATAGTTGCAAAGTGGTGCAACTTTCATTCTACAACTTATATGACCAAAATAACTATTCCAACACATATGTATGGATAATTTTATTCTAGGAATGGTCCTTTTTTTACCCAAACATGCCGAATCACTCTGAGCTACACTCGATTGGCGATTTCCCTTCAGAGTCCAAAATGCAAAAAGACAACAATCTCTAAAAGGCCATTATTCAGAAAACGTAACACTTATAAACTCTTTATCTGAGGCTATGAAATCATGTTGGGAACCTCTTCAATAATAAATATTTATTTATGCTATCTTGGAGGCATTTTCCCATAGTGGCGAGTTTTTCAGTTGAGGAAAAAGTTGTCGAATGCAAGCAGTGTAAAGTTGCAAAGTGGTGCAACTTTCATTCTGCAACTCGTATGACCAAATAGATTGTTCCAACACATCTCGATGGGTACCTTTATGCTAATAATGGTCCTATTTTTCACCCAAACATGTTGAACCAGTCTGAGCTACATTGGACCAATGATTTCCCTTAAGAGTCCAAAGTACAAAAACACAACAATCTTTGATAGGTTATTATTTGAAAACCATGATGCTTACAAACTCTCCAACTAAGGCTATAAGATCATGTTGGGACTCTCTTAATTAACCTATCTCATTTTTCATTATCTTGGAGGAATTTTCCCTTGGTGACGAGTTTTCAGTTGAGTAAAAAGTTGTCAAATGTAAGTAGTGTAAAGTTGCAAAGTGGTGCAACTTTCATTTTGCAACTCGTACGACAAAACAAACTATTCAAACATGTCAAGATGGGTACATTTATGATAGGTAAGTAAATATTTTACACCCAAACATGTTGAATCATATCGAGCTACATTGGACCAATAATTTCCCTAAAGAGTCCAAAGTTCTAAAGGAAACAATCTTTGATGACCTATTTCTTGTAAACCATGATGCTTATAGACTCTCTATTTGAGGCTATGGGATAATTTAGGGACCATCTACAACAACCTCTCTCTATTTTTACTATCTCAAAGTCATTTTACCACAGGGCTATCTCTCTCTCTCCCTTTCCCTCTCTCCCTTTCTTTGTCTCTATCTATGTCTCCCTCTCAAGTCTTTTCCTCTCTTCCTCTCTCTCTCTCTTACCTCTCTCTCTCTCTCTCTCTCTCTCTCTCTCCCCCCCCCCTCTCTCTATCTCCCAATCTCCCAATCTCCCTCTCTCTCTTTTCTTTCTTCTCTCTCTCTCTCTCTCCCTCCTACTCTCCCTCTCCCTCTCTCTCTCCCTCACTCTCCCTCTCTTTATTATATAATGATTAAATATATATACATATATTAAATATCTAAGAGGGATATGGAGTCTTCAGAGCGAGACTATGTATTAAATACATTATACAATATATAAAATATAAACAATACATATTATAGTATATAATATATATTATATATTATATATACTAAAATATATTTAATATATAATATATATTATATAATAAATATTATATAATATATAGTATATACGAAATATATTATTGTATATTTATGTATAATAAATTTATTATAGAGCAAACAGATATCTGTTTCGTTGAGGATGAACCTTGCCTCATTTTCAAAGGGAGACTATGAATTATATAATATATATAATATATAATAGATAATATATAATTAATATATATTAGATAATATATAATATATAATATATAATATATGTAATATATATTATATAAAATGTATTATATTTAATATATACTATATATTATATGTGAAATATACTATTGTATAATTATATATAATAAATTTATTATATAATAAATGGATATCCATTTATAACAGATATCCATTATTAATTGCATTGGATTTGAATCCTCACACGAATATATAATATACTGCTATGAAACAGATATCTGTTTATGATGGATATCCATTATAAATAGATATTCATTTCATAACAGTATATTATATATTCCCATGAGGCTTCAAATCCAATACAATTAACAATGGATATCTGTTGTAAACGAAATGAATATCTATTTTGTTGAGGACTTTATAACCGAACCCTGCATCATTTTCATGATGTTACCAGTCAAGTAGTGATCTCCATCATGAGAAACGAGTTCTAGGTATGCGTTTTTTGCATTTTTTTCTATTTCTGCTAATTAGTGATTATTTTATTTCTTTTTGCATTCTTTGTAGTTTTGTTGATTTTTTTCATTTCTATCTAAACTTACAAAAGAAATTGAAACCCTTGTTAGTGGAAAACAAAAAAGAAACATCAAACAAAAAAATTGAACCTTCATTATTGGAAGAAAAACATAAAATTGAACCTTTATTACCCCCTTTGTGCATTTATTTAAACTTTTTTACATTCTTGTCTAGTTCTCCTTCTTCATCACTTATTCTCGTGATTCTTAAATTATTCATTTTTTGCTTATTCATAAGTTATACTTTATTTTCTAAACAATTTGTTTTTCAAATTTCTAATTGTTTTCACTCTCCCCAGCTCTCAAAATAAAAAGGATCCTTATTGGAAGTACTCTAAATTTCCAATACTTAGTGAATTTGGATCCATTGTTAGTACTAGCCAAACAAAACTTGTCCTTGTAGCCATATGGAAATGGGAAAAGTTAATGGGTAATAATTTATGGGATATGTAGGAGGGTATCATATTGTATGATAACTGCCTACACAACCCATCTATTATTACCCATTAACTTTTCCCATTTTCCCTACGGCTGTAGGGACGAGTTTTGTTTAACCATTTTTATGTATATAGATTCACTAAGTATTGGGAATTTGGAGCTTAACACTTTCACCTTTGTTGAATCAATTTGGAGCTTAACACTTCCACCTTTGTTGAATCAATTTGGAGTTTAACACTTCCACATAGTAGCAAGGTAAAAAATTAATTTATTTTTAAATGAGATTTCACATAACTTTAACAATTATTTGTTTTTCATTTACATGCCTTAGACATAAATGATATTCATAAACTTTTTCATTTGTATTCAATTAAATCATTTATATTGAATGGTTTAAGGGGATTTTTAAACATGTATCTTACATTTTGAAATTACAAACTTAATGTAGGTTCATGTATAACTAAATCATGGATGCCTGCCCTCCAGCTCCACCCACTCCACCTCATAACCCCTCACCTCAACAACCTTCATCCGATGGTTCTTTATTTCAAGAACAAGTCGATGTGAATGTTAGAACCATTCAGGATCAAGTTAATGCTATTCAAAATGAAGAATGTGTTCACCCATTATTGAGGCATTTTGCATCAAAAATAAAAAATGTTTTTGATGTGGTTAGGTCCACGGACGTGGACTTAGACGAGCATCAATGATGGCTAGAGAAAAGGAGATAGTCCCATTATAAAGAGGAAAACAAAGCTAAGTGAAGAGATTCAACAAAGAGCTACAAAACTTTATTAAGACAATTATCTTATTTTTATAAAAAATTTGACCTTGGATGGATATTTTATAAAGAATTTTGTTGGATGGATATTTTATAAAGAATTTTTTTGGATAGATAATTTTTATTTTTGAATTGATAAATATAATCGTATAATGATGAGACAAAAATTTATTAATAAATATTAAATAATCTATTAATTTCATGTTTGTTCATATATAGTGTTTATTCATGCATCATGCTTGACTGATGTCTTATTTGTTGATCATAATTATTGTATATATTTTACATGAACAATGTAATGAACATGTATCTTGTTGTCTTGTAAGGATTTTGTTTGAAGGTTGCATCAAACCCCTATGGTGTACATAATGTTCTTTTTTATGTATCATGATTGATATATAATGATTATTATTCATGATGATTTTATACCTTTTTACATGAATGATCTAATGAAATGTTATTAAGATTGAAGGTTTTAATGGAATGAATGTTGAATTGAGTTGCAATGGCTTTGTTTGATAGTTGTATCACTTCCTATTCTAGAGGGTCCCAACACAGGAAAACACTCTTCCTCTCAACTCTCTCTCTCTCTCTCTCTCTCTCTCTCTCTCTCTCTCTCTCTCTCTCTCTCTCTCTCTCTCTCTCTCTCTCTTCCTCCCTCTCTCCATCTCAAATCTTTGTCAGTATCTCTCTCTCACTCTTGGGTCCCTCCCCTCTCTCTCTCAAGTCTCTTAGAGCTTCCCCTCTTTCTCTCTCTCCTCTCTCTCCCTCTCTCTCCCTCTCTCCTCTCTTTTACACTCCCCTCCCTCCTCTCTCTCTAGCTCTCTTGTCTCTCTCTTCTCTCTCTCTCTCTCTCGTCTCTCTCTCTCCTCAAGTCTCTCTCTCTCTCTCTCTCTCTCTCTCTCTCTCTCTCTCTCTCTCTCTCTCTCTCTCTCTCTCTCTCTCTCTCTCTC
This sequence comes from Sequoia sempervirens, assembly GCA_007258455.2. Lineage (NCBI taxonomy): Eukaryota > Viridiplantae > Streptophyta > Pinopsida > Cupressales > Cupressaceae > Sequoia > Sequoia sempervirens. The sequence continues at coordinate 349,077,776 of VDFB02000017.1, read as the reverse complement.
TCTCTCTCTCCCCCTCTCATGTCTCTCTCTCTTTCTCTCTCCCTCTTAGATCTTTCTCTCTTTCTCTCTCTTCCTCTCACATTCAAGTTCCCTCTCTCTCTAAGTCTCTCTCTCTTGGACTCTCTCCCTCCCTCTCTCCCTCTCAAGTCTCTTTCTCTCTCTCCATCTCAAGTCTTTGTCTCCCTCTCTCTCCCTCTCTCCCTCTCAAATATTTCTCTTTCTCTCCCCCTCTCAAATCTCTCTCTTCCTCTCTCCCTCTCAACTCTCTATCCCCCCTCTCTCTCCCCCTTTCTCTCCCTCCATCTCTTCGTATCAACTATATATATATATATATATATATATATATATATATATATATATACTCCTCACCTCTCTCTCTCTCCCTCCCTCCTTCCCTCTCTCTCTCTCTCTCCACCTCTCTTAGCTCTCTCTCCCTATCCCTCTCAAGTCTTTTTCTCTCCCTCTCTCTCAAGTCCCTCCCACTCCCCCTCTCTCTCTCTCTCTTGTGAATTGGACACACGTCAATAAATATATAATATATACTATGTAATGTATAATATATACAATGTATTAAATATATTATATAATATATATTCCATAATATTCATATAATATAAAACATAATAATATAATAAAATAATAATATATCATATAATGATGTATAATATAATATATAATATATTATAGTATACATAATACATATTAAATATAATCAATAATATTATATATTATAAATATATGTATTATAAATACATAATACATAGTACATAATATATATTTAATACACATTATATAATACTATGTATTATAAATAATACAAGTAACAAATATCTATTTTTTCTAGCATAATCAGTAGGCTTGAGATTTGGCTCAAGATTTGGTTCAGGATTGTCTGACCTGGAAAGTTATCCCAGAAAAAGGCTTTAGAAAAATTTATTAGTTTTTCAAAGTTAGCCCTTGTGGTTGATGACTTTTTTTTAATCTGAATTTCATGAAATGAAAAGGGTTTATAGAAAAAAATTTCAGCTTTCCACCAATATAAGTTTTTCCTTATTTTGAATTTAATAAATTATTATTATTGATTTTCTACATATATTATGTCTAAAGTCCTGATTGATAGGCTGATTGGAAAACTTCTATAACTTTCAAACCTATAAGATGCACCACATTCTATGCTTTGTATACTATAGGATAAAAAAAAATGAATTTCATAAATTTTTTACCAAGTTATGGTGGTTAGACGCATATGTTTTAATAATTCTAATAGGTTCTAAAAAAAAAATATAACTAATTATTTACATGGAAAAAAAGTACAAAACAAAATACGACACATCTAGGCATGTGTCCTCTACTTATATTGAAAGATTTAGAAAAAATAATTATATTTTTCTTGTACTTAGGGTCATTAGACATACACATTCTTCTTATCTTTTTCCTAAAAATTTAGTACCACTTCTTTGAAATTTTAAAATTTCTCAAAATAAATTTACTTTTTTCCAAAAAGGGACTAGTACCCTAGAAACTACATTCAATTTTCTACAACTTTTGTTCTTACATATTTTACAAATTATGTTAATAACTTATTCATATTTTTATGTCAAGTTGTCTAACTCTGATTTTTTTAATTTTCATCGCCACTTAGAGGCCTAGTTTGGACCCCCATGATTCTACACTAACTCTTGCAATATCAATATCATAATCAGAATAGAAGGTCAAATGATAATGTCTCTAGAAGGTTCTTGTTTACGTTGTGGCACAGGTATAAAATCATTGTGCATTCCTTTAGGTATGTTCAGATTTTGATTTTTGATGTTCTTTTCTTCTTGATTTTGTTGTTGGAATCAAGGAACACTGAGAGGGTGGGGTGAATCAATGTTTTGCAAATTTTAACTTTATTAATCAGATCTTTAAAGTACAAATTACCTTCAATCAAAAGAAATATGCATGAACATAAAAAAAAAACAACAACACTATGACACAAGGATTTTTTACATGGAAACCTTGTTAGGGGAGAAACCATGATGGAGGTCAATCCACAATATGATTTGAGTATACTAAAAAAGATGTTTTCAAAAATGGGAATGCACTTTCATTCAAGCACACTGCTTAGAGCTCATTGCTCAAAAACATAAGGGCTCACCACCTCACAAAAGTATTTGGATAACATCCAAAGGATTTGAACTGAGAAAGTAGCATCTACTAATGCCTGATTACAGTTCTAGTTAAGCTCATCAATCAAATTCTTGAACTTTTGTCTGATTCTACTCTTCTGCTCTATCTGCTTTAACTCGCATCGTAAATCCTCTTATGCACAAGTGAAACTATGCATAATCACTCTATAATCCTTTTGAATTTTGCAACACATATCAACACACTTTGTACATATATCAAAATGATATAATCGATTGTTTTTATATATCCACAACTAAAGATTTAATCGCTACATGTTGGCTTTTGACAAAATATGAAATATTTACAAATCGTCGGCTCAATCCATAATTAATTTTCAATGCACACCAACCAAAGTTAGGAACAACATAGTGAGGACCCAAATCAATATGCTCAAACACAAAAATACTTAAATAAGTACTCCTTGAATAGCCGCAACAATTACATTCACTTAGTCATCCTTCATGCACTATTAAACAAAAAATTAATCAATTGAATCTTCTAACTTGCACACAGATCAATACAAGGCTCTAAAATTCAAGAATAATAGAGATCATAAAAATTTCCTTGAGATCCACAACTCAAAATGATAACAAAAAAGTGCATATGAATTGATGAACACAATTTTGTCGGATGCTTTGTTCTTGCTTGACAGTTAATCACAAAAATTCAATTTGACTTCTGATATGAACAAATGATGACATGTGGATCAAATCACTGAATATAGTTTCCATCAATGACAACACTAGATGACTTGTGCAATGTCTCTTTCCAAAAATCTCCCCCTTTGGCATTGATGGAAACACTTAGTGAAAAATGACTAAGTTTCAAATCAGTACCAACATGAATACACTGCCAACCTTCAAAACTCCAAAAAAAACTCCCCTTGAGATGATTAAGGAATTTTTCACTATCTCACTCTCCCCCTATGACATCAATGGAAAAGGAAGGAATCCACATACCAAAAATAAATAAAAAAACTACTATGAACAAATTGCATATGTACAAATAGGCTTCTACAACTTATATAAACTTGAATAGATCTAGAAAAAAAAATTCAATAGGTTCAAACTTGTGTCCCAACCCTTCAATTGAGAGTCTCCAAGATATTCATGTGACATAAAATTAAGATTGCATCTCTACTAATTAAAGGTTCACCGAATCACTAATCTCCATAGTATCTTGTGCTTCCTTCAATGCACTCAACATTGTTTCCATCTTAGGACCAATTAGTCCTCTAAGCTGACAAACCCTTTCAACAATGTTACCTTATTCATGCTTTAAACTTTTTATCTTGTAAAGTATGGATATGACTTGACCTTCTTTCTTTCCAATAGAAATAGTTAGAGGATTGAATGCTTGAGTGATATTTTCTAACTGTTTCTTACATTCTTTCATTTTCTTTTCAATATCCTCAATGAACATAGATAAAGATAGACATGACTTGTAAATGTTACCACCTTCAGAAAAAGCACTTTGGATATTCTTTACGCAAGTAGCTAACATATATTTGTCATTAGGTACCATCCCTTTCAACCTACTAAACCTTTTAGCATCAAACTCCTTCTGAACCATATCCATAACTGACTTCTCAAGTGACTCAAAATGAGTACTTACAGAATTAACAAGCTTCTTTAGTTGACCAGATGGAGAATGAAATCATCCTTTACATATGAAGGAATGATCTTCTCCAGAATACTAGATGCAAGAATCAGAAACTCACTATCTTCAATATGTGATTTCAAAATTTCTTCCCTTGCCTTGGCCTATGCAAATGATGCAACTTACAATTTCTCAATGGGAGGAAAAGTAGCCAGATTGATAGGACCTCTAATGAATTCATGATCAAAATCTTCTTGTTTCTCTTCTAAAAACTCCTCCACTACCTTAGTAGTGTCTCTTGCTTCCATACGAATCTCCTTCACTTCATCCTTCTTCTTTTCAGTCACTTATTCTTGCATGGCTTCAAGAATCTCTTTTTTTTTTCAACCAACACTAATTTAGGAGCTTCAGTCTCCATAGGAATTTTACCATCTGGCATGTCAAGAGGATTTAAAGTATCCTAAAATGTATATACTTTTCCCTCTTCTGCTACCAGACCAGATGAAACACTTTCATCATGCACCTCTTTATAAAAACATTGTATTTGTTCTTTCAAATAATTTCCTTGAGAATTTTCTCAATATCCTTTGAAACTTCTTCATTCTGTCCAATCATTAGCTTGTTCACTCTTGTTTTTCTCTTAAAATCCCTTGTTTCTTAATTCAATATATTCTTCATTTCTTCTAATGACATCACTAGACACAAATTAGCAAGTATCCCTTCTCTCATTTTCTCTTCTTCTGTCCTTGCACTCACTCTTCTCATTTCTAAAACTTCATTTAGACCTTTGGGTAACATAGAAATTATTTCAATAAGATTCATATTTAAATTATTCAAGTACTTTATTGAAGCTTCCTCAAGAAATCTTTGGCCAACATTGTCAAAGGTGTCATACCATTCATAAAGAGGCCTAATATTACCATCCTTAATCAATTAATTCTCCACTTCTTCTACAGACATACCTGATTTGTCTATTTTCATCTTTTTCTTTCCTTTCTCTTCACTGAAGGGATTGTCCTTAGAGACTTTTGTTTCCTTTGTGCCCTTTTTCTTGGTTTCTCTTATCTCTTCATCAAATTCACTGTCTTCATCAAGTTAGAAACATCAACATAAACTATTGTGCTGTTGTCCTTCCTTTTTCCTTTGCTCCCAGATGATTTTTTTTAATATTTTACAAGACTTGACTTAGATGAGAGAGTAGAGATTCTTGTAGATCTAGTTTAGGCATAGAATGCTGCTAGACTAGTAGATTCAGTTCTAGCTAACTCTCCTTCTTGAACTTGTTCTCTCTTTCTTCTAGCTTCTCTCACAGCTTCTAGAGATATACCCATGTTCTTTGCAAAGGCTTCTACTTCCTTCCTTACTCTTTAGACTATCATAGGTTTCTTCAATTGCTCATGTACTTGCATATCTTTTTCTTCATAGGTTCCAAACCTCTCTTCTATCAGTTTCTAAGGTTTACTCAATAGGTTTTGAGCATATAGCTCCAAAATGTGTTCCTCAACCTCATAACCCATACACATTATTCACACTATTCTAGGATCAACAACTTCCATCAAACATTCATGAATATCAACCATGAAGAAAATTGTATCCTTATACTTCTCAACAATAGAAGTAGGAATCCTTTCCCTGGCTTGCATTTCATTATGAAGGTTCTTGAAATAACCCCAAATTGTTGTTTTCCTAGCTTTACTATTACCAATGTTGTATAACATGTCTCTAATATGAATAGCTAGAGGCTTATCACCTTGCTAATGCACTTTTCCAACTCCCAGAACTTCATTCATGAAATAAAATAATAAACACAACAACATATTACCATAGTTGAAGGAATTCTTCTTGTCTTTCTTGATTCTACCAAGATTCTCCATTAACTAAATTTTGAGTAACTCACATAGATCATACTCTACATTCTCCTTCACCATATGATATGCTACATAGATAGCTATACTAGATACAAAATTATCCAAGCTAGAGTGATAGATCTTGTAACCAATGACCATAGATGCAAATATGACATCCACCTTAATAATAACATCAATTGTCATAACTCTTTTATCAAACACTGAACTAGTTGCATCAGTAACTATTTGATTCTTCACGGATTTCAAGATCAAAAACCAATCGAAGGAATTTAAACCAGTAAAAATACTTATAGCTTCTTTTGTAATCTTAAAAGGTTGATTCAACCACATAAGTTCACCATGAACTTGGCTCAATATATACCAGACCCACTCGTTTTCTTCAAACATGAGAAATTTTACAATTTGTGTTAATTTCTTCTCCTCTAAGGTTTTGAATTTAGGCTTTACCTTGAAATTTTCTCCAACTATATGATTTGAGTACAAATTCAACAAATATGAGCTTCTTAACTCCTCAATATTGGCATGAATGTATGCCCTAATTTCTTCAATATGCAAGACACTATACAAAATAGACAAAAATGCACCTAAGGGCTCTATCTCAATAGATTTGAAAGGATTCCACTTGAATTTCAAATGGGGTCTATCCTTGATATCAACAACCAATGGAGTAGCCATTTTCAAAAATTCACAAGTTCAAAAGTTTTCCTGATAAATACCTTTTAGCGAGATTAGAGTTTGATTGCCAAATCACTTTCAAACTTGAATCTTTTCCAAACTTTGCCAAAGTTCGCTTCACAGCTCTCCAAAATTCTTCTCAAAGTGAAAAATTGATAAATGAAGAATACAAATGACCTTTTATCATTCGCACACATAAATTTTTGTAGCAATAAATGCTTATTCCATAACTCATCCAGATACCTTGTTTCCATACTCTATGAAAGATCTCTTCTGTGAACCTTCTACTTTGCATAAATACTCTCTCCAACTTTTTCAATAACATCTGCATATCATCAATGAAATCACTGCAATCATCCATATCCGGGTACCAACTACCAGTAGGGGGTTTGAAGGATTTTATTGAGAACTCCCCCTAGGATAGAGGCCTTAATCTAATTCCCAAAGGAATTACCAGAAGAATTTCTAGACCCTGATTCTAGTGCTGACTCATTCCCTGCAACAGATGGAATCTTCTTCACCCATATCTTATTCATTTGCTTCCTGATCTCATATATAGTAACTTTTCCTTTTCCCTTTTCATCCTTCTACATGTTTTTCCCTTGATTTACTGAACCCTTTCTACTTCTACAAAATCTAGCAATGTGACCAGATTTGTTGCAATTATAACACACCACATTTCTTTGTCCAGACCAATTGTTCCATTGATTTTCTCTTGATCTACAATGGTTAGCTATATTTCCAAATCTATTGCATATATAACATTTAACATCTCTATAAAAGTTTTTCATCATATTTTTGCATTCATTTGACTTATGAGCATACTTATTGCAATTGAAACATTGACCAAAAAATGATGGACCACTTGAATTCATTGTACTTCTACATTGAGTAGCAATATGACCAAATTTATTGCAAACAAAATAGTAACCATTGAACCTTTGGGCATTAGGTTGTCTTACCGGATACCTTCCAACTTTGTTCATCTAATTTGCTTGCCTAAATCTCCTTTGTCAAGATCTGGAACTTTGTCCTTCCTCATATCCAAGACCTCACTTGTCACCTTCAATCCTCTTACTTTTAATCAGTTCATCAAGCTTGGATAAGCTAATCTTGAACTTCTCCTTGAATTCATTTGTAGTAGCAAATTCATCTCTAAGATCAACAATGTATTTTTCAAACTCTTCTTCATTATTTCTGGATAGTTCCAATTCAAGCTCCAACTAATTGAACCCATTAGTAATTTGGCTACATTTTTTTAGATTTTTCTTTCAAGGACCGAGCAAGATTTTCTCCATTCTTCTTCCTATCTTTAGTCTCCTTGGTCATCCTCATCATAATAGATTCCATTTCATGCTTTAGAATAGTATTTTCTCTAGAAAACTCTTCACACTCACCTGTCTTTTCCTTCAAGGCTTGACTCAGTTGTCCATCTTCAATGCTTTTACTCTCTTTCTGCTTGATCTTATCACAGAGTTCACTTCTCTTCTCCCTTGACTCATTGATTTTATCTTTCAATGATTGAATGAACTTCTCAACATTCTTGAGACTTTCCTTTAAATCCCAAACTTTAGATTTGGAATTATCAAGATCGCCACCAAAATTTTTTATTGAATACTGCTTGAATCCATTGACTTTCTCGAATCTTCCCCAAGCTTTTAAACTTCTTCTGAGGAACTAGGCTATAATACCAATTGTTGGAATCAAGGAACACTGAGAGGGGGGTGAATCACCGTTATACAATTCTTAACTTTATTAATCTGATCTTTAAAGTACATATAACATTCAACTAAAATAAATATGCATGAACATAAAATAAAAAACCACAAGAACATAATAGAAGGATTTTTCACATGGAAACCTTGTTAGGGGAATAACCACGGTGGAGGTCAATCCACAATATGATCTGAGTATACTCAAAAAGATGTTTACAAAAATGGGAATGGACTTGCATTCAAGCACACTGCCTAAAGCTCACTACTCAAAAATAGAAAGGATCACTGCCTTACAAAAGTATTTAGATAAAATACAAAGCATTTTAACTGAGAAAGTAGCATCTAATAATGCCTGATTACAGTTTCGGTTAAGCTCATCAATCAAATTCTTGACCTTCTGTTCGATTCTACTCTTCTACTCTGTCTTCTTTAACTCGCATCATAAATCCTTTTATGCACAAGTGAAACTATGAATAATTTCTCTACAGTCCTTCTGAATTTTGCAACACACAACAACACACTTTGTACATATATCAAAATTATATAATCGATCACTTATATATATCCACAACTAAAGATTTAATCGCAACATGTTGGTTTCTGACAAAATATAAAATATTTACAAACCATCGGATCAATCCATAATTAATTTTCAATGCACACCAACCAAAGTCGGTCACAACATAGTGAGGACCCAAATCAACATGCTCAAACACAAAAATACTTAAACAATTACTCCTCAAATATCTGCAATGGCTACATTCACTTAGCTAGCCTTCATGAACTGTTAAAAAAAAAAATAATCAATCGGATATTCTAACTTGCACACAAATTGATACAGGGCTCTAATATTCACAAATAACAAATATCATATACCAAAAAACCTTCCTTGAGATCCATAACTCAAAATGATAACATAAAAGTGCATATGAATCAATGAACACAATTTTGTTGGATGCTTTGTTCTTGCTTGATAGTTACTTTGACCTGACATCTGGTATGAACAAATGATGACATGTGGATCAAATCATTGATTAGGGTTTCCATCAATGTAAATATCAGATGACTTGTTCATTGTCTCTTTCCAACATTTGTAACATGTGACAAATTGCACAATGTCTACACCTACACTCTAACATTTCAATTTCATTTCAATCTATTTTCAATATGAGTTTGTGTAGGAGTGGATTTTTCAATCATAGGTTTCTTTTCTTCCCTTAGGGGAGGAATGGAAGGAACCATGGGAGCTTTTTCAATTACTTTCTCTTTAGCTTTGTAAACTTTTTTGATTTTTGGAGGCACAACGTGATTGTTTTGGTTATCTCATGGTCTCTTATAGGAAATGGTAGGAGTATTTTTCATAGGTTGTTCTTGGATGTTTGGAAGGTATTTTTATTCTATTATAGTTTTTTCAAGGATAGGTGACTCAATCATGGGTTGAGGCATGTTTCTAAGGGATAATTTGGCTTTGTTCTTTGTCTTAACATTTGAAAAATTAGTCCTCACAAGGTCTAATAGGTTCAATAGGCTCAGGACAAAAAAAAACCAATGAAAAGTTCACATGGAAAGACACAAGAGTAAATCCACTATGATGTACAATAAAGATGTAATTTCCACAGGGAAACTTTTAACATTTATGCACAACTGATGGGATGACATTCATGGAGCAAAGCCATGTGTAGCATAACTTCACACAAAATTGGTCTGACAATGGGATGATGGTGAATGAAACATTTAATGTTTTTTGTCCAACTTTTAGAGGGAGGTTTATCAAGCCCATCACATGATGAGAAAAACCATTATGCATTTTAATCCATGCTTTTGGTTTTTCATATGTATCCTAAGAGAGTTCATGCACAAATAATAATTCTTAAGTAATTACATTCTCTACATAGATGACATCAATTAATATCCCATTAGTAGGCATGTCATTAATTCTTCCAACTATGTAAAGAGGACCATCATGTGCACATTTAAGTATGTCTTTTTGTGAGAAAGCAATACCAAGATGCATTTTTTTTGAGCCCTTATGAGGTTTAGCCTCAATAAAGTTGACTGAGGAATGCATTTTAATATTCTCTTTTTTTTTCAAGTTCTTATGTAGGAAGCAACTAAGACTATTAATAATTTGTGTTCCATTTCCAATTTTAAGTAGTTTTCTTAGATTTTGTAAAGTAGGAATCATACTAATGTCCACACTTTCAGTAAGCAAAATATCTTGGAACTTTTCTAGTCCTTCATCTAGTATCTTTATGTATTCTTGTGAGAAATGAACATCATGCACTTTGGTTGTAGGAAGTGAAGTCATGGGAAATGAGGTATGAATACTATGATCCATAGGGGGTTGATTATCAACACTAATAGAAAGAGAGTTAAAAAACCCAAGATACATGATGAATGGTGTATCACAGGATGATATGAGCATCAAATTATGTCTCACAATAGTATTGCTAATTAAGGACATCTTGTTGTAATGCTCATAAAAGTTTCAAAAACCTAGCATGCAAAACCAAAATGGAAAGAGACTTAAAATCTAATGTGTAAATGTAATTTTCAGATTCTAAACAAGGTAATTTGTTGATTACAGTATGCAACAATTTGAAAATAAAATTTTGTAAATGCAATTTTGAAATTAGGTAATGCACTGAATGGATGAAATTAAGCTATATATGATGAAATTGGTGAAAAAGAAACTCAAAAAATAGAAATAGAAATCTAAAAGTAGCAAATAGAAGCAAAAAACTAAAGATTTTAAATTCCAGAAATGCAGATTAAACCCTAATCAAGGAATCATTTTCCCTAGGGAGAATGGGTCCTAGATGAGGTTTTTAAATTTTTTTTATAGATTTTCAAGGTTTTTCTATTGATTTTTAGATTCAGGTCTGCTACAATAAGTTTTAGGTTGATTTTCTGTAGAATGCAATATGAAATTTAAGTGCAAAATGTGACAAAATGATGACCTAAAAGACCTAGTTTGCTATTCAATTTTGTTTTCACTTTTCAAATCTAATTTAATATGATTTAAATGGTATGCAAGATGATTATTTTTGTTTTGTATTTTTTAGATTTAAAAAATGTAAAGTAATGCAATCCTAAAACCCTAGATGAGATTCCAATTTGAATGCAAACTACACACCCTCAATGAGATCTAATCCAATACAAATGAGTACAAATGAATGCAATATTTAAATCTAGGATGAAAAGAGACTCAAAAAAAAAAACTACAATGCTCAAAGTGTCAGGTTCATAAAAATTAAAGAAATAAAAATTTATTTATAAATATCTCAAGATTAATTCCTGAAATTCAAATAATACAAGTCGACATCAAATCTAGGATTTGAAATCATTAAAATACCACTAAAAACATATCCCAAGAGTGGGTTCTAGGGTTAAGTGAGGACCCACTCACCATGTGGAAAATGGGTCCTAACACACTTAGCTAGGAAAAACTTTGGGGATTGTGAATTTTTATGTGGAAATAGGGTCCTTGGACCTAGTGAGGACCCATTTAGTAGGTGGAGAATGGGTCCTAGGTCACAAATCTTCAAAAATTAAGTGTTCTTTTAACATAATTTATAAATTTTAGGCTTTTTTCCTCATAATCTATAATTAATTAGGCTTGGATCTGAATTAAAGGGGCCAATTAAGATCAATTAACCTCAATTAATTAGTCAAGCCCTAGATTAGTGTGAAAGTGTAAAGATACACATTAAAACAACCTAAATAAGGCTTAATTAAGTCCATTTTATTAAGAAGGGTCATAAAGCTTAATGTGAATCTGTAAAACACATTACAACACTAAATCAAGGGAACATTAGGTTCATTTTAATATTAATTATTCTAAATTAAGTGTGAAAAATGGATACTTTTTTCTACACTACACTAACTACTAATTAAATGGTTTCCAAATGATTATAAATGATCTTAAATACAATTATCCAAATCCAAAAAAGTTCCACATCATCATCAAGGGTTTACAAAACCCATTAGATGATCAAATGTGTAGGTCACCCTTTAAAAAACAAAGATAATCCTTTGTGGAATAAAACATATTGCAAATCTTCAAGAAAGATCCCCTTGGACCCAAAGTGATTGTATGATACTCTATTAAGCTTCACACACTCTAAAATAGGTCTACATAACAAGTTTTGGACTAGGTCAGCCTTAAATTCTTTGACTTTGAATTAATAATGAAACTTTGAGAGTGATAACTTTCTATAGATAAATACAAATGATCTAAAATATAGATATGGTCTACATAATTTCTTGTAGATGCTATATCTTGCTCCATAAAAAATGATAATGTGATGAAATACATAATGAAAATTTGAAACTGCTATAGGCTAACATGGAAGAAAAGAAAGGTTTTTGGTTGATATATGATTGCTTTACAACCAAAGATGCTCCTGCATTAGACACCTGGGGTTTGGAGAAAAGTAGGTCCCTCAATTTTGAGGGCTTAGAGGAAAACCAAGGCGGTTCACTTGAAATTAGGAAATCCATGATGAATTTTCCACTAGTCTACCTTTTGACCTCACAAAATATTCCTTGTACTGTTTATTTTTAGTGCTCCTTTCTACATTCTGGTATCCAAGATCTTCTCAATCTCTTCTAATGGTTGATGTGGTAACTACCTCTTCAAATCTACTTCACTACTATTACCACTTTACTACCCTTCATGATACTCATAGATGTCTACAATATTGAAAATAGGTGATATACCAAGTGTCTTGTAATTCCATTTCATATGTATTTATTGAATCAAACTTCCTAATAATATTACATGGTTCAAACTTCTTCATCTTCAACTTATTTTTTTCTCCCACTGGAAATCTTTCCTTTTTGAGATATACTATAACTTCATCTCCAACAACAAATTCCTTATGTCTTTGTTTTTCATCTTCCTTTACTTTGTACTTATTGTTCATTTCCTCCAAATTTTTCCAGACTTGATTATGTACTCTCTCGATAAATCTTGTGAACTCTTCTCCTTTTTCACTCCTCTTATTCTCCATACAAATGTATCTAAGCTCTAAAACTCATCTAGGATGTACTCCTATCACAATCTCAAATGGTGTCTTCCCTATGCTTTAGTTTACTGAATTATTGTATGTGAACTTTGCTTACAGGAGAACTATATCCCAATTTCCTACTTTATCTCAAACCAAGCATCTCAACAAATTACCCAAACTTCTATTTACTTCCTTTGTCCATCTATTTATAGGTGATATGCTAAACTAAAATTCAAGTCTATCTTCATCTTCTTGCACAATGTTCTCCAAAAGTATCTAATGAACTTAGTGTCCTTGTACGAAACTATACCCTTTGGTAAGCCATGCAATCTCACAATCTCCTTGAAAAATAGGTTAGCAATATGCACAACACCATTATTTTTCTTGCAAGGAATGAAATGTGTCATCTTAGACAATATTTCTACTACTACCATGATAGAATCATTTCCTCATTGTGTTCTAGGTAATCCCAATATCAAATCCATTCTTATATCTTCCCAAGGACTCTTTGGTATTATCAAAGGATTGTATAATCTAGTATTTTGAATACTCCCTTTTGATATTTGATAAATTCTGTAATTTTGAACATACTTCCTAACATCCTTATATATCTACAACCAAAAATATTGTTCACTCACCAAAGCCCCTATCTTAGCCACTCCAAAAATTTCCTATTAGTCCTCCACTATGCTTCTCCTTGACTAGATTCTCCCTCATTGAAATCTTCAAAATACACAATTAATTTCCCTTGAGCAACATATCTTCTTGAATGAAATAATCCAATCATTGGCTCAATAATGTCACTATTAGTTCCTTACATGTATGGAAATCATCAAAAAAATCTAGATCATCCCCATACATATGTTTTAATTCTTCAAAACACAATACTTCTATCCTCATCTTTGTCAACAAATTTGTTCTTTTGATCAATGCATCTGCAATTTTTTTTGACTTCTCACTCTTATGCTTAAAAAAAATGTATAAATTTGCAATAATTTAACCCATATTATATGTCGTTGATTCAACTTTCCTTGTCTATTCATACCAAATATAGTTATAATTAGTGAAATGCACAATGGATATATAGTTTTCATGGGAAAAGAAAATAATCAATCTAGACTATATTATATTTTTCATTTTGTTTCTAAGTCTCCTTCAACAACACTACTCACTTAGAAGAAATTAATTATTTGTGGAATCAACACTTTATCCATTTAAACTATCATTACTTGTAGAAAATCCATTAATAGGACATGCTCTTAGGGTTTCTTTTTATGCAGTTTTTTGATGGGGTTTTTGAAGGATGCATTCTTGGTAAGCATCTTCAAGATAAATATGATAAATAGAAATCATAGAGAAACACTAAACTAATGAAGTTAGTACACAATAAATTGGTGTATCATAGAAAAATGGATCTTTGGACATTTTCATGGTCATTTAGGTCCTTCTCCTATGATGCTTCACTTATTTTACTTAGATTTAATGTTGTAATGTGACTTATACTTTCACATTAGGTCTTGAATACTCAAATTATTAAGACTTTATGTTGTCTTGTGAAGGTGTTGTGAAGTTTTCTAACACATTTCTACGCTTTTCTAGACTCTTATTTTAATTCATCTAAATATCCCATTTTTATCCCTTACCAAGTCTTATTATAAAGTGTTGTAAAGTCTTGTAGCAAACTTTCACACTTTTATAGACTTGTCATCACTAAATACACCTTTCTTATGCTTTATTTGGAACCTTTATTCACTTACAAGCCTTAATTACGTGTATTTTTGAATATAAACCTAATAAACATCACTAAATACAACTTAATTCCTGACACCCACATGCTTGCCTTAAGTGGGACCCATTTGCCATGGGTGGTGAATGAGTCCCTCTTGGCATAAAATTCAAAATAATTTCAAATTTCTTTTGGGTTATTATTCATTCTAGGACCTTAGGTTAGCCTATGATGTTGTGTTTTTAGGAAATTAGGGCATAAGTGTGTATAAATATATGTTTTTCTATTCATTTTAACTCCCATTCACCTATTCATTCAAGTATTCATTCTTTCATTGATTTGAGCATCATAGAATCATTCAATCAAGCATTTATCAAGCATCTTGGAGTAGCCATTGACATATCTTTACACTTTAACAACAAGGGTTTGATGAGTTTATGAGACTTGCATGTTATTTATTCATCATTCCTTTCTTATTTCATTTCATTCCAAGGGTTTGATTACAAAAGTGGGGTTTGACCAAGGCAAACCCCTATAATCTAACCCTTAACCATTTTTTCCCTCTCTGCATGTGTGTTTGTAGGTCTTGTAGGTAGTTTTTTCAAAGAGATAGGTGTTGAAAAGTGTTCAACAAGTCATCAAAGCCATTCAAGTCAACAAATAACTAATTGAAGCTTGAAGACATCATTCAACCCATATTTTGCAGTTTTAGTTTCGTCAACCCGACAAGAAGACAAGTACAGATCTAGACCCACAAAGTTGACTTAAAAATTTATAGATTTCTATAGGTGGACTGATTTTCCATCAGTGGTGAATGAGTCCCACTGCCAAGTTGGAGAACATTTTTTATGAGGTTTTTAGTTCCTAACACCCCGAAACTTGTTTTAGTAGAATTTACTAGAACTTGGATTGATTCACCATCAGTGGCGAATGAGTCCCAGAGGTCATCAACAGTAATTTCTAAAACATTCTAGAACCTTCCAACATCAACATTCTACTTCCAAGTGCACTCCATTTGGTTTCATTAAGTTTTGTTTTCATTTGTGCATGTCTCTAGTTCATTTCTGCATACAACAATATGTTTTCAAACACTTCAAACTTCTTAGGTTTTGCATAAATAATCAATCCATTTTATCAGTTTGTTGCATTTAGGTCATTGCATTTACACATAATTTCATTATACTTGCATTAGTTTGAGTGAGCCACCTAGATTTTTTGTGGGTTCTATCTCTCTCCTTTATGTGAAAAACCCTAATTGAGCAAGAGAGTCATAGCATCTTACACCCAAAAATCTATGGTTCATTTTGGTGAACTTGCATATTGAACATTATCTTTCTGATTTACATCCGCATTTACATCAAAGGACTCATTGCATTAGCTTTTTCACTATTTTTGCATCCTAGGGTTTACAACATTGCATTAGTGAATATCTCATATAGATTTCATTTTTACACTTCAAAACATTCAAAATACTCAAATTTTTGCATTTGCATCCTAGTTTTGCATTAGAAAAGCATAAAAATCATTTTATTTTTTTTGAAAAATCACAAAAAAATTCACCCCTGGATTCATTCACCACCCTAGGCGAATCAATCTAATTGCACTTTCTGCACAACAATTTATGTCATTTTCATAGTTTTTTCTACATTTTTGTTCTCTGTTACTACATTCCTATTTTAGTTTATAGAATTTATATTATTTACATTTTATTATTGCTAGTTTGTAGTGCAATTTCATCCACCCTACCTTTTGTGGTATTTGTATGAGTTTTTGGCTCCCTATTGATAATACTTTAGTGAGGTGAAGTTCCCGACTCATGGCTTCCCACAATAGAACATTCATTGTAGACCTTGGGTTATCTAGGGATCCTACTCCTTTTATTGACAATGGTGCATTAGGCATGGATACGACCACTAGTACACCATTTCCTTACCCTACAATGCATGTTGACAAAAACATTAATTCCCTTCCGCAAGACAAAGTAGTTAACATTCATGAGGACTTAGCACATCTCCAACATAAATTGTGTCTTGAAAAAAAAATTAACCACTATCATTCCCATGATAGAAAACATCCATTGAATGCTTGAAAGTGGTGAAGGCTTAGATGTTACAAAAAAAATTGTTTAGATATATCCAAAACATGCTTTTTCCCCCTCTAGAACATCTCAATCAACAAACACTACATGGTTGGCAAAGGAGGATCTCATATTCCTCCTTCTTTAACCGTAGCATCCATACACACCTATACCACCCCTCAAGTTATAACAACCATGCAATAGGTTAGTCATATGACTCCTTTCACTATTCCAACTAGCATTCCTAGTTCTTTTGTTGCATTGAATGTTCCATCCTCCACCACCTTCATCCCTATTAGTGTCCCCTTCACTTGTGCTAACACTACCTACACTCCATCACCATTCTCTCTTCCACCTTGTACCACTTACACTAATCCTTTCATAAAACAACTCTTCCACACTAGTTCTTCCATGCAACAACAAATATCCACCATAAACCAAAGCCTAAATGCACCACCCACATACTACATGTCCATAGTAGCCCACTATTTTTGGAAATATTAAGAACACTAATGCCATAAGGAATTGAGATGCATAGGTTTGAGAAGTACAGAGGGAAAGGAGACCCTACTAATCATGTCAATACCTATACCACCTTATGTAGTAATTTTTTCCTTGATGATAAACTATTAGCTAAATTGTTTCCTTGGACTTTAAAGGATATTTCCTTGGAGTGGTTTTCCTCTCTGCCCAATCATTTAATTCATTCATTTAGTGAGATTTTTGATGCCTTCATAAATCATTTCCAATTCCATATGACTCCAAAAAAGACAATGGTTAATTTTATGAGGTGTAAGTAAAACGTGGATGAAAAGGTCACCAATTTTATCTCGCGCTATTAATCATTGTATGGTCAAGTAGATGTCAAGGTTCCTATTTCGCATCTCCAAAATATTTTTATTGAAAATCTTAGAAGGTCACATTTAGGATAAATTGAGCATGATGAAATTTCCTTCTTTCGTGCATTTATGCACAACCCTTTGTGACTGTCACAACTCAGTTACTAGTTGTGATGCAAAATCTACTTCTAGCCGAGTTGAGAAGTCTAAAAAAGCAACCAAGACAACTCACAAAACTTTAGAAAAAAAAACAAAGGATTCTTACAGTTCAATTCCCCTCCTTCACAACCAACTCAACCCATTCATAATCAATTGGTAGCTGTTAAAATAGCGGTCCCCTTTACCTATGGGGACCCGAAGAGATAGTTTACCCATTTACCCGATACCCTCCATAACACAATGAATCAACTGATACAACAAAAAATGATCACTTTTCCTATAGTCAAACCAATTGATCCTACCAAGCCCTTACCCCCCACCTTTAAACCAAATGCTTATTGTCATTTCATCACCAAAATGTACATGACATAGAACAATGCAAGCGTCTCAAACACCTAGAGCAAGACCTCATTGATTCTAGTTGTCTATTTGTTGTAGGCATTAATGATCATGAAAATAAGTCTATTGCTCCTCCCAATCAAAAATTTAAAATTTTCACTAATCCACGCCTAAACACAATGTTTCATTTTTCAAGGATAGTGAACCTTCAAGAAATGACATGATGAATATTGATACAAATGATAAACAACATGATATTACTCCAAATGTTACCCATGTTAATTCTATTGATGAAATGGTGGAAATGATAGATGTTATCCCTCGTAAGGGAGAAATGATTAAATATGTTGGTATTACTTTTTATTCTCATGATATACTTAAAAACCTTCCCGATAGTCCTGTTTACATAGCCAACCGCATCTATGATAAGCCCACCAATGGGATATTAATAGATCCTGCCTATGGAAAGAACATGATCATGGAAGAATTTTTGGTATTACATGATCTTTATCAAGATGATTATGACAAACCAACAATATGGATTAAAATAAATACTGGTTTTGCATGTCAAGTATGTGCAGGATCATCATGGAAAAAATAGGCCCTTAAGTGGCAATGAAAATTCAAAAAAATCAGAGTTAGGCAACTAGACATAAAAATTTGAATAAGTTATCTATATTATTTCAAAAATATGTAACAATGAAATCTATAGAAAATTAAATGTAGTTTCTATACTACTAGGTTTATTTAAAAATAAATCTATTTAGTGAAAACTTGAAATTTCAATGTAGTAGCATTCAAATTTCAAGGAAAAAATAACAACTAGGTGTCTGTCTGACCACCCTAACCAAAATAAAATGATAGTATTTTTTTTATAAGATTTTATATATAAGTAGAGGACTCATGTCCCAATGTGATGCATATTTTTTAGTAAATTTTTTCCAAGTAAATAATTAATTATGATTTAAAAAAAAATAAATTAAAAAGTATAAAAACTCGTATGTCTGACCACCTTAACTTGGTCAAAACATCATGATTTTTTTTTTTTTTAATACTATAGCATACAAAGCATATAATGTGACACATGTTTTGGATTCAAAAAATGTGATACCATTTGAAAGCTATAGATGTTTTTAGGTTCACCTATCAATTAGGACTTTAGTTGTAATCCAAATAGAAAATAAATAATAATTTATACTGGTGGAAATTTTAGAATCTCCTTTAAAAACCCTTTTTGTTTAATCAATTTTGGGTTAAAAAAAAGTTGTCAGCCACATACCCTACACATACCCATCATATCACCACTTTTTGGCCCATCATGATTCTACACATACCCTGCCCTACGATCGGATTGATCATACTCCCATTATAGATAATACCTAAAAAATTGGATGTCACATTCTCTATCATTCCATAGTTGGATCAGTTTCATTTGCAACTAGGTCATCCTTGGCTTCGGTCGATGAAAGTTGTCCCTTTAGTCATTCAATTTTTTTTGAAGTTTCCACTTGAGAATGAGATATTTACTGTACACCATAGTGGCTTTAATCCATTGTCTTCTAAAGGTAATTTTCCCTTGGAATCCTTCTAGCCTGAACCTATGGAACCCATCACCCATCGCAGAGACTTCTTTTTCATTTCTTGTCAAAAGTTCAAAGCCAAACGAATATCTAAATTGTCTCCTCACCACATGTCTTTGTCCACTTCCAACACTCCTATCCTAGATGAGACAATGCTTCAACCTAAATCCAAACCTAAACAAACATTATAACCTTTTGAGAAACCAACAAGAAACACTTCACCTTCATCCTCTAAACTCCCAAGAGATAATGAAACCAACCACGCCATGCCTCCCCACATTAAACAAGTTTATAAAGTGAAAGAGAAATTGATTGACCCACCTCCTTCAGTTCCTTCCATTCCTTCTGTTCCTCCCCCTTAGGAAGAAAAGGGGCCTATCATGGATCAACTCACTATTAATCCTAAACAAATTCTAAATAGAATTAAAAGAAACAAAGGTGCTAGAGAGTGTAGGCGTTGTTGTTGTCTCCTTGCTCATTAGTTACATGCAAAAGAAAACAAAGAAAATCAAAATACACATTCAAAAAAATCAATACCTAACCACCCTCCTCCTCTTGAGCCGCCACAAGATAGTACACTACAACCATCACAAAAAAATGATCTGATACGATAACCACACCTCCTAATACACCCTTCATTAGACATTACCATTCATCCTCCTATTGTGATCAACTTAGATGATGATGAGGAAACAAAACAGATTCATGATGAAATACATGATGAATTAAATACATTGTTTTCCTCATCTATGAGCTTCATAGAGATATCCCCTATCTAAAGTGACAAGCCTAATACTTCCCCTAGTTTAGCACTTGCAATTGTCCCTTTGGATAGTCAACCTCCCTCACAATACACTGAACATGATTGGGAGGTGGATGACTTGTTAGATGATTGGGAGGCATTACTAGCCCTTTTTACATTTTCCTTTTTCTTTTTCTTTTCTTTGGTGTGATTGTATGTGTGTAATGTGTTCCCCCATGTAATGTGTGTTTAATGTTCTTTCTCTTTGTGCACTTCCTCTATTTGTACCTTCATTCTTCTATATGTCATACATCACTTTCACTTTTTCCATTTTGTTATGTGTCTTCCTTTTTGGGATAACACAAAGCGTTGAGATTCCCTATGTCTCTCTTCCTTTTACTTTGTCTTTTCTTGTGTTTTCCTTTTGAGGATGATTAAAGGCATTAAGACCGAAATGTCTCCTTCAAGTTGACCAAAAAGATTTTTCCATTTTCATTCACCTTTTCATTTTCCCTTGCCTATGTTTTCCTTTTGAGGAAAATGCAAAGTGTTGAGACCATAATGTCTCTTCCATGTTGACCCAAAGGTTTCCTTTTTCTTTTATTTTTTCTCTATTTGTGGCATTCTTCTAGTTCTATGTATTTTGGGAATGATGACAGTTCTGAGCTCTTTCATAAAAACATTGTAGCAACAAAAATGCTAACCCCAAATCCATAGATCCCTTATGTGTTTAGTGTATTCCTTTTTTTGGGCAACCCCTCTTTCTTTTGTTCATCTTTCCTTCACATGAAGCAACCTTACTTGGAAACATATGACTTGGCATTAGGGATTTCCATATTGGCTCTCATGTCTCATTTCTTTTTGTATTTTTCATTTTCTAAATTAAATTAATTTCTCATAGAATGATGTGTAGCAATTCCTTTAAAGTGGGGGAATACATTGGCATTATTCTTTTTGTATTTTTCTTTTTCTTTTTCTGGGTTCTTAGTGCAGCCTTGTTACTTTATACGATGTGTTTGTCGCTTTGTGAATGACATTGGGTGTGATGTCCTTCATAAATGTGATCTATCTTAGCATATTACATTATTCTTGCTAGCTTGATGCGATGCACTAAATCCCCTAAGTTGTGAATATTCTATTCTTTGATTGTTCCTCTCTTGGAGAAATTAGACATAATGTTCCCTAAGTGATAGACCTCGCATGAACTAAACAAAACTCCTTTGAACATCTTTTATATTTTACATTTTTGCATTTTGCATTTTACATTTATATGGCCATCTTGCATAAAATAGCTTCCATGCCTATGGTTCCATCCTACTTGTTCATGAGTTCTAAGTATACAAAGCCTTGCTTGTCTCATGAAGCACAAACTGACATTTTCCTTTGTGACACTTTACTAAAGTTATCAAGAGGTATAACTTTGATATGGTTGAGCGAGAAGCTCATTCTGAGGCATGAATTTCCCCATAGCCACCTATGTGTTTCTAAGTACATACCAGCCTATCATATGTTTCTCACCTTCTGGGATTTCTCACCCGGTGGATAGCCATGAGTTTCGTTAGCCCAGAGTGAGCATGCATTTTTCTTTTTTGGAAAAATAGCCTAGATCTGATCCATAACTAGTTGGATAAACAATTGAAGCTCGATCTAACTTTTCCTTTTCCTCTTCCTTTTCTTTTTCTCTTTTATATGTGTTTTCCTTTGTTCTTATGTTTATTTTTCCATGAGATCTTCATCTTAGGGGCTTGATCGTTTCTATCTAATCTTGCTAGCATAAGTGCATTTGGATCCCTCTTGATTTTCATGGCTACTTTAGTGTGAGTTTGAAGCATGTTCATCCTCTCACTAAAGTGGGGGATAAATGTACCATAGAAAATTTGATCTTTAGACATTTTATTGGTAATTTAGGTCTTTTTCCTATGATGCTTGGCTTATTTTTCTTAGATTTAATTTTGTAATGTGACTTATACATTCACATTAGGTCTTGAATATTCAAATTATTAGGACTTGATGATGTCTTGTGAAGGTGTTGTGAAGTGTTGTAAGACATTTATACACTTTTCAAGACTTTTATTCTTATAATTCATTTAAATATCCCCTTTTCATCCCTTACCAAGTCTTATTCTAAAGTGTTGTAAAGTATTGTAACAAACTTTCACACTTTTCTAGACTTGTCATCACTAAATACAATCTTCTTATGTTTTATTTGGCACCTTTATGGACTTAGAAGCCTTAATTAAGTGTGTTTTTGAATATAAACTCGACAAAAATCATTAAATACACTTTAATTCATGACACCCACTTGCTTTCCTTGAGTGGGACCCATTCACCATAGGTGGAAAATGAGTCCCTATTGGCACAAAATTCAAAATAATTTCAAATTTCTTTCGGGTTTTTATTCATTAAGACATTAGGTTGGATTGTGATGTTTTCTTTTGGAAATTACGGCATAAGCATGTATAAATACATTTTTTTCTATTCATTTTAACCCCCATTTACCTATTCATTCAAGTATTCATTCTTGCATCTATTTGAGCATCATAGCATCATTCAATCAAGCAATTATCAAGCATATTGGAGCAGCCATTGACATATGTTTAGACTTTAACAAGGATTTGGTGATTTTATGAAAATTTTATGTTATTTATTCATCATTCCTTTCTCATTTCATTTCATTTCATTTCAAGGGTTTGATTACCAAAGTGGGGTTTGACCAATGAAAACCCCTATACTCTAGCCCTTAACCATTTCCCCCCTCTTTTCATGTGTGTTTGTAGATCTTGTACGAAGATTTGTCAAAGAGATAGGTGTTGAAAAGTTTTCAACAAGTCATAAAAGATATTCAAGTCAACAAAGACCTAATTCAAGCTTGGATACATCATTCAACCCATTTTCCATAGTTTTAGTTCTGTCAACCCGACAAGAAGACAAGTTTAGATGTGGACCCAAAGAGTTGACTTCAAAATTTGCAATTTTATTTTAGGTGGAATGATTCACCATCATTGATGAATGAGTCCCACTACCAGGTTGGAGAAATTTTCTTATGAGGTTTTCAGTTCTTGACACCCCAAAACTTGTTTCAACAAAATTTACCAGAACTTGGACTGATTCACCATCAATGGCAAATGAGTCCCGATGGTCATCAACAATAATTTTTGAAACATCCTAGAACCTTCCAACATGAGAATTCTACTTGTAGGTACACTCCATTCAGTTTCATTAATTTTTTTTTCATTTGTGGATGTTTCTAGTTCATTTATGCATACAGAACTGTGTTTTCAAACACTTCATACTTCTTATGTTTTGCATAAATAATCAATCTGTTGTATCAGTTTGTTGCATTTAGATAATTGAATTTAGACATAATTTCATTGTACTTTCATTAGTTTGAGTGAACCACCTAGATTTGGTGTGGGGTTTATCTCCTTCCTTTAGGTGAAAAACCCTAATTGAGCAAGAGATTTATAACATCTTACACCCAAAAATCTACGGTTCAATGGGTAGGACCATTTCAATATCCATTCTTTAGTAGGGATTGATATGTCTTGAAATTTATTGATGATATTTCAAAGTATACCTAGGTTTAGATTTTCATAAAAGGTATATGTATTTCATTCTTTTCAAGAATTCAAATTTTTTGCAAAGAAAAAAATTAAGGAATCTCATCAAGATCATATGTATACACAATAAGGGTGGATATTTTAACCATCAATTTAAATAATTTTGTTCTTTATAAGTTATTTAATTTTAGCATATAAATTTATATAGACCTCAGTAGAATGGTTTCGTATAGTGTAAGAATAGGTCCTTGAAGGAGATGGAAAATTGTATGATTCACTCCAAATATCTGGCAACATAGTATTGAGTAGAGGCCATAAAATATGTGTGTTACATATAGAATGAATTTACTCACAAATATCTGAAAGGGCTAAACCCTTTCCAAGATTGGACAAGTAAAAAACCTACAGTTAAGAACTTTTTTGTGTTTGATTCTCTAGTGTGGTCCCACATTATAGAGAAGAGAAACAAGGTCATGGACCCACACTTAAAGCCTTACATATTTATTGGGTATTCAAATGATTCCAAAGTCTACAAATTCTCCACCCCACTACCCATGAGTTGTTCATTGAGAAGAATATTTTTTTATGAAATCCCTTTGAGTTAATCTCCTACCACTTATCCATCCACTATCACATTGGAGAAACTACACCTTGATGATAATTCTTTAAAGGACATTAGTCATCCTAATATTTTCAAGATGATTCTTCTTCATCCACTTGATATGGTGAAATAGATGATAAGATTTTATTGAAGATTGTTAGTGTTTTCATTAGTATTGTAATTGATGGGAAAACCTAGTATTGGAGATGTTGGAGATTGTTAGCATTATCATTAGTGTTTCCATCAATGCTTAGTGTGGAAATTGTTGGGTTGTTGGATATTTTTTCAGTATGTTGTCATCTATATTATGGTTTGATGTCATCCTCTACTGTGGTTATGTTGAGAAGTTTTTTTGATATTGATAAAGTGTTGTAGGTACTATAGATATGTTGAGATGTTTGTGGTGTTGTTGATGCATTTGGTTTACTTGGTTTCTAGGTGTTCTTGAGAAAATTTTGATAAAAAATTGTGCATGGTGATAGAGGAATGTTCAATGTTGTGCTCCACATTTATTCATTGTTGAGTATATGATTTTATAGTTTTTATGTGATGATCAAAGGTGTTCAAAGGTTTTATATCTAGAGTTTTAGGTTCTTAATTGTGCAGTACATGAAGTTGTGTTTGAAAGTGTGTTTACTTGTGAAGAAGGTTGTCTGAGAGAAATAGAATTTCTCTACATTTCTTCACATTGTTGTTTCTTGTGTTACTAATTTAGAAACATTATAATATTGTCTATACCTACCTTTCCTTGGAGTTTTTAGTTTTTAGTTGTTCTTTAAACTTGGATTCGTAAGTTGTGTTCTATGGTATTGTGTTTGGTAGTAGAAAATGAATATGTTCTTCAACTTTAGGTGGTTGCAATAGTTTTGTTGAATATTTTGATTATTTTGTAATATTCTAAGATTTTGTGGAGTGTTACTATATCATCTACATGGTGTTTCAAAACCTCGAGAGGCATGTATATGGTGATTTGTTAGTGTTAGTTTTGGTTTGTCCAAGCTTGTATGCTAGCACTAATTTTAGAGGTTGTTTGTTGTTTTTGGAAGCACGGTGAAGTGTGCCAGTGTAGTTTTGGTTCCCAGTTAACATATGGAATGGTTTTCCTTCACTTATTTCAACTACAAAATTTTTTGGTTTTGACCTATTTGATGTTGCATGTTTGAGGTGGATATGTTTTATTGAGGTTGACCTTCAAGGGTTGTTTAAGGTCATGGATGGTATAAATTCTGAGTGGATTTTTGTATATGTGTGTGGAATGTGTAAGGTGTGTGAGAGATGTGAATGTGATCAAGTCTAGTGATCTAAGTGCAGGATGAAATATGTATGACTCTAGATGTAGTAAAGAAGGTGTATACATTTTCAATGTGCCTAAAGTTGTTAGATGTAGTGAGCCAAAGGTTGTAGATGGTACAAAATTACAGTGGTGGTTTTTTCTTAATTCTTTGAGATAGTGAATTTCTCTATAATTATTTTATTCTTTCTTCTTCCTTCTAGATAGTGAGTCTTTTGGGTAGTCAGACCTTGGTAGTGAGCCCTCTAGTAGTGAGCCTATTATATTAGTGTTACTATTCATATATATGTCAACTAATCCTCATTGTGGTTTTTCCCTAATTAGGGTTTTTCACATAAATTTGGTGTTCTCTTGTGTATTGTGTTGAATGTTTTTATGTTTCATATATTTACATTCTAATAATGGTAAATGAACATTTAAAAGTTAATAATGGTTTAACGATTAATGAGGGTTTGATGATTTTAATGTACAAAAAATTCAGCCCCCTCTCAATTGTCTTGTGTGTCTAGAAATTGGTATCAAATCTATGGTTCCTCAGAGAAAGCTTAACCACTTGAGGTAGATCTGAATGGAACACAAGAAGGGTGTCAAAGCTCCTATGTTTGGGTATGTGCAAGATCATCATGGAAAAAATAGGCCCTTAAGTGGCAAAAAATTTAGAAAAATCAGTGTTAGGAAACTTGACGTAAAAATTTGAATAAGTTATCTATATTATTTAAAAAATATGTAAGAATAGAATTTGTAGAAAATTGAATGTAGTTTCTAAACTGCTAGGTTTATTTAAAAATAAATAAAATCTATTTGGTGAAAATTTGAAATATCAATGCAATAGTACTTAAATTTCAGGGAAACAATAAGAAGTAGGTGTCTGTCTGACCACCCTAACAATAATAAAATGATCATATTTTTTTATAAGATTTTATATATAAGTAGAGGACTCATGCCCAAATGTGATGCATATTTTTTTGTAATTTTTTTCCAAGTAAATAATTAATTATGAATTTTTTATTACAACTTTTAAAAAATATAAAAAACTCATATGTCTGACCACCTTAACTTAGTCAAAACTTCATGAAATTTATTTTTTCTCTTTTTAATCCTATAGTATGCGAAGCGTAGAATGTGACACATGTTTTGGATTAAAAAAATGTGATACCGTTTGAAAGTTATAGATGTTTTTCAATTAGCCTATCGATCAGAATTTTAGTTGTAATTCTAATAGAAAATGAATAATAATTATTTATTAAATTCAAATTAAAGCATAATTTATATTGGTGGAAAGCTGATAATCTCCTCTAAAAACCCTTTTCGTTTCATCAATTTTGGGTAAAAAAAAAGTTGTCAACCACATACCCTACAAATACCCATAATATTGCCACTTTTTGGCCCATCATGATCCTGCACATACCCGTTTGATGGAATGAATTATGCTTATTGAAAATATAGGATGGAATCCTTTATTGCTTCTCTAGGGTTTGGTGTTTGTAAGTTAGTTGAAATGGGATATACCATGCTTGTTGCTAGTCTAATGAGAATAATGGAAAATAAATAAATATAATTTTGAATGGTCTTTCTGATTTTGAACTTGAAAAAGCGATAATTCTTAAAAATGATAGAGAGGTTTGGATAAAGTTGTAGAACATTTTTGAATGAGATGGTAAGGTCAAGAAAGTGAAGATGCAAAAATACAAAGCCAAATTTGAAAACCTAAGGATGTCAAAAGATGAAGATATTATAGTCTACATGCTCAAAGTGGAAAAACTTATTAATTCCATCAATGGTGTTGGTGGTAAGCTAGAAGAAAGTGATGTTGTGAAAAAGGTAATAAGAACTCTTTCTAAATCTTATAGTTCTAAATTTTTTGCTATAGAGGAAGCTCAAAATTTGGATCAATATTCTAGAGATCAGATTTTTGGTGCTTCAATTTATTTTGAATTCAGAGAGTTTTGTCAAGATGCTACAAAGAAAGAAACTGCCTTTAAGGTTAGTAAGGTATAGAAGGATGATGAATTAGATCTAGATGATCTTGATGAGGTGGAAGAAAATTTTGTAAGGAGATTGAAAAAGGACACTAGAAAATACAAATGTAAGTTACCCTTTAAGTGTTACAATTATGGAAAGATGGGTCATTATGCTTCTAAATATCCAATCAAAGCTTCAAATGAGAAACATATGGATCATAATTGTAAATTTATTAAGAATATTAATTTTTTTGAAAAGGAAAATGGTGTATTTTATGATGAGGAATTAGACTATCTTGATGAAGATAGTGATGAATTATTATTCATGGCTCTAAATATTGGAGCTAATTCTAGTAATCCTAAAAGATATGTGAAGGAAAGTGCTCCAAAAATAGGTCACAATATTGAAGGAACTATGTTGATTACTTTCCATGCAAGAGAGGAGAGAAACTATTGGATAATTGATAGTAGATGCTCAAACCATATGACGTGAAAAGAGTAAGTTTGTTAAACTTCAAACGTATGATTTTGGTCTTGTTAAGTTTGGTGATGATAAATCTACTAATATTTGTTGAAAAGGTTCGATTATTTTTTATGGAAAGCATAAAATAGATAATTTTCTTTATGTCGAGGTTCTCTAACATAATATTCTTAGTGTAGTGAAAATGTGTAGCAGAGGATATAATATGGTGTTTCATGATGATGGTTATGAAATCAGAAAAGGAAGATCTAGAACTTTGGTTGTTTCAAGGATAAAGAAAAATCTAATGTTTAGCAGCTCAAAGGTGGTGGTTTTAAGTGTTTTATGTATCAAATCATTGAAATTTTTTTATGGAATAGAAGAATGGGTCACATCTTTTTTGATAACCTAGGGAAAATTAGTTCTACTAATGTTGAGAGAGATCTGCCAAGGATTACAAAGACTATCAATGCAATCTACAAGGAATGTCATTTTGGAAAGAAGACAAAGAAGAGGTTGAAGACTAAAGTGTATTCTACCATAGGATCTTTGGAGTCAGTGCATATAGACATATGTGGACCTACTTGTGATCACTGA
Source organism: Sequoia sempervirens (assembly GCA_007258455.2). Lineage (NCBI taxonomy): Eukaryota > Viridiplantae > Streptophyta > Pinopsida > Cupressales > Cupressaceae > Sequoia > Sequoia sempervirens. The sequence continues at coordinate 349,048,803 of VDFB02000017.1, read as the reverse complement.
AAAGCTATGCCTTTTCCTTGCTTGATTTGAGAATAATTAGTAATAAACTGGACTTAATGTCACCATGGTCTAGTGTTTTGAGGTTGTTTACACATCCACACTAGGTCTTGGTCCCTTTTTAATCTAAAATAACCTAAATCTATCATAATTTAATGTTGTAAAATGTGGTTATTGGAATTTTCACATTGAATTTGGGAGGTTTGTAAATCAAGTGGACCTAATCTAGTGTTGTAATTGTTTTACACATTCACATGGGATTTAGGGATCTTCTAACCTAAATAGACCTAATTTTTCCTTAATTTAGTGTTGTAAATTGTATTTATTTATACTTTCACATTGTATTTTGGACCCTATTGTATTTATGACATTTATATCATCACTAGTAGGCCCCTATGACTCCATATTGTGCATCCCAAGGAAAATTTTGATAAAAAACTACACAATATAAACATATAGTCTCAATTTATGCATTCCCCGACATCCTAGCTCACAAAATAGCCCCTGTTCGACCCATTCACCACTTTGGGTGAATGAGTCCCATTCAGGTGGGACTCATTCTCCTAGGATGGTGAATGAGTCCCATTTGAGCTATTTTCAAGGTTTGAGTGGGAAAAAGTGGGTTTTTAATTCAAATTTCTTCAATGTCAGCCTTGGGGATCAAATGAACAATCATGTGAGTGGATTTCCTATATAAGAAAGCTTTAAAATCCTCATTTCATCCAAGCAACATGATAATTCAAGTTATTAAGTCAAGGAAGTAAGGGTTAAGCATTCCAAGTATTCACAAGGTCATCAAGATAGCTTTCAAGATGAATTATAAGGCATTCAAGAGTAAGATTCTTCATCAATTGTTGTAGCATTTAAAGATCCATGATCATGGAAATGTTATAATTTCTTTATCTCATTTCCATGCTTTATTAACTTATTTCATCATTTTGTTTAATTACCTAAAAGGGGTTTGAGTAAGGCAAACCCCTATTCCCTAACAATCAACATTTTCTCTCTCTTTCTTTGGGTGATTATAGATCTAGGAACTTTGGAGGCTTACAGATCATTGAAGAATAGTTTAAAATATTTTTGGTTTTTTCTCCCCATTTATTAGGTTATCATCTTCAAAAAAAGTCGCCTATAGGTTTGAAATTGGCAGTTTCAGATTCGGGAACCTAAAGAAGCAGAAAGAGAAGATTGAGAGGTGCAGATCAGAAATTTCAATGTCTAGAAAAGCCAAACTAGATTCATTCACCACAAGTGGCGAGTGAGTCCCATTTTTGGTTAATTTTGAAAATTTGACATTTTTAGATACCCTTTTTTGAGAAACTTGTTCCTTTGTAGAAACCCTGATTTGGGACTGATTCACCCAGATTGGTGAATGAGTCCTGATGGGCCAAAATTTCAGAATCGATAGAATTTCCAATCTCCATCCAACTCTCTACAAGTTTCCAGGTGCATACTTTCTATTTTTCTTTCCCGTTTTGTTCTAATTACATTTCTAGGGCATTTTCTAAGTCATTTTGCATATTATAGTATGGTTTCTAATTCATTATCTTTTCCAAGTTTAAAAATGGTGGTGAACCCATTTTCTAATTTCAAATCATATCCTAGGATACCTTATTGTAAAATATTTTCCATCCTTTTGGTGAAGATCTATAAGGTGTCCTTGAGTGTGGAGAGTGGGAAATTGGATCTCTCTCTTTGTACCTCATTTTTTCAAAGTGTAGACACATCCACATTTCCCTTGTCCACATTTTGGTGAACCTGATGCATCAAATTTCTTCAATGTTAGTCTTGGGGATAAAATTAACAGTCATCTAAGTGGATTGCCTATGTAAGAAATCATTCAAATCCTCATTTCATCCAATAAACATAAGCATTAAAGTTATCAAGTCAAGTAAGTAAGGGTTAAGAATTCCAAGTATTTAAAAGGTCATCAATATAGATTTCAAGATCAATTATAAGGCATTCAAGAGAAAGATTCTTCATCAATTATTGTAGCATTTCAAGATCTATCGTCATGGAATGTTTCTAATTGCATTATCTCATGTTCATGCTTCACTATTTTATTTCATCAATTGGTTTAATTACCTAAAAGGGGTTTGAGCAAGGAAAACCCCTATTCCCTAACCATCAACATTTTCTCTTAATTTTGCTAAACCCAACCTTAGACCATTATAATTCTAATTTGGAGTGCCTTTTTATCCTAGAATTAGATTTCATTAACTTTACATTAGGATCTACATTTAGTTAATTGGCATCTAGGGTTTATAAAATTTTGCATTAGTGAAAGTGCATATAGGTTGCATTTTTCATCTCAAATCATCTCAAATCATACAAAATCTCCATTTCCATTTAGTATTTACATCATAAAACATAAAAAGCATAAAAATCCATTAAAAATCTCTAAATTTTTTGAAAAAAATCCCTACTTGGACTCATTCGCCACCTTCGGTGAACTAGTCCCAATAGACCCCTGAATCTGCCTTTTACAACACTAAAAACCCAATTTCTACACTTTTGTTTGCTACCATTACCTATATATTTTAGTTGGCTAAGTTTTTGTTACATGCATTTCACTAGATCTATATTAAATTAGATCATTTCATCCATTGCTCAATTCAAAATTTTCATTTACAATATTTCACTTTTAGATTTTGCATAGTGTAGTCAATAGATCACCTTGTTTCAAATCTGAAAATTGTATTTCACTCTAGGTCATTGCATTGCACTTTCTTTACTTTTTCATGATAACATGTTTTCTTTCAAGAGATGTGGCTTTGATATGGTTAAAAATGGATTGCATAAGTACAACATACCTTATTATGATTTCAATTTATATTACAACAATGAGGTCATTAAGAAACATGTTAGTTATCCTTCTACTATCTTTCATAATTATGAGAACATATTAGAACATGTAGATCAAACAATTGACACAATCCTTAATATTACATTGCCCATTGGTGATGATGGTAGTGTTGACTATCATAACAATCATACTTGCTCTTCTCCTAATGCCTCTCCTATTAGTGATGAAGTTATCTTGGTGAAAGAGGATACAAGCATTGAGGGTCTTGATTGTACCTCTCCTCATTCCCCTTTGGAAGATATTATAAAATAGGAAGATGAGATCATAGAAACATTTCTAAACATAAATTTTCCTAATCTCCATCCATCCCTTGTTTGTGATCATGTTTTAGCACAAGAAGATGATATCATAGATAGCCATGAAAATCAAAAATTCCCTTCTCCTAATATCCCTCCTCGATGCAAAGAGGAAAGGTTGGTATTAGAATATGCACCTATTAAGAGTCATGAGAATATTTTATCTCCCTTCTCTAATTCTCCTACCATTTGGGAAGATCTATTTGGTAACCATGAAAAACATATTGGTCCTTTCGTTGATGTCTCCCCTACTTGTGATGAAGCTTCTTTACAAAATCTAACCATGGATGAACATATTGCAAGCTCTCCTACTATGATAGATAATATTGCACAAGAGAATGTGACCTTAGAAAAAAAAATGGAGCCTCCCCCTAATATCCCCATTATTGATAAACAAGACAATCCAACCATTGATCATCCCCCTATTATTATGAAGTCATTTTGGAAGAACTAATCTCTGAATGTCAAGAAAATTTGTTTTGTAGTTCTCCTAACAACTCTCCTCCTAGGGAGCATATCACAATGCAAGAAAAAAATAAAATAGTAAAGTAGATTCCTTCGGTGATGAAAAACAGGTGGTTCTAGATTTCCCTTTCTTAGAAATACATCAAAACCAAGACTAGTAAGGTTATGAATGTGCAAGTTTCTGTTAGATCCCCCTTGACTATTGGACCTCCTACATACCTCGTGGGACATACTAAGTATCCTATAATTATTTACCCACCTTCACACAAACAAAAAACTCAAAACAAACCCAAATTTATCCTTTACCCACCTAAGAATTATGTGTTACAATAGTTGAGTCATAATACCACTACTTATATATATAGCACTAGAAATAATCCGCAACCAAAACAACCAACCTTGACACCCTTACCTTGGCCTAATATAATTTTTTATATTGCTCCACATTTAATTTCGCATAGTTGGAAGGGGTATGATCTTGTTGAAAAATTTAAGAATACTCCTACAAAGATATCCTTATGGGACCTAATTCAGAATTCACCTAATTATCAGACTATTCTCCAAACTGCCTTGCAACATGTTCCTATCCATTCCAATGTGCAACTAAATGACATTGCAGCCATGATCTAGGGAATGAATGCTGACATTGTTTTCCACCAAAGTGAACTCCCCCCTTTGGAAGTGAAAAAACAAAATGAATCTTTCATATATTATCTTAATACAAAAACATTGGCATAAAGCGAACCCTTGTCAACAATGGCTCCACTCTTAATGCGTGTAGCATAAATATTTTGGATAGGCTTCATGTGGATAAATAAAAAATTCAACCTATCTCTTTATCTATTAGTGGATTTGATAGTGTAGGAAAGAAATCGCTTAGTGTGATCACTTTTCCTATTACATTTGGGAAGGACACATTGGAAACACTTATCTATGTTATGCCTCATGAAATTTCATATAATCTTCTCTTAGGAAGACCGTGGATTCATGCAATGAATAGGGTTCCTTCAACTCTTCATCATTAAATGAAATACATCTACAACAACAAAGTGTATACACTTGAGATTGATCTTGAGCCTTATAGTGTCTTACAACTTGAGAAAAACAAAAAGAACCCCTTAAAAAAAAAACACCAACTACACAAGTAGACCCAATACAACAAAAAGACAAAGAAAAACACATTGAATAGGTCACAAAGCTATTAGAAGATGATTTGGGTTCCTTGGATTTGACACCAACATTCATGGGAGAATACAAGATCATAAAAAAATATTCAGACAAGGAAAAGGAAAATGCACTAATGTCAACAAAATTTTTAGAAGACCCTTTGAAAGCATCCACCTCAACCACTAAATATGAAGAATCAAATTATACAACAAACTTTGATGAAGCTGGTCAAGAACGACCACCAGATCCAAAAGCAATGAAATTTTTTGATGGAAAAGGGTTTGAACTTATGAAACAAATTTTCTATAGTGGAAAAGGATGTGGTGCAAGATAACAAGGTATGCAAAACTCTATAGAGCCTAACATGCAAGAAACAACTCATGGTATTGGTTATTGTCCTTTGACAGAAATAGACAAGCCTTCACTTAATATAAACACTATTACAAATGATTCTTTGACATAAATGAAAGAGACAAAGAAATCTTCCCTTAGTGTATATGGCATTACGTAAAACACTAATGATTTGAATTCAATAGATTTTACACCCTCCTATAAAGGAGAGTACAAAATCTCACAATCTAAAGAGTCTTGCATAGGTATGACATCTTGTACTAAGAAAGAGATATCTTTGCTGCAAAATAATGAAACATCCTCTACTTTTGATCAAGAAGGTATCTTGTTGAGACTCCTCCAAGATCATTTGATATATCTCCCTCCAAGAAAATGAAATAAATTCTACTACAAGAATTCATTTTGTGCATATCACAAAGTTCAAGGTCATTCCACTAATGAATGTAAGGCTTTAACTGATAAAATTCAACATCTCAAGGAGTGTGGTTCTCTTCCTTGTGTTGAAGCGCCTAGTTCCTCTAACTGATACTTACTTTCATCCTATTTGGATCACCCTTTTCCTGCACTAAGTGGCGCCAAGGGATTGGTTAGCATTGTCCTCATATGTCACTTGTCATCACCTCTTTCGGCTAGTTGATCACCTTTCATGTATGTATATGAGAAAACTTGGGATGTGGATGACATGCCTTAAGTTGGATTGCATGCGACATAATTAATCATGATGTAGTTCAATTCATAAACATATGACTTGGCATAGGGCTTTCTGAATAGGCTTTCACATCTTCTTCTACTTTTTAAAGCAATTGCTCACAACAATGGTGTTACCAACTGAATTAAAGTGAGGGAATACATTGACCCTCATGTTTCACTGTGCAATTTTCTTTCTTGTGATGCATCCTCTTCTTGGAGGTGTCATTGGGTTTGATTTCCTCTGAGAGCCTAATATTTCTTTACCTTTTCCTTTCTTGGAAACATTAGGCATGATGTACCCTAAGAAGAGACCTTGCATGAACTAAGAAAAATCCCTTTCAACATTCCTTACACTATTTCACGTTCACAACATTGGTTATATGGCCACCTTACATAACACAACTTGCATTCCTATAGAGAAATCTTGTTTGTTCATGAGCCCCAAGCATATGAAGTTTGTTCATGAGCCCCAAGTATATAAAGTTTGTTCATGAGCCCCAAGCATATGAAGTTTTTCATGAGCACCTTATTAAAGTTATCAGTAGGTATAACTTTGGTATGGTTTGAACAAGAAGCCCAATCTAAGGTATGAATTTCCCATTAGCCACTTACATGTGTGTGAGTGCATACCAGCCATGAGTGTATGTTTCTCACCTTTCAGGCCTTCTCACTCAATGGACAACCAAGAGCTCCATTTCCTCAAAGTGAGTATGCATGTTTTAGAAAACCAGCCTATATTTGATCCACATCGTGTTGGAAAAACAATCAACTCTTAATCTTCCTTTCTATTCTTTGCTTATTTTCTCTAGTTATTATCATTGCATGATCGCATATCTTGTTTCGCTGCATATTATACACCTTGTGCATGTCCTTTTGTGCTTATGTCTATTTGACTTAGGATCTTGGATCTTGGGGGCTTTGTCACCTCCTTTGATCCTTGTCATCCTTTTTCATTCAAATTGGTATGATCAAACCCCCCTTGAAAGTATAATTTAGTGTGAGTTTGAAGCAAGTTCATCCTCTCACTAAAGTGAGGGCTAGATGTAATCACCGAAAAAAGTACACCTTTTCCTTTCTTTATTTGGGAATGATAAATTGGACTTAATGTCACCTTGGTCTAGTGTTGTGAGGTGTTTTACACATCCACACTCGGTCTTGGGCACTTTTAAAGCTAAATTAACCTAATTATTTCTTAATTTAATGTTGTAAAATGTGTTTATTGGCATTTTCACATTGAATTTTGGAGGCTTGTAAATCAACTGGACCTAATCTAGTGTGTAGACACCTAAAAATGACCTAGGCCCAAAGCTTCATTTTTACCACTTTCGTCCTAGCATAATTAAGTCATTTAATTATGTCCTTGGTCCACATTCGACTATTGATTAAATAATTCATAATTATTTAATTAATTCATGTCATTTATTTCTCCTTGATTATTAAATAAATAAATTTTATTTATTTATCTAATACGTCATTAATTACCTAAAGTCTTCCTTTAATTAAATAAATTTCTTAATTTATTTAATTCCCCTTTTGTCATTTATTCCTCTTGATTATTAAATAAATAAATTTTATTTATTTAATTACGTCACTAAGCAAGTCCCCTTCTTTTAAAAATTAAATAGATTCTAATTTATTTGATTTTTGTCCATTTTCTACTATAATTAAATAATTATTTTAATTATTTAATTATTCATTAACCTCTTCTCTCATTAAATTAAATAAAGTTAATTTATTTAATTTGGTCCACTCTCTTGAATTTTGAATTAAATTATTATTTAATTCGAAATGATTCCTTTTATCACATTCCTCCATAATTAAATAATATCTTTATTATTTAATTACTTGCTAGTTACCTGGAGTAAATAAATTTTATTATTTAATTTCTCCAGCAACCTCTTTGTCCGTGCCAGCCTTATCTTCCAATTTAATTCTTGACTTTTGACTTCTCATTCAATTTCGACCGTTGATTGAATTATTTCATAATTCAATCTCCACCCTTCATTCTTACCTGTTGCCCTAATTTTGACCTAACCCTAATGCACATATCAACATTCAATCTTAAACATTGATCTTAGGGTTCCTGTCATCTTTTCATCCTGGCCACACGTTCAAAATTGCAATTTTTATAAAAGGGCAATTTTGACCTCATTTGGATCTCTCAGTCTTTAGCTCATTTTGACTTCTTGCATTCTTAGTCTATGTCAACTTGCTGTCAACTTAGGTCATAGTCATTAACAGTCATAGTCATTTTAGCTCATTGTAGGGTTATTTTTATTTTCTGCAAATCCTTCAACACTTGCATAGGGCTTAGTCTTTAGTCATAGTTGCTCATAAATCTGAGGGCTTTGTTATTTATCTGCAAGCTAGGAGGTATAACAGAGATTAATCATGGAAGGTGGAGACATAGGGTAACACTATCCCTTTTGTCTTCACATCTCTTCCTTTGTACTTTGTTATTTTCATAGGATTTAATGTTATTGTGCTAACCCACTTTAATAATAATTTAGGATTTTCCCTTGATCACATAGTGTTAATGTGTTTTCAACTTTTACATGAGATTTAGGGACCTTATAAGCTAAATCGACCTAATTTTTCCTTAATTTAGTGTTGTAAAGTGTATATTTATCTATACTTTCACATTATATTTTGACCCTATTACATTTATGACCTTTATATTATCATTAATAGGCCCCTATGAGCCCATATTGTGCATCCCAAGCTAAATTTTGATAAAAACATGACAATATCAACATATAGACTCAATTTATGCATTCCTTGACATCCTAGCTTGAAAAATAGCCCTTGTGGGACCCATTCACCATTTTGGGTGAATGAGTCCCATCCAAATGGGACTCATTTTCACAGGATGGCAAATGAGTCACATTTGAGCTATTTTTGAGGTTTAACTAGGAGAAAGTAGGTTTTTAATTCAAAATTCTTCAATGCTAGCCTTAGGGATCAAATTGACAGTCATGTGAGTGGATTGCATATCTAAGAAAGCTTTCAAATCCTCATTTCATCCAAGTAAGATAAGAATTCAATTTATCAATTCAAGCAAGTAATGGTTAAGCATTCCAAGTATTCACAAGGTCATCAAGATACCTTTGAAGATCAATTATAAGGCATTGAAGAGAGATTATTCATCAATTATTGCAACATTTCAAGATCCATAATCATGAAAGGTTCTAATTGCATTATCTCATGTTCATGCTTCATTATCTTATTTCATCATTTGAAAAGGGTTTGAGCAAGGTAAACCCCTATTCCCTAACAATCAACATTTTATCTCTCTTTCTTTGTGTGATTGTAGATCTAGGTACTTTGAAGGATTGAAGATCATTGAATAATAAGTTACAAGCTTGTTGGAGTTGTCTCCCCATTTACTAGGTCATCATCTTCCCAAAAAGTTACCTATAGGCCTGGAATTGGCAGTTTCAGATTCGAGAACCTAAAGAAGCAGAAATATAACATTAGGAGTTGTAGATGAAAATTTTGAATTTATAGGAAATCCAAACTGGACTCATTCTCACAAGTACAAAATGAGTCCCTTTTTTGGTCAACTTTGAGATTTTGACATTTTCGGATACCCTTTTTCGAGAAACATATTCCTATGTAGAAACCTAAATTTGGGATTGATTTGTCCAGATTGGAAAATGAGTCCTGGTGGACCAAAAATTTAGAATGAACAACATTTCCAATCTCCATGCAAGACTGTACAAGTTTCTAGGTGCACACTTTCTATTTTTCTTTCCTGTTTTGTTCTACTTGCACTTCTAGGGAATTTTCTAGTTCATTTCTCATATCACACTGTGTTTTCCAATTCATTGTCTCTTCCAAGTTTAAAGTTGGTGGTGAACCCCTTCCTAATTTCAAATCATATCCTAGGATACTTTATTGTCAGATCTTTCCCATCTTTCTATTTTAGTGAAGAACTCTAAGGTGTCCTTGAGTGTGGAGAGTGTGAAATTGGATCTTTGTCTTTGTACCTCATTTGGTCAAAGTGTAGATGCATCCACATTTCAATTTTCCAAACTAGAAAAATAGAAAGCTCTCATGGTACATCTATTTTATGTTGTTGATTCATGATTATTCTAGAATGACTTGGGTGGCATTTCTTAACAAAAAAATAGAAACTGTAGATAAGTTGAAAGAATTTAAGTCCATGGTTGAGAATAAAATGAATTTTAAAATAAAGTGTTTAAGGTGTGACATAGGTGGTGAGTTCACCTCCAATGAGCTTAATAATTTTTGTGAAGATCATGGAATAAATAGAAAACTATCAGCTCCTAAGAGTCCTTAATAAAATGGAGTTTTGGAGAGAAAGAATAGGACAGTTCAAGAAGCAACAAGGACCATGATGAAGGAAGCAAATCTATCAGATGTCTACATGAGAGAAGCAATTTATACTAAAATATACATTCATAAGAGAGTACAAGTAATACTAAATAGTTCAAAGACTTTTTGTGAGTTATGGTATAGAAAATCTCGTATGAAATACTTAAAGTGTTTGTAAGAAAAAACTTTATCATAAGAGATGAAGAAAGATTAGGAAATTTTTATGCAAGATTTGATGAAGGAAACGTCCTTGGACACTCTACAATGATCATTGAATACATATGTGTAGTGTCAAAAAATTCCATCCATTATATTTTCACACTTGTTTGAGCCCTTGTGAACTAAATGGACTTAATTGTGCCTTATTTAGGGTGTTTTAAAATATTTTCTTACACTTTCACACTAATCTAGGGTTTTCATTAATAAATTGGGATTCTTTATACCTTATTATCCAAAATACTTAATTAATGCATCTTTCCAAGGATAATTCAAAAACATATGTAGTGTTGAGGTGTATGGGTCCCATCTAAGTTTTGAGGCCCTATCCCAATTTCACATGAATCTAAGCATTTCTTGAAAAATGTGTTCCAAGCTTAGCCTAATGGGACTCATATACCACTTCTGGTGTATGAGTATTACTTAGCTTAGACATAATTTAAATTAAAATCCATGGTGGTATTTTATCCTCCTAGATCTGATGTCAGCTTGTAGTGTTGTAATTTTAGGAAATTTGGAATAAAAAAGTATAAATACAAGGTTATTTCACTTATTTTACAACTATCAAGTCGAATAAGCATCCTTATAGAAAATTTGACTTCATAAGAGCATTCAAGAGTCTACAAGAGAATCCAAGAACATTAAAGAGTTGATCATCAAGCATTTTGGAACATTATTCAAGTATCAAGCATCATATTTGTGTTTGAGCTAACAATTGTGATCTAGGGTTTTATGATTCAAGCAAGTATTCAATTCAATATCTACAACATTCAAGCAAGAGTAAATATCTACATCCATTGGATCCACACCATACATGTTTGCAACACTTTATTTCTAGGGTTTGAGGAGTTGCAAAATTACATTTTTCTCATTCATAATTTCTTTATCTCATTTGATTTCATTACAAGGTTTAATTACCAAAATGGGGTTTGATCAAGGAAAATCCCTTTCCACTAACAAAACAACATTTTTCCCTCTCTTTAGTGTGTGATTTGCAGATCTAGGTTGAAGAAGCTCTAAGGAGCAAGCTTAGAAATAATTTGTGAAGTTGCAAGTTGTCAAAGTTGCCACCTTGTTTGCAATACCATTAAAGGACACCTATAGAGAAAAATATTCTAGTTCAGATCTAGAAACCAAGTTAAGAAGATCAAGTAGAGATTGAAGAGTAGATTCAAACTTTGATCCTCTTGAAAAGACAAGAAAGATAGATATGCCACTTCTAGCTTATGAGTCCCAGTACAATCAAATTTGTAGTTTTTAGAAGTTCCAAACTTGTCACTACCAAATTTTTGTTCTTGCCCTAGCATTTTAGGTCTCCATTCAAGCCGCTATGGGTTTCTAGGTGCATTTTTCTAACTTCTTAATTTCCTATTCTATTTTGCATACATTTCTAGGCCGTTTAGTGACGTTTTGTATATAATTAGGTTTTACATGTTACCTATCTTTCAAAGCCCTAGCTTGGTGTTGAACCACCTTTTAATAATTAATCATACCCTAGGACATCCCTATTGCAGATCTCTTTGCCCTTTACATCCTTGGATTGATATCTCTAGGGTTTCCTTGAATGAAAGACGAGAAAACTTATTGTTCTATGTCCTAAACTATAGAGTGACTATTTTTCACCCTTCAATATGTTAAAATAAAAGGATAAAGAAGATAGTTGAAAGTAGGTATGTGCAAGATCATGATGGGCCAAAAAGTGGCGATATGATGGGTATGTGTAGGGTATGTGGTTGAAGGATTGTTTTTTACCCAAAATTGATGAAACAAAAAGAGTTTTTAAAGGAGATTCTTAGCTTTCCATTAATATAAATTCTGCTTTACTTTGAATTTAATAAATGATTATTATTCATTTTCTATTTGAATTATGACTAAAGTCTTGATTGATAGGCTAATTGAAAAACATTTATAGCTTTCAAATAGTATCACATTTTTTGATTCTAAAAAATGCATCACATTCTATGCTTCACATAATGTAGGATTAAAAAGAAAAATTGAATTTAATGAAGTTTTACCAAGTTAAGGTGGTCAAACATACGAGTTTTATATTTTTTAAAAGTTGTAATAAAAAAATCATAATAAATTATTTACTAGGAAAAAAATGAAAAAAAATATGCATCACATCAGGACATGAGTTCTCCTTATATCTAAAATATTATAAAAAAATATGATCATTTTATTGCAGTTAGGGTGGTCAGACAAACACCTACTTCTTATTTTTTCCTTGAAATTTGAGTACTACTGCATTGAAATTTTAAATTTTTACCAAATAGATTTTTTATTTTTTTAAATAAACCTAGTAGTTTATAAACTACATTCACTTTGCTACAAATTCTATTGCTACATATTTTTGAGATAATATAGATAACTTATTGAAATTTTTACGTGAATTTTCCTAACTCTAATTTTTCTAATTTTTTTGCCACTTAAGGGCGCCTATTTTTTCCATGATGATCCTGCACATAACCAAGTGCAAGTTTCAAAGTGGATGGAGAATTACATCATATTTTTGTGTTGATAGAAGGATATGAACTTGATGAAACCACTTGAAGTGAAGAAGAAAAATAGATGATAGTGGAAGAGGAGGAGGCTTCAAAAAATATCCCCAAGACTCATATGTATGTGCAGGATAGTCATTCCAAAAATAAAATCATTATAGATAAGAGAAAAGGTGTGTTGGCAAGAAAAAAACTGTAAGATGGGGTTAAACAGTTCTAGCATAGATAAATGGACAACCAAAACTTGCAGACTATAAATCCAATCTAAAACAAGATAATACAAAAAATGAGAACAATAAACTAAATGCCTTCAAATAAAACACTCCCCATTGAAGTTGATTCACTTCTCTTGTTTCTCCCATTTCTCCTTTTGCAAAATTTTCCCTTAGATTTTTTGTTGAAGTTGTGCAATATGCCGTAAATAGTAAGTAGAAAACTTGAGAGACAAAAGGCTTGTTAAGGAAAAAATTGAAGAGGAAGGCTACTTTTATACACAACCATTTGAATGGATTGATGAGATTGATCTTCTAGAAATATTCCAAGATCGATGGATGAGAATTCATGAGAGGGAGGTTATAGAATGGATGTTCAAGATCGAGTTTGTAGAAAGATGCAGAGATATATGTTGGAGGAATGATATAACCAAAATATGATATTCATGGGAGGACTATGATGCCAATGACTATGATAGAGATGGCTATGACAATTGTGAAATGAGCAAGTGGAGGAAAATGAATTAAAAATTGGAAAATAATTAATTCATGAGAAGAGAAATTTGACCAAGAGAAAATAAATAATTCATTCAAATTATTTATTTGAGGATAATGAAAATGGTTATTTATTTGAGGGAAATGAAAAAGGTCATTTAAATAAATCAATTTATAAAATCAATTTACTTAAATAGGGAGAGATGTAAATTAGACATCCAATAGTTAATTTGAATTAATTATTTAATGGGGAGAGGAATGCTGCATAATTAAATAATCTTGACAATCATTTAATTATATAAGAATGAGAAGGTCAATTGCATAGGAAAATAATAATAATTATTATCTAACTATAAGTGAACAATAAAAGATAAATAATTAAATAAATAATGATTTATTTAATTATTGAAGAAAGGAAATGTTAATGATGCAATTAATTTATTTAATTAATAAAGATAGAATAAAGATTAGAAAGTGAATTAATTAAATAATTAAAAATTATTTAATTAATAGAGTAATGTGATCATGGATAGTCAAATAATAAAAATTATTTAATTATCAATAGACAAGGACCAAGAAAAAATATGCTCACAGACCTAGGGCATTTTTTTAATATCTAAATTTTGTACCTCTTTGACATTATGCAATTCATTGTTTTGTGTCAAAAGGTGCCCCAGGATGCCCCAGTGAAGTCATGGTATAGGTATGCCCCCTCGGAATTTTTTTACAAATTTCCAAAAATGTTCAATAAAATTGGAAAATTGTCCCGATAAGACAAGTTGATGGCCAAAAGTCCAATGGTGAAAGAAAAATTGAGTTTCGAGGTCGACAAAGGGGTCAAATTCATGTTTGAAGTCATCAAAAGGGGCGCTATATAGACAAGGCAATTCAAAAAGCCTAATTTTTGACCTATAAATAGCAATTTGAATTTGAAAAAGGGTCATTTGTGCATTCTCAATTTAGAAATTTCTAGAGCTTAGGGTGATTTTCTAGTGAAGATGTCACTTGTTTTAGAGACCATCCACTATGTGTATCAGATTTGGAGGTATTGCCATCCTGAGGGAGTGCCTGCCTGGTATGTACTACTAGCCCACTTTTTAATTTTTTAATTTTTCGCACATTTATGTTAGAAAATAATTTAGCAGGAAATTGTGTCACAAAAATTATGATGCAATTGCATGCACATTAGCCGCATTTGATGAGCATTTCATTGCAATCGTCTCAACCCAATGTAATTGTATTAGGGTTAGGGAATAAGCATTTGCGGTGTGACACATAAATTTTTGTGACAAAAGTGCATTTTCAAGTCACATGTGCGGTCGAGAATGACACAAAAAATTAGCTATGATGCATGTGAGAGGTGAGCGATGCAATTGCAGTTGCAAGTTGATGAATATGTGTGATGCATTTGAAAAATCTTTGACGTAATTTCCTAGTTAAATTTTTTCCCGAGTTTAGGAAATTTTGACTTAGTTAGCTTAGGTGCAATGGGTCAATTGTGGTTCTTGGATTGACATAAGGGTGTGATTAATGATTTCAAGAGACTCTACAACCTATTTACACATGAGATTCCAAACTAGATGTGTTCTGATTGCGGGACTAACTATGCAAGGAGGAGAGACAGCCATTGCTAGACTTGGGCTTGTTTTATGTCACATATATGCCTCTGATTAGGGGAAAAAGAGAGATGTTGATAGCACTGGTGAAGTAGTTACAGTCTGGGATGAGAAGCTTCTATTTTCTAATAGGCGAAGTGACAATCACCCTGGAGGATGTTTATAGGATTCTATAACTATCAATTTGCAGTGATTGAGTACACTATGACCTCGTGCGAGGACTCCAAACACTATATGAGTAAATATTAGACTGATAATGATGCAATGCTCGACATCGAAGGATATGAGATTCAATGGGAGACCCTAGCAGAGACATGTGATAGATATGACTACATTTTGTGTGCATTGATACTAGGCGTGATGATTCCTGACCACAGGGGTCATGGTTTCCTAGCTAGTTGGGGAGAGATGTTGGGATCAATGGTTAATTTCAGGATTTGTATGCATGGGGGCCATGTCAATTGGCCATACTCTATTTCTAGTTGCATGAAATCACTTATACAGGAGCGCAAAGTTTGAACTGCGGTGTTAATTTGTTGACAATGTGGGCTTGGGAGGACATAGCAGTGTTTCGACCTCTGGTGGTTTGATAGCTAGTGGGTAACAAACCATATTGTTATATGTATTAGATAGCTTTGACATAGACAAATGTTGGTTAGGTGGGGTACTGGAGACATGGTTTAGATACATTGGTCAGCTTCATTTGGAGTCCCTATAGGACTTGCTAGCTATGGATTGATGAGGATGATCACATGCCATGTTGTCAACATCCTACTTATCTCATTGGGTGCATAGTACATACACAACACATCATTAAGTTGTATCTCCTAGAGAGAGTTAGATGACATTTTGGCAAGAGATAGGGGGTCCTAGTTGGTACAACAGAGTATGGAAGATCCTCACAAGAGGTGCATCCCTAGGGTCCTCAAATTGTCATCAATATAGCTGAGTAGGAGATTAATTCCATGTAGGCATTGGATTGGGAGCAGAGAGGTGGAGATGCTGATGTAGGGATACCACTAGAGTATGATGCCTAGTGGTTGATTCATAGATCCATTTTTCTTACAAATCCACAATAGCTAGCATCGGTAGTGGGAAAAGGCAGGGGCCTGAGAAGCCTGTGAGGAGATAGGGGGAGGAAGGGTGGAGGGAGAGGAGTGATGGCACCTTAAAAACTCTTCAAAATTTTAGTGCCCATCTTGTAAAAAATTGATTTGCACACTCAAAAGTGCACCTACAAAATCTTCCCAAATGACATACTTTAGAGGTTCATAAACTAGAGCCAGTTGATTTTTTTGTCAAATACTTTCGTGGGAATATGTATGTGACATATGTGAACATGCATGTCAGTTTTCAACTTCCCATGATAAGTTTTGAAAGTGTTTTGAAAAGTGAAGCTAGAGGGTTCTGTTTTAATTTTTGTGAACTCTATCCTATGAAGTGGCCTCTTGTTCAAGTTGATATATTTCAACTAGATGATTTTCATGATGAATGATGTGATTCCTTGCATTCCCCTCACATTCATATGCTCCTTGGTATGATTTTAGAGCCTCATGATAAGATTTGATATTTTTACCAAGCCAAAAGCAAATGCAGTTTGTTCCATTTTTACATCTACATTTCCTGAATTGTTTCAATGTGGTCAACTTTGACCCCTAATATCTTGTGATGAATTATGATTCAATGGAATCCTTCTTGCACACATCCTCACTATACCCAAATGACCTACTTTTTCTAGTGGAAGTTCCCCAGGAGATGATTTGGTATGTTTTCAAAGTAGCAACTTGGTGATCTTTAATTAGTTTTAAATAGGTACTATTGTAGAAAAATCTGACTGAGGAAATTTTATGTTCAATATCTTGTACTTCGTGACATGTTTTTCCAAGTCATTTTATTCATTCCATTGTTGGGTCAAATTTCTACATGCCTATGAAGTTTCATGGCTCTAGGAGGTTGTTTGACTAGTTTCCCAGGGCAATTCTAGAAGCCACTTGATCTAGTTTGCTCACTATTAAAATATGCTAGAAAGCAAGTTTTGATAGCAACCCAGTTCAATTTTTTACCTTAGATGGATATGTGAGAAACTTCAGATCAATTCAAAGTGAAACTTATTTGAAAATATTTTTTTTTAGCTGAGCCCACATGGGGACCCGACATGCTTTGTATAGTTATGAAGTTCAAATGTTTTCTTTTGATCATGAGAGAATTGGTGAAAAGGAAAACCAAGGTCATTACTGTGCCATAGAAAAAATTACCCTTTTCTTGACATGGGATTAATTCATGATAAAATAGACTTAATGAGGTCTTAATTTAGTTTTGTTAGGAATTTTATGCATCCACACTAGGTCTTGGACCCTTGCAAATCGAATAACATGCTTTTAATGGTTCCTTGAAAAGGTGTTGTAAAGTCTTGTAGAGGACTTTCACGATTTTCTAGACCTAATGAACCCGTTTCTCCGTAATTCAAAATTACAAAATATGTTTAATAAGATCATTACATCAATCTAGAATGTTCTTAATTTAAACTTAATTATTTAAACTAGTTTTGTAATGTGTCTTGCACATTCACATTGGTTCTTGTGCATTCCTAGGCTATGTGGACCTCATTTTAGTGTTGTAAAGTATATTTAATCACACTTTTGCATTGATTTTTGTGTCCCAAGATCTATTTAACATTTAAATAATCACTAATAGGCCCCTAATAAACAATATTCTGCATTTCAAGGTTCAAATTGATCAAATACCTGACAAGGTTGCATTTTAGACCTTATTTCCTTATTCCTTGGCATTTGAGTTGTCAAAATAGCCCATATGGGACCCATTCATCATGAATGGAAAATTAGTCCCATTCAAGTGGAACCCAATCACCATGTGTGGCGAATGAGTCCCATTTGGCCCCATTTTGACCTTTGAGGAGGAAAAAACGTGAAATTTAAGTTTAATTTGCTTGATGTCGCCCTGTGATGAGGTATTAATGGGTAAAATAGGTGAATTTCCTATAAAATCACCTCTCTAAACTCTTTTTTACACCTATTCATGCATTAACTTAATTCAAACCCATTCTTCATGATTCATCCATCAATATTTCATCTCAAGTCAAGCAATTTTAGGGTTTTTACATTTCAATTCATCAAGTAAGCTTCTAAGGAAATTCAAGGGTTGAATCTACCTTCATTGCTAAAAAATTTTAAGATCAAATCATCATGACAAGGTAATTCATTCCATTTGTTGGATGTTTCATTACTTTATTTCATCATTTGTTTAATTACCTAAAAGGGGTTTGACCAAGGAAAACCCCTATATCCTAACGGGTATGTGCAAGATTATCATGGAAAAAAAAGGCTCTTAAGTGGCAAAAAAATAGAAAAATTGGAGTTAGGAAACTTGACTTAAAAATTTGAATAAGTTATCTATATTATTTCAAAAATATGTAAGAATAGAATTTGCAGAAAATTAAATATAGTTTCTAAACTACTAGGTTTGTTTACAAAAAAAAAATCTATTTGGTGAAAATCTAAAATTTCAATGCAGTAGTACTTAAATTTCAGGGAAAAAATAAGAAGTAGGTGCCTGTCTGACCACCCTAACCACAATAAAATGATATTATTTTTTTATAATATTTTATATATAAGTAGAGGACTCATGTCTCGATGTGATGCATATTTTTTTGTAATTTTTTTCCAAGTAAATAATTAATTTTTAATTTTTAATTACAACTTTTAAAAAATATAAAAAGCTCATATGTCTGACCACCTTAACTTGGTCAAAACTTCATGAAATTCATTTTTTCTGTTTTTAATCCTATATTATGTGACGCATGTTTTGGATTCAAAAAATGTGATACTATTTGAAAGCTATATTTTTTTCAATCAGTCTATCAATTAGGAGTTTGGTCGTAATTTCAATAGAAAATGAATAATAATTACTTATTAAATTCAAAGTAAAGCATAATTTATATTCGTGGAAAGCTGAGAATATCCTTTAAAAACCTCTTTTGTTTCATCAATTTTGGGTAAAAAATAAGTTGTTAACCACATACCCATCATATTGCAACTTTTTGGCCCATCATGATCCTGCACATACCCTAACCTTCAACAATTTTTCCCGTTTTGATGTGTTTGTGTATGCAGATTCATCAAATGGAAAGGTGAGAAAAGGTGTACATATATCATCAAAGTCATTCAAGTTTTTTCAATCCCTATTTCAAGCTTGGAGAGAGTCTACAGGTTGAGTTTTGTAGATTTAGATCCGGGGAATCTTCAGAAACAAAATTGGAGATCATAAGCCACAAAATCTTGTCCAAAATTATCTATTTTACATAAGAGGATTCATTCACCATTGATGGTGAATCAGTCCCATTTCTAGGATTGAACAATGATTTCTATTGATTTGAATACCCAATTCCTCGAAACTAGTTCTGACACTTTCTGGCAAAAACAAAACCCATTCACCCAAGATGGTGAATCAGTCCTAGTGAGCATTTATTATGGATTTTGAAAGTGTTAAGAGCCTCATTCCACCCTCTTCCAATTTTTCAGGTTCATATCTCCAATTGGGTTACTTTCTGCTATAGTTTGTTTACATTTCTAGTCAAATAGTTTGAATACACATTGTGTTTTCCAAAACTTTTGCATTAGGTTAGAATACATTCCTTAATCTGTATTTTCATTAATTTTTCAGAATTTAAACACATCCACACACACACTTCACACCCATCTTTCCATTTCTTCTAATGAGAACATAAGAATTTTTTTCCAACCTTTCTCCTTCTAGGTGAAAAACCCTAAGAGTGGTAGAAAGCAAGTAGGTGCCAAAAATCTATGTTTCAATTACTCGATTGGAAATGGAAAAGCATCAAACATTCATATTGGTATGAAAAAGTATACTATTGACTGTGATATCCATGGTAAGGGTTGAAAGGTTTTTATAGAGCAAGTAGTGATGATGCCTGTATATGAGATTTCCATGTCTAGTAAAGGAGGTAACTCAGGTGTGAAATGAGATCCAACTAATTTTAGATTGGATTGGGGATGCATTTAATGTGAATAAAGATTCATCAAACACTTTATGAATATGATCCTCGCCTATTAAGGAGAAATGGAATCATGGTAACTTATATAATTGTATACAACACACTGATGACAACCAAAAGTAAAGCATGGAAATGGATTGGAATTCATCAAGTTTTGAGAAAATTAAAAATATAGGAGTAACAAATGTGGAAGCAAAAAATAAATTTCATCCATGAGGAATTGATCCAAATTTCTAAGAAATTGTATGGAGATGGTATTAATCCATCGAATAGAGGATGGTGGTATTTCACTTGAGTTACCTTGGGATAAAGTCAAGGAACTTTTTTAATCTTGCTAGGTTGTTTTGAATAGCTACATAATGCTGAAGGGACAAATATTGTTTTCATTTCTTGATTATGTGGATATAAAATCATTAATTTTTTTGTGTGATTGGCATCATAAAAATTTGTTGAAGAGGGATCGAAGACCGATTCAACACATTTTCTAAAGAGCTCGAACTATTCTATACAATGTTGTTTGGATGGGTTTGAAGGAATGTGGCAATTGGCTTGAGTCAATGTATGATGATGTAGCTTGATGACTATATTATGGATGGTTTCCACAAAAACTAGAAAGCATTTTGCTAATGATAATGAGTGGATTGTATGACAAGGACATCAAATGTTTTGTTGCACTCAAAATAACCTGAGATTGTAGTAAGAATGTATATCAAAATTGTTAAAAAATGGAACCCATCAAATTCCTTACACCCGATGAGGGCTCGAAGAATGAATTGTGGGAGATTGGTGTAGATCTTGGAAAAAGTTTGTGATGAAGTATGGCCGCCATGACCATGAAGTTGCTACAAAAAGCATATTGATTGTCGCTTGATCCAAAGCAGTAGGGATTGTCTCTCTACTATAACGTTGAGGTTGTGTAGGGACATCCATCGAAGTACAAGGAGTGAAGGGGTTATTGAAGACTCTTGCTATGAAATGGGGAGCCATTGTACTTGTTGGAGGAAGAAACCTACACCTACAGTGAAAGTGTCTTAAAATTATTTGAGGAAATTCTATTTCAAGGTCTTCAATGAAATAAAAAATAGGTTTCATGTTGGTTACTACATACATTGGGACATCCTTGAAGGGTTTGTGAATTTGCAAATAAGGAGGTAGAACTCCCCGCTAGCCTGCAATGAATAGGTTGATAGCATGAAGTTGTGAGGAATCAAGGAAGGAGGTGTGGGGCTTTATATTAAAGTTTTAAAACTAAGCTCCCCACCAGCTCAAATAAATTTTTGTTGTTTTCATCAAGTGGAGCAAGTGTGCAGGCATTGGCTGGAAAGACCAAGTAGGCCTAGAAAAATATTTTAATTTTTTTAAACTTTTAACTATGTCAGATGATTTAATATTTAAAATGCTCCATTTCACTTTGTAAAAGGTAGAATTTGAGTATAAAGTGAAAAATTAAAAATGCATGGGGTAAAATATTTTTCCCATGAAAAGATATCAAAGCACGAGTAAATATTTTTAATGGCTCGATAGGAATTTTAAAATATCTTCAAAGTTAAAGTGCAAGCAAAATAAAAATAGAAGGTATACAAAGGTGAAATTTTAGAAAGTTAATTAAATATTCAATCTATGAAACATTTTTTTGCTGGGAGAAGAGTTTTTCATGGAGAGCACTATTTTCATGCAACAGGTGAAAAATTGAACAAAGACGTGAAATATTTTTGCAAGGAAAAGCTATTTTTCAACTAGAGAACAAAGAAGAATGATGACTATTCAAGGTGGAGAATATTTTTCTGTTACAGGCAAAGCACATGCATGAAGTGTGAATCAAAGTACAGATTAGATATTTTCTTCATGTGGTGGGCAGTTATTCATCAATGAACTTGAGTGTGCCAAGTGTCTTCTTCTGATGTTCATTTAGGGTTTATTTCTCCTTAAGTGCATATTTCCCATTCATTGTAAGAAGAGAGCTATTTTGTAATTAGTCACAGAGAATACTATAATATGAATACAAAAACATTTCAAGGTTCTAGTTTTGGTTGGATTCTATCAATAAATTTGTATTTTTGATAGCAATATTGGCAGATTAATACAAAATGGTGAAAATTTAGAGCCATTTTCTCTCCTATGTGATTTTTTTATGAGTTATGAATAAATATAATCAATGATTGTTTTGTTCATCTCCTTTGATTTCCATTGCATGTGATGTTTTTTTTGCCCATTAATTAAAGGAATTAATATAAGTACTTGAATGAACTTGTAGATTCATGTGAATTAAGTTCTAGGATTATGATAAGAAGTTGTGGTGGAGAATAAAATGTTGATGTACTATGATATAGTAATATCAAAGCTTAGATGATGTTGTGTGTTAAAATGTTACTAGTATGTATAGGTGTTGAAGTTGACTTTGTTTCAAGGATGAGGCACTAATCTAAGTGTGTTATTCATGTTACATCTAGTTGATTAATTTAGCTACAAACCACAAATATAAATCATTTTACTTATCAATCTCAAATTGTTTGTGTGTGGAATTTAATGCTATACATATCTCATGTTTGAAATAGAAACTATCATGAAGGTCATCCAAACCTTTAGGGTACTGTGTCTTTCAAATCACACTTTAAGAAGTGTGAAGGATTTTAGTATCTTTGACTGAATCTTTTTTTTTTGGCCAAATCCATTTTTGAGTCTAAATATTAGAAAGTGGCTATTCTATAGGACTCATTGCATCTACTAATTTGGGAACTGTATCATAGAAAATATGACCTTTTGCTTGGGATGTGAATAATTGATGATAAATTGTACTTAATGTGACCTTGATTCAAGTGTTGTGAGGCATTTTATAAACCCACGCTAGTCTTGGACCCTTGCAAATTGAATAGCATGCTTTTCTTGATGTCTTGTAAAGGTGTTGTAAAATGTTCTAAAGAAATTTCACACTTTTCTAGACTTAATAAACTAATTTCTCCCTAGTTCAACATTATGCAATGTGTTTAATAACATTATCACTTCAATTTAGAAAGCTTTTAATTTAAAATTAATGATAAACTAGTGTTGTAATGTATCCCACACATTCACATTGAATTTTGTGTCCCAAGCCCTAATTGACCATTACAACATCACTAATAGGCCCCTATTAACCCATACTATGCATCCTGAGGCTTAAATTGATCAAATACCTCACAAAATTGTAATTTAAACCCTATTTCCTTATCTCCTAGCATCTTAGCTATCAAAATGGCGTCTATGGGACCCATTTTTCATGCATGGAAAATTAGTCCCATCTAGGTGGGACCCATTCACCATGGGTGGCGAATGAGTCCCTTTTGGCTCAATTTTGACCTTAGAGCGGGAAAAAAGTGAAATTTAAGTTTAATTTTTCTTCATGTTGCCCTATGATGAGGTATTAACAGGTAAAATAGGTGAATTTCCTATAAATACAACCTTCTAAGTCCTAATTTTCATTTCTCAACTCATTTTTACAACTTATTCATCATTTATTGTCTCAAGCAAGCTAGGGTTTTAGCATTTTAAGCCATTCAAGATCAATTTTCAGACATTCAAGGGAAGATTCTTCATGTTTTTCATATACTTTCAAGATCAAAAATCATGGCAAGGTAATCAAATCCATTTTTTCATGTTTCATTCCATTCTCTCATCATTTTTGTTTAATTACCTAAAAGGGGTTTGACCAAGGTAAACCCCATTCCCTAATATTCAACATTTCTCTCTTTTCTTGTGTATTTGCAGATTTAGGACTCTTGGAAGCTTGGAAATAATTGAAGATAAAGTTTCAAGGTTTCTCAAGTCTTCTCTTCATTCAAAAAGTCAAAATATCAACAAAAACTCACTTTTAGGTTCAAAAGTCAAAGTTTCGGAAGGGGACACCTATAGAGAATCAAAGTGCAAACGAAAACCTCAGGATTCTACCTTTAAATATTTAGAAATTCAAAAGTGGAATCATTCACCATGAGTGGAAAATGAGTTCGATTTCCAGTTCAATTTTGAGTTTTCTACATTTTTAGATATCCTTTTGTCAGAAACAAGTTGTGGTACAGTTTTGTAGAACTAGGACTAATTCGCTCAGAATGGTGAATGAGTCCCACCAGGTCTAAAAATTAGAATCAATAGAATTTAAAATGCCATTTATAGTCTTCATCCATATTCCAGGTGCATACTTTCAGTTTTGTCAAGTTCTATTACAATTTGCATTCAGTTTTAGGTCCTTATGCAATACATAATGTGTTTTCAATCATCACTTGTTTCTTAGGTTTTGTATTCATAATCAATAAATTACTTGGTTTAGTTACATCTAGATCATCCCATTTATCCTTAATAACATAATACATTTCCTAATTTGAGTGAACCTAGCTAGACTTTTGAGTGGGGTTGATCTCTCTCCTTTTAGGTGAAATATTCCTAAGAGTGCAAGAGTAGCCTAAAAGCCCTACCCAAAAATCCATGGTTCATTTTGGTGAACCTACTTTTTAGAATTATTTCTTGTCTGATTTGGAGTCATGAGAATCTTAGTTATCCCCTTTCACCTAAGAAAAAACTTATTGAGCAAGACAATTCAACCATTGATCATCCCCATACTCGTGATGAAGTCCTTTTAGGAGAACCAATGTTAGAATGTCATGAGAATCTTATTTAACTCCTTTCACCTAGTAAAAACCTTATTGAGCAAGACAATTCAACCATCGATCATCCTCATACTGATGATGAAGTCCTTTTAGGAGAACAAACCTTAGAATGTCATGAAAATATGGTTTGTAATTCTCCTCAAAACCCTCCTCCTAGGAAGGATATCATTATGTAAGACAAGAACCAAAATAATGATAAAGACTCACTTTCTAAGGGATGTTAACATTATTCAACCTCAACTCATCCTTTATCCCCCCTCACATAAACCTCCACCTCAAAAAAAACCCGAATTTGTCCTATACCCTGTTGGTGTTTCCCACTGGACCTAAGACATCTCTAAGGAATAGCCAGTTCCTATACTCAAGACTCTTGAAATGAATGGCCAACTAACAAGATCTAGTCAATTATTGATATCTTCTACAATTCAGGCTTTGTGGGACCAAGGAGGGTATTCCTAGTGTGTTCATTTAAGATTTAGCTATGTTGAACACATCATGACACATATCACATTTGAATTAAGGATAATTATGAAACAATTACTAAGAAATTGGATTGTTTCTAAATAATTTCCTAACCATTCATCAAAATGAAGACATCCTTAATGGGAATTGACATACATGAACATTTGAATGAATGAATTTAAACCCTGGCTGAAGGTTGGTCATTGAATGATTATTTTATTAGCCCCTTAGGTAAATCATTAAGGAACAAATTAGTGTCATATTTATTGGGAAAAATGGAGTCATCTATGCAAGAATCAGTAAAACAAAGATGACCCAATAATTTTTTGACATAGACTACTCTCACAATACTTTGCATCAAGGAGCTCAAATTTTCTGAGACATCACTACTTATCAAATCCTTTGCAAATGAACGTAAATTCATGGTCCCATATAATTATTTAATTGATTACTTTAATCAACCCAAAGAATAGAGACATGCATTCCAACAAATATTCAAAGTAGAATAGAAATACCATTAATATTTCATTCAAAATTCACCCAGACTTGCAGAAGGAGAGAAATATATGAGAATTATATATATTTAATTATACTTGAATCATGTCTAAGAAAAAAATTAAGGTAATTGCATAAGTTCATTCATAAAACCCAAAGCTGACAAACTACTCTATTCCTATCTGCCTGTATACATTCGACCAAAAACCTAGCTAGAGTCTATTTTCCTCTATCCCCCTTTTTTTTCAAAATGTGTTGTGGTTTTCCTTTTATAACAGAAGGGAAGTGACAAGCTTTGGGCCTAAATGCAGTTTCAATACAAAATTTTCATTTCATCAAAATTTTAGCTGCATTTTCTTTGCATTTCAAAACCACAACATGTTGAATCTTCAGAGAATGGTGCAACTGGGGAAAACTAAAATATAATTGCCAATTGAGAAGAGAAATGAAAATTGCTGCCAAAACTCTCTTTGTCAACATTCACACCACCACGAACTAGGTAACCAAAATTCCATGTACGTAAGAAGACAAAAGCACCACAACAAACTGCATGAACATTAAAACTTAAGACCCCACACACAACAAATACTCAATTACCTATCACCCAGCCATCACCAGCGCCACACCCATGATACACACGACCAATCCTTGTTGTTACTAGATGAAGGGAGGACACCTAAACTTCCTTCTTTTTCCTTTCTTCATAGGTCATGGTTCCAGTTCACCCACTAGGGGTCTTAACCACTAGTGGCATACTAGAGATCACCTCCTCGTCAAAGGGCAGACCATCATTTAACAGAGCCAAATACTGACCGTAAGAAAAGTTTGTCTCAGTGTCACTATCAAAGGAGATTCTCGTAAGGTTCATAGGAAAATTTTGGTGTCCATATGAGCCACACCCATACCTTACTTTCTATTTTTATCTAGTAAGAGATTGCACTAGACCTTTCCCTTTGTCGTCCATTCTTTCTACAACATCACCTTGAAATTGCAGTCTTCGATTGTATCTACTAGGCACTAGTCTAGGATTTTCAAAAGAAGTACCTTCCTTCATGGTGGGAGTAGCTTCTTGTGAATTAGAACCAAACCTCGGGGAACCTAAGAGAATAGATTTACTTACTGGTTTTCTCATCTTCTCTTTTGATAACTGCTCAAACTAGAAAATGCCTAACTGCTAAGTGATAATGACACAAATAGAAACTATCTCTATTGTATTTATCAAGTGAAATAATGTCATCCAAACTTAATGTTTATCACACATGTGTAACCCTGGTAGCTTGTTGGTGATGTATTGGCACTATTTAATTCCCAGTTGCATGGAGTCTGTAGACTATCCTTCATGATTACTAGCATTTACATCACAACACAAATTGAAATCAACTCAATCACTCTGCAGGATACTAGCCATTAATGCGAGTTGGTTACACAAAATAAAAATGACTATCATGTGTTATTTTTCCAACTTTGAATGCTATTTATTGATCCTTTGCTTTGATGGAAGATTGAGCAGCCATCTTTTGTTTGACCACCTTTGATTTCCAGTGGTGCTTCACTGAAGTGTTCTCAACCAATCATTCTCATCCATGTCGGATGACACCATTGCTATGTGGGGCTCCACCAACCAAGTAAGTGGGGATAGGTGTCAATATCTCACTGATCTCGTTGGTTTTAACCATCATTCAATTTCATTCAGTGAGCCAACAAGGAACGGTAAAGATTGTTCCCCCTGATTGATCTCAACCACTCATTTGACATGTCGAGCCATGGCAGTGATAGTAGGGAATGGGTCCCACACTTTTAACTAGACACACGTCAGCTTCTCGCTGACCTCACTACATTTAACTTGTTGTTGCTTTACTCCCATGGGCTAGTGGTGTACAGTTGAGATCCTTTCCCTGATCTTTGAATCTTGAAATATGCATATTTCATAATGTTAGCATTAAATGGAAAAATTGACGATCATGTGACCAGTGTGGTTAATGGCTTAATGCTTAAGTCACCAGGTTAAATTTAAAACCTGAACCTAGGAAAAGACTTGACATGTGGGGAAAATGGTGACTAGTTCTTTAGGCCAATTGGTGCCAGCAAATAGACATCCTGGATGGCTCGAGAGATGACTTAAGGGGTCAATGACCAACCAAGTAGGTCAACCTAAAATTAAAACATTTTCAGTCTTTCATGAATAAAACCCTACTAACCTATGAGGACAAGGGTTTATCAAAGAGGCTAACTAGACTCATGGAGAGGAAAAATCCATCAGTATTTTAGAAGCTCTAACATACCCACCTAAGAATAATGTATCACAACAGTTGAGTTATAATACCATTGCTCATACATATGAAACTCACAATACTACACAACTGCCACAACCAACCACACAATCTTTACCTTTACCCAATCCACTTAATTCCACTCATTACCTCTCACACACAAAGGAGTATGACCTTGTTGAACAATTAAAGAATACTCTTGCAAAGATTTCCATTTGGAATTTACTTCATAACTCACCAAAATACCACACTATTCGTCAAACCACCTTACAATAGATTGTAGTTCCTCGTGGTACAACTCCTTTTGATGTGGTAGATTTAATCCATGGAATGAACAAAATTAATCCAGAAATTACTTTCCATCAACATGAGCTCCCTCCTTTAGAGTTTTGAAAACAAAATGAAGCCTTTATGATAATTGCTCAATTCAATCCCATAGGTATCAAAAGAACCCTTATCAATAATGGTTCTTCCCTTACTGTGTTTAGTGTGAATCTTCTTGATATATTGTACATTGATAAGTCACAAATAATACCTGATTTTGTATCTATTTGAGGATTTGATAATACAACAAACCAACTGCTTAGTGTAATTACTTTTCCTATTATGGTTGGGGTGGCTACTTTGCAAACTCCTATTTATGTCATTCCTTATGATCTTTCGTATAATATTCTTTTAGGAAGACCATGGATTCATGAGATGAATGTAGTTCCTTCAACCTTTAATCATATAATGAAATATGTCTATAAAAATCACATTTATCAAGTTGAAATAGAACCTAAGGCTAAAAGTTGCTTGCAGCTTTGAAAAGGAGCTACAAGTTTTCTGAAAACATTAATTCCAACATCCAACATAGATCCTCTTGAAATTGAACACAACGATGAGGAATCAAAATCTAAATTATTTGGTGATGATTGGGGATGGTTATAATTCACACCATCATTTGTGGGTGAATACATAATTACACAAAAGAAAGATGAGAAACAAGGGACACCAACCATCATGACAACTCAAAATTTCACACAATCTTCTCAACCATCTACACAAGAAAATACTACAAAAAAAACTTTGATGAACACAATAATGAACCATAAACTAATCCCAAAGAAATGAAGACACTTTATGGAAAAGGTTATGACCTCATGAAACAACTTGGGTATAGTTGAAAAGGATGTGGTGCTTGAGAACAAGGTATCTACAACCCTATCGATCCTATCACACAACAAACAACTTATGTCCTTGGCTATTGTTTGGTGATAGAGATCACCAAACCATCACTCAACATCAACAACCCCTGACAACATACTCCTAAATCAACCTTCATCATTTTCCATCCTTAACTCCTCACCACTAGTGGTCCTGAACCTCATCTTTAACCAAACATAAAACAAACAAATACACCTTCGCTTAATGTCAATGACATCTCGCAAAAGAATCATGATTTAAATTCATTATATTTTATGCCATCCTATTATGGAGAAACTAAAATCTTGCAATCTAAAGAGTCTTGCGAAGATATGAAAACCATTACTAAGTAAGATCTATCTTTGTCACATACTACAAGACCACCTTCTACTATAGATCAAGAGTGTATCTTGTCAAGACTCCTCCAAGATCACTTGATCACCCTACCTCCTAGAACTCATAACAAATGTTATGAAAAAAATTCATTCTACACCTATGATAGACTTCATGGTCACTAGACACTAATATATGCAATGCTTTGAGTCATAAAATCCAATATTTTCAAGAGTTTGGTATGCTTCTCTCTGGGGGGGAACCTAATTCCTCTCACTGATATTGATTCTCACTTTATCATGCATTTCATTCATCATTTTGGCTCACCTTTATCCTACACTACATGGGGGCAAGTGGTTTGACAACCTTGTCCTCGTATGTCACTTGTTGTTGCCTCCTTTGGCTACTCATTAAATTTTCATGAACATATAATAGCAAGCTTCGGATGTGGATGACATTCCTTAAGTTGAATCGCATGTTACATACTACCTTTTTCATGACGTAGCTTATAAACATGACTTGGCAAGGGCTTTTCGAATAAGCTCTGATGTCCTCTTCTTCTACTTTAAAGAAATTTCTCATAGTACTAGTGTTTGCAACTACTTTAAAGTGGGGGCATACATCACTACTCACATTTCATTGTGCAATTTTATTTTTCTTTTGATTCCCTCTCTTGGAAACATTAGGTACAATGTTGTTCAAGATGAGACCTTGCACTAATCCTCTCTTGGAAACAAGATGAGACCATTTTCACTTATCCTCTCTTGGAGACATTTGGCATGATGTTCCCTAAGATGAGACACTACAAGAACTAAGCAAATCCCTTTGAAAAAATCCTTACACTATTCTACATTGACAATGTTTACAAGTCTCAAGCATATAAAGTTTTTCTTATCTCATAGGGCTCAAAAATCATCTTCTTTGTGACACCTTATTAAAGTTATCAAGAGGTATAACTTTGATATGGTTGAGCGGGAAGCCCATGTGACACAAATCTCCTCATAGCCACCTATGTATTTGTTAGTGCATACCAACAAGCATATGTTTCTCACCATTTTGGATTTCTCACCCCTTGAACAATGAAAAGTTTTGTGGCCCCAAAGTGAGTATGTTGTGGACTTCTCACCCTATAGACGACCTGAAATTCTATTGTCCCAAAGTGAGTACATCCTTTCCACCTCATCTTTCTTTCCATTAGTTCTTTCCATTTCATGATTTTTTATCTTGGTGGTTTGACCTAGGATCTTCGATCCTAGGGGCTTGGCCACCTCCTTTGATCTTTTTCATTCTTTTTCATCTACATCTGTACACTCATATCTCTCTTCAATGTCTACTTTAGTGTGAGTTTGAATCAAGTTCATCCTCTCACTAAAGTGGGGGCTAAATGTACCATAGAAAAAAGGACTTCTTGATTTAAATGGGAATAATTGATGATAAATTGAGCTTAATGAGGCTTTTATTCAAGTGTTATGAGGCATTTTATGCATCCACACTAGTCTTGGAACCTTGCAAATTGAATAACATGATTTTTTTGATTTCTTGTAAAGGTGTAGTAAAGAATTTTCATGCTTTTCTAGACTTAATAAACTCATTTCTCCCTAATCAACATTATAAAATGTGTTTAATAACATTATCACATCAATTTAGAAGGTGTGTAACTTAAACTTAATGATAAACTAGTGTTGTAATGTGTTCCACACATTCACATTGGTTCTTGTGTCTTCTTAGGCTATGTGGACCTCATTTAGTGTTGTAAAGTGTATTTAAATCACAATTTCACATTGAATTATGTGTTCCAAGCCCTAATTTACCTTTCATCATTACTAATAGGCCCCTATTATTCCATATTATGCATCTTGAGGCTTAAATTGATCAAATACCTAACAAAGTTGTAATTTAAACCTTATTTCCTTATCTCCTGACATCTTAGTTGAAGAAATGGCCCCTATGGGACCTATTTGCCATACATGGTGAATCATTCCCATCCAAGTGGGACCCATTCACCATGGGTGGTGAATGAGTCCCATTTGGCTCAATTTTGACTTTTGAGTGGGAAAAAAGTGAAATTTAAGTTTAATCTTACTTCATGTCAGACTGTGATGAGGTATTAATTGATAAAATTTGGTGAATTATCTATAAATACAACCTTCTAAGCCCTAATTTACATCTCTCAACTCATTGTTACAACTCATTCATCATTTATTTTCTCAAGCAAGCTAGGGTTTTAACATTATAAGTCATTCAAGATCAATTTTTAGACATTCAAGGGCATATTCTTCATTGTTTGCTACATAATTTCAAAATCAAACATCATGGAAAGGTAGTTAACTCCATTGTTTCATGTTTCACTCCATTCTCTCATCATTTTGGTTTAATTACCTAAAAGGGGTTGGACCAAGGCAAACCCCCATGCCCTAACATTCAGCATTTCTCTCTTTTCTTATTTTTTTGTAGATTTAGGACTCTTGGAAGCTTGTAAATCATTGAAGATCAATTTTCAAGGTTTATTAAGTCTTCTCCTCAATGAAAACGTCAAAATATAAACAAAAACTCACTTTTAGGTTCTAAAATTAGAGTTTTAGAGGCAAACACCTATAGAGAATCATAGTGCAGTTTGAAAGCTCTAGATTCAACCTTTGAATATTTAGAAATTAAAAAGCGGAATCATTCTCCATGAGTGGCGAATGAGTTCCATTTCTAGGTCAATTTTTAGTTTTCTACATTTTTAGATACACTTTTGTCAGAAATAGGTTCCAACACAATTTTGTAGAAATAGGAATAATTCGTCGAGAATACCAAATGAGTCCCAACAAACCTGAAAATTAGCATAAAAAACATTTCAAATGTTATTTCCAATCTTCATCCACATTCCAGGTGCATATTTTTAGTTTTGTCGAGTTTTGTTATAGTTTGCATTCTTTTTTAGGTGTTTATGAAATACACAATGTGTTTTCAAAAATCACTTGTTTCTTAGATTTTGTATTCATAATCAATCAATTACTTAGTTTAGTTACATCTAGATCATCTCATTTATCCTTAATAAAATCATACAATTCCTAATTTGAGTGAACCTATCTAGACTTTTCAATAGGGTTTATCTCTCTCCTTTTAGGTGAAACATTCCTAAGAGTGCAAGAGTAGCCTATAAGCCCTACCCAAAAATCTATGGTTCAAGAACCAACATATTGGTGACTCTATTGGGGAGAACTTTGAATCTCTAGTTGCAAAATGTTCTATCACAGAGTCATATTATTTGTTGATATGAACATTTGGTTCAAATATTGAATGAATTCATACATGTAGAAAGAAATTGTTGCAATGAACTTGAAATTTTCATGATCTATGGTGCTCTGCTAGTGAAAAAAACACAAAAGGAAATTCATCTCTTAAAGAGCTTCATGTTGTTTGACATTAAATCCTCTGTGAAGAGAGGTGGTGACTATGTCTCAAGAACATGATGAAGATGTGAAGAAAATATCAAATATACAGATATTTCCAGTCAAGAAGAAGAGTCTATAGCAGTTGCAACACATCTGGGTATTCTCCATATTTTGGTTTTCAAGAAGCATACATTCTATATATAAAAACCATATTGGTAAGAATTGAAATTTTTTGATTCCCTATTGAGTGAAAATAAGCACCTAGAAAGGGAATAGTAGTGATTATTAGATATACATTTGTGTTACTAGTTTTCAATCTCTATTATGAAGTGAAGTATGCAGTATTTTTGAAGAAAACCATTTAGAAGGTCTTAAGCAAGTATAGATAAAAGTTTCATTGTAATAGCTTAAGATCATGTTGTAAAAGAAGTTTGAGTTTTCCTTTGTAACTACAAAGTTGATACAAAAAGGCTTGTAAAGGTTTAAGAAAATGTATCAACAACCAATGCATCATAGTGTGCAGCCCCTATCATGTAATACAAGAATTTTTAGCATAAAAAGGTACATTGCCATAAATTTTGATAACATTTATTGTTACCCAAATGTTATTCCATCTAAAATCAAGGAATACTTACCAAACTTCAGTGGTACAAATTGTGAATCAACAAGTAAGCATTTGCAACAAGTCAACAATTTAATGGGTGAATTTGATGTAGATCATGAGGATGTAATCATGGGGTTGTTTGTTTAGTCACTAAAAGGAGATTCTAGAGATTGACTCTCTAATTTACCAACATGGTCTATCTATTCTTGGGAGGATTTCAAACTGGTGTTCATGGAGCAGTTTGGTGAAAGAATCAATGCTAGTTCTTTGCTCAATAAATTTATGAGCATTAAGAAAGAAGAGGACGAGCTAGTCCCAACATTTAAGAGGAGATTTACTAAAATATTGAGGGATATCCTTGAGTTTTTGAGACTAAGTGATACAGTATATTTGGTTGTTTATTTGGGAGCTTTTGATAATAAGATGAGTTATCTACTAAGAGATAAAGATCCCATAACCTTGCATCACACATATGGGATAGCCATAAACTAGGATTATGGAATGCACAAGGGTCATTTGAATATAAGTGTTTGCTTCCATGAGACACGAAATGTTGATGAAAGGAATGAATATTAGAGCACTTACACCCCTAGTTTCTCATCTTATACATCATTCCATAATGTTGATCACACTAGCCTCTTTATGGACTATGATTCAAATAATGATGTGAGTGAAGAAGACTTGTCCCAAGCTATGATTATTCCTCATGTTGATAGGAAAAAATTTAGTGAGCATCCAAATAAGTGATGTATGTGCCTATGGATTGCATTCATGAAGTTTCAAATGCACTACATAATGCAACTGATAAAAAGATGGAAACAGTTTCAAATACTTGACATATGACACCAGATGATGGAACTACTAGTTGTTCTAATGATGAGACCATAGAGAGGGTCGATTTGCAGTCTTATGGTTTAGATGAATCTGGTAATTTGTTTGAAGATAAGAGTGATAATGAGATAATTTATTCATCATTCAATGTGCTAGAACAATGTAGTTTTGATTACAATATTGTGAGGGTTGAAAATTTTGTCAATAGTGAGCTTGGTGTCATGGGGCTTCTTCATGCACATTGAACTCATAAGCTTGATCATGTTGATTGTTATTCTACTGGTCATAATAGCTTGAATGAAGTAGACTTGGAAAGTTCTATATCAGATGTAGATAACATTAGCATGCAAGATGTGGATGACATGATTTCACTCTCACGTAATTAGATTATGCATTATGATGAAAGTTTGAGTTATAGGATGATACCATTTTCTGGTAATATTGCTATGGAGCTTGAAGAGCTTTCTGACCATGATATCTCAGATCATGTGGACATGGAATTTTTTTTAGCTGTGGTATTGAACAATCTAAGGATGGGAATGAAGTTGAAAATGTGTCTATCTGGTCTTCCAGTGATTATAGTGATTTTGAGTGCAATGATGACCTGAAGGATTTGGACCTTCATGCTAAGGAGGCTAAGGCTCTTATGTCAAAAATGAATGTAATGGAAAACCCCTTATTTTATGATCCTCCATCTTCATCAGTTGATAAAAAAAAGTGATCCTTATTGGTGTAGAGATAATCCACTCTATGTTGAAGAATCTTATGATGCATATGACACAGAGTTAGAATATGGCCTTAAACAAACAAAGCAACATGTTGATAAGCTCTCTGAGCAGATTGCCTATTAGTCTTTTACATTTGATACACATCTTACTAATGAGGTTGAGTACCATGATGCTAGCTACTTGGAGGTGTATAAATACTTTCAATTTCTAGTTTAAATGGAAGATATTTTGATGGAGCATGACAATAAGATGAATAATAAGGAATGCTATTTCCAGTATGAACATGTTTCATGTGATGAATGTAACAAATATGTGTCATGTGATGGTGATTATTTTCAATTATTTTTTGATTGTAGATTATAGATTGACAAAAATAATGGTGACAGTGATAAGTTCAAACATATGGTAGTGATGGTCAATGGAAATGCTACTGACAAGGTTATCTTGTGGGAAGTTCATGGCAGTTTTTAAGACTTGGCCTAGTGAAAATAGTAGAGAATAGAATGTTTGACATAGGTAATTATTGGTATTTCATTTTTGGGAGCCTTGGACCACCAAATGAAGTTTGAAAAATTAATTTCAATACAAAATAAATAGGCAAACCTGGAGCACCCAATGTTTTGGCACTTGGTCTGCTTCACCCATGATTTTGTGATCTCACCATGCTTGCAAGAGGCATGCATCCCAAGTCAGAACCACTTATGGCACCTTCAAAAAATTTCAAATTTTGAGTTCCCATCTTGAAAAAAATTGATTTGCACTCGGAAGTGCACTTGCAAAATCTACCCAACTGACCTACTTTGGAGGGTCATAAACCAACGCGAGCTGATTTTTATGTTAAATCCTTTAGTGGGAATACTTATATGACATATGTGAACATGCATGTCATTTTTTAGCTTCCCATGATGAGTTTTGATAGTGTTTTGAAATGTGAAGCTAGAGGGTTTTGGACAATTTTGTTGTTTGTGAACTCTCTATCCTATGAAGTGGCCTCCTGTTTGAGTTGATATTTTGCAACTGGGTGATTGTCATGATGAAAAAAATGATTACTTTCATTCCGCTCACATTCATATACTCCTTGGTCTAATTTCAAAGTGTCATGATAAGATTTGATATTTTTACTAGGCCAAAAGCAAATGTAGTTTGTTCTATTTTTACACTTGTATTTCCTGAATTGTTTCAAGGTGCTCAACTTTGACCTCTAATATCTTGTGATGAATCATGATTCAAGGGAATCCCTCATGAACATATACTCAATGTACCCAAATGACCTACTTTGTCTAGTGGCAATTCCCTAGGAGATGATTTGGTATTTTTTCAAAGTAGCATCTTGGTGAGCTTTAATTAGTTTTAAACAAGTACAGTTGCAGAAAATATTGACTCAACAAATTTGATGCTAAATATCTTACACCTCATGACTTTTTTGTCAATCCGTTTGTTGCATTCCATTATTGGGTCAAATTTCTACATGCTTATGAATTTTCATGGCTCCAAGAGGTTGTTTGACTAGATTCCCAAGGAAATTCCAGAGGCCACTTGACCTATTTGGCTCACTATTCAAATATGCCATAGAGCAAGTTTTAATGGCAACCGAGTTCAATTTTTCACCTTAGATGCGTATGTAAGCAACTTTAGATCAATTCAAAGTGAAACTTGTTTGAAAATGAAAAAATTTTAGCTAGGCCCACATGGGGACCTGACATGCTTTGCATAGTTATGAAGTTGAAATGTTTTCTTTTAATCATGAGAGCATTGGTGAAAAGGAAAACCAAGGTCATTACTTAGTTGGAAATGGAAAAGCATCAAATGTTCATATTGGTACAATGAAGTATAGTATTGACTGTGATATACATGGTAAAAGGTTGGAAATATTTTATAGAGCAAGTAGTGATGGTGCTTGTATATGAGTTTTCCATGTCTAGTAAAGGAGGTCACTTGGGTGTGGAATGAGATTGAGGTAATTTTATATTGGATTGAAGGTGCATTTAAAGTGAATAAAGATTCATCAAAAGCTTTATGAATATTCTCATCACTTGTTAAGGGGAAATGGAATCATGGTAACTGATATAACTGTATACAACACACTGATGACATCCAAAAATAAAGCATGTAAATGGATTGGAGTTCGTCAACTTTGAAGAAAATTAAAACAAGAGGAGTAACAAATGTGGAAGTAGAAAAAAAAAAGCATCCATGAGAAATTCATCCAAAATTCTAAGATTGTATGGAGATGGTATTAATCCATCTAATAGAGGATGGTGCTCTTTCACTTGAGTTACCTTGGGATAAAGTCAAGTCACTTTTTAATCTTGCTAGGTTGTTTTGAATAGCTACATAATGCTGAAAGGAAAAATATTTTTTTCATTTCCTGATTATGTGGATACAAAATCATTAAATAATTTTGTGTGATTGGCATCATGGGAATTTGTAGAAGAGGGTCCCAAGACCGATTCAACACATTTCTTAAAGAGTTCAAACTATGCTATACAATGTTTGTTGGATGGGTTTCAAGGAATGTGGCAACTGCCTTGAGTCAACGTATGATGATGTATCTTGATGGTTGTATTATGGACAGTTTGCATAGAAACCAAAAAACATTTTGCTGATGATAGGGAGTGGACTGTACGACAGGGACATCAAATGTTTTGCTGCACACTAAACAACATGAGATTGTAGTTAGAATTTATCAAAATTGTTAAAAAATGGAACCCATTGAATTCCTTACACCCTGTGAGGGCTTGAAGATGGAATTGTGGGGGATTGGTGTAGATCTTGGAAAAGGTTTGTGATGAAGTATGGCCGCCATGACCATGAAGTTGCTACAAGAAGCATTTTGATTGGTGCCTGATCCATAGTTGTAGGGATTGCCTCTCTACCATAACGTTGGGGTAGTGTATGGACATCCATCAAAGTACAAGGAATGAAGGGATTATTGGAGGCTCTTGCTGTGAAAAGGGGCGCCCCTATATTAGTTTCAGGAAGAAACCCGCACCTATAGTGAAAGTGTATTAAAATTTTTTGGGGAAATTCTATTTCAAGGTCTTCAATGAAATAAAAAATCAGTTTCATGTTGGTTACTGCAAACATTGGGACGCCATCGTAGGGTTTGTGAATTTGTAGAGTAGGAGGTAGAATTCCCCGCTAGCCCACAATAAACAGGGTTGATATCAGCATGAAGTTGTGGGGAAGCGGGGAAGGAGGTGTGGGGCTTTATTTTAAAGTTTTAAAAGTAAGCTCCTCGCCAGCCCGAATGAAAATAGTAGAGCGGGTGTGCGTGTATTGGCTGGAAAGACATGGCGGGCCTAGAAAAATATTTTAAAAGTTTTTAAACTTTTAACTATGTCAGATGCTTTAATATTTAAAATCCTTCATTTTACTTTGTAAATGGAAGAATTTGAGTATGAAGTGAAAAATTAAAAAGGCACGGGGTAAAATATTTTTCCCATGAAAATATATCAAAGCATGAGCAAATAGTTTTAATGGCTTGAAAGGAAGTTTAAAATGACTTCGAAGTTAAAGTGCTAGCAAAATAAAAATAGAATAGAAGGTATACACAGGTGAAATTTGATAAAGTGAATAAAATATTCACTGTATAAATTTTTTTTTTGCTAGGAGAAGAATATTTCATGTAGAGAATTGTTTTCACATAGCAGGTGAAAAATGAACAAAGAGGTGAAATATTTTTGCAAGGAAAAGTTATTTTTCAACTAGAGAATAAGGAGAATAAGGAAGAATGATGACTATTCAGGGTGGAGAATATTTTTCTGTTGCAGGTAGACAAATACATGAAGCATGAATTATAGTATAGTTTAGGGCTTTTATTCAGACGGTGAGTAGTTGTTCATCAATGAACCTGAGTGTGCCAAGTGTCCTCTTCTGATGTGCTTTTAGGGTGTTTTTCTCCTTAAGTGAAAATTTCTAGTTCATTGTAAGGAGAGAGTTGTTTTGTAATTATTCATAGAGAATACTATAATGTGAATACAAAAAAAATTCTAGGTTTTGTTTTAGGTTGGAGTTTGCCAATACATTTGTATTTTTGATAGCAATAGTGGCAAATTATACATAATAGTGAAAATTTAGAGTCATTTTATCTCCCATGTGTTTGTTTTAAGAGTTATGAATAAATATAATCATTAATTTTTTTGTTCATCTCCATTGATTTCCAGTGGGTGTGTGGTGTTGTTCTTTTCCATTAATTTGAGGAATTAATATAAGTGCTTGAATGAAGTTGTAGATTCATGGAAATTAAGTGCTAGGATTCTAATAATAAGTTGTGCTGGAGAATGAAATGTTGATGTATTGTAATGCAGTAATATCAAAGCTTAGATGATGTTGTTTATTAAAATTTTATTAAGTTTTATAGGTGTTAAAGTTGACTCCATTCCAAGGATGAGGCATTGATTTAAGTGTGTTATTCATGTTCCATATAGTTGATTAATTTAGTAATAAACCACAAATATAAATCATTTTACTTATCAATCTTAGTTTGTTTGTGTGTGGAATTTAATGCTATACATATCTCATGTTTGAGTTAGGCACTTTCATCAAGGTAAGCCAAACCTTTAGGGTATTGTTTCTTTAAGAATACTGTTGGGATTACCCTCCCTAGTTTAATAGAGCCAAAAGTGTAGAGGATTTTAGTCTCTTTGACTAAATCTTGTTCATTGGCCAAATCCATCTTTGAGTCTCAAAAATAGAAAGTGGCTATTCTATAGGACTCATTACATCTGCTAATTTGGGAACGAACAAGGAGATGGAGGTTGAGGGAACAAAGGAGAATGGGGGGGTGATGAAGGAGATGGATGGGGAGGATGAGAAGGAGACCATCACATGAGGAGGGATAGAGGGTGACGAGTGATAGATCAGCTACCACCAATCAAAGAGGAGGAAAATATGGAGGAGAATTAGCCAGAGGTCAGGGCAGCAACAAAGGTGGTAGGGTAGGAGGGAGAGCAACAAGCAGAGATGCCTATATTGGAGGTGGCACAACTAGATGTTGAGCCCTTGGAGGTTGAGGTGGGAGGAGTGGGAGGACAAGATGATGGGGTGAAGGAGGAGCTAGAGATGGATGACACAGAGAGACTCCTATATGTGAGGATTATCATATGAGTTGAGGAGGTGAGGGAGGAGGGCCGAGTAGAGGATGTCACTATCAATCAGAGGATAGCCGTGCTATAAGCATGTGTATAGGTGTTGGCGGTGGAGTTGAGGATAGTGACTACTAAGAGGGATGACCTTAAGGCCAAGAGGGATGAATTCCAAGTTGAGAGGGACCTAGAAATGATTATCCACCAACAAACAAATCAACAAATGATTCATTTTAGATGTTACATGGCATTATACCAGGGCTAGTAGGGCCAATCAGTATTATAGAGACTTATATGAGAGATTGGTACCTCAAGAGAGGAGAGAGCCCTCCTTTTTAGAGATTTACAACTACTCATAGGGAAAATCAGGCAGTAGGGCACACAACTGGTAGACAAAAAGCAGGTCTATGGGTGAGACTTCAGATGCTAGATAGGTCACACCATATGATATCCCTCCTTCCATAGAGCATAGTTCTAGGGAGTCACCACTTAGAGAGGATAGAGATGCCCCACGGATAGGGAAGTAGGGTAGTTCAGGCTAGGGCCTCTTATGTATTGATACCTATGTTTTTATATTTTCTTATGCAAATATATGTGACCTAATATGATAAAGCTATCTATGATGATGATGTATTATTATTATGTTGTCTAAAATGATTATGTATACAAGATGTTTTTGTATATCACAAGAATTTGTCAAGACGCAAATGGAAGAAATGTTATCATGTGAGGTTCATCTATATAAGATGGGGTAAAATAGTTCTAGCTTAGATAAGGCGATAGCCAACACTTCTAGACTGTAAATCCAATCTAAAATGAGAAAATACAAACAATGATAGAAATAAACTAAATTAAAATCAAACACTCTCCATTAAAGTTCCTTCACTTTTGTTGTCTCTCCTATTTCTCCTTTTGCAAACTTTTCCGTTAGATTTGTTATTGAAGTTATGAAATAACTGGCAAATAGTAAGTAGAAGGTTAGAGACAAAATGGATGTTAAGGAAAACATTGAAGAGGAAGGATATTTTTATAGAAAACCATTCAAATGTATGAATGAGATCGATCCTCTAGAAGTATTCCAAGATCAATGGATGAGAATCCATGAGAGGGAGGTTACGAAACGAATAGTCAAGATCGAGTTTCTAGAAAGATGCCAAGAACAATGGTGGAGGATTGATGCAACCAAAATACACTATTCATGGAGGATTATGATGCTGATGGCTATGAGAGAGACAACTATGATATATATTAAATGAGAAAGTGGAGGAAAATGAATGAATTAAAAATCAGAAAATGATTAATACATGAGATAAGTATATTTGACCAAATTGGAGAATAAACAATTCATTCAAATTATTTATTTGAGGAAAATGAAAAGGAACATTTAAATAAATAAATTGGCTTAAATGGGGAGAGATGGAAATTAGACATCAAATAATTAATTTGAATTAATTATTTAATAGGGAGAGGAATGACACATAATTGAATAATCTTGATAATTATTTAATTATAGAAGAATGAGAAGGTCAATTGCATAGGAAAATAATAATAATTTTGATTTGACTATAGGTTAATGATAAAAGATAAATAATTAAATAAATAAGGATTTATTTAATTATTGAAGAAAGGAAATGCTAGTGAAAAGATTAATTTATTTCAATTGATCAAAATAGAATAAATATTAGAAAGTGAATTAGTTAAATAGTTAAAATCTATTTAATTAATAGAGGAATGTGATCAATGATAATGAAATAATTAAAATTATTTAATTATCATTGGAGAATGATCAAGAAAAATGATGCTTGTAAAATTAGGACATTTTTGAGTTTCTACAAAAAGCTTCTATGATAAAGGAATAGGTAAACTAGTTTTACTATTAAGATATAACCTACAACTATAAATGAGGCATGCAAAGATAAGAAACATACGAAAGCTATGAACTTGAAGAGTTGGAACACATTGAAAAGAAGCAGGCTTGAGAATTTGTCTAAAGACCATCAAACAAGAATGTGATAGGAACTAAATGATTTTTCAGAAATAAGTTAAATTGGGATGGAAAATTTGTTAGAAATAAGGATAGACATGTGTGTAATGGCTACTCATAAATAGAAGGAATGGATTTTGAAGAGATTTTTTCTCTGGTGGCAAGTATCGAAGCTATTATAATATTTTTTTCTTTTACAACACATAAAGAATTCAAGGCATATAAAATGGATGTGAAGTATACATTTTTGAATGATGAGTTAGATGAAGAAGTGTATAATGAACAACCATAAGGGTTTTAGAAATCAAATTACGCTAATATGGTTTGTATGTTGAAGAAGGAATTGTATGTGCTCAAAAAAGATCCTAGAGATTTGTATGAAAGATTGGATAAGTAATTATTATAGTAGCTATTCAAAAAGATTATTGTAGATAGTAACCTTTACTTTAAGGCTGAAGGATAACAAATATTCATTATGGTAGTGTATATTCATGACATAGTCCTTTGAGGAAATAAAAAAATGTGTAAGAGGTTTATAGAGGTGATGTAAAATGAGTTTGATAGGTTAATGTGTGGGGAGATGAATTTTTTCCTTAGGTTACAAATCATTCAATCAAAAAAAGGTATCTTCATTTCACAATCGGAGTATGTCAAAGAAATGTTGAAGAAGTTTGGAATGGGGGATTCTAAACTAGTATTTACTCCCATGATTATTGGTCATAATTTAAGAAAAAATGATGAATCTCCTAAGATTGATCAAAGCAAGTGAAAATAAATGATTAGTGGACTGCTATACTGAACTTCTAACAATTGGATATCATGCATGTAGTATGTCTTGTGGAAATATTTCAAGAAGCTCTTAAAGAATCACATGTTTGTGGTAGTTAAAAGGATATTTGGATATTTGAAGGGAACTCAAGAATTTAGTCTATGGTATCCTAGGGATATATATTTCTCCTTAATTGCTAACATAGATGAAGATTGGGTAGGTTGTGAAATGATAGAAGTACATGTGGAGGTGCTTTCTCTCTGGGAAGCAGATTGGTTTCTTGGATAAGTAAGAAGTAGGATTCAGTGTCATTATCTAATGCAAATGCATACTAGTATATTGCAACAAACTTAGGTGATATGGATGAAGTAAACATTGAACGATATCAAAGTGTCATATGATGAGCCTATTTTCATCCTGTGTGATAATACAAGTGCTATCAATATTTTAAAAAATATGGAAATGTATTCAAGGAAAAATCATATCTCTATCCAGTATCACTTTATAAGAGAGAAAGTTGCAGATAATGAGGTGAAGATGGAGTATGTGCCTAACAAGGATCAAATTGGAGATATTTTCATAGAGGATCTTCCTAAAGATAAATTATAGTATTTTCAATAGAAGTTA
Organism: Sequoia sempervirens; assembly: GCA_007258455.2. Classification (NCBI taxonomy): domain Eukaryota; kingdom Viridiplantae; phylum Streptophyta; class Pinopsida; order Cupressales; family Cupressaceae; genus Sequoia; species Sequoia sempervirens. The sequence goes on along the minus strand of VDFB02000017.1, from coordinate 349,005,175 downwards.
GGGGTTATTACCCCTCCTTTGAAGAATAGATATATGTGGTGCATCTATCCAGGGGAGAAATTAAAGATACAATCATTTATCCTATACTAATAAGGACTACCTCTTAGGGGAGTAGATAGTTATTTTTTGATAGTTGCATTAAAGGAGAGAGTGTTTTGTGACCCTAAGGGCCCAGAGAGTGCATAAATGTATAGGCATTGGAGAAAGAATAGTATAGATAATGAAGTAAACAAAAAAGTATCTTGTTGGTGTACCTAATGTAAAAGTGTGTAGGTGATATAAAAGGAGAGTTTGTTACCCTTTTCCATTGATGTCAAAGGGGGATAGTGATGTCTTAAAAAAATGGGGAGAGTGAAGTCCCAAAAACATGGAGAGAGAAAAAATGGAGAGAGAATGAAGTTTGTAAAATAGGGTAAAGGGAGAGAGTGATGTGTAAGAGATAACCTGTGAAACAATGGAAAATATGTTTTGTTTTCCTTTTTGTTTGAAAAGGAGGGTTCACCAAAATTATAATAAATAGATATGTTTTCCTTTATTTCATTAGGAAATGAGATCCTCACAATGAATCGATTATCAACCGTTAGGTGAATCAATTCAAAGTGATAATCTTCATATTTCCTTATGTTTGAGGATGGAGGTCAAAGTCTAACAACACTTTGAAGAGAAAAAAATAAAAAATACAAAATAAACTCCAAAATGCAATCTAACACTTGAATCAACAATATTAAACTCAATACTATCAGAACCAAAAAATAGATTGTAGATCTTTGAAGGGCGGACTTGTTTACCAGTCAGAAAAAGTTATTTTCAAAAGCTGATCTAATTCTCATGCATCAATGGGTGAATGGGTCCAAGTTCAAGGATTTTCTATAGATTTCGGGAGCCTCTGATACAAATATGAATCTTCAAATTTTCCTCAGTTTCATAGTCAAAATGTTGGAAATGACTTATGGATCTTAGTTTCCATGAGATGACAACAATTTTGACAATTTTTGCAACTTTTGCAACTTTGAAAATATTTCACTGTAAAAGGTATTCAATCCTTCTTCAACTTAAATTTTTAATCACACGCACACAAGAGAGAGAAAATGTTCATTTTGGGTGAATAGGGGCTTTCCTTGGTAAAACCCCATTTTGGTAATCAAACCTTGAAATAAAATAAAAGATGAAAGAAGGAATGAAGAGTGAACAAAGCTATGTTACCATTCAACAAGCCCTTGAATGAAACCATGATAATGGAGATCTTAGGAAGTATACAAATTGCATGAGATGGATAAATTGGATGTGGATCTTGACACTTGAATCTTGCTTCAAATGATGCTTTGAATGCTTTACTTAATGCATATATCTTCTCTTGAATTTCTTTGATCATAACCTTAGTGATGGCACTTTAAATTTTTGCAAAATCTAAAGTGCTCATATTCAAACCCCAATAATTTTTACCTAAAAATATTTGTTACATTTGATGAAGGGTTTTTATATGAGGTTTAGGGTTTTGTTCATTTTGAGTTGCTTAACATTCTATTTCGTTGCTAACAATGTAGTGCCTATTGTTGATCACAAAAATATTTCATGTTTATTAATGTCATCATGTGACTAGCCCTTCTTGTGTATAGGTCTAAATTTCCCATCTCTTATAGGGTTAGGGAAAGGATCTTTTGTCCTTTACATCCTTTGTGTTGTGTGATTCAGAAGTCTTGAGCCTACTATTATCATGTCGTCCTAGATAAGTTCCCCTTTTTAGAACAACTTAAGTGCAAATGATCAAAAAATTTCCACTTAAGTCTCGATGGCCCTCGTAACATTATCGCTTATCATTGATTTATTCATAGGTTTATACCTTTAATTAGCAACGAGCGATGAAATGATGTTTTCCTTAGACATTGTTGATTGCTAATGGATTTTGAGCTTTCAAATTTGTAATAGCGATGGGTGATGCTTTTGGCCTTGTGTTCTTATCACCCATTGTAGATGGTCATGAAAAGATAAACTTGAATTAGTGATGAGTGATACGCTGTGATTTCATTTATATCATGTGATCATGGATAGGTTTAAAATGTAAAGTCCAACATTAGCGATATGCGATCGACCTAATAAATGTTGTAAAATCCTCTCATCGTTGATTTCTTGCAAAATATATGAGGATAATTTGTGATGAATGAAGGCCTTATCTTATATGGCTCATCACAAATTCATTTAAGAACTTGAGTTCTAAATTAGTGATAAGTGATTGGTGTCCCCTAAAAGGGCTTTTCTTTTGATAATTTCATATGATCCTATGAGTGATGTCATTTAATTTATGCAGGTGCATGTGTCTAAAATCTAGTGCCTCCACAACATCTCTCATCTGCAATAGGATCCTACGTGCAAATTTTGTATTAGCGCTGCACAATGGAAGGATGAATGTGACCAAAGGTTAGGTGATAGAACTAGGAGCTAAAGATCATAGCAAGGATGTTTACATTGCTGATGGAGTTGGGTGAGGATGAAGTAAATTAGTGAAAAGTGATGACCATTAATGAAAAGGGGAACGTGGTAGGATCTTGGGGATTCCATGAAAATAAAAAAGGAAAGCAACAAAAGGACTGGAAAACCATTGATAAAGTTTTAAAGCAAGATGATCCAATGGACTGAAAATCATTGCATGAATAACTTCAATTCTGATTGCACCCTAAAATCTGGGGAGGATCAACAATAAAGTGATGAAGCATATAAACAAGGTTTCCCTCTAAGATAAAATGGTCTTGTGCACTTCACTGATATTAGTGAAAGCATGAATTAGCCTGGCGATACATGCTAATTGAAAAATTGCAACACTTGAGTTGGCATCACTATTTTCTATAAGAAAGTTGCTAAGGACATAAAAAAAAGGCCCATATCACCATGGATGAAGTTTTAAATGCTTTAAAATCAACAACTTAGATTCAATACCGAGTTGCTAAGTTATCAACTCGCCCGCGTGAGCAACTTTCGAATCATTAATTATGCATGCTTCAAATTGCCTATTTAATATAGATTGATTTATAATCTTCTTTGTCATAATTCTTTTTTCAATGAATGGGGGTCGAGGGCTAATACAGAAGTGTGTGGGAATTGATTTCTCTTGAGAAATGCGTAGACATTCTTGTCCTAAGGCAAGTAGATATTCCATGATGGTTCAAGAGTTTTGGGAGATGAGTTTATTTGAGTCTGAGGAAGATGCTTTTGAGGATAAAAGTGGTACTCAAGGAGCTCTTGATATGCCAAAAGGAAGAATAGGACTTAGAAAATTCAAGGAGTATGGTAACAAAGAAAATTACCATCCATGAGAGTAGATAGTTTTAGAAGAATTAGTCAAACACAAAGAAAAGAGGATGGTGGAATATGAAAAGAAGGAAAGAGGGGATAATGAGCACTATAAGTCCTATGTGAAGGGATGTGATTCTCAATGTGAAGTTTCTAAGAACCCTTCATACAATGAGGGTGACACTAGTCCAGAGGGTGATTATTATCCCCTCTCCCTAGTACTATCAATGAATTCTGACAAGAACGTGGTGACAATTTCTCCAGTCCCACCATGAGAAAAATGTGGGTGAGTATCCTCTGAGATTGATGACTTAGAGTGGTAACTATGTCCTATTTTTTTTGAGAAAACCATGTCCTTTCAGTTAGGATTTTCCTACTCAACACTCATGTGATTTCTTGTTTCTAGTGCTGAGGTGGAATGTTTTTGGGCTGCTATATAGGAGAAGTTCCAGACTAGTTAGCCTTGGTGGCATGTGTGTTGTTTCCAAACAATATACCAGTTTGTGCTAGAGCTACTATTGGAGAATCTTCTTTGGTCAACAAAGATGAGGGTTCAACACAGTTACAACAAACTCTACCTTTTGAGGAGATAGTGTGTCTTCATTCAAGGAATATGGCATGTGGTCTTTTACTCTTCCATTTTTCTTAGATGATTGCATGTAACAAACTAAGAATATCTCAAATTCTGGTGCAAACGAAATGAAATTTAAGTGTAATTAAGCTTGACGCTTGTTGCTCCCTTATACTATAAAAGGGATTTCAGGGCTTATTACACAGGGGGGATTATGAAGTTTTTATAGGGTTCTAGGTGACAACTAAGTTTAGGAAAGGCACTTAGAATGCAATATTGGAAATAGACCAGTAGTTTGTCTTGGATGTGAGATCATGTATGTAGCGATCTTAAATAAGTTTTATAGAAATTACTTATATCAGAACACATATTAGTCTGGAAGTAAATACTCTTTTATGTATGATACTTGTGAGTTATGAATGAGAAATACTAATGATGTTATCATTTGTCTTCAAATATTTCATTTGAATGTATTACTTTGTTTTCATCTTTAATTCAAGGAGTTAATAAAAATGCTTGAATAGGGTTATAAAATTTGTAAGGAATGACTTAGAATTTCCAAGAAGTAAATATTTATTGCATAGTGAGTTTTCATAAATGCAAAACAATATGAAGATAGTCTACTTCTTCCTTAAGTGAGTAATTTGTAAATTACTAATCCTTATATACTTGAATCCATTGTTCGAATTGATGAGACACTAGTCATTTTGTCAAAAAATCTTGCATAAAATGAACAAATAGTGTTCCTGGCCCTAGACTTAAGATAATGCAATATTCAATTAAAAATATTTCCAAGGATAGTATAGGTGGAATTATCCCTAATTCCTAGCAAATAGCTAGTCACTCACTTGAAAATCTACCAAATCTTCAGTGAGATGAACTTTATTTGCAATATGTAGGAATCAAATTGTGTATAAATATGTTAATAATTTAATATAGTATTTGAAAACACAATTGGGATCACCCTCTTAGGTTTCACAGAGCCTGAAGTGAAGGAGTACAGACCATAAAATCATATGCTCATTGTGTTGTCCACTAACCTAGTGGTTCTTCACAGAGCCTAGTCATTTTGTCAAAAAATCTTGCATAAAATGAACAAATAGTGTTCCTGGCCCTAGACTTAAGATAATGCAATATTCAATTAAAAATATTTCCAAGGATAGTATAGGTGGAATTATCCCTAATTCCTAGAAAATAGCTAGTCACTCACTTGAAAATCTACCAAATCTTCAGTGAGATGAACTTTATTGGAAATATGTAGGAATCAAATTGTGTATAAATATGCTAATAATTTAATATAGTATTTGAAAACACAATTGCGATCACCCTCTTAGGTTTCATAGAGCCTGAAGTGAAGGAGTACAGACCATAAAATCATATGCTCATTGTGTTGGCCACTAACCTAGTGGTTCTCCATCATAGGAGTTGACTAATTTTTAGAGAATTGGTTGGTTTTGCTGGAAAAATCACCAACACTTAGTTCATGTAATTGAGCACTTGAAAATATAGGTGAAACATAGTGAAATAACCTTATATTTATAGGTATGTATTCTTAATTTCTTCAAATTCATATATCACATGTTAACATTGAATTATGGATTTAGAAATGTTAAAATAATGCCAAAAAATAATTTAAATTTAGGTCCTAAGGTTTAGGGAGGACCCATTCATCCACGGGTGAATAGTTCCTAGGTCCTTAAACCTAGGACACACATTGCTTAGTGTGAAGTACTATGTTTAGGCATTAATTAATGTCAAGTTTCCCCTTCAAAAAATGTAATTTAGTGGGATTGTAAATGAATTAAAGGGCCACTTAAGTCATGATCAATATCAATTAATTAAGGGCTCCCAAATAAGTGTTTAAATGTATTAAGGTATATTTAGCAACACTAAATTAGGGCATTATTAAGTCCGTTTTAAATAGGAGGGCCCAAATAGGTGATAAAATGTAAAGGGTAACATTTTCCAACACTACATTTAACCCCCACTTTAGTGAGAGGATGACCCTGCATCAACCTCAAACTAAAGTAGATAATCAAGAAAGGTCTAATTGTATAATAATTGGAAGGATAAGATGATAAATATTAATGAAGGAGATGAAGTCCCCAAGGTCTAAGATCTCATGGACAAACCAAAAAAGGTACAAGGAGATGCATTCCTATATTAAACATATATATGTATGGAACAATAACAAGATACTCAATCATACAATGTCAAAGACTCAAAGAAAAAGAAAAAGAAAAAGAAAAAGAAATACATGGTGGATCATGCTTGGACTATCCAATGTGATATGGAACAAACCTTAGTTGTTTTTCCAAAAACATTTACAAGTGGAACTTGTTGTCCACTATGCAAACAACATGCTCACACGAGCTAGTGAAACTCTATTTTCCACTAGGTGAGCCCCCAAAAGTGGAAAATGAGAGAATCTTATTAGGATCTCATACCATACCAAAGTTATACCTTCAATAAATTTAATAAGGAACCACACAATAAAAACTTCAAACCTCACAAGACTTAGCAAGTTGTGTTATCCTACACTTATGAACAAACAAGTCTCCACAAGAAAGTAATGTGTGTTATGCTCAGTGGCCATGAAAAAGGGTTGTAAATTCAAGCTTCATAAGGTTAGCAAGTTACATTATGCCAAACACATATGAACAAACTGAAAATAGGATAAGATATGTTTAGAGGGATTTTTCTTAGTCCATGTAAGGTCTTCTCTTAGGGAACATCATACCTAATGTCTCCAAGAGAGGTCAAGTCTAGGATAAAAGATTCACAACTTAGGGAATGCAATGTGTAGAATCACCACTAAGAGGAAAGTAGTATACCAAGAAATGTCACACTCTTAGAGGACATCAAACCCAATGACACCACCAAGAAGAAGACACATTGCAAGAAGTAAGAAGATTGTGTATCGAAACACGAGGAAAGTGCAAGATCTCCAAAAATTTTAGTGCCAATGTGTTGGAACCTTCAAATTTTGCAAAAAATTAAGGTACATATATGAAAAATTTAGTTTCAACACTCATAAATACATTTTCAAAATCAACTCAAGGTGCTTACTTTGAAAAATCACAAAATGAATCTAGTGCAATTTCATGTAAAACAACCTTGGAAAAATGTTTATTTTCCATATGTGAATGTGTATGCTTATTTTCATCTCCTTTGAGTTAGATTTGAAAAGGTTTGAAAGTATCAAGTTGAAAGGTTCTGGGAAAGGTTTTTTTTCTACACAGTAACATATGTCAAAAAGGGGTGACTTTGGAAGAGAATAACTATCAAATGGAAGATTTTCATGATGAACCGATTAGTGTCTCATGTTATTCCCACCTTAATGTTCTTTCATTCCAATTTTCAAAACCCTATCTCTTAATTTTTCATTTTTTTCAAAATAAAATCCAAATGGATTTCACATAGTTTTGACATCTGCACTTCCAAAAAATTGTCATGGAGGTCAACCTTGATGCTTGATATTTTATGAAGGAGATGGATTAATGGAAAGCCCTTTTGCAGAC
>VDFB02000017.1:348887981-348997698 GCA_007258455.2 Sequoia sempervirens | reverse complement strand
AGGGTTTTGTTTCACTGTAAGAAATTGTAAACCCTAGTCTCCATTTGCATTACAATCATGAGTCACCTAGAGCCTTGTGAATCCAGTGTTAGGCCTGAAAGGAAACCAAAGAAAAAGAGGGTTAAAAGACTTAAAACTTAGAATGCTTTAGCTGAAATTAAGCCTATGCTAGTGACTATGTCTAATCCTTTGTCTAGTACCCTAACGGCTTCCACAAGGTCTAGAAGTGCAATGAAGGAAACAAAAAAGTTTATGCAAGAAACTTTTGGAGGTATAAAAGAGGGAGGGTCACAAATTGGTAAAAGGACCACAAGAAAAGTTGTTGTTACCACTAGGTTGATTGATAATGCTGGTGAGATTGGTTAAAAACCCCAGCCCCAGAGTGGATGGCAATTTTGTTGGTATGCTTTCAATACGTGAAATTCCAGTAATCTTGCATACTATTTGTGGGGATTGAACCTATAAAATTTAGTAGTTCTAAATGTGTTTGTGGAAGTTGATTTAATGATGGATCTAGCAAGGCATTATGACCCTACTAATAGGAAAATCAAGAGTAATAGGGGTGATATAATTCTTGAGGTGACAAAGTATAAAATATTGGATGTATTTAAGTTGAATCCCAATTACACTACAAAATTTAGGTGTGCTAACTTGTATGCTGAATATGAAGGGAGAATTTGTATACAGAGAAGCAATATTTGTGTGACATAGGATGAGGACAAAATTCATTGTTCATGATGTTGAGCCTTTTGACTATTAAAAATTTGAGGATTATTTCAAAACACTTATTATTGTCTGAACCAAGTGTTGGCTCTAGATTTTGAGGCTAGAATAGCCCCTGATTTCTTGGTGATGGTGGCATATACAAGAATATAATTGAAACACTAGTTTTGATTATGCTAATTTTGTTGCTCAACAAATGCATGAGGATTTTCTCAATTTGAAAAGTGAAGTGCTCCCTCTATCTTTCCCTCATTATTCTTTATTGATGCACATGCTCTTGTGGGAAGGAGATTATGAGTGGAAAAGGAAACTAAATTTGAGGTTTATGGATAGTGAAAATAAGGCTATCCCTGTGCAAATGTGGACATATATTTGGGATAAGGATTTCTCCAATTCCAATTACATTTTGTTTTCTAATGTTATAAGACATAGTATCTTAGAGTCATTGGGTGTGGCACCTAAATTAAAAATTTCTCCAGAGATTAGAAGTCTTATGCGCCCTAAGGATGTACTATCCTCTACAACAACACATGATTGGGTTGACTAGTTTCTACATTCTAAATATACTTTGATCAGAGTTTATGGAGCTAAAGTGGCACCCCATTGTTTACCCTTGTATATCTCAAAAAAATTAGCTTTCATGGACCTCATGTGACAATGGATGTTATGGACTATGAGATATTTAGAAAGGACAGAAACGGTTATGTACTACATCCCCAATATACTTTTGCTCATTTCAAGATCACTGCCCTTAAAGGATATGAAAAATTGGGAATTATAGTAAATAATCTCAGAATTCCTATCAATGTAGTTAGGGTTTTTTTATTCCAAAAAGATTTGTGGTAGGAAAGAGAAGAAAAAAGAACTTAGGAATCATACATCATGAATTTTTTTATAGAGATGATGTACTAAGGAATATGGAAAGTGATGAGGATGTTATGGTTAAGAAAAGGAATGGATAACTATGACAAACCTTGAGAAAAATAATATGAAAATGAATGCCTTCTACATCAGTCCATACAATGAAATGGAAAACCCCTTGGAGAGGGACTTTACTATGATAAGGGACTGTTAGTTTGGTGGATTTAAAGTAAAAGTAAAGGAGGTTGTAGAAAAATCCTAGGTCCTCTTAGAGAAACAACGACAACAACAAGCTATGGATATCCTAGAACGGCTTGAAGATGTTCAGGATGTCAAGGAAGAACAAGTGGTAGAACATGTACAAGGAAATGATGAAGTTGAGTGTAAATTTCCCCTTCCTCATATTAAAGAGGCTCGTAGTTCATATGTTCCTCCTGACAGGATTGTCAAGTGGCATTATGATAGAGAGAATGATGATGATCCCATAATTAGGGAGTGTGATAAGTCAAGGTTGATGATAAATTTTTGCAGACTAAAGAGTTTCAAGAGTTTATGATTCAACAGTGGATTAAAGAAATAAAAGAGAGAATTAAATCAACTCAAGTCAAAGTTGAACCTTCTCATCAAGAAGAAGCTGAGAAAGAAGTGGAAGAGAAGATTAAGGATGAATTTGCAGTTAGTACTCCCATTGATGCATGAAGAATTTTTAAAGATAGTTGAATCATGTTGTTACCAGGATGTACAATCACAACTTCCATAGCATATGATGTGCCACAATTAGGAGGGATCCACAGGCTTTGATATCTAAAGATCAATTTGAGAATAAAGTATTTGGTTCTAGATATATTCCAAAGTTTCATACTCTTGCAATTTGGTTTATTGCACTTAATACTAGAAAACATGAGGTAGCTAGGCCTATTGAATAAGTTATTGGTTAACTAGTGGTCAAAAGAGCTACTGAGATAACTCCGATCTAGGTAGTTGAGTTAACTACACATGCTGCAATGCTTAGTGTAGAAACTGTACATATTTCTCAAAAGAAATATGAATCTTTTGTCAAGGAATATAGTAAGGCTTTAAATGAATTGGGTCAAATGAGATCTACCATTCAAGCTACCCAAAATATAGTGACTCAACCTTCTTCTTCCTCTTCTTCATTTAATATGTCTACACAAGATAGGGAAACTTTGGACCTCAAAATTTATGATTTGAGAGAAAAGTTAACTGCTAAAGAGGAAAATGTCAAGTAGGTCAAATTAGAGACAGTTAGGGTGGCCAATGAAATTTTTAGGGATGTGCTTAAACATAGGGTGACCAAGTTGGTCCACAGGGATAATGATGTATGGGCCATGTATAAAAAACATTCATGAAGCAAATACAAAGTATCTGCAAGTACAAGAGGCCTTTAGGAATGAATGAAATAGTTGGATTGCTAGGGTAAGTACTTTAAAAGAAATGATGTCAAAAATAAAGGAGGATCTCGAGGCACCCACAAATATTCTTGACATTTTGAAAACTATTGAATCAATAAATGAGGTAACCACTTTCCATGGAAAGTTGGGAATACAACTCCAAAGTAAGTTTAAAATATTCAAGGAGATGGAGGATCACGGTATGCCTCAAATATTGAATTCAAAAGATGAATTGCATCCGTTTGAAACCTAGAAGGAAGATTTGGGAGCATTGCTTGAAGTAACTATGATGCACTTGTATGTCACCGATTACGTCTTGCTCAATTCAAATATTGATATGATGGTGGAGATTGAAACAAAGATGGATATATTTGTTATATATTTGTTAAGGAAGCCATGATTTTAATTGATGCAAGGTACTCCCAGTATACTAATAAGGTGTAGGATTTATTGAATGTTAAATGGCCCACTTAATACTAGCAAACATGAGGTAGCTAGGCCTATTGAAGAAGTTATTGGTTAACTAGTGGTCAAAAGAGCTACTAACATAACTCTGATCCAAGTAGCTGAGTTAACTACACATGTTGCAATGCTTAGTGTGGACATTATACATATTTATCAAAAGAAATATGAATCTTTTGTCAAGGAATATAATAAGTCTTTAAATGAATTGGGTCAAATGAGATCTACCATTCAAGCTACCCAAAAGACAGTGACTCAACCTTCTTCTTCCTCTTCTTCATTTAATATGTCTACACAAGATAGGGAAAGTTTGGCCCTCAAAATTGATGATTTGAGAGAAAAGTTAACTGCTGAAGAGGAAAATGTCAAGTAGGCCAAATTAGAGATAGTTAGGGTCGCCAATGAAATTTTTAGGGATGTGCTTAAGCATAGGGTGACCAAGTTGGTCCATAGGGATAATGATGTATGGGCCACATATAAAAAACATTCATGAAGCAAATACAAAGTATCTGCAAGTACAAGAGGCCTTTAGGAATGAATGAAATAGTTGGATTGCTAGGGTAAGTACTTTGAAAGAAATGATGTCAACAATAAAGGAGGATCTCGAGGCACCCACAAATATTCCCGACATTTTGAAAACTATTGACTCAATAAATGAGTTAACCACTTTCCATGGAAAGTTGGGAATACAACTCCAAAGTAAGTTTAAAATATTCAAGGAGATGGAGGATCATGGTATACCTCAAATATTGAATTCAAAAGATGAATTGCATCCATTTGAAACCTAGAAGGAAGATTTGGGAGGGTTTCTTGAAGTGACTATGATGCACTTGTCTATCACCGATTATGTCTTGTTCAATTCAAATATTGATATGATGGTGGAGATTGAAACAAAGATGGATATATTTGTTAAGGAAGCCATGATTTTAATCGATGCAAGGTACTCCCAGTATACTACTAAGGTGTAGGATTTATTGAATGTTAAATGGCCAACTGAAGAAGAATACAATATTTGGCTGGAGAAGTATACATAGTGAATAAGAAGAATAATGGATAGGAGGAGGATAATACATAGCCTGAAAATAGTACATATTAAGATTTTGATGTAACATGGTAAAATATTATTCTCTCCTTAAAATCAAAGTGATTAGCACATGGTGCTAATGTTGATTAGAAAGTTTTTGACCATTTTATGCTTTCTTTTCCTTGCTCCATAAGTTTTGTTGTTTTTTATTTTCCTACAGTTGGAATTTTAAACACATAGAGAATATCTTATAACTGTTGTAACAAACTAATAATGACTTTAAAGGTGGGACCTATTTTCCACGAAGAGTTGAAGATAATTCTGCCTCATGTTTATTCACTCCACCTGAAGACTCAAGCATAACTAGGGAGGGAATATTGTTGCAATCGGTCCTATAGGATCATGCCATGTGTGCTATATGATCCGAGGCTTGTTTTACTCCTTCATCTATATAAGAAGGAATTCAAGACCAAAAGCAAGAGAGTTAGAATTTTTTTGAATTGATACCGTTATTTTTGTCAAGACAAATATGAAGCAATTTTTAGAGTCTTTGTTTAAGTTTCTTTTGGAGTTCATACTTATGCATGTAATACTAATAATGGTATAGCATTTATAATATAGAGTAATATTGGTTTCATGGTTATTATCTTTCCTTGTGTGTATGTTGTGAGTTATGATTGAAAGTAGTCAAGTATTTCTTTCATTTGTCTCTATCATTATCAGATGGATGTTTAGTTTCATGTTTTCTTATCAGTTTAATGAATTGATATAAATTCTTATGTGAGATTGATAACTTGTAATTACTATGTGCTAGGATATTTGTAAGAAGTGATAATCTTGAAAGTCACAGAGGAATGTTGTAATGCAATATTTCTTGGCATTATAGGTGCTATTGTGAAAATTGTTATCAGGTTATATAGAAGGGTATTGACTTTGTGCTTGGGATAAAGACCCTGGTTCATGCAAGGTGTTTGTGTCACACCTATAGTGTTGATTCATTAACTACTCAATCTTTTAATTATAAAATCTTAAGGGAATACTATTGTTGTTTTTTGTATCCACTCTCTCACATTCAATACATATAACATTGATATAATTAGTTGCCAAATTATTTGATGCATATTACTAGGTGGTGATAGGAGAGATATCTGTTATTGACAATGTATTTGATTGTAATTATGAAAATACCATAGATATACATTGTGGGATCACCCTCTTGAGTTTCATAGATCCAAAAGAGTGGGAATGGAAGTTTAGCAACTTCTATTTGTTTGTTGGGCAATCTGTTTAGTATTACTGATAATTGGAAATGGAAAAATCCATAGGTATTTCTAGAGATCAGTTTGGTTCTTAAAAAATAAGTAGCAGTACCTCCTCATGGTTTTGTATTATGGTCTGATATTGCTTTAGAGAATAAACAATATTAATTGAGACGATCACCTAGAATCTTTGATTGATAACCCTTTATCTATGGATGTAAGCCAAAGTGATGCTCACTAAAGAAATAAAACTCATGCTCGATTTCCAGTTTAAAGTCCATCACCATTGTAGACACGTGAAATTAGCATTGTGCACTTAAATAGCATCACATTCATAAATCAAATTCACACTCCTCCATTCATCAGGTTAAATCAAGTTCATTTAATTCAATCTCATAAGGTCATTCACTTAAATTGAATAAATTAACTTTATTTAATTTAAGCCTACCATTATCCCCTTAGCTAAATAAATCAAATATTTATTCAACTAAATCTTTATCACCTTTCATCTCCCTTTGATTTGATTTAAATCCCTAAATCTAAGTCAAATGGGTCAAAAACATCTAACATCATCTTAATTAATCTAATCCATGATTAAATGCTAAATCCTAATGACTTGTATTCTCTAGATTTTACCACTTGCACATGAAATTGCATTTAATTAATTTATCAAAATCTTTATTTACTTTCAACTAGGAATTAAGGGAGAATATTCTCCAAGTTTGAATCTCCCCCCAATTTGACATGTACATCCAACAAAGCATTTATGAGGCCTTACATGTCTCTTGCAAAAGGTCAAACTCAACATTTAACTCTCAAATTCAAATTTGAATCTCCCCCTCTTTGGAACATTGACCAAAATGTGCTCATTCCTCAACCTATCAAAATGTGACAAGTGGATTCATCTCTTTGGTCAAATCATTATCCCACATTGCTCTCTTATGAGCACTCTTCCAATTTGAAAATCTATAAATGAAAGTGTCATTTTTCATCAGATCATCCACAAAGCTAATGCAAAGTCACTCTCTTTAATTGAGAACTAATTTTTTCCAATTCACTCCATCTTCAAAGAATTTTATAATTTAGCTTATCTAAAGGGGTTGGGAAAGGGCTATTTTCCAAATGAAAATAGCACCAATCCCCCTATAAGATGTTGGTTTGGTCATTTGAATAATGTTTCATTGGTTTAGTTTGTTTTCATGCTTTGTTTCTATTATTCTTGTATTCAAATGAATTTTATAGGGAATCTGAGGTTTGCTAGTTTTGAACTAACTAACAATTAGATGTGGTCTTTGTTTGATGAAAAAACAAATTGAGGGTTCACATTATGGTGCTAGAAGGAGGGCTCTAATATTGTTTTTTCTTGAAAATTGTTACTTCATTCTATTGTCTATTGCAGGAAATATGAATGTTATTGGCATCAGGTCTGTATGATCTTTTCTTGTACGAAATCATTCAGGAATATCATCATTTTGATATCAGCATTAGCTTGGATTAAAAAAAAAAAGAAAAAAGTATCTCATTTTTTTTATTTTAAAGGGAATTCCTGAAAAGGCTCTTGACTAGTAAAGGGACATAGGAACTATTCAAGTTGCTGCATGATGATTGAAAGATTACATTTTTACAGTTATCTTTATCATGCTTATTAGAAATCTAAATCGTGTAATGAATACATGTTGATCTGACTAACCATGGTGTTTTGCTTTGTATTTCATTTTTCATAGTGTAGACGAGGCTTGCATGCTTAATCATTTTGTCTTTATTAGTTCTCACTAAGTATTGCAATAAAATCTATCTTCATTCACTCATTCTCCTGGGACCAACATGGTTGCAAGAGCGATTTATCATTGAAAGTAGCGATTTCTTTTACTTTTCCAAAACATCAAAATCAATTTTAATCTAAGTAATTTGAAATACAGTATTTTTATTTTGAATGCTTGAGTTATCTTTGTCAATATCCATAATCCAGATATGTCGAAAAGTAGATTTCTTCTAGGTAAAAACTTGACATAAGAAGAAGTGGTTGTTATATCATGAATAAATGCCAAGAAGATGATGCCCCACTCTTGGCAATGGTCATATTTTCATTGCCTAAAAGGTTCTGCCAAGCCTTATGATTACTTCACTCTGTGAGACCACGTCTCTCTAAGGAAGTCTGAAAAACAATTCACATGCCTTGTCTCATTTCTTTGAGGCATTCTGTCAATCAATTCATGACTCATGTCTATGTCTCCACATCACTTCATATACATATCTATCGTGGCAC
Organism: Sequoia sempervirens; assembly: GCA_007258455.2. Classification (NCBI taxonomy): domain Eukaryota; kingdom Viridiplantae; phylum Streptophyta; class Pinopsida; order Cupressales; family Cupressaceae; genus Sequoia; species Sequoia sempervirens. The sequence continues at coordinate 348,989,691 of VDFB02000017.1, read as the reverse complement.
TTGCAACTACTACAAATATCTATGCTGTGTTTTAAAGCCTTCATGAGTGGCCCAGGTAGGTAGAAGGGATGCTGGGAATGGTTATGGAATTTTTCTTTACACCTGCCAAATGCAGTAGCTTGAAACTACCTTGTTCGCTGCCTTTTTAATGCCCAACCTTTGCTTGAAAGTTTCTTGCGTACAACATATATTGGGAGCATTTTGTCAAATAGTTCACGGGCCTTGTCCCATTCGCACAACATTGGTTGTACACCTACAAATTGCATTTTCTCAAAAGTTTCTAAATACTTTTCAATCATTTATTGTGCATGGAAGAGGATGAGCATTCTGTTCTTGTCCTGATCGGCCTCTAGCATTTCTATCTGAAAGCCATAGGTCAGACCATGAGAACGCATTACTTTTAGCCACCCTTCAATTAGTGGTCAAGTCTAACAATTTATTCTACGCATAATTAATTGCCTCCCTAGCTATTCTTACATGCCAAACTATCTGATATTAATGGGAATAGAGGCTCTAGACCAAACCTCTTAGTAGGACTTACAGGCCAAACTATCTTATGCCTGCCATTTGCATTTACTTGGAAAGCTTTTCATCTGACTTTTAGCGCATCCTTGCACCTACCATCTGCATTAGTTTGAAAATTTTCATATGGAATTTATGGCATGACTTTAATTACTTCCAATGTTTATTTGACTACTTTAAAAATATGCAAATCATGTTGGTTGAACATTTTAAAGATTGTGATTGATATGATAGCGATTTTTTCTCAAGAAACTAATACTCTTTTTCTCTCAATCACATAAATCAATGATGTATGGTCATCAATGTTTCTATCTCTTTCCACAATAGTAAAAGGGGTCGCAACCAGCATATATTAGGCACCACCTTTTGATTAGGCTAACTTGGTCCATAAATTTTGCTGCACGCTCTACAAATGTTGGGTTCGAATCGAACTGAGCCTTCAAACATGTTGTTGTAGTCACAGTGCTATTGTTTTTCTCCCCACTTTTAACCACACTTTTTGACTGATTAGGCCAACTATTTTACAAGCTTATTAGACTTTCTCATACCAAACATCGCCTTTTCTCCCCAATTGGCCATCAGTAAATGCTCAATCTATGCTACAAATTGTTGCCACTCTGAGACGGTGTCAGAAAACATGTTTGAAGAATTAAATGGATCATTGATTTGCTTAGAGCTTTTCTTATTCAATGCATTAGGCCTGGCACGTTTCCTATCTAGTACGATCGTGTCTAACTAAGTTGGCATATTGAATGTGCATTCTATTTACCATATTTATCTTACTTTGTAATGACTTGTATCTGACCTTACATCAATTGTAGTGAGATGAAATTACATCATTAGTGGCATTAATGTGTATGACAATGATCTATACATTATAAACTTTGTGTGTGACAGTGGTATTATTATAGTCAAAGTCTACCTATATTGAATCTATGTGGGTACCACATCTTTTATAGAATTAAATGCATATACAGGAGATCTATTTGATTCATTCTAGTTGATTTCCCCGAATCTTTGTTAGGCAGTGTTTTATCTGGTAGAATTAAAGTCACTCAATTTGGAGTGGGTACAATGTTTCTTTATTAATATTGCATCTAAATCCCATTTCTAACTATTTAGTGAAATTTAGCTACTATTCAAGAACTCTTTAATGGGATGGACATAATTTGATTTGGTGGAATATAGTTTTTAGACTACGATCTGGTGGAACAACCTTCAAAGCTTTTTCTACATAGCCAATCATTTGGTTTTCCAACTTGGGGTTGTATGAAAAGTGTAATTTTTTATAATGCGATATGCTTCATTGATTCCTTGAAATAAATCTTATTTGTGATTGTTTTTTAATGTTTGTAGGATGACGTTAAAATCAAGTGATGTAGTTGAGCGAAAACGAAAGCAAGATCAGAGTTAAGGATTTGGAGCATCAAATTCACAATTCATAAAAAAAAATTAAATGCTTAAGGCTTCCATTTCATTCTTTAATTTTTTGTTTTAAATCAACTTATATCTTTCTAGGGCTCTAAAAAAAAACACTTAAATTTTCATTGCAAAGGGGCTTAAAAAGAACTTAGTCAAAGTCACTAGTTTTGCAATTTTGGCTTAACAAATTGAACAATCAAATCTTCATCTTTCCTTTGGTGCTTAAAATGAATCGAATCATTGCTTTGAAGGGTAGAATGAATGTGTATCTTTATTGTTTTGTAATTATTTACACAAAGTAATATCATCAAAAGACATATGCGCTTCTCTTGTGCCTCACAGTGATCTTGAGAATCAAAAGGATTTTGGAAACATTAAATTGTGTAATTAATTACCCACACACTTCATTTTGGGTTTAAAATTGAACAAAATAGTTTGCGAGTGTGAGTAAACCTATTGAATATGTCCTCCCTTTGTTTCTAAATGAAGGTTGATCGAACTATTAATATGTTTACTCACTTTTGTCTATCTTAGAGGGCCTGCCTTGGGGAAAAAGTACTCACCCAAGGGAACGACTCAACTGGTAATACTCTAAAGCCAAGACAATTTACAATCGAGATATAAATGTGGGTATTGGAGTAAATGCCAGTATCACGTAGTTGGCTCTGACGAGATGGATCTGAAAAGGGACTCTCGTTGTATGGGTCAATCTCCACGAACAAAAAGTTTGAACTAAAACCTTTGCTTGTAATGACCAACTAATCCATTCAACGAGTTTATTGAAGTGGTGCATTGGAACTTAGATTCCAAGAAGTTACTTGCCATGTCCAATCTTGGTTAAAGTATAGAGGTTAAGACTTCATTCTTAACATACCTTTATACTCTCTCCTTGGTTGCATGTAAAATCATATCTTCTACTACAAAGGGAATGAGGCAAGCCCACCAAGAAAAACATACCAATTAAGCTAGGATGTTATATTGCTTCTGAGTCAGTTTAAAAACACAATGCTTTGATCGAAAACATTGGAAAACCAACATTCAACATGAGCATCAAATCTCAAACCCTTTAGGAGAAGAAAATATCCTTGAACAAAATCACATGTTATTGCTTTCCCTTGGGATTCATATCCTTAGATGCTTCTAAACATTTGGATTTCATCTCAATTTTCTCCTACTAAAGTCAACTTTAGGTAACCTTTGTCTTGATTTCCTTGATTTCCACATAATTCACTTCGTGGGATGAAAGAGAATTAGGACATTGGACATCTAGTTTCAAAAGCTAATCAAGAAATGTTTTGTGGTAAAAATAATCCATTAAAGCAAAGATTCAATCAATTGGACCCCACACATATGCTTGGCATCTTTTGGTCATATGGTTTTCATGCAAACATTGGTCTTTTGATTTTGAATTACTCTTAGAGAAATGAATGTTCTTCACTATCTTGGTATCATAAACACGTCCTTCCTAGGTTCATTTAGGATCAAATCAAACACTTCATCCACCCCAAACATTTGTCATCTTCATCCCAAAAACAACTTTAGAGCTTTGAAAACATCATTCTAGACTTGGGTAAATCATCAAAATCAAAATCACCTTGTTTAGTTAGGTGTATGAGAATGCATCATTTCTCATACATTTAATTAAATTAGAAATCCTTTGAACAATTTAATCCTAAGATCACATCCAACATTTTATGGTTTATAAGTTCATTATCCAAATCAAAAAATCAAAATCAAGGCCTAAGTCTAGCGTTGATACAAAGTCCCTAAACGTTCAACACTCATATCATTCACCCCTTTTCATCCTTCACCTCATCATTGGTCCTAAACACCTTAGAGGTCACTTTTACAACAAGGTAAAAACACAAGAAGAACATGGGCTATAAACTTGATCCATACATCATGAGGAATCCAAGTCAATTGAACTTTCAAAGCCTTACAATCCTGATTGATTATCAACACTCACATTTATACAATCCATACATGGGAGCATTATCTCCCGCAAACCTCAATGGTACAAAAAATGTGAGTATGCCTAGTCAAAAGGTTGGAAATCCTTTCTTGATGGTAGATATAAATATAAAACTAAAAATCTATCAATAAAACAATCAATGCATGGGCCTTCAAATGAACAATGTCATCTCATCAAATCCCAACATGCCAAATGTGAATGTACCAAGTACAACTTTACCAAATATGAATCCGGAAAAATTTGGGATAAATATGTTTGTGAATCATACAAATATTGCTCAAAATCCAAACAAGATGTTAACAACTCCGTGTATTAATCCAAGTCAATGTAACACCATGGAAAATCAAAGTTACCTAAAACAAGGCAATGTGATTCCCAACATCAACAATGTTTAATTTCAACCTATCATGCCAAATATGAACATCATCCCAAGTCAAAATATTGTCCAAAATCAATTTTTCCATGATCCCATTCAAAAACCACAACAATGCATCCCAAATTTTTTTGAGCCCAAATCAACTATATCAAGGGAGTCAAGATCGAAATCAAGATCAAATTTGGCTAGATGAAATTGCTACACTTACCAAAATAGTTGAGTCATTGTGCCAAGAGGCATCTCCACCATCATTACCCATATCAACATCATCCTTGGTTTAGGGATTCCCCCTTTACCTAGCACCAATCACTCCATCCAGATCAATCCAGCTAACACCAATCAAGCCATCACATCAAATCCTTTGAATATACCATCGACATCACACCAAAAAATGGAATCTAATGAAATGACAACATCAATCCTGAAAAATCAAAATATGGTCTCCCAAGGACCTATCACCTCGGTCATTCTGACCATTCCTATCACCGTGGTCATTCTGACCATTCCTATCACCTTGATCACTCCAACCATCCCTATCAAACCCATCATATCTCAAACTAGTATGATCACTTCAAAATTTTCTCAACCACCCATCACTACATCCAACACAATTCCAAATCCACCACCACTACCACCAAAACCAAATGAAGCAAGACAATATAACATTGTGCTAAAAGCTCACCAGACCTACCAAAAGGCCATCCAACAATATCTAGCCACACAACAAGAAAGACAAGCTCAACAAGTGCAACAGGCCTCTCAAGCTGCCCAAGCCTCTCAATCTACCCAACAAACACAAGTACAAACATGAAATATGATAACTATTGGGGATAACGATGAACATTCAACCACTGGTGATAGCATTGACAATCTCCCCACCATAATTGATGAAAGAAATGATCAAGATCTATCCATCAAAGAGCACATTGAAGATGTTTCCACCTCATCCAACGATCAAATTAACTTACATCAAGAGTCACTTTTCAATCATGATCAAAATCCACCAACAATACCCAACAATGATCCAATTCAAGAAATGTCAACATCACTTGACCCTATGGTTGAAGACATTCATAATTTATTTGCCACAATTGTTGAAAAGAATGTTCAAGATCTCTCAATTAAGGAGTATATTGAAGATGTTTTTACCCCATCCAATGATCAACTCACCATACATCAAGAGCCACCTTTTGGTGATATATTTCAAGGAGTGTTAGAAGTATTTGATTCTATTGACATAATGCATGATCCATCAACCAATGATCACGTTGAAAATGTCTCTACATAACCTTATGAGTTAGAGGACATATCTCAAGAATTTATCCCAAAGCATGATCAACATCTTTCACCAAGGTCTGGTAATGGTCCTTTCCAAGACAGATTAACATCCTTCGACCTCATGGTTATAGATACTGAAGGAACCCTGAACTTGACACTTGAGGATATTGAACCACCTACCATGTCTAATGATGACATCCAAGAACCCTTTGTAAGCAATCCATCCTTTGAAACTTATCCATGTCAAGAACTTGACCCAAAGCACATCGAAAGCAACTTCGAAATCATTCAAGATCAAGAATTTGTATCTTCAAGATACTACAATAATCTAATGGACACTCTCCTATGCATGCAAGATGATCACATCCATGTAGCACATAATCCTCCATCTACCCATTAGATGTTTTTTGCGGATGAACACGTAGATGATCTTCATTTAGAGCAGAATTGCATTACACAAAAAAGACAAGATTATTGATTCCTATAATCAAATTATGTTGTCAACATCAGGATCAGATATATCCCAAATTTAGATGGAGCACATCATGTATGAAGATATCCAATAGTATCCACTCAAGGGAACAAGTCAGATAGAACATGATATTCTAGAGTTAGCAGAGCAACAAATGGAAATAATGTCATCTATAGTGATCATTGATCAGAGAATGCATTCTAAACAAGATTTCTTAGAACAGGAAGAATCAAAGCATGAAGATGCTACTACCACCATACTGGGGGAAATTATGTCTCAAGTAAACATCATCATAGGGAGCATGAAGAATCCTTATGATGAAACTGATGCCAATACTACAACCAGTCACATCATGAATCTTCATCCACCCATCACCCCATCCATGAATTGGGACCAAATTCAAAAGAAATTTTTGAATCAAAGCACAAAGAATGTTATCAAAGAAAAAGAAGATAAAGAGCATATTAGAAAAATAAAATACAAATGGATACCAAAGAATACAAAGAAAGATTATCCCTACGAAACTCCATTAGTAAGAGAAACTATGGGGAAAAATAAAAAAGGGAAAAGTATCCATCATAGATGTCCACAAAAGAAAAAAGAAAACTTTTCAAGTGACGTACAAAGTGTATCAAGTAGTTGGTCCTAATTCCACTCACACTTTTGTATCCATCCATCATTGCTCATTTTCCCAAGTTTGGAGAGTCAAAGGTTCCAAAATATCAACCAATCCATCTCTTATCCCTAAACAAAATCCATCCATGCCTCCACATGTGATATCCAATTCTCAAATTGACCATGTATTTGCAACAACCCTTCATCATAAGGATTCTAGAGGTATTATATCACGATGTGTGCATAGAGATAGAGTTAACCCTAGTATCAATAAAGCAGATCAGGAATCCCAAAAGTTGCATTCAAGTCCATGTATCTTAGCAAAGCAACTTCTTCAAGCAAGCTATCAATGGCACATTAAAATAGGGGCATCTACATCAACAACACCTAGTGATTCAACATGCGCTTAAAATCTTTCAAAAAAAATCTAAAAAAAAAATCATAAAAAAGGATTGAAAAAAATAAAGACAAAAACCGTCCTCTAGTGAAAGCCACTACGGTGGTACTTTGGGAAAGACCATGATGAAAACCTCAAAAATAGGCATCATGTGTATAATCGAGCATCTACGTGCACCATTTGAAGTGAAAGCATCTCGTCCCATCAATAATAAATCCAATATTCTATCCATCTTATCCATAATAAATCCATTCATCTATGAACCATTTATCCAATCCATTTTCATCCATCTGCATCCATCATCCAAGGTATCTTGATCTTGATGAAATTTTAGGGAACACTTCACACTTGCTTATGGTAAACATCTTGACATGAGTCATTTTCATTTATCCTATCCTATGCAAGGTTATCTAAGCCATGAAGCATTATCCAATGAGCACCCTTTATTTGAACACCTTATCACAAGATAATCCTTGGCAACCTTTGCATGCTTTCCATATCCATCCATCTATACACCTATCTAGGCATCTATCCATAACATTCCATACATTGCTAGACACTAGGGGCAGATATTTGCATCTTACTTTGAGAATAAATCTTGATCTATATCCTCCAAATTATGTGGCAATCTGAACATTGGCAAACGTGAAATCAAATTGGTCAAAGCATTTGTGATCCAAAATCCAAATCACTAACACATGGCACATTTTGACAAGAATATGTTCCTTATCAAGTGTGGGTATGTGCAGGATCATCATGGAAAAAATAGGCCCTTAAGTGACAAAAAATTTAGAAAAATCAAAGTTAGGCAACTTGATGTAAAAATTTGAATAAGTTATCTATATTATTTCAAAAATATGTAAGAATTGAATCTATAGAAAATTGAATGTAGTTTCTAAACTACTAGGTTTAGTTTAAAAATATATATATCTATTTGGTGAAAATTTGAAATTTCAATGTAGTAGTACTTAAATTTCAGGGGAAAAATAAGAAGTAGGTGTCTGTCTGACCACCCTAACCACAATAAAATGAAAATATTTTCTTATAAGATTTTAGATATAAGTAGAGGACTCATGCCTTGATGTGATGCATATTTTTTTGTAATTTTTTTCTAAGTAAATAATTAATTATGAATTTTTTATTACAAATTTTTAAAAAATATAAAAACTCGTATGTCTAACCACATTTTAACTTGGTCAAAACTTCAGGAAATTCAATTTTATGTTTTTAATCCTATAAATTATGTGAAACATAGAATGTGCATGTTTTAGATTCAAAAATGTGATCTTGTTTGAAAGCAGGTTGATCACATAATAGTGGTTTACAATTTTTGGCTTGGACACCTGAAATTATTATTTTTAACTAAATCTTCACATTTGGGCACCTATAGCGGATAAAGCTGAGGGAATTTGAAGATGGTGCAAACTAGAGTCTCATCAAATTTTGTTGTAGATTCTAAAAATATTTTTTCAAAATTTTTTGAATCAAATTGCACTTATTTTTCCATCTCCACGAAAATAATTTTTTTTCGAACGAACATTTTTAAAAAGTGGCCTTTTACCGTATAATGCATAATTTTTTTCCATGAAGGATAAAATTCTAATTCTTTCAAATTTAGATTTGTAACTCTGATACCTAGTGCTTCCACTTGGTTAGATAGTTTTTTATTGAATATTTTTTCCTTAATCAAGTTTCAAAGTCAAACGAATTACAATTCAGACACAACGACTGTATAACGCATAACTTTTTTTGTGTATGTCAAAATTTAATTTAAGTTTTTTGTTGGATCAAGGACTTCAATATCTGGTGCACCATATTTTTCTTTTTTTTGATAATCTTCTATTTTTCCACATGTGAAGAACAAAGAAATTCATTTTTGATGAAAAACCTATGTTTAATAAAACTTAAAAAATAAATACATAACAAAACCAAAGCATATTAAAATTATATTCATTAGGATAGCTTGTTCTCGGGAATACCATAATCATTTGAAATAAATTTTAAATGAATTCATTTGATCCCCCAAAATCTAAATCAAAAGTGATTTTTATCAAAGATTTTGATAGGTGTAAAGGAGATGCATTTATAGGTATGGTTTAAAACTAGTGAGGTTCTATCCAAGTGGGTTTGATCTAAGGTGATTTGATCAAACCCTCTTCAATTGGAATCCTTTAAATGAAACTTTTTAAGGCTTAAATCATTATATTTTCTAAAAATATGTGATTTCTAAAAATTCATTCCTCTCAGAATTGTAAACCACTATTATGACAACACCCACCTATATATGTTTTCAATCGGCCTATCAATTAGGAATTTAGTCATAATTCAAATAGAAATTAATAATAATTATTTATTAAATTCAAAGTAAAACATAATTTATATATTGGTGGAAAGTTGAGAATCTCCTTTAAAACCCTTTTTGTCTCATCAATTTTGGGTTAAAAAGTCGTCGACCTATATACCCTACACATACCCATCATATCGCCACTTTTGGCCCATCATGACGTGTGCACATACCCATGTTATCTTCAATCAACAATCCAAACAATCGATATTAGTCGCATCTAATTTGCACATCAACATCACATCAAATCATTCAAACAAGTTTTGTTCCAGATCAAGCTTATCAATCATGATCAATCAAATCCAATCAAAAAATCATCATCTTAGGATATCCTTGTGTTGCTTAACACTATCCTTGCATTGTTGTGTATCCTCAACAATGTTATCATCATCAATCTATCATCATCTTGGGATATCCATCCCAATCCTTGTGTTGCTTAACACTATCCTTGCATTGTTGTGCATCCTCAACAATGTTATCATCATCAATCCATCAATCTGATCAATCAACCTTAGCTTGGTTTTCAACAAAATCCCAAAATAGATCATTGATATCATCACACATGTCCATATCCAAATCATCAAAATCATGTGAAAATCCAAAACATTCAAAAAGTCAAGAAAATCCAAAAACATCATAAAAACAAAAAAAATCCAAAAACATCCATAAAACAAAAATCCAAAACTTAGTATCTGAACTACGTCATCTTTGAGCTTAAACATAGGCAAGGCTAATCTTTGATCAACCCCGAGACACAAAATCCAAAACATTTGAAAAACACAAAATCCAAAACATTCAAAAACAAAAAATCCAAAACATTCAAAAATCACATCAAAATCCAAAACATTCATAAAATCTTAGAAAACCCAAAACATTGGAAAATCAAAAAATCAAAACATTTGAAAATCCAAAAACCAAAAAACAACCTCAAAACATTCCAAAAACATCAAAAACATCCAAACATTTGAAAAAATCCATCCATCTCATTTCACGTTCACTTGAAATAATCAATCATCCATACTCAACTGATCATCACCTTCGTCCTTTGGCAACACAAATAGAAATAAGTACAACAATCATCAAAAGTAAGCTTCAAATGTAAAATCCAAATCGAAGCAACAAACCGTTAAATGCAAAAGCAAACTCTTGATCATTGGCAAACATGTCAATCAACCTTATATCAATAGCCTATCAATCAACTTATCAACCCATCATCATCCTATACAATGCATGTCCTAGGATATATCGTTTCAACAATGGGCATCATTTTGGATATCACTTTGGATTCTTATCTTATAAAAACGAATCCCTTTGGCTAGAGGTATGAAGAACATTGGAGTGTTTACATACTTGATCTTTTATGTTGATTTATCTTATTGCACTCATTCCAAGGACCTCTCGATGATATCTGGATAAAGGATTTAGAGAGATAGGAATGGGGAAATTATCATTATCTTTTGACTACTGTGCTTGTTGGAAATTCTTGTAAAATAACTTGGCGAATACTTGGTTTGTTAGGTACGTCCTATCAAGGTTTTCGTATGTCAAGTGTGAACAAGAATACTCCTATATGTTTGTTGAGTCAAAGTCCATCACACTAGGTATACAACACCATCCTAGTTCTTTATACCTTGATGCATCGTATTTGCATGTGTTATCAAACATAAGGTAAGTAGCCCTTTCAAAGTCCCAATCCTTGATAAGAAAATCATCATCATCTATCATCATCATCATCTCTAATAAAGTCTCGTTAGATCATGGACTTGTTGGATCCTCTTGTCATCATCTCATTTCTTATTTCTTCTCTCTGTGCTAGCATAACATCACTAATGCATCCATCATGCATCCATCTTGCATCCACAAACCATCAGCATACCACATATCATTCATATCATACATAATGGGAAGCACCAATCATTTAACATGCATTACATTTGCATCATCATCATAATATAGATCTGTTAGTCTAAGAATCTACATAAAACATTCATTCCAAATTATATAAGCATCATCGCATCATCCATCTCACATACATCATATCATCATTTAAGTTGTCTAACATAATAGAGATGGGTTATTTGAAGCATCTTAAAATCATCTCATTTGTATTATCATCATAACCATCCATCTTGAATCTCCTTATCGCGAGATCGACCCTCAAATCAAATCTTTCCGCTCGATCTCTCAAGGGGGCAATGTACGAGTGTACTTCTTTCTGTTGGAGCATCCAAAAAAATAAGAGTTTTTTTCATTTTTTATCATGACAAGTTTATTCTTTGAACCAACGTAGCAAGTACATTGCTTCAAAGAGGGGAAAAATGTAGACACGTGAAATTAGCATTGTGCACTTAAATAGCATCACATTCATAAATCAAATTCACACTCCTCTATTCATCAGGTTAAATCAAGTTCATTTAATTCAATCTCGTAAGGTCATTCACTTAAATTGAATTAATTAACTTTATTTAATTTAAGCCTATCATTATCCCCTTAGCTAAATAAATCAACTATTTATTTAACTAAATATTTATCACCTTTCATCTCCCTTTGATTTGATTTAAATCCCTAAATCTAAGTCAAATGGGTAAAAAACATCTAGCATCATCTTAATTAATCTAATCCATGATTAAATGCTAAATGCTAATCACTTGTATTCTCTAGATTTTTCCACTTGCACATGAAATTTCATTTAATCGATTTATCAAAATCTTTATTTACTTTCAACTTGGCATAAAGGGAGAATATTCACCAAGTTTGAATCTCCCCCCAATTTGACATGTACATCCAACAAAGCATTTATGAGGCCTTACATGTCTCTTGCACAAGGTCAAACTCAACATTTAACTCTCAAATTCAAAGTTGAATCTCCCCCTCTTTGGCACATTGACCAAAATGTGCTCATTCCTCAACCTATCACAATGTGACAAGTGGCTTCATCTCTTTGGTCAAATCATTATCCCACATTGCTCTCTTATGAGCACTCTTCCAATTTGAAAATATATAAATGAAAGCTTCATTCTTCATCAAATCATCCACAAAGCTAATGTAAAGTCACTCTCTTCAATTGAGAACTGATTTTGTCCAATTCACTCCATCTTCAAAGCATTTTATCATTTAGCTTATCTAAAGGGGTTGGGAAAGGGCTATTTTCCACATCAAAATAGCACTAATCCCCCTATAAGATGTTGGTTTAGTCATTTGAATAATGTTTCATTGGTTTAGTTTTCTTTCATGCTTTGTTTCTATAATTCTTGTGTTCAAATTAATTTTATAGGAAATTTGAGGTTTGCTGGTTTTGAACTAACTAACAATTAGTTGTGGTCTATTTGATGAAAAAGTAGATTGAGGGTTCACGGTCATCATGGTGGATATATCTTAAAACTAGTGCTTGAGTTCCAGTTTGAAGGTCATCATCATCATGGTGGAGTATTCTAAGATATAAACACACATCACAATGATGAAGAAAGAAACACTAGAACATAAGCTCTCTAGTTATCTCTTGCATCACTGCAAGAAGACCGATGAATCATTGTCACATTGCAGTTGTTTCTTGTATCCCCTAGAAAGCCAAACCGACATGACATAGTACTATGATGGTTTCTCGCACCCTCACGAAGGAAAAATTAGATGAATGAGGTATCAAGGGGAAGTCATAAATCCAAGTATTTGTGGTGAATATCTCATACTTAAGAAAAATTAATTAAGATCATCACAATAAATATTTTGGGGAACGTATAATTTCTACTACAGGTATAATTTGAGGAGTATGTGGGAGAGCAGTAGGATGCAATATTGCGGTGGGAGTAGAATGTGAATGCACAAATGATGCTAAGTGAATATTTAGAAATAATAATCATGGTGTGAATATGATACTATCTTGGGATCATATAATTTCTAATAATAATATAAGGAGCACTAATAAAATATTTACACTAAGAAGTGAAACATTCTTACTTGGGGAATTAAGAGAACATAAAAACTATGGAGTGGGTAATTATTTTTACCTAGAGAGTATTTTTTGAAAACTGGTGAAAGTGCAAAGGTGGAATGAGAAATTACTAGAAAAAAGAGAAAAATAATGGCCATTTAAATTAATTTCATAAGGACACAAAAGCAAAGGATATTTTATTAAATTTGGTGAAGATACACATGTTGACAAAAGGATGATAATAATTATTTTTTAGAGAGGCAAAGACAATGAAGATAGAAGTATTTTAAATTTGATGAAGACAAATAATGAAGAGTTGCATCAAACAACTGTGCGAAGGGTCATAACCCTAAAAATCATATCACAAAATAATTAGAAGTAGTAGTAGATTGGTTAATCCATTCCACTCATCCATTTTCACACTTTAGTAATTACTATAATTAATGTATATCTTTTGAAGCAATATAATGGAGAATATTATTCTTAATTGGTGAATTTATTGTCTGTGTTCAATTGTTGTATTAATTTTATCACTTATATGTTATCATTTTGTATCTAAAGTGGTTATCTTAATTTATTCAAATTTATATAATTTTTCAAGACACATTTGTTGTTTTTGTGTGGTTGTCTCGATTGGGTTTTGGTTGGGGTGAATTAAAAATCCTTTCAAATAATTCATTTTAATTGGTTCCTAGCAAGGATTATAATCCTTTTAAAGTGATTATTCTAATTGGTTTCCCTTGGGCTGAGAATTAAAAGTCCTTTCATGAGATCATAGTAGTTTAGGAGAATAACATTAGGATTTATAAAGAAGAGTATTGTAACTGACAAACCTGGACGTTTGTACAAGGTGAAAACATCTGAAGTGCTCAACAAGTTAGAGTTAAGTTGAAGAATAGGTTCACCCATATTACAAATCCATCTTCATAATAATCATCCACCCTCCAACTCCATTCACCAAATAGATTAGGCACTGCTCAACTTGGAACAAATTTATACAAACTTTACTCACACATTTGAATGTTGAAACATGTACAGTAATTAGCATTGCATCTACTTCACCCTGATGTGTCATTGTGAGTAGATTTCCCAAACTAGAGAACATATTCAAACCTTCAAATTTTCCTCATCATTTAGGTATACCCGCCTAGGTCTGGTAGAGCCTAAAGAGTTGGAGGTTACCCACCTAATTTTCCCTGTTGATTAGCCAAAAACGTATTAAGAGACTAACACCCTTTAAGGTTCAAAATCTATGTTTTTGAGACCTAATAGATTGGAAAATCTACTAGAGACAAATCAATATTGAATCCAAACCATTTTTGCTATAGAGTCATAAAGAATTCAGATTTTCATTCACCCGACTTCATAGGGGATTCTGGTGGGGTAAACCAAGAATAACATCAAAATCCTTTTCATTTTCCTACTTTTGAAAAAGTGTGTGGCTACTCTATTAAAAACTTGATGAAAAATGCAAAGACATTTTGTAAAAACACCATTGTCTGGTCAAAATAAATATATTATAGCAAGAGAGAAGGCTTGAGTTGCTTCAGGAGCTAGCCCAACTTGCTTCACTTAGGTCACAACATGTTCTAGTTTCTAATCAGGTTGAGTATGTGGATACAAGTAGACCTAGGATCCAAAAAGTGCATCATAATATAATCAAACATCTTGGTAATGGATGTAGTGCATATATCCTACACAACAAAAAAAATATGCACCACAATCATCAAACCAAATAAATTCTTATCTTGTCCCTCTTGGTCAAAGATTAATAAACTATCAAGATCATGAATACAATCAATATATTGAGCATTATCAATATCAATACCAAGTTCTTCATAAAAATGGGAAAAGAAATGTCATCCCCCTTGGAAGTGTCAATAAAAATGTGCAACAAGGTATATATGAGAATCAACAAGTTGAAAAGAAAAATGTTGAATATTTACATATTCAGGAAAGAAGCCCCAAAGTCTTTTAGATGCAGTTTTTAGCATAAGGAAACATAAAGGAGAATGTGGATGCTCTCTATTCAGTAGAATGACATAAATCTAGATGCAAATACCTCTTAATTTTGTGCCTGATAGGTTTGTATTCATTGAGCAGTTCATGAGAGTAGATGAGCCAAATTCAATTTATTGGATTGAGTCATTAAAACCAGTTACTTTTGACCAAGTGAATAAATTGATAGATATCATATATAATAAAAGTATGAGGATGCTATCAATATTAATGGTGACATCATTGAAGAATATGGAGAAACTAATCAAGCAGTACATCTAACAAAAGAAAAAGGTGCAACTGAAATTCTTAATGATGATATTTTAGATTTAAATGAAGATGAAATTATTGAAGACTAGGGTGATCCCACAATAGTGGTTTACAATTTTTGGCCAAACTAGACATTGAAATAATTTTTTGTAACTAAATCTTCACTTTTGGGCACCTATAGAGGCTAAACCATGAGGAATTTGAAGATGATGCAAATTAGAGTTTCATGAAATTTTGTCTATAGATTTTAAATATATTTTTTTTCAATTTTTTTGGAATTAGATTGCACTTCTTTTTCCATCTCCCTCAAAAACTTTTTTTTTTTGGAAAACAATATTTTTAAAAAGTGACGCTCACCATACATAACGCATAACTTTTTTTCCATGAAGGATAAAATTATAATTCTTTCAAATTTAGATTTGTAACTCTGATATCTAGTGCTTCCACTTGGTTAGATAGTTTTTATTGAATATTTTTTCTTTAATCAAGTTTCAAAGTCAAACCAATTATAATTTAGACATAGTGTGTAGCGTAACTTTTTGTATGTATCAAAATTCATTTTTTCTTTTGTTGGGTCAAGGACTTCAATATCTAGCACTCATATTTTTAGATTTTTTTATAATCTACTATTTTTCCACATGTGAAGAATACAGAGCTTGATTTTCGGTGAAAAACCTACATTCACGAGAAATAAAAAATAAATATAATAATAAAATAATTTTTTTTAAAAATTATACTTTTTGGGAATCTTATAATAAGGATTGCATACTTACAAAAAATAAATTTTAAATGAATTCATTTGATCCCCAAAAAGGTAAATCAAAAGTGGGTTTTTATCAGCATTTTGATATGTGTAAATGAGACTTCATTATATGTATGCTTTAAAACTAGTGGGGTTCTATCCAAGGGGTTTTGATTTAAGATAGTTTGATCAAACCCTCTTTAATTGGAATGCTTTAAATGAAAATTTTAAAGGATTAAATCATTATATTTTCTAAAAACATGTGATTTCAGCAAAAAATAGATCCTCCCAAAAATTGTAAACCGGCTTTGTGGGATCACCCACCAATTTTCCACCATGGAGGATGATTGCAGTATTGAAGACATTGCTAGAAACACAGTTCCTAAGGAATATATCAGCCATGATTTAGATCAAGTGGAGGTGTAGACATGTATGCATTGTCATAACATTGACAACAATAAACTAGAAGTTGAAATAAAATAAAATAGTATGCCCTACAACAATGAAGAGGGAAATGACTATGATCAGTCCATAAATGATGGGTGTACAAGTGAAAATAATTTCTTTGACAACCTACATGATGAAGATAAAGATGCAAAAGTTTGATCTTACATATCAGATTGTAATAGTGGGAATAGTGCATGTTATGAAGAATCCATTGAAAATTTAGATTTTGATGAAAATCATATGTGGATTTGTAATTAAGTGGTTCTTTTAATTCTAATGAAGATTACAAGGAAGAAGCAATGGAAAATATCATAGAAGAGGCAAGTCCATTTGATGGTGAACAAATAACACCTTCAGCTGCAGTTGATTACCATGATGATACAATTGATGAAGAAGAAGTTTGTACACCTGAAAATGGTTTTCAATTTTTTTCAAACCCATTGAATGTTGAAAATATATAAGAAAAATAGATGAAATTTTTCCAAGGTGTGTCAAAACATGAATTTAATGTTTATTCAAATCCACTTTATGATGAGGATGGAATATTTTTTAATAATCAGGATGACGTGTCAATTTCTAAAGCAAATGAATATAAAATCAATGCATCTAAAATACCATTTTTTGATGATGAAAAAAGTGAATACATCAGCAGTGAGATGGATGAAGGAGCATGTCCACTCAATAGTGGAAAATTTTCAAATCCACTGACAATTCAATATCAAAAATATATGCATAAGAACGATTCATAAATTTCATCTTCAACATGCATTTGATTTGAAAGTGAAAGCACTTTGTGTGACAATGATGGGAAAACTCCTAAAGCCGATCAATATTCTATGCCTATCTTTATTCAAGAGGAAATATATAAATCAGAATTGGAGATCTTTGAGAATTCATGGACAATACATGCTCAACATCAATTGGTTCAAATGTGCATAATGATGTCTACATGAATTAGGAATTTTTGTCACTACCAAGTAGTGATATGGAAGTGGTAGAAGATGTTTTAGATCTGATTATGCCAAAAGATGTTGATGTGGCAAAATTTTCAGACTTATGTGAGAAGCATTTAGATGGTGGATTTTTAGTACAACTAGGAGATCATTTTATAATACATGATAGTGAGAAAAATAATGAGAAATGTTGCATTGAACATGAATACACATTGTACATGTTGAAGATGGCAAGGGTTTATCATATGATAATGGAAAATATGAACTGCAAAATGGTAAAGGGAACATGGGTTGAGTTGAACCCAATGTTGTTTTCAAAGTTTTCAATGAGAGTAGCTATAACAGGGTAGATTTTATGAATGTTTTCAAATGGAACTTGATGAACCCAAGAAAAAATAAGGTATATTGTATGAATGTTTTCACTTTGCTGCTCAATAAGTAAAACATATAGTCTGCTATCCAGAGATATGAATTCTTGCTATGCCCACAAGGGGCATACATCCCTAGATTGAGCCACTATTGGAACCTCCAAAATTGGAAAAAAGTTAAGGCACCCATATGAAAAGTTTAGTTTCAGCACTCATAAATAATTTTGCAAAATTAACTCCAGGGATTTACTTTGAAAATTCACAAAATGAGGCTCATGCAATTTCATGAAAAACCATCTTGTAAAAATGTTTATTTGCCATATATGAATGTGCATGCTTTATTTCAGCTCATGTAGGACACTTTTGATAAGGTTTCAAAGTATCAAGTTGAAAGGTTTCGTGAAAGATTTGTTGTCTAAACAGTAAAATATGTAAAAAAGGGGCAACTTTGGAAGACAATAATTATCAACTGGAAGATTGTCATGATGAATCAATTAGTGTCTCAGGTTCTTCCTACCTTAATGTGATTTTGTTCCAATGTTTAGAACTTCATCTCTTCATTTGTTCTTTTTTCAAAATCAAATCCAAATGGGTTCTGTATAGTTTTCACATTTGCGCTTTTAGAAAATTATCATAGAGGTCAACTTTGATGCTTGATATTTTATGAAGGAGATGGATTAATGCAAAAAAAATTGCACACATGTTCATTTGACATAAATGAACTAATATCTAGGCTAGCAGCTTCTCATAATCACAATTGATATTTTTACAAAATAGCAAGTTGGCGAGTTCCAATTGGGTTTGATAGGAGTTGTTTTCAGAAAAGGTTGAGCAAGCGAGTTTGGACATTAAAAATTTTCAATCTTGATGAATTCATGCCAATCCACTTGACAAACATACTTCCCTATCATAACTCAACATGTTGGTACATTTTTGCAGCCCCAGAAGAAATTTTGATCAGTCTTCCAAGGCAATATCGGAGGCAACTTGATCTATTTTTGTCACAGTGCAAGACATTAGAAAATAAATTTTGAGGAATACCCACTTCAGTCTGAGATGTATTTTGGGTTTTGATGGAATAATTGTAGGAAATAAAGAACCATAAGATTCAATAACCTAAGGTAATTCTGAAAAGGATTATGGGGATGAGACCATTAAGAAGCGCTTGAAAGGAAGACTAAATTGTTGAATGAAAATGAAGCTCACATGCAAATGAAGATTTTAGTGAAAAAAAATTTGTTGCTTTCATTGTATCTGAACCTTAGATTTTTGGGACCCTGTGGACTACTCTTGCACTTCTAGGGATTTTCATCTAAAAGGAGAGAGATAGGGGAAAAAAATGCTAATGTTTCACTCAAATAAGAATGTATGCAATGTTGTTTTATGTAAATAAACTTAACTAAATGCAATTGACTAATCTAAATAACTGAAAATGAATGTTAAAGTGAAATTACAACTATGTTTGAAAATAGATTGTGATATGCAAACAATAAAGAAAAAGAATGAAATGTGCAGAGCAGAAAGAGATGGGTCAAATTAGAGTGCACCTAGGCAAAGTAAGATGAACCTAGAGTGTCCTGGATGCTAGTTGAGATCACTAATTTTTGACAATGGGACTCATTCACCCTGGGTGGTGAATTAGTCCTACTCCTAGTGAAAAAGTGTCGAGAGATGGATTATGTCTGTCAGGATCGAGAATCTGACAAAATTCCAATTTTCAGTCCAAAGGTGGGACTCATTTTCCATAGGTGGTGAATCAGTCCTCTCACAATTTTTTGAAAAATTAGGAGACAACTCTGCAACACCAAATCTAGAAATGTCTACTTTTTAGGTTGTCGAAGCGAATTTTGTAGAAAATGGAAAAATAACTCTCTTCAAGCTTGAAATTGACTCAAGTTGACTTCAAGCACCTAGTTGACTTAGAAATCAATCTTCAACACCTAATAAGCTATCAAATCTACATAAAAAGGGTTGCAAACAAACATGCAATAGTGGGAAAATGATTAAGGGTTAGTAAATAGGGGTTTGCCTTGGTCAAACCCTACTTTTGGTAATTAAACTATTGAAAAGATAATGAAATGAAAGAAAAAGATAAACTAATAACATGAAAGTGATATCAACGTACCTAACCCTTGATGATTCAAGTCTGAAGTAATGTAAATGGATGCTTCAAAGTGCTTGAATAGTGCTTGAATTTTTGATGTACAATGCTTAAATGCTTGAATATGATATGCGAATGCTGGAGGATTGTAGGAAATTATGGAAGATGTAAAATGAGGTGAAAAACACTTATTTATACAATTCATGTGCCTTAGTATCCATCCATACCTCATCACTAGCAAACATCATGTAATTTTGAATAAAATCCCCAAAGGAAGTTTACAATATTTTGAATTTGGGGCTAAGGGGGACTCATTCACCACCTATGGCGAATGGGTCCCACCTAGGACCTAAAAATAAGTGTCATTTAAAATGTTGTATTTAATGTTATTTGTCCAGATAACATTCAAAAATACACTTAATTACAACTTATGAGGGCATAAATAGACCAAATAAAGCATGAGAAGGGTGTCAATAGTGAGAATATGCCTAGAAGAGCATGAAATCTTGTTACAAGACTTTACAACACTTCAAAATAGGACTTGTTGATGAGTAAAAAGGTGGATTTTTAGGTAAATTGTATTAAAACAGAGTTTAGAAGAATGTAGAAATGTCTTACAACACTTCACAACACCTTCACAAGACATTGTTATTTGAATTTTAGTACCTAAATTAGCATGTTCAAGCCATGTTACAACATAAAATTAGAGCAACATAGTTCCAACACCATGAAACAAGACCTAAAAGGCCATAAAAATGACAAGGGGCCATTTTTCTATGACACAATTAGCCCCCACTTTAGTGAGAGGATGAACATCTTTCAAAGTCAAACTAAATTAGCCATGAACATTGAGGGGAGCATTCAAATGCACTTATGTTAGCAAGATGAAATTAAAAATCAAGAGGGATGATCAAGCCCCCAAGATGAAGATCCCATGGAAAACTAAACATAAGAATAAAGGAACACACAAGTGTTGAAAACAATTGGATGGAGCTTCAATCATCAATCCAACTAGTTGTGGAAAGAGATCTAGTATAATTTTTTGAAAAGAGAATGTGTACTTAGTCTGGGGACATGAAACTTCAAGTTATTTGTAGGGTGAGAAGGCCCAACTGTATACTCACTCTAGGGCCACATAACTAGTTGTCCCTAGGGTGAGAAAGCCCAAAAAAGTAAGATACATACACTAGTTGGTATGCATTCAAAAAAAGAAAAAAAGGTGGATATGGGGAAAATTCATGCCACTAGATGGGCTTCCCACTCAACCATGTCAAATTTATACTGCCTGATAACTTTAACAAGGTGCCACAAAGAAAAAGGAATTTTCATGAACAAAAAGAAAAGGTACCATAGTCCTACAAGTTGCATTATGTAAGGTGGAAAAAGTGAATGCAAAATGTAAAATGTAAAATGTAAAATGTGAGAAGATGTTCAAAGGAGTCTTATTTAGTTTATGCAAGGTCACTCACTTAGGAAACATTGTGTCTAATGTCTCTGAGAGAGGACCAATCAAAGAATAGTATATTCAGAACTTAGGGGATGTAGTGTGTCACATCAAAGCATTGAGAGGAATTTAATATACTAAGATAGATCACACTTATGAAGGACATCACACCCAAACTCACTGACAAAGTGATAAAAACATCACGTAAACAATAAGGCTACACTAGGAACCAATAATGTAAATGAATTGATGGTAATGTATGCCCACCACTTTAAAGGAATTGTCACACATTGTTCTATGAGCAATTACATTAAAGTAGAAAAGGAAAGAAAAATATAAAAGAAAACAAGACATGATAGCCAACTCAGAAAGCCCTATGCCAAGTCATATGCTTCAAAGTTAGGTTGCGTCATGTCAAGGAAAAATGGAAAAAAAAGAGAGGGAGTTTCCCCCTAGAAAATAAACCACACCAAACACATAAGGGATCTATGGATTTGGGGTCAGTATGTTTGTTACAATATTTTTATGAAAGAGATCAAAACCGTCATCATTCCCCAAAGTACATAGAATTGGAAGAATGACACAAAGAGAGCGAAATCAAAGTAAAGTCTATTTTGGGTCAACATGTAAGAGACATTGCAGTCTCGATGCTTTGCATCATCCCTAAAAGGAAAACAAAAGTGAAATGAAAATGAAAAGGACAAGGAAAAATAAAATGAAAAATCTTTTAGGTCAACATGAAGGAGGCATTTTGGTCTCAATTCCTTGCATCATCCCCAAAAGGAAAGCACAAAACAAAAAGAGAATAAGATAAGGACCATTTGGGTCAACATGGAAGAGACATAGGGCATCTCTACTCTTTGCATCATCCCTAAAAGGAAAACACAAAACAAAAATGAAAAATACAAGAACCTTTTAGGTCAACATGGAAGAGACATAAGGCATCTCTACACTTTGCGTCATCACTTAAAGGAAAACACAAAACAAAAGTGAAAACAACAATGCATGACAAAGAGAAGAATAGAGATACAAATAGATGATGTGTACAAAGAGAGGGAACATTAAACACATGATACATGGAATACGATACACACATGAAAAGGAAAAAAATAAATAAAGAGAAAAGAAAAAAGGCGAATTAGGTGAATGCAAGTCAACCATCTAACATGTCATCTACCTCCCAATCATGTTTAGTGTAATGTGGGGGAAGTTGACTGTCCAAAGGAATAATTGCAAGTGCCAAACCAAGAGTCATACCAAGTTCTACACTTGTTGGAGAGGATGTATCATTTAAGCTCATTATAGATGAAAATAAAGAATTTAAATTGTTATGCACTTCTTCATCTATTTTTTCTACTGTTGCATCATCACCACCATCATAATCAAGATTAATGACGACAGGAGGATGAAAAGAGGTTTCTAAGGATGGATGGATCAAAAGCAGAAGTTGTTGGATTGGTTCAATTTGTTACGATTGTTCAACTGGACTATCCTGTGGCAAGTCAGGAGTTGGAAGGTGGTCATCTATTACTTCAGTCCAAGGTAAAGGTTGATTTTCTTTATCTTCTTCTAGGTGAGATTGATGAGCAAGGAGATGACGATGATGCCTATAGTCCCTAGCACCACAATTTCGTTTAATTCTATTTTGGAGTTGTGGTAGTGTAAGAGAAGATTGAGTCATCATAGGTTTTTCTGCCTTCGAAGGGGGAAGAATACAAGAAACCGAACAGGATGGATCAACCACTTTCTCTTTGGCTTTA
This sequence comes from Sequoia sempervirens, assembly GCA_007258455.2. NCBI lineage: Eukaryota > Viridiplantae > Streptophyta > Pinopsida > Cupressales > Cupressaceae > Sequoia > Sequoia sempervirens. The sequence goes on along the minus strand of VDFB02000017.1, from coordinate 348,966,282 downwards.
TACACTTGTTAAAAGTGAGTAGGCTAAGTAGGGTTTGTTTCATGTTCCCTTGGTCCTTTAAATGATGGTGGGGGAGTATCAATGGGTGGTTTTTTAGGAGCTCATATAGTTTGTTCAATGTTGGATTCAGGTTGAAGCATGGTGTTTTCTATGATAGGTGTAGAAGTGGACGAGGATGTGTCACAAAGAGATAATTTGGCTATATTTTTGGCTTTAAAATTTTGATAAGCTATGAAAAAGAAATCTTTACTAGGGGTGATATGTTCCATGGGTTTAGGCCAAAAGGATTCTAATGAGAAGTTACCTTTGGAAGATAAAGGATTAAATCCACTATGGTGTATGGTGACTATCTCATTTTCATTTGAAAAATTTAAACACTTATGAACAATTGAGGGGACTATTTTCATTGATCAAAGCCAAGGGAGGCCTAGCCACACAAAAAATAGGTCATATTGTGGAACAATTGAAAATATTACATGCAAAGTCTTAGGTCCCATTTGTAAGGGTAACACGATTGATCCAATCGTAGGGCATGAAAAATCATTGTGTCTTAATCCATGCAATCAGTTTATTATAATCATCCTTATATAGTTCAAGTAATACCAGAAACTCCTATGTGATCACATTCTCACCACAAGCAAGATATATTAATATCCTATTAGTGGGCTTGTCATAGATTTAGCTAGCTATGTAGAGAGGACCATTAGGAATCTTTTGTAGTATGTCTTTACCAGAAAAAGTAATATCAAGCTATTTAGTGGTTTGGCCCTTATGAGGGATAACATCTATCGTAGCAACAAGGTTATCCATAGGAGTAACTTGGGTAACAGTAAGAGTTGTATCATGTTCACTATTTGTATCAAGAAACATTACATTAGTCTTTGAAGATTCACTAGCCTTGACAAGCGAGGTAGTATGTTTAGGCATAGGATTGGTGAAAATTTGTAAATTCTGGTTGGGGGTTGTAGCAAACTTATTGCCTTGATCATTAACACCCTTAATGGACAAATGGCCTAGCTCAATGAGGTCTTGAACTAAATTTTTTACACTTTCAATGTTCAATTTCATGTCCATTTTGGCAATGAAAGTGAAAATTTAGGCTTGAAATTGAGTGGTAACGGTTGGTTTGGATCAAGTGGTCTAGTACGCGAAAAAGTGAGCATGCATTTTTGAATTAATTGGTCCTTTGTATTATGGAGAGTATAAGGTAAAGGAGTGAATTGTCTCTTCAAATCCCAAAAATGATAAGGCATGAATGCCTTAACAACATCCATTGAATTTTGAACTTTTTAGGTTGGTAGCAATTGTGGTTGACGAGGATAATTAAACTGTAAAAATCCTCTATTAGGTTTGCAGAAGTTTTGTGTGTTATTTTGGTTTTGATTGGTGTGTTCGGGTTTTTCAAATTGGCTAGAAGTAGATTTGGAATCATGAATTGAAACTAAATTTTTGTAGTCACATAAGGTTGTACACAAATGCATGAATGAAGGGAATTTCATCATGCTGAGTTTATCCTGAAGGTTGGTGTGAATTTTTTTGGTAAACATATTTTGTAGATGTGCATCTAGAATCTTGACATCAATTTGAGCATATAAGGATTTGTAACATGAGATAAATCCATCACTTTTTCATCTGTGTTTTGTCTACATCTCATAAGGTCTTCCTTTTTCTTTTTAGGTGTCATGTGAACTTGGAAGTGACTAATGAAAGCATTAACCATTTGATTGAATGAACAGATGGAATGATTGGGAAAGTTGGAAAACTATTCTAATGTAGTATCTTTCAAGGTCCTTGGAAAAGGTTTTGCTAGAAGTTTACCATCAAGGAAAAAGTCACTACACAAAGCTTTATAAGCATTAACATGGTTGATAGGAGCTCATTTTCCTCTGTATTTCTCAAATCGAGGCATTTCTATCCCTTGTGGCATTGGGCTATGTAATATTTCTAAGGATAAAGGGCTCTTGTAGAAATTATATGCAAGTGAAGCGGTTTGACCTTGACTAATGATGGAAAGTTGATGTTGCATAGATGAAATAGTGCTAAGGAGTTGTGTAAGAAGGGGTTTGAAGTGGAAGGGAAAATGGTGATGGAGTGTAAGTAATGTTAGGAGAAACGAAATGAATGCTAAGGGGTGTGAAAGTGGTGGAAGGTACTTGTGATGCCACAAAAGAAGTAGGAATGCTAGTGGAAATCAAGAAAGAAGTAGCCTAATGCATAGTTGTATGGACTTGCAGATTGGTATAAGTTGGTATGGATGCTATGGTTGAAGGGGGAGGAAGTTGAGGTTGGATTACAAGAATGTTTGTTGATTGTGTATTTGAAGAGGCATGTTTATTGTAAATCTCAGTAACTTTTTTCATCACTTGCAAGCATCATCACTTTCAATCAAATGATGTTCATTCTCAATCGTGGGTATGGCAGTGGTGGAAATGTTTTCAAGTGACAAGTATTGTTGTAAATGTGCAAAGTCCTCATGAAAATTAATGACCTTTTCTTGTAGGAGGGAATTGTTTTGGTTGTAAAAATTCATTGGATGGAAAGGTGAAGGAATGGAAGTGGTATTGTCAGAGCCTAATGCACCATTGTCCATACTAGGAGTAGGAGCTCATGAGATACCAAGGTCCACAACGAAAGTGCTATCATGGGATGCCATGAGTCTAGAACTTATTCTCACTAAAGTATTATCAACGGGGCACCAACCACTCATACAAGTACCATAATGGATGGGTGAATGAAAATGCAAGCTAATCTAAGAGCTTTAAAATGAAAATAACATAGATTCTACTAATTGTAATACAGATCCAACTATAGGAAATGGAAATGCAAAAAAATTCTAGAAAAATGCCATAAATGTTGTCTAAAAAGTGCAGAGGGACTGATTTGCCTTGGGTGACAAATGAGTCCTAGGGTGATGGTTTCTAGAATTTTTCAAAAACTTAAATATGATTTAAATGGTTTATAGAGTGCAATTATAGATGGAAAATGCATATTTTTACTTTTTTCAATGAGATGTAATGCAAAAATTAAATCTTAATGAATTTTTCACTATTGGGTGATCCCACAATAGTGGTTTACAATTTTTGGCCAAACTGGACATTGATATTTTTTTTTGACAAAATCTTCACATTCGGGCACCTATAGCGATTAAACCGTGAGGAATTTGAAGATGATGCAAACTAGAGTCTTGTCAAATTTTGTCTGTAGATTCTAAAATATTTTTTCAATTTTTTTGAAATCAGATTGCACTTCTTTTCCATCTCCCATGAAAATTGGTTTTCAAAAACAACATTTTAAAAAGTGGCGCACACCATATAACACATACATTTTTCCTTCAAAGATAAAACCAATTATCTCAAATTTATATTGATAACTCCGATATCTAGTGCTTCCACTTAGTTAGATAGTTTTGATTGAATATTTTTCTTTAATCAAGTTTCAAAGTCAAATCAATTACAATTCGGACATAACACGATTAAATTATAGCATAAATTTTACTATAAGTATGAAATTATTATTATTATTATTTGTTGGATCAAGAACTCCAATATCTAGTGTACTCATATTTTTTAAATTTAATTTTTTGATAATCTTCTATTTTTCCACTTGTGCAGAATAGTGAGTTTTGTTTTAGTGAAAAACCTATAAAACTTAAAATAGATAGATAGTATAATAAAAATATCAAAATTATATTAAGTTGGATGGCTCATTTTGAGAACTCATATTAGTTGGGTTTCTGAGATCTCCTCCATTTCATTCTCAAATTGAGCTTGAAATACAAAATTCTTACAATTTTGGTGCCTCAGGGGGGAGGGTAAAAAACTGGGTTCATCAAACATTTGTTCGGTCGAAGAAAATAAAAGTTTGGTTGAATATGGGATTTGACCGAACCCACACACCATAGAATAAAAAAATTGATTTTAAATGGGTTCGATCGAACATTCTAAAGATGTTCGGTTCAAACACCTTGTTTTTAATTTTTAATATTAATATAAATATTAATTATATTCTTTTTAAATGATGACTTGAGAGAAAGATATGGAGGGAGTGGGGGTAGGTGGAAGGGCTTAAATTTGATGGCCATATGACCATATTTAGAGATTTTTTCCATAGAATACAATCAAAATTTTAAGAAGATTGTATCAGATAAAAGGAGATATTTTGGATAGACTGTCAAAATTTATATAGAATTATAATGATATATATGTTTGATTTATATATAATTTTACATAACTAAGGTATATTATAATGTTTTAAGGGCACCCTTGAATAGATAACCGATCATTAAAAAATTTGTTGACAGGAAAGTCGACCAATCAAATTTAATCCTTGGTAGGAGGGAGATACTTTAGAGAGAGAGGGGGGGAGTGTGAGAGAGATAAAGGGTATGCCAAGGGGGTCCTAGGGTTTAAGAGGGTTAAGGCTAAGAGGATCTCAGTGAGAGTGGGTAGGGAAGGAGAGACTTTTTAGAGAGAGAGGGGGAGTGGGAGAGAGATAAAAGAATTCAGGGGGTGTACAAGGGTTTAGGGGTTTGCATAGGGTTGAGGTGGGGAGGGAGGGGACAGTGGGGGGCAGAGAGAGAGGGAGGAGTGGGAAGAGATAAATGGTAGGAGGTATTACAGGGTTAATGGTAGAGGGAGAGAGGAGGGTAGGAGGAAGACTTGAGAAAGAGAGAGAGTGGGAGAGAGATAAAAGGGTGAGGGGTGTACAAGGGTTAAGGGTAGAGAGGGGAGGGAGAGGGGGTAGGAGGGAAAAACTTTAGAGAGAGGGGGGGGGAGTCAAAGAGATATAAAGGGTAGGGTTTAAGGGTTAAGTGTAGAGGAGCTCGAGAGGGAGAGTGGGTAGGAGGGAGAGACTTGAGAGAGAGAGAGGGGTGGAGTGGGAGAGAGATAGAGGGTAGGGAGTAGAAGGGTTTAGGGTTATAGGGTTAAGGGTAGAGGGGAGAGGGGGAGAGGGGGTAGAAGGGAGAAACTTGAGAGAGAGAGAGTGGGAGAGAGTTAGGGAGGCAGGATTAAGGGTTTGGGATGGGGAGTAACAAACCATATTGTTATATGTATTAGATAGCTTTGACATAGACAAATGTTGGTTAGGTGGGGTACTGGAGACATGGTTTAGATACATTGGTCAGCTTCATTTGGAGTCCCTATAGGACTTGCTAGCTATGGATTGATGAGGATGATCACATGCCATGTTGTCAACATCCTACTTATCTCATTGGGTGCATAGTACATACACAACACATCATTAAGTTGTATCTCCTAGAGAGAGTTAGATGACATTTTGGCAAGAGATAGGGGGTCCTAGTTGGTACAACAGAGTATGGAAGATCCTCACAAGAGGTGCATCCCTAGGGTCCTCAAATTGTCATCAATATAGCTGAGTAGGAGATTAATTCCATGTAGGCATTGGATTGGGAGCAGAGAGGTGGAGATGCTGATGTAGGGATACCACTAGAGTATGATGCCTAGTGGTTGATTCATAGATCCATTTTTCTTACAAATCCACAATAGCTAGCATCGGTAGTGGGAAAAGGCAGGGGCCTGAGAAGCCTGTGAGGAGATAGGGGGAGGAAGGGTGGAGGGAGAGGAGTGATGGCACCTTAAAAACTCTTCAAAATTTTAGTGCCCATCTTGTAAAAAATTGATTTGCACACTCAAAAGTGCACCTACAAAATCTTCCCAAATGACATACTTTAGAGGTTCATAAACTAGAGCCAGTTGATTTTTTTGTCAAATACTTTCGTGGGAATATGTATGTGACATATGTGAACATGCATGTCAGTTTTCAACTTCCCATGATAAGTTTTGAAAGTGTTTTGAAAAGTGAAGCTAGAGGGTTCTGTTTTAATTTTTGTGAACTCTATCCTATGAAGTGGCCTCTTGTTCAAGTTGATATATTTCAACTAGATGATTTTCATGATGAATGATGTGATTCCTTGCATTCCCCTCACATTCATATGCTCCTTGGTATGATTTTAGAGCCTCATGATAAGATTTGATATTTTTACCAAGCCAAAAGCAAATGCAGTTTGTTCCATTTTTACATCTACATTTCCTGAATTGTTTCAATGTGGTCAACTTTGACCCCTAATATCTTGTGATGAATTATGATTCAATGGAATCCTTCTTGCACACATCCTCACTATACCCAAATGACCTACTTTTTCTAGTGGAAGTTCCCCAGGAGATGATTTGGTATGTTTTCAAAGTAGCAACTTGGTGATCTTTAATTAGTTTTAAATAGGTACTATTGTAGAAAAATCTGACTGAGGAAATTTTATGTTCAATATCTTGTACTTCGTGACATGTTTTTCCAAGTCATTTTATTCATTCCATTGTTGGGTCAAATTTCTACATGCCTATGAAGTTTCATGGCTCTAGGAGGTTGTTTGACTAGTTTCCCAGGGCAATTCTAGAAGCCACTTGATCTAGTTTGCTCACTATTAAAATATGCTAGAAAGCAAGTTTTGATAGCAACCCAGTTCAATTTTTTACCTTAGATGGATATGTGAGAAACTTCAGATCAATTCAAAGTGAAACTTATTTGAAAATATTTTTTTTTAGCTGAGCCCACATGGGGACCCGACATGCTTTGTATAGTTATGAAGTTCAAATGTTTTCTTTTGATCATGAGAGAATTGGTGAAAAGGAAAACCAAGGTCATTACTGTGCCATAGAAAAAATTACCCTTTTCTTGACATGGGATTAATTCATGATAAAATAGACTTAATGAGGTCTTAATTTAGTTTTGTTAGGAATTTTATGCATCCACACTAGGTCTTGGACCCTTGCAAATCGAATAACATGCTTTTAATGGTTCCTTGAAAAGGTGTTGTAAAGTCTTGTAGAGGACTTTCACGATTTTCTAGACCTAATGAACCCGTTTCTCCGTAATTCAAAATTACAAAATATGTTTAATAAGATCATTACATCAATCTAGAATGTTCTTAATTTAAACTTAATTATTTAAACTAGTTTTGTAATGTGTCTTGCACATTCACATTGGTTCTTGTGCATTCCTAGGCTATGTGGACCTCATTTTAGTGTTGTAAAGTATATTTAATCACACTTTTGCATTGATTTTTGTGTCCCAAGATCTATTTAACATTTAAATAATCACTAATAGGCCCCTAATAAACAATATTCTGCATTTCAAGGTTCAAATTGATCAAATACCTGACAAGGTTGCATTTTAGACCTTATTTCCTTATTCCTTGGCATTTGAGTTGTCAAAATAGCCCATATGGGACCCATTCATCATGAATGGAAAATTAGTCCCATTCAAGTGGAACCCAATCACCATGTGTGGCGAATGAGTCCCATTTGGCCCCATTTTGACCTTTGAGGAGGAAAAAACGTGAAATTTAAGTTTAATTTGCTTGATGTCGCCCTGTGATGAGGTATTAATGGGTAAAATAGGTGAATTTCCTATAAAATCACCTCTCTAAACTCTTTTTTACACCTATTCATGCATTAACTTAATTCAAACCCATTCTTCATGATTCATCCATCAATATTTCATCTCAAGTCAAGCAATTTTAGGGTTTTTACATTTCAATTCATCAAGTAAGCTTCTAAGGAAATTCAAGGGTTGAATCTACCTTCATTGCTAAAAAATTTTAAGATCAAATCATCATGACAAGGTAATTCATTCCATTTGTTGGATGTTTCATTACTTTATTTCATCATTTGTTTAATTACCTAAAAGGGGTTTGACCAAGGAAAACCCCTATATCCTAACGGGTATGTGCAAGATTATCATGGAAAAAAAAGGCTCTTAAGTGGCAAAAAAATAGAAAAATTGGAGTTAGGAAACTTGACTTAAAAATTTGAATAAGTTATCTATATTATTTCAAAAATATGTAAGAATAGAATTTGCAGAAAATTAAATATAGTTTCTAAACTACTAGGTTTGTTTACAAAAAAAAAATCTATTTGGTGAAAATCTAAAATTTCAATGCAGTAGTACTTAAATTTCAGGGAAAAAATAAGAAGTAGGTGCCTGTCTGACCACCCTAACCACAATAAAATGATATTATTTTTTTATAATATTTTATATATAAGTAGAGGACTCATGTCTCGATGTGATGCATATTTTTTTGTAATTTTTTTCCAAGTAAATAATTAATTTTTAATTTTTAATTACAACTTTTAAAAAATATAAAAAGCTCATATGTCTGACCACCTTAACTTGGTCAAAACTTCATGAAATTCATTTTTTCTGTTTTTAATCCTATATTATGTGACGCATGTTTTGGATTCAAAAAATGTGATACTATTTGAAAGCTATATTTTTTTCAATCAGTCTATCAATTAGGAGTTTGGTCGTAATTTCAATAGAAAATGAATAATAATTACTTATTAAATTCAAAGTAAAGCATAATTTATATTCGTGGAAAGCTGAGAATATCCTTTAAAAACCTCTTTTGTTTCATCAATTTTGGGTAAAAAATAAGTTGTTAACCACATACCCATCATATTGCAACTTTTTGGCCCATCATGATCCTGCACATACCCTAACCTTCAACAATTTTTCCCGTTTTGATGTGTTTGTGTATGCAGATTCATCAAATGGAAAGGTGAGAAAAGGTGTACATATATCATCAAAGTCATTCAAGTTTTTTCAATCCCTATTTCAAGCTTGGAGAGAGTCTACAGGTTGAGTTTTGTAGATTTAGATCCGGGGAATCTTCAGAAACAAAATTGGAGATCATAAGCCACAAAATCTTGTCCAAAATTATCTATTTTACATAAGAGGATTCATTCACCATTGATGGTGAATCAGTCCCATTTCTAGGATTGAACAATGATTTCTATTGATTTGAATACCCAATTCCTCGAAACTAGTTCTGACACTTTCTGGCAAAAACAAAACCCATTCACCCAAGATGGTGAATCAGTCCTAGTGAGCATTTATTATGGATTTTGAAAGTGTTAAGAGCCTCATTCCACCCTCTTCCAATTTTTCAGGTTCATATCTCCAATTGGGTTACTTTCTGCTATAGTTTGTTTACATTTCTAGTCAAATAGTTTGAATACACATTGTGTTTTCCAAAACTTTTGCATTAGGTTAGAATACATTCCTTAATCTGTATTTTCATTAATTTTTCAGAATTTAAACACATCCACACACACACTTCACACCCATCTTTCCATTTCTTCTAATGAGAACATAAGAATTTTTTTCCAACCTTTCTCCTTCTAGGTGAAAAACCCTAAGAGTGGTAGAAAGCAAGTAGGTGCCAAAAATCTATGTTTCAATTACTCGATTGGAAATGGAAAAGCATCAAACATTCATATTGGTATGAAAAAGTATACTATTGACTGTGATATCCATGGTAAGGGTTGAAAGGTTTTTATAGAGCAAGTAGTGATGATGCCTGTATATGAGATTTCCATGTCTAGTAAAGGAGGTAACTCAGGTGTGAAATGAGATCCAACTAATTTTAGATTGGATTGGGGATGCATTTAATGTGAATAAAGATTCATCAAACACTTTATGAATATGATCCTCGCCTATTAAGGAGAAATGGAATCATGGTAACTTATATAATTGTATACAACACACTGATGACAACCAAAAGTAAAGCATGGAAATGGATTGGAATTCATCAAGTTTTGAGAAAATTAAAAATATAGGAGTAACAAATGTGGAAGCAAAAAATAAATTTCATCCATGAGGAATTGATCCAAATTTCTAAGAAATTGTATGGAGATGGTATTAATCCATCGAATAGAGGATGGTGGTATTTCACTTGAGTTACCTTGGGATAAAGTCAAGGAACTTTTTTAATCTTGCTAGGTTGTTTTGAATAGCTACATAATGCTGAAGGGACAAATATTGTTTTCATTTCTTGATTATGTGGATATAAAATCATTAATTTTTTTGTGTGATTGGCATCATAAAAATTTGTTGAAGAGGGATCGAAGACCGATTCAACACATTTTCTAAAGAGCTCGAACTATTCTATACAATGTTGTTTGGATGGGTTTGAAGGAATGTGGCAATTGGCTTGAGTCAATGTATGATGATGTAGCTTGATGACTATATTATGGATGGTTTCCACAAAAACTAGAAAGCATTTTGCTAATGATAATGAGTGGATTGTATGACAAGGACATCAAATGTTTTGTTGCACTCAAAATAACCTGAGATTGTAGTAAGAATGTATATCAAAATTGTTAAAAAATGGAACCCATCAAATTCCTTACACCCGATGAGGGCTCGAAGAATGAATTGTGGGAGATTGGTGTAGATCTTGGAAAAAGTTTGTGATGAAGTATGGCCGCCATGACCATGAAGTTGCTACAAAAAGCATATTGATTGTCGCTTGATCCAAAGCAGTAGGGATTGTCTCTCTACTATAACGTTGAGGTTGTGTAGGGACATCCATCGAAGTACAAGGAGTGAAGGGGTTATTGAAGACTCTTGCTATGAAATGGGGAGCCATTGTACTTGTTGGAGGAAGAAACCTACACCTACAGTGAAAGTGTCTTAAAATTATTTGAGGAAATTCTATTTCAAGGTCTTCAATGAAATAAAAAATAGGTTTCATGTTGGTTACTACATACATTGGGACATCCTTGAAGGGTTTGTGAATTTGCAAATAAGGAGGTAGAACTCCCCGCTAGCCTGCAATGAATAGGTTGATAGCATGAAGTTGTGAGGAATCAAGGAAGGAGGTGTGGGGCTTTATATTAAAGTTTTAAAACTAAGCTCCCCACCAGCTCAAATAAATTTTTGTTGTTTTCATCAAGTGGAGCAAGTGTGCAGGCATTGGCTGGAAAGACCAAGTAGGCCTAGAAAAATATTTTAATTTTTTTAAACTTTTAACTATGTCAGATGATTTAATATTTAAAATGCTCCATTTCACTTTGTAAAAGGTAGAATTTGAGTATAAAGTGAAAAATTAAAAATGCATGGGGTAAAATATTTTTCCCATGAAAAGATATCAAAGCACGAGTAAATATTTTTAATGGCTCGATAGGAATTTTAAAATATCTTCAAAGTTAAAGTGCAAGCAAAATAAAAATAGAAGGTATACAAAGGTGAAATTTTAGAAAGTTAATTAAATATTCAATCTATGAAACATTTTTTTGCTGGGAGAAGAGTTTTTCATGGAGAGCACTATTTTCATGCAACAGGTGAAAAATTGAACAAAGACGTGAAATATTTTTGCAAGGAAAAGCTATTTTTCAACTAGAGAACAAAGAAGAATGATGACTATTCAAGGTGGAGAATATTTTTCTGTTACAGGCAAAGCACATGCATGAAGTGTGAATCAAAGTACAGATTAGATATTTTCTTCATGTGGTGGGCAGTTATTCATCAATGAACTTGAGTGTGCCAAGTGTCTTCTTCTGATGTTCATTTAGGGTTTATTTCTCCTTAAGTGCATATTTCCCATTCATTGTAAGAAGAGAGCTATTTTGTAATTAGTCACAGAGAATACTATAATATGAATACAAAAACATTTCAAGGTTCTAGTTTTGGTTGGATTCTATCAATAAATTTGTATTTTTGATAGCAATATTGGCAGATTAATACAAAATGGTGAAAATTTAGAGCCATTTTCTCTCCTATGTGATTTTTTTATGAGTTATGAATAAATATAATCAATGATTGTTTTGTTCATCTCCTTTGATTTCCATTGCATGTGATGTTTTTTTTGCCCATTAATTAAAGGAATTAATATAAGTACTTGAATGAACTTGTAGATTCATGTGAATTAAGTTCTAGGATTATGATAAGAAGTTGTGGTGGAGAATAAAATGTTGATGTACTATGATATAGTAATATCAAAGCTTAGATGATGTTGTGTGTTAAAATGTTACTAGTATGTATAGGTGTTGAAGTTGACTTTGTTTCAAGGATGAGGCACTAATCTAAGTGTGTTATTCATGTTACATCTAGTTGATTAATTTAGCTACAAACCACAAATATAAATCATTTTACTTATCAATCTCAAATTGTTTGTGTGTGGAATTTAATGCTATACATATCTCATGTTTGAAATAGAAACTATCATGAAGGTCATCCAAACCTTTAGGGTACTGTGTCTTTCAAATCACACTTTAAGAAGTGTGAAGGATTTTAGTATCTTTGACTGAATCTTTTTTTTTTGGCCAAATCCATTTTTGAGTCTAAATATTAGAAAGTGGCTATTCTATAGGACTCATTGCATCTACTAATTTGGGAACTGTATCATAGAAAATATGACCTTTTGCTTGGGATGTGAATAATTGATGATAAATTGTACTTAATGTGACCTTGATTCAAGTGTTGTGAGGCATTTTATAAACCCACGCTAGTCTTGGACCCTTGCAAATTGAATAGCATGCTTTTCTTGATGTCTTGTAAAGGTGTTGTAAAATGTTCTAAAGAAATTTCACACTTTTCTAGACTTAATAAACTAATTTCTCCCTAGTTCAACATTATGCAATGTGTTTAATAACATTATCACTTCAATTTAGAAAGCTTTTAATTTAAAATTAATGATAAACTAGTGTTGTAATGTATCCCACACATTCACATTGAATTTTGTGTCCCAAGCCCTAATTGACCATTACAACATCACTAATAGGCCCCTATTAACCCATACTATGCATCCTGAGGCTTAAATTGATCAAATACCTCACAAAATTGTAATTTAAACCCTATTTCCTTATCTCCTAGCATCTTAGCTATCAAAATGGCGTCTATGGGACCCATTTTTCATGCATGGAAAATTAGTCCCATCTAGGTGGGACCCATTCACCATGGGTGGCGAATGAGTCCCTTTTGGCTCAATTTTGACCTTAGAGCGGGAAAAAAGTGAAATTTAAGTTTAATTTTTCTTCATGTTGCCCTATGATGAGGTATTAACAGGTAAAATAGGTGAATTTCCTATAAATACAACCTTCTAAGTCCTAATTTTCATTTCTCAACTCATTTTTACAACTTATTCATCATTTATTGTCTCAAGCAAGCTAGGGTTTTAGCATTTTAAGCCATTCAAGATCAATTTTCAGACATTCAAGGGAAGATTCTTCATGTTTTTCATATACTTTCAAGATCAAAAATCATGGCAAGGTAATCAAATCCATTTTTTCATGTTTCATTCCATTCTCTCATCATTTTTGTTTAATTACCTAAAAGGGGTTTGACCAAGGTAAACCCCATTCCCTAATATTCAACATTTCTCTCTTTTCTTGTGTATTTGCAGATTTAGGACTCTTGGAAGCTTGGAAATAATTGAAGATAAAGTTTCAAGGTTTCTCAAGTCTTCTCTTCATTCAAAAAGTCAAAATATCAACAAAAACTCACTTTTAGGTTCAAAAGTCAAAGTTTCGGAAGGGGACACCTATAGAGAATCAAAGTGCAAACGAAAACCTCAGGATTCTACCTTTAAATATTTAGAAATTCAAAAGTGGAATCATTCACCATGAGTGGAAAATGAGTTCGATTTCCAGTTCAATTTTGAGTTTTCTACATTTTTAGATATCCTTTTGTCAGAAACAAGTTGTGGTACAGTTTTGTAGAACTAGGACTAATTCGCTCAGAATGGTGAATGAGTCCCACCAGGTCTAAAAATTAGAATCAATAGAATTTAAAATGCCATTTATAGTCTTCATCCATATTCCAGGTGCATACTTTCAGTTTTGTCAAGTTCTATTACAATTTGCATTCAGTTTTAGGTCCTTATGCAATACATAATGTGTTTTCAATCATCACTTGTTTCTTAGGTTTTGTATTCATAATCAATAAATTACTTGGTTTAGTTACATCTAGATCATCCCATTTATCCTTAATAACATAATACATTTCCTAATTTGAGTGAACCTAGCTAGACTTTTGAGTGGGGTTGATCTCTCTCCTTTTAGGTGAAATATTCCTAAGAGTGCAAGAGTAGCCTAAAAGCCCTACCCAAAAATCCATGGTTCATTTTGGTGAACCTACTTTTTAGAATTATTTCTTGTCTGATTTGGAGTCATGAGAATCTTAGTTATCCCCTTTCACCTAAGAAAAAACTTATTGAGCAAGACAATTCAACCATTGATCATCCCCATACTCGTGATGAAGTCCTTTTAGGAGAACCAATGTTAGAATGTCATGAGAATCTTATTTAACTCCTTTCACCTAGTAAAAACCTTATTGAGCAAGACAATTCAACCATCGATCATCCTCATACTGATGATGAAGTCCTTTTAGGAGAACAAACCTTAGAATGTCATGAAAATATGGTTTGTAATTCTCCTCAAAACCCTCCTCCTAGGAAGGATATCATTATGTAAGACAAGAACCAAAATAATGATAAAGACTCACTTTCTAAGGGATGTTAACATTATTCAACCTCAACTCATCCTTTATCCCCCCTCACATAAACCTCCACCTCAAAAAAAACCCGAATTTGTCCTATACCCTGTTGGTGTTTCCCACTGGACCTAAGACATCTCTAAGGAATAGCCAGTTCCTATACTCAAGACTCTTGAAATGAATGGCCAACTAACAAGATCTAGTCAATTATTGATATCTTCTACAATTCAGGCTTTGTGGGACCAAGGAGGGTATTCCTAGTGTGTTCATTTAAGATTTAGCTATGTTGAACACATCATGACACATATCACATTTGAATTAAGGATAATTATGAAACAATTACTAAGAAATTGGATTGTTTCTAAATAATTTCCTAACCATTCATCAAAATGAAGACATCCTTAATGGGAATTGACATACATGAACATTTGAATGAATGAATTTAAACCCTGGCTGAAGGTTGGTCATTGAATGATTATTTTATTAGCCCCTTAGGTAAATCATTAAGGAACAAATTAGTGTCATATTTATTGGGAAAAATGGAGTCATCTATGCAAGAATCAGTAAAACAAAGATGACCCAATAATTTTTTGACATAGACTACTCTCACAATACTTTGCATCAAGGAGCTCAAATTTTCTGAGACATCACTACTTATCAAATCCTTTGCAAATGAACGTAAATTCATGGTCCCATATAATTATTTAATTGATTACTTTAATCAACCCAAAGAATAGAGACATGCATTCCAACAAATATTCAAAGTAGAATAGAAATACCATTAATATTTCATTCAAAATTCACCCAGACTTGCAGAAGGAGAGAAATATATGAGAATTATATATATTTAATTATACTTGAATCATGTCTAAGAAAAAAATTAAGGTAATTGCATAAGTTCATTCATAAAACCCAAAGCTGACAAACTACTCTATTCCTATCTGCCTGTATACATTCGACCAAAAACCTAGCTAGAGTCTATTTTCCTCTATCCCCCTTTTTTTTCAAAATGTGTTGTGGTTTTCCTTTTATAACAGAAGGGAAGTGACAAGCTTTGGGCCTAAATGCAGTTTCAATACAAAATTTTCATTTCATCAAAATTTTAGCTGCATTTTCTTTGCATTTCAAAACCACAACATGTTGAATCTTCAGAGAATGGTGCAACTGGGGAAAACTAAAATATAATTGCCAATTGAGAAGAGAAATGAAAATTGCTGCCAAAACTCTCTTTGTCAACATTCACACCACCACGAACTAGGTAACCAAAATTCCATGTACGTAAGAAGACAAAAGCACCACAACAAACTGCATGAACATTAAAACTTAAGACCCCACACACAACAAATACTCAATTACCTATCACCCAGCCATCACCAGCGCCACACCCATGATACACACGACCAATCCTTGTTGTTACTAGATGAAGGGAGGACACCTAAACTTCCTTCTTTTTCCTTTCTTCATAGGTCATGGTTCCAGTTCACCCACTAGGGGTCTTAACCACTAGTGGCATACTAGAGATCACCTCCTCGTCAAAGGGCAGACCATCATTTAACAGAGCCAAATACTGACCGTAAGAAAAGTTTGTCTCAGTGTCACTATCAAAGGAGATTCTCGTAAGGTTCATAGGAAAATTTTGGTGTCCATATGAGCCACACCCATACCTTACTTTCTATTTTTATCTAGTAAGAGATTGCACTAGACCTTTCCCTTTGTCGTCCATTCTTTCTACAACATCACCTTGAAATTGCAGTCTTCGATTGTATCTACTAGGCACTAGTCTAGGATTTTCAAAAGAAGTACCTTCCTTCATGGTGGGAGTAGCTTCTTGTGAATTAGAACCAAACCTCGGGGAACCTAAGAGAATAGATTTACTTACTGGTTTTCTCATCTTCTCTTTTGATAACTGCTCAAACTAGAAAATGCCTAACTGCTAAGTGATAATGACACAAATAGAAACTATCTCTATTGTATTTATCAAGTGAAATAATGTCATCCAAACTTAATGTTTATCACACATGTGTAACCCTGGTAGCTTGTTGGTGATGTATTGGCACTATTTAATTCCCAGTTGCATGGAGTCTGTAGACTATCCTTCATGATTACTAGCATTTACATCACAACACAAATTGAAATCAACTCAATCACTCTGCAGGATACTAGCCATTAATGCGAGTTGGTTACACAAAATAAAAATGACTATCATGTGTTATTTTTCCAACTTTGAATGCTATTTATTGATCCTTTGCTTTGATGGAAGATTGAGCAGCCATCTTTTGTTTGACCACCTTTGATTTCCAGTGGTGCTTCACTGAAGTGTTCTCAACCAATCATTCTCATCCATGTCGGATGACACCATTGCTATGTGGGGCTCCACCAACCAAGTAAGTGGGGATAGGTGTCAATATCTCACTGATCTCGTTGGTTTTAACCATCATTCAATTTCATTCAGTGAGCCAACAAGGAACGGTAAAGATTGTTCCCCCTGATTGATCTCAACCACTCATTTGACATGTCGAGCCATGGCAGTGATAGTAGGGAATGGGTCCCACACTTTTAACTAGACACACGTCAGCTTCTCGCTGACCTCACTACATTTAACTTGTTGTTGCTTTACTCCCATGGGCTAGTGGTGTACAGTTGAGATCCTTTCCCTGATCTTTGAATCTTGAAATATGCATATTTCATAATGTTAGCATTAAATGGAAAAATTGACGATCATGTGACCAGTGTGGTTAATGGCTTAATGCTTAAGTCACCAGGTTAAATTTAAAACCTGAACCTAGGAAAAGACTTGACATGTGGGGAAAATGGTGACTAGTTCTTTAGGCCAATTGGTGCCAGCAAATAGACATCCTGGATGGCTCGAGAGATGACTTAAGGGGTCAATGACCAACCAAGTAGGTCAACCTAAAATTAAAACATTTTCAGTCTTTCATGAATAAAACCCTACTAACCTATGAGGACAAGGGTTTATCAAAGAGGCTAACTAGACTCATGGAGAGGAAAAATCCATCAGTATTTTAGAAGCTCTAACATACCCACCTAAGAATAATGTATCACAACAGTTGAGTTATAATACCATTGCTCATACATATGAAACTCACAATACTACACAACTGCCACAACCAACCACACAATCTTTACCTTTACCCAATCCACTTAATTCCACTCATTACCTCTCACACACAAAGGAGTATGACCTTGTTGAACAATTAAAGAATACTCTTGCAAAGATTTCCATTTGGAATTTACTTCATAACTCACCAAAATACCACACTATTCGTCAAACCACCTTACAATAGATTGTAGTTCCTCGTGGTACAACTCCTTTTGATGTGGTAGATTTAATCCATGGAATGAACAAAATTAATCCAGAAATTACTTTCCATCAACATGAGCTCCCTCCTTTAGAGTTTTGAAAACAAAATGAAGCCTTTATGATAATTGCTCAATTCAATCCCATAGGTATCAAAAGAACCCTTATCAATAATGGTTCTTCCCTTACTGTGTTTAGTGTGAATCTTCTTGATATATTGTACATTGATAAGTCACAAATAATACCTGATTTTGTATCTATTTGAGGATTTGATAATACAACAAACCAACTGCTTAGTGTAATTACTTTTCCTATTATGGTTGGGGTGGCTACTTTGCAAACTCCTATTTATGTCATTCCTTATGATCTTTCGTATAATATTCTTTTAGGAAGACCATGGATTCATGAGATGAATGTAGTTCCTTCAACCTTTAATCATATAATGAAATATGTCTATAAAAATCACATTTATCAAGTTGAAATAGAACCTAAGGCTAAAAGTTGCTTGCAGCTTTGAAAAGGAGCTACAAGTTTTCTGAAAACATTAATTCCAACATCCAACATAGATCCTCTTGAAATTGAACACAACGATGAGGAATCAAAATCTAAATTATTTGGTGATGATTGGGGATGGTTATAATTCACACCATCATTTGTGGGTGAATACATAATTACACAAAAGAAAGATGAGAAACAAGGGACACCAACCATCATGACAACTCAAAATTTCACACAATCTTCTCAACCATCTACACAAGAAAATACTACAAAAAAAACTTTGATGAACACAATAATGAACCATAAACTAATCCCAAAGAAATGAAGACACTTTATGGAAAAGGTTATGACCTCATGAAACAACTTGGGTATAGTTGAAAAGGATGTGGTGCTTGAGAACAAGGTATCTACAACCCTATCGATCCTATCACACAACAAACAACTTATGTCCTTGGCTATTGTTTGGTGATAGAGATCACCAAACCATCACTCAACATCAACAACCCCTGACAACATACTCCTAAATCAACCTTCATCATTTTCCATCCTTAACTCCTCACCACTAGTGGTCCTGAACCTCATCTTTAACCAAACATAAAACAAACAAATACACCTTCGCTTAATGTCAATGACATCTCGCAAAAGAATCATGATTTAAATTCATTATATTTTATGCCATCCTATTATGGAGAAACTAAAATCTTGCAATCTAAAGAGTCTTGCGAAGATATGAAAACCATTACTAAGTAAGATCTATCTTTGTCACATACTACAAGACCACCTTCTACTATAGATCAAGAGTGTATCTTGTCAAGACTCCTCCAAGATCACTTGATCACCCTACCTCCTAGAACTCATAACAAATGTTATGAAAAAAATTCATTCTACACCTATGATAGACTTCATGGTCACTAGACACTAATATATGCAATGCTTTGAGTCATAAAATCCAATATTTTCAAGAGTTTGGTATGCTTCTCTCTGGGGGGGAACCTAATTCCTCTCACTGATATTGATTCTCACTTTATCATGCATTTCATTCATCATTTTGGCTCACCTTTATCCTACACTACATGGGGGCAAGTGGTTTGACAACCTTGTCCTCGTATGTCACTTGTTGTTGCCTCCTTTGGCTACTCATTAAATTTTCATGAACATATAATAGCAAGCTTCGGATGTGGATGACATTCCTTAAGTTGAATCGCATGTTACATACTACCTTTTTCATGACGTAGCTTATAAACATGACTTGGCAAGGGCTTTTCGAATAAGCTCTGATGTCCTCTTCTTCTACTTTAAAGAAATTTCTCATAGTACTAGTGTTTGCAACTACTTTAAAGTGGGGGCATACATCACTACTCACATTTCATTGTGCAATTTTATTTTTCTTTTGATTCCCTCTCTTGGAAACATTAGGTACAATGTTGTTCAAGATGAGACCTTGCACTAATCCTCTCTTGGAAACAAGATGAGACCATTTTCACTTATCCTCTCTTGGAGACATTTGGCATGATGTTCCCTAAGATGAGACACTACAAGAACTAAGCAAATCCCTTTGAAAAAATCCTTACACTATTCTACATTGACAATGTTTACAAGTCTCAAGCATATAAAGTTTTTCTTATCTCATAGGGCTCAAAAATCATCTTCTTTGTGACACCTTATTAAAGTTATCAAGAGGTATAACTTTGATATGGTTGAGCGGGAAGCCCATGTGACACAAATCTCCTCATAGCCACCTATGTATTTGTTAGTGCATACCAACAAGCATATGTTTCTCACCATTTTGGATTTCTCACCCCTTGAACAATGAAAAGTTTTGTGGCCCCAAAGTGAGTATGTTGTGGACTTCTCACCCTATAGACGACCTGAAATTCTATTGTCCCAAAGTGAGTACATCCTTTCCACCTCATCTTTCTTTCCATTAGTTCTTTCCATTTCATGATTTTTTATCTTGGTGGTTTGACCTAGGATCTTCGATCCTAGGGGCTTGGCCACCTCCTTTGATCTTTTTCATTCTTTTTCATCTACATCTGTACACTCATATCTCTCTTCAATGTCTACTTTAGTGTGAGTTTGAATCAAGTTCATCCTCTCACTAAAGTGGGGGCTAAATGTACCATAGAAAAAAGGACTTCTTGATTTAAATGGGAATAATTGATGATAAATTGAGCTTAATGAGGCTTTTATTCAAGTGTTATGAGGCATTTTATGCATCCACACTAGTCTTGGAACCTTGCAAATTGAATAACATGATTTTTTTGATTTCTTGTAAAGGTGTAGTAAAGAATTTTCATGCTTTTCTAGACTTAATAAACTCATTTCTCCCTAATCAACATTATAAAATGTGTTTAATAACATTATCACATCAATTTAGAAGGTGTGTAACTTAAACTTAATGATAAACTAGTGTTGTAATGTGTTCCACACATTCACATTGGTTCTTGTGTCTTCTTAGGCTATGTGGACCTCATTTAGTGTTGTAAAGTGTATTTAAATCACAATTTCACATTGAATTATGTGTTCCAAGCCCTAATTTACCTTTCATCATTACTAATAGGCCCCTATTATTCCATATTATGCATCTTGAGGCTTAAATTGATCAAATACCTAACAAAGTTGTAATTTAAACCTTATTTCCTTATCTCCTGACATCTTAGTTGAAGAAATGGCCCCTATGGGACCTATTTGCCATACATGGTGAATCATTCCCATCCAAGTGGGACCCATTCACCATGGGTGGTGAATGAGTCCCATTTGGCTCAATTTTGACTTTTGAGTGGGAAAAAAGTGAAATTTAAGTTTAATCTTACTTCATGTCAGACTGTGATGAGGTATTAATTGATAAAATTTGGTGAATTATCTATAAATACAACCTTCTAAGCCCTAATTTACATCTCTCAACTCATTGTTACAACTCATTCATCATTTATTTTCTCAAGCAAGCTAGGGTTTTAACATTATAAGTCATTCAAGATCAATTTTTAGACATTCAAGGGCATATTCTTCATTGTTTGCTACATAATTTCAAAATCAAACATCATGGAAAGGTAGTTAACTCCATTGTTTCATGTTTCACTCCATTCTCTCATCATTTTGGTTTAATTACCTAAAAGGGGTTGGACCAAGGCAAACCCCCATGCCCTAACATTCAGCATTTCTCTCTTTTCTTATTTTTTTGTAGATTTAGGACTCTTGGAAGCTTGTAAATCATTGAAGATCAATTTTCAAGGTTTATTAAGTCTTCTCCTCAATGAAAACGTCAAAATATAAACAAAAACTCACTTTTAGGTTCTAAAATTAGAGTTTTAGAGGCAAACACCTATAGAGAATCATAGTGCAGTTTGAAAGCTCTAGATTCAACCTTTGAATATTTAGAAATTAAAAAGCGGAATCATTCTCCATGAGTGGCGAATGAGTTCCATTTCTAGGTCAATTTTTAGTTTTCTACATTTTTAGATACACTTTTGTCAGAAATAGGTTCCAACACAATTTTGTAGAAATAGGAATAATTCGTCGAGAATACCAAATGAGTCCCAACAAACCTGAAAATTAGCATAAAAAACATTTCAAATGTTATTTCCAATCTTCATCCACATTCCAGGTGCATATTTTTAGTTTTGTCGAGTTTTGTTATAGTTTGCATTCTTTTTTAGGTGTTTATGAAATACACAATGTGTTTTCAAAAATCACTTGTTTCTTAGATTTTGTATTCATAATCAATCAATTACTTAGTTTAGTTACATCTAGATCATCTCATTTATCCTTAATAAAATCATACAATTCCTAATTTGAGTGAACCTATCTAGACTTTTCAATAGGGTTTATCTCTCTCCTTTTAGGTGAAACATTCCTAAGAGTGCAAGAGTAGCCTATAAGCCCTACCCAAAAATCTATGGTTCAAGAACCAACATATTGGTGACTCTATTGGGGAGAACTTTGAATCTCTAGTTGCAAAATGTTCTATCACAGAGTCATATTATTTGTTGATATGAACATTTGGTTCAAATATTGAATGAATTCATACATGTAGAAAGAAATTGTTGCAATGAACTTGAAATTTTCATGATCTATGGTGCTCTGCTAGTGAAAAAAACACAAAAGGAAATTCATCTCTTAAAGAGCTTCATGTTGTTTGACATTAAATCCTCTGTGAAGAGAGGTGGTGACTATGTCTCAAGAACATGATGAAGATGTGAAGAAAATATCAAATATACAGATATTTCCAGTCAAGAAGAAGAGTCTATAGCAGTTGCAACACATCTGGGTATTCTCCATATTTTGGTTTTCAAGAAGCATACATTCTATATATAAAAACCATATTGGTAAGAATTGAAATTTTTTGATTCCCTATTGAGTGAAAATAAGCACCTAGAAAGGGAATAGTAGTGATTATTAGATATACATTTGTGTTACTAGTTTTCAATCTCTATTATGAAGTGAAGTATGCAGTATTTTTGAAGAAAACCATTTAGAAGGTCTTAAGCAAGTATAGATAAAAGTTTCATTGTAATAGCTTAAGATCATGTTGTAAAAGAAGTTTGAGTTTTCCTTTGTAACTACAAAGTTGATACAAAAAGGCTTGTAAAGGTTTAAGAAAATGTATCAACAACCAATGCATCATAGTGTGCAGCCCCTATCATGTAATACAAGAATTTTTAGCATAAAAAGGTACATTGCCATAAATTTTGATAACATTTATTGTTACCCAAATGTTATTCCATCTAAAATCAAGGAATACTTACCAAACTTCAGTGGTACAAATTGTGAATCAACAAGTAAGCATTTGCAACAAGTCAACAATTTAATGGGTGAATTTGATGTAGATCATGAGGATGTAATCATGGGGTTGTTTGTTTAGTCACTAAAAGGAGATTCTAGAGATTGACTCTCTAATTTACCAACATGGTCTATCTATTCTTGGGAGGATTTCAAACTGGTGTTCATGGAGCAGTTTGGTGAAAGAATCAATGCTAGTTCTTTGCTCAATAAATTTATGAGCATTAAGAAAGAAGAGGACGAGCTAGTCCCAACATTTAAGAGGAGATTTACTAAAATATTGAGGGATATCCTTGAGTTTTTGAGACTAAGTGATACAGTATATTTGGTTGTTTATTTGGGAGCTTTTGATAATAAGATGAGTTATCTACTAAGAGATAAAGATCCCATAACCTTGCATCACACATATGGGATAGCCATAAACTAGGATTATGGAATGCACAAGGGTCATTTGAATATAAGTGTTTGCTTCCATGAGACACGAAATGTTGATGAAAGGAATGAATATTAGAGCACTTACACCCCTAGTTTCTCATCTTATACATCATTCCATAATGTTGATCACACTAGCCTCTTTATGGACTATGATTCAAATAATGATGTGAGTGAAGAAGACTTGTCCCAAGCTATGATTATTCCTCATGTTGATAGGAAAAAATTTAGTGAGCATCCAAATAAGTGATGTATGTGCCTATGGATTGCATTCATGAAGTTTCAAATGCACTACATAATGCAACTGATAAAAAGATGGAAACAGTTTCAAATACTTGACATATGACACCAGATGATGGAACTACTAGTTGTTCTAATGATGAGACCATAGAGAGGGTCGATTTGCAGTCTTATGGTTTAGATGAATCTGGTAATTTGTTTGAAGATAAGAGTGATAATGAGATAATTTATTCATCATTCAATGTGCTAGAACAATGTAGTTTTGATTACAATATTGTGAGGGTTGAAAATTTTGTCAATAGTGAGCTTGGTGTCATGGGGCTTCTTCATGCACATTGAACTCATAAGCTTGATCATGTTGATTGTTATTCTACTGGTCATAATAGCTTGAATGAAGTAGACTTGGAAAGTTCTATATCAGATGTAGATAACATTAGCATGCAAGATGTGGATGACATGATTTCACTCTCACGTAATTAGATTATGCATTATGATGAAAGTTTGAGTTATAGGATGATACCATTTTCTGGTAATATTGCTATGGAGCTTGAAGAGCTTTCTGACCATGATATCTCAGATCATGTGGACATGGAATTTTTTTTAGCTGTGGTATTGAACAATCTAAGGATGGGAATGAAGTTGAAAATGTGTCTATCTGGTCTTCCAGTGATTATAGTGATTTTGAGTGCAATGATGACCTGAAGGATTTGGACCTTCATGCTAAGGAGGCTAAGGCTCTTATGTCAAAAATGAATGTAATGGAAAACCCCTTATTTTATGATCCTCCATCTTCATCAGTTGATAAAAAAAAGTGATCCTTATTGGTGTAGAGATAATCCACTCTATGTTGAAGAATCTTATGATGCATATGACACAGAGTTAGAATATGGCCTTAAACAAACAAAGCAACATGTTGATAAGCTCTCTGAGCAGATTGCCTATTAGTCTTTTACATTTGATACACATCTTACTAATGAGGTTGAGTACCATGATGCTAGCTACTTGGAGGTGTATAAATACTTTCAATTTCTAGTTTAAATGGAAGATATTTTGATGGAGCATGACAATAAGATGAATAATAAGGAATGCTATTTCCAGTATGAACATGTTTCATGTGATGAATGTAACAAATATGTGTCATGTGATGGTGATTATTTTCAATTATTTTTTGATTGTAGATTATAGATTGACAAAAATAATGGTGACAGTGATAAGTTCAAACATATGGTAGTGATGGTCAATGGAAATGCTACTGACAAGGTTATCTTGTGGGAAGTTCATGGCAGTTTTTAAGACTTGGCCTAGTGAAAATAGTAGAGAATAGAATGTTTGACATAGGTAATTATTGGTATTTCATTTTTGGGAGCCTTGGACCACCAAATGAAGTTTGAAAAATTAATTTCAATACAAAATAAATAGGCAAACCTGGAGCACCCAATGTTTTGGCACTTGGTCTGCTTCACCCATGATTTTGTGATCTCACCATGCTTGCAAGAGGCATGCATCCCAAGTCAGAACCACTTATGGCACCTTCAAAAAATTTCAAATTTTGAGTTCCCATCTTGAAAAAAATTGATTTGCACTCGGAAGTGCACTTGCAAAATCTACCCAACTGACCTACTTTGGAGGGTCATAAACCAACGCGAGCTGATTTTTATGTTAAATCCTTTAGTGGGAATACTTATATGACATATGTGAACATGCATGTCATTTTTTAGCTTCCCATGATGAGTTTTGATAGTGTTTTGAAATGTGAAGCTAGAGGGTTTTGGACAATTTTGTTGTTTGTGAACTCTCTATCCTATGAAGTGGCCTCCTGTTTGAGTTGATATTTTGCAACTGGGTGATTGTCATGATGAAAAAAATGATTACTTTCATTCCGCTCACATTCATATACTCCTTGGTCTAATTTCAAAGTGTCATGATAAGATTTGATATTTTTACTAGGCCAAAAGCAAATGTAGTTTGTTCTATTTTTACACTTGTATTTCCTGAATTGTTTCAAGGTGCTCAACTTTGACCTCTAATATCTTGTGATGAATCATGATTCAAGGGAATCCCTCATGAACATATACTCAATGTACCCAAATGACCTACTTTGTCTAGTGGCAATTCCCTAGGAGATGATTTGGTATTTTTTCAAAGTAGCATCTTGGTGAGCTTTAATTAGTTTTAAACAAGTACAGTTGCAGAAAATATTGACTCAACAAATTTGATGCTAAATATCTTACACCTCATGACTTTTTTGTCAATCCGTTTGTTGCATTCCATTATTGGGTCAAATTTCTACATGCTTATGAATTTTCATGGCTCCAAGAGGTTGTTTGACTAGATTCCCAAGGAAATTCCAGAGGCCACTTGACCTATTTGGCTCACTATTCAAATATGCCATAGAGCAAGTTTTAATGGCAACCGAGTTCAATTTTTCACCTTAGATGCGTATGTAAGCAACTTTAGATCAATTCAAAGTGAAACTTGTTTGAAAATGAAAAAATTTTAGCTAGGCCCACATGGGGACCTGACATGCTTTGCATAGTTATGAAGTTGAAATGTTTTCTTTTAATCATGAGAGCATTGGTGAAAAGGAAAACCAAGGTCATTACTTAGTTGGAAATGGAAAAGCATCAAATGTTCATATTGGTACAATGAAGTATAGTATTGACTGTGATATACATGGTAAAAGGTTGGAAATATTTTATAGAGCAAGTAGTGATGGTGCTTGTATATGAGTTTTCCATGTCTAGTAAAGGAGGTCACTTGGGTGTGGAATGAGATTGAGGTAATTTTATATTGGATTGAAGGTGCATTTAAAGTGAATAAAGATTCATCAAAAGCTTTATGAATATTCTCATCACTTGTTAAGGGGAAATGGAATCATGGTAACTGATATAACTGTATACAACACACTGATGACATCCAAAAATAAAGCATGTAAATGGATTGGAGTTCGTCAACTTTGAAGAAAATTAAAACAAGAGGAGTAACAAATGTGGAAGTAGAAAAAAAAAAGCATCCATGAGAAATTCATCCAAAATTCTAAGATTGTATGGAGATGGTATTAATCCATCTAATAGAGGATGGTGCTCTTTCACTTGAGTTACCTTGGGATAAAGTCAAGTCACTTTTTAATCTTGCTAGGTTGTTTTGAATAGCTACATAATGCTGAAAGGAAAAATATTTTTTTCATTTCCTGATTATGTGGATACAAAATCATTAAATAATTTTGTGTGATTGGCATCATGGGAATTTGTAGAAGAGGGTCCCAAGACCGATTCAACACATTTCTTAAAGAGTTCAAACTATGCTATACAATGTTTGTTGGATGGGTTTCAAGGAATGTGGCAACTGCCTTGAGTCAACGTATGATGATGTATCTTGATGGTTGTATTATGGACAGTTTGCATAGAAACCAAAAAACATTTTGCTGATGATAGGGAGTGGACTGTACGACAGGGACATCAAATGTTTTGCTGCACACTAAACAACATGAGATTGTAGTTAGAATTTATCAAAATTGTTAAAAAATGGAACCCATTGAATTCCTTACACCCTGTGAGGGCTTGAAGATGGAATTGTGGGGGATTGGTGTAGATCTTGGAAAAGGTTTGTGATGAAGTATGGCCGCCATGACCATGAAGTTGCTACAAGAAGCATTTTGATTGGTGCCTGATCCATAGTTGTAGGGATTGCCTCTCTACCATAACGTTGGGGTAGTGTATGGACATCCATCAAAGTACAAGGAATGAAGGGATTATTGGAGGCTCTTGCTGTGAAAAGGGGCGCCCCTATATTAGTTTCAGGAAGAAACCCGCACCTATAGTGAAAGTGTATTAAAATTTTTTGGGGAAATTCTATTTCAAGGTCTTCAATGAAATAAAAAATCAGTTTCATGTTGGTTACTGCAAACATTGGGACGCCATCGTAGGGTTTGTGAATTTGTAGAGTAGGAGGTAGAATTCCCCGCTAGCCCACAATAAACAGGGTTGATATCAGCATGAAGTTGTGGGGAAGCGGGGAAGGAGGTGTGGGGCTTTATTTTAAAGTTTTAAAAGTAAGCTCCTCGCCAGCCCGAATGAAAATAGTAGAGCGGGTGTGCGTGTATTGGCTGGAAAGACATGGCGGGCCTAGAAAAATATTTTAAAAGTTTTTAAACTTTTAACTATGTCAGATGCTTTAATATTTAAAATCCTTCATTTTACTTTGTAAATGGAAGAATTTGAGTATGAAGTGAAAAATTAAAAAGGCACGGGGTAAAATATTTTTCCCATGAAAATATATCAAAGCATGAGCAAATAGTTTTAATGGCTTGAAAGGAAGTTTAAAATGACTTCGAAGTTAAAGTGCTAGCAAAATAAAAATAGAATAGAAGGTATACACAGGTGAAATTTGATAAAGTGAATAAAATATTCACTGTATAAATTTTTTTTTTGCTAGGAGAAGAATATTTCATGTAGAGAATTGTTTTCACATAGCAGGTGAAAAATGAACAAAGAGGTGAAATATTTTTGCAAGGAAAAGTTATTTTTCAACTAGAGAATAAGGAGAATAAGGAAGAATGATGACTATTCAGGGTGGAGAATATTTTTCTGTTGCAGGTAGACAAATACATGAAGCATGAATTATAGTATAGTTTAGGGCTTTTATTCAGACGGTGAGTAGTTGTTCATCAATGAACCTGAGTGTGCCAAGTGTCCTCTTCTGATGTGCTTTTAGGGTGTTTTTCTCCTTAAGTGAAAATTTCTAGTTCATTGTAAGGAGAGAGTTGTTTTGTAATTATTCATAGAGAATACTATAATGTGAATACAAAAAAAATTCTAGGTTTTGTTTTAGGTTGGAGTTTGCCAATACATTTGTATTTTTGATAGCAATAGTGGCAAATTATACATAATAGTGAAAATTTAGAGTCATTTTATCTCCCATGTGTTTGTTTTAAGAGTTATGAATAAATATAATCATTAATTTTTTTGTTCATCTCCATTGATTTCCAGTGGGTGTGTGGTGTTGTTCTTTTCCATTAATTTGAGGAATTAATATAAGTGCTTGAATGAAGTTGTAGATTCATGGAAATTAAGTGCTAGGATTCTAATAATAAGTTGTGCTGGAGAATGAAATGTTGATGTATTGTAATGCAGTAATATCAAAGCTTAGATGATGTTGTTTATTAAAATTTTATTAAGTTTTATAGGTGTTAAAGTTGACTCCATTCCAAGGATGAGGCATTGATTTAAGTGTGTTATTCATGTTCCATATAGTTGATTAATTTAGTAATAAACCACAAATATAAATCATTTTACTTATCAATCTTAGTTTGTTTGTGTGTGGAATTTAATGCTATACATATCTCATGTTTGAGTTAGGCACTTTCATCAAGGTAAGCCAAACCTTTAGGGTATTGTTTCTTTAAGAATACTGTTGGGATTACCCTCCCTAGTTTAATAGAGCCAAAAGTGTAGAGGATTTTAGTCTCTTTGACTAAATCTTGTTCATTGGCCAAATCCATCTTTGAGTCTCAAAAATAGAAAGTGGCTATTCTATAGGACTCATTACATCTGCTAATTTGGGAACGAACAAGGAGATGGAGGTTGAGGGAACAAAGGAGAATGGGGGGGTGATGAAGGAGATGGATGGGGAGGATGAGAAGGAGACCATCACATGAGGAGGGATAGAGGGTGACGAGTGATAGATCAGCTACCACCAATCAAAGAGGAGGAAAATATGGAGGAGAATTAGCCAGAGGTCAGGGCAGCAACAAAGGTGGTAGGGTAGGAGGGAGAGCAACAAGCAGAGATGCCTATATTGGAGGTGGCACAACTAGATGTTGAGCCCTTGGAGGTTGAGGTGGGAGGAGTGGGAGGACAAGATGATGGGGTGAAGGAGGAGCTAGAGATGGATGACACAGAGAGACTCCTATATGTGAGGATTATCATATGAGTTGAGGAGGTGAGGGAGGAGGGCCGAGTAGAGGATGTCACTATCAATCAGAGGATAGCCGTGCTATAAGCATGTGTATAGGTGTTGGCGGTGGAGTTGAGGATAGTGACTACTAAGAGGGATGACCTTAAGGCCAAGAGGGATGAATTCCAAGTTGAGAGGGACCTAGAAATGATTATCCACCAACAAACAAATCAACAAATGATTCATTTTAGATGTTACATGGCATTATACCAGGGCTAGTAGGGCCAATCAGTATTATAGAGACTTATATGAGAGATTGGTACCTCAAGAGAGGAGAGAGCCCTCCTTTTTAGAGATTTACAACTACTCATAGGGAAAATCAGGCAGTAGGGCACACAACTGGTAGACAAAAAGCAGGTCTATGGGTGAGACTTCAGATGCTAGATAGGTCACACCATATGATATCCCTCCTTCCATAGAGCATAGTTCTAGGGAGTCACCACTTAGAGAGGATAGAGATGCCCCACGGATAGGGAAGTAGGGTAGTTCAGGCTAGGGCCTCTTATGTATTGATACCTATGTTTTTATATTTTCTTATGCAAATATATGTGACCTAATATGATAAAGCTATCTATGATGATGATGTATTATTATTATGTTGTCTAAAATGATTATGTATACAAGATGTTTTTGTATATCACAAGAATTTGTCAAGACGCAAATGGAAGAAATGTTATCATGTGAGGTTCATCTATATAAGATGGGGTAAAATAGTTCTAGCTTAGATAAGGCGATAGCCAACACTTCTAGACTGTAAATCCAATCTAAAATGAGAAAATACAAACAATGATAGAAATAAACTAAATTAAAATCAAACACTCTCCATTAAAGTTCCTTCACTTTTGTTGTCTCTCCTATTTCTCCTTTTGCAAACTTTTCCGTTAGATTTGTTATTGAAGTTATGAAATAACTGGCAAATAGTAAGTAGAAGGTTAGAGACAAAATGGATGTTAAGGAAAACATTGAAGAGGAAGGATATTTTTATAGAAAACCATTCAAATGTATGAATGAGATCGATCCTCTAGAAGTATTCCAAGATCAATGGATGAGAATCCATGAGAGGGAGGTTACGAAACGAATAGTCAAGATCGAGTTTCTAGAAAGATGCCAAGAACAATGGTGGAGGATTGATGCAACCAAAATACACTATTCATGGAGGATTATGATGCTGATGGCTATGAGAGAGACAACTATGATATATATTAAATGAGAAAGTGGAGGAAAATGAATGAATTAAAAATCAGAAAATGATTAATACATGAGATAAGTATATTTGACCAAATTGGAGAATAAACAATTCATTCAAATTATTTATTTGAGGAAAATGAAAAGGAACATTTAAATAAATAAATTGGCTTAAATGGGGAGAGATGGAAATTAGACATCAAATAATTAATTTGAATTAATTATTTAATAGGGAGAGGAATGACACATAATTGAATAATCTTGATAATTATTTAATTATAGAAGAATGAGAAGGTCAATTGCATAGGAAAATAATAATAATTTTGATTTGACTATAGGTTAATGATAAAAGATAAATAATTAAATAAATAAGGATTTATTTAATTATTGAAGAAAGGAAATGCTAGTGAAAAGATTAATTTATTTCAATTGATCAAAATAGAATAAATATTAGAAAGTGAATTAGTTAAATAGTTAAAATCTATTTAATTAATAGAGGAATGTGATCAATGATAATGAAATAATTAAAATTATTTAATTATCATTGGAGAATGATCAAGAAAAATGATGCTTGTAAAATTAGGACATTTTTGAGTTTCTACAAAAAGCTTCTATGATAAAGGAATAGGTAAACTAGTTTTACTATTAAGATATAACCTACAACTATAAATGAGGCATGCAAAGATAAGAAACATACGAAAGCTATGAACTTGAAGAGTTGGAACACATTGAAAAGAAGCAGGCTTGAGAATTTGTCTAAAGACCATCAAACAAGAATGTGATAGGAACTAAATGATTTTTCAGAAATAAGTTAAATTGGGATGGAAAATTTGTTAGAAATAAGGATAGACATGTGTGTAATGGCTACTCATAAATAGAAGGAATGGATTTTGAAGAGATTTTTTCTCTGGTGGCAAGTATCGAAGCTATTATAATATTTTTTTCTTTTACAACACATAAAGAATTCAAGGCATATAAAATGGATGTGAAGTATACATTTTTGAATGATGAGTTAGATGAAGAAGTGTATAATGAACAACCATAAGGGTTTTAGAAATCAAATTACGCTAATATGGTTTGTATGTTGAAGAAGGAATTGTATGTGCTCAAAAAAGATCCTAGAGATTTGTATGAAAGATTGGATAAGTAATTATTATAGTAGCTATTCAAAAAGATTATTGTAGATAGTAACCTTTACTTTAAGGCTGAAGGATAACAAATATTCATTATGGTAGTGTATATTCATGACATAGTCCTTTGAGGAAATAAAAAAATGTGTAAGAGGTTTATAGAGGTGATGTAAAATGAGTTTGATAGGTTAATGTGTGGGGAGATGAATTTTTTCCTTAGGTTACAAATCATTCAATCAAAAAAAGGTATCTTCATTTCACAATCGGAGTATGTCAAAGAAATGTTGAAGAAGTTTGGAATGGGGGATTCTAAACTAGTATTTACTCCCATGATTATTGGTCATAATTTAAGAAAAAATGATGAATCTCCTAAGATTGATCAAAGCAAGTGAAAATAAATGATTAGTGGACTGCTATACTGAACTTCTAACAATTGGATATCATGCATGTAGTATGTCTTGTGGAAATATTTCAAGAAGCTCTTAAAGAATCACATGTTTGTGGTAGTTAAAAGGATATTTGGATATTTGAAGGGAACTCAAGAATTTAGTCTATGGTATCCTAGGGATATATATTTCTCCTTAATTGCTAACATAGATGAAGATTGGGTAGGTTGTGAAATGATAGAAGTACATGTGGAGGTGCTTTCTCTCTGGGAAGCAGATTGGTTTCTTGGATAAGTAAGAAGTAGGATTCAGTGTCATTATCTAATGCAAATGCATACTAGTATATTGCAACAAACTTAGGTGATATGGATGAAGTAAACATTGAACGATATCAAAGTGTCATATGATGAGCCTATTTTCATCCTGTGTGATAATACAAGTGCTATCAATATTTTAAAAAATATGGAAATGTATTCAAGGAAAAATCATATCTCTATCCAGTATCACTTTATAAGAGAGAAAGTTGCAGATAATGAGGTGAAGATGGAGTATGTGCCTAACAAGGATCAAATTGGAGATATTTTCATAGAGGATCTTCCTAAAGATAAATTATAGTATTTTCAATAGAAGTTAGGGGTTATTACCCCTCCTTTGAAGAATAGATATATGTGGTGCATCTATCCAGGGGAGAAATTAAAGATACAATCATTTATCCTATACTAATAAGGACTACCTCTTAGGGGAGTAGATAGTTATTTTTTGATAGTTGCATTAAAGGAGAGAGTGTTTTGTGACCCTAAGGGCCCAGAGAGTGCATAAATGTATAGGCATTGGAGAAAGAATAGTATAGATAATGAAGTAAACAAAAAAGTATCTTGTTGGTGTACCTAATGTAAAAGTGTGTAGGTGATATAAAAGGAGAGTTTGTTACCCTTTTCCATTGATGTCAAAGGGGGATAGTGATGTCTTAAAAAAATGGGGAGAGTGAAGTCCCAAAAACATGGAGAGAGAAAAAATGGAGAGAGAATGAAGTTTGTAAAATAGGGTAAAGGGAGAGAGTGATGTGTAAGAGATAACCTGTGAAACAATGGAAAATATGTTTTGTTTTCCTTTTTGTTTGAAAAGGAGGGTTCACCAAAATTATAATAAATAGATATGTTTTCCTTTATTTCATTAGGAAATGAGATCCTCACAATGAATCGATTATCAACCGTTAGGTGAATCAATTCAAAGTGATAATCTTCATATTTCCTTATGTTTGAGGATGGAGGTCAAAGTCTAACAACACTTTGAAGAGAAAAAAATAAAAAATACAAAATAAACTCCAAAATGCAATCTAACACTTGAATCAACAATATTAAACTCAATACTATCAGAACCAAAAAATAGATTGTAGATCTTTGAAGGGCGGACTTGTTTACCAGTCAGAAAAAGTTATTTTCAAAAGCTGATCTAATTCTCATGCATCAATGGGTGAATGGGTCCAAGTTCAAGGATTTTCTATAGATTTCGGGAGCCTCTGATACAAATATGAATCTTCAAATTTTCCTCAGTTTCATAGTCAAAATGTTGGAAATGACTTATGGATCTTAGTTTCCATGAGATGACAACAATTTTGACAATTTTTGCAACTTTTGCAACTTTGAAAATATTTCACTGTAAAAGGTATTCAATCCTTCTTCAACTTAAATTTTTAATCACACGCACACAAGAGAGAGAAAATGTTCATTTTGGGTGAATAGGGGCTTTCCTTGGTAAAACCCCATTTTGGTAATCAAACCTTGAAATAAAATAAAAGATGAAAGAAGGAATGAAGAGTGAACAAAGCTATGTTACCATTCAACAAGCCCTTGAATGAAACCATGATAATGGAGATCTTAGGAAGTATACAAATTGCATGAGATGGATAAATTGGATGTGGATCTTGACACTTGAATCTTGCTTCAAATGATGCTTTGAATGCTTTACTTAATGCATATATCTTCTCTTGAATTTCTTTGATCATAACCTTAGTGATGGCACTTTAAATTTTTGCAAAATCTAAAGTGCTCATATTCAAACCCCAATAATTTTTACCTAAAAATATTTGTTACATTTGATGAAGGGTTTTTATATGAGGTTTAGGGTTTTGTTCATTTTGAGTTGCTTAACATTCTATTTCGTTGCTAACAATGTAGTGCCTATTGTTGATCACAAAAATATTTCATGTTTATTAATGTCATCATGTGACTAGCCCTTCTTGTGTATAGGTCTAAATTTCCCATCTCTTATAGGGTTAGGGAAAGGATCTTTTGTCCTTTACATCCTTTGTGTTGTGTGATTCAGAAGTCTTGAGCCTACTATTATCATGTCGTCCTAGATAAGTTCCCCTTTTTAGAACAACTTAAGTGCAAATGATCAAAAAATTTCCACTTAAGTCTCGATGGCCCTCGTAACATTATCGCTTATCATTGATTTATTCATAGGTTTATACCTTTAATTAGCAACGAGCGATGAAATGATGTTTTCCTTAGACATTGTTGATTGCTAATGGATTTTGAGCTTTCAAATTTGTAATAGCGATGGGTGATGCTTTTGGCCTTGTGTTCTTATCACCCATTGTAGATGGTCATGAAAAGATAAACTTGAATTAGTGATGAGTGATACGCTGTGATTTCATTTATATCATGTGATCATGGATAGGTTTAAAATGTAAAGTCCAACATTAGCGATATGCGATCGACCTAATAAATGTTGTAAAATCCTCTCATCGTTGATTTCTTGCAAAATATATGAGGATAATTTGTGATGAATGAAGGCCTTATCTTATATGGCTCATCACAAATTCATTTAAGAACTTGAGTTCTAAATTAGTGATAAGTGATTGGTGTCCCCTAAAAGGGCTTTTCTTTTGATAATTTCATATGATCCTATGAGTGATGTCATTTAATTTATGCAGGTGCATGTGTCTAAAATCTAGTGCCTCCACAACATCTCTCATCTGCAATAGGATCCTACGTGCAAATTTTGTATTAGCGCTGCACAATGGAAGGATGAATGTGACCAAAGGTTAGGTGATAGAACTAGGAGCTAAAGATCATAGCAAGGATGTTTACATTGCTGATGGAGTTGGGTGAGGATGAAGTAAATTAGTGAAAAGTGATGACCATTAATGAAAAGGGGAACGTGGTAGGATCTTGGGGATTCCATGAAAATAAAAAAGGAAAGCAACAAAAGGACTGGAAAACCATTGATAAAGTTTTAAAGCAAGATGATCCAATGGACTGAAAATCATTGCATGAATAACTTCAATTCTGATTGCACCCTAAAATCTGGGGAGGATCAACAATAAAGTGATGAAGCATATAAACAAGGTTTCCCTCTAAGATAAAATGGTCTTGTGCACTTCACTGATATTAGTGAAAGCATGAATTAGCCTGGCGATACATGCTAATTGAAAAATTGCAACACTTGAGTTGGCATCACTATTTTCTATAAGAAAGTTGCTAAGGACATAAAAAAAAGGCCCATATCACCATGGATGAAGTTTTAAATGCTTTAAAATCAACAACTTAGATTCAATACCGAGTTGCTAAGTTATCAACTCGCCCGCGTGAGCAACTTTCGAATCATTAATTATGCATGCTTCAAATTGCCTATTTAATATAGATTGATTTATAATCTTCTTTGTCATAATTCTTTTTTCAATGAATGGGGGTCGAGGGCTAATACAGAAGTGTGTGGGAATTGATTTCTCTTGAGAAATGCGTAGACATTCTTGTCCTAAGGCAAGTAGATATTCCATGATGGTTCAAGAGTTTTGGGAGATGAGTTTATTTGAGTCTGAGGAAGATGCTTTTGAGGATAAAAGTGGTACTCAAGGAGCTCTTGATATGCCAAAAGGAAGAATAGGACTTAGAAAATTCAAGGAGTATGGTAACAAAGAAAATTACCATCCATGAGAGTAGATAGTTTTAGAAGAATTAGTCAAACACAAAGAAAAGAGGATGGTGGAATATGAAAAGAAGGAAAGAGGGGATAATGAGCACTATAAGTCCTATGTGAAGGGATGTGATTCTCAATGTGAAGTTTCTAAGAACCCTTCATACAATGAGGGTGACACTAGTCCAGAGGGTGATTATTATCCCCTCTCCCTAGTACTATCAATGAATTCTGACAAGAACGTGGTGACAATTTCTCCAGTCCCACCATGAGAAAAATGTGGGTGAGTATCCTCTGAGATTGATGACTTAGAGTGGTAACTATGTCCTATTTTTTTTGAGAAAACCATGTCCTTTCAGTTAGGATTTTCCTACTCAACACTCATGTGATTTCTTGTTTCTAGTGCTGAGGTGGAATGTTTTTGGGCTGCTATATAGGAGAAGTTCCAGACTAGTTAGCCTTGGTGGCATGTGTGTTGTTTCCAAACAATATACCAGTTTGTGCTAGAGCTACTATTGGAGAATCTTCTTTGGTCAACAAAGATGAGGGTTCAACACAGTTACAACAAACTCTACCTTTTGAGGAGATAGTGTGTCTTCATTCAAGGAATATGGCATGTGGTCTTTTACTCTTCCATTTTTCTTAGATGATTGCATGTAACAAACTAAGAATATCTCAAATTCTGGTGCAAACGAAATGAAATTTAAGTGTAATTAAGCTTGACGCTTGTTGCTCCCTTATACTATAAAAGGGATTTCAGGGCTTATTACACAGGGGGGATTATGAAGTTTTTATAGGGTTCTAGGTGACAACTAAGTTTAGGAAAGGCACTTAGAATGCAATATTGGAAATAGACCAGTAGTTTGTCTTGGATGTGAGATCATGTATGTAGCGATCTTAAATAAGTTTTATAGAAATTACTTATATCAGAACACATATTAGTCTGGAAGTAAATACTCTTTTATGTATGATACTTGTGAGTTATGAATGAGAAATACTAATGATGTTATCATTTGTCTTCAAATATTTCATTTGAATGTATTACTTTGTTTTCATCTTTAATTCAAGGAGTTAATAAAAATGCTTGAATAGGGTTATAAAATTTGTAAGGAATGACTTAGAATTTCCAAGAAGTAAATATTTATTGCATAGTGAGTTTTCATAAATGCAAAACAATATGAAGATAGTCTACTTCTTCCTTAAGTGAGTAATTTGTAAATTACTAATCCTTATATACTTGAATCCATTGTTCGAATTGATGAGACACTAGTCATTTTGTCAAAAAATCTTGCATAAAATGAACAAATAGTGTTCCTGGCCCTAGACTTAAGATAATGCAATATTCAATTAAAAATATTTCCAAGGATAGTATAGGTGGAATTATCCCTAATTCCTAGCAAATAGCTAGTCACTCACTTGAAAATCTACCAAATCTTCAGTGAGATGAACTTTATTTGCAATATGTAGGAATCAAATTGTGTATAAATATGTTAATAATTTAATATAGTATTTGAAAACACAATTGGGATCACCCTCTTAGGTTTCACAGAGCCTGAAGTGAAGGAGTACAGACCATAAAATCATATGCTCATTGTGTTGTCCACTAACCTAGTGGTTCTTCACAGAGCCTAGTCATTTTGTCAAAAAATCTTGCATAAAATGAACAAATAGTGTTCCTGGCCCTAGACTTAAGATAATGCAATATTCAATTAAAAATATTTCCAAGGATAGTATAGGTGGAATTATCCCTAATTCCTAGAAAATAGCTAGTCACTCACTTGAAAATCTACCAAATCTTCAGTGAGATGAACTTTATTGGAAATATGTAGGAATCAAATTGTGTATAAATATGCTAATAATTTAATATAGTATTTGAAAACACAATTGCGATCACCCTCTTAGGTTTCATAGAGCCTGAAGTGAAGGAGTACAGACCATAAAATCATATGCTCATTGTGTTGGCCACTAACCTAGTGGTTCTCCATCATAGGAGTTGACTAATTTTTAGAGAATTGGTTGGTTTTGCTGGAAAAATCACCAACACTTAGTTCATGTAATTGAGCACTTGAAAATATAGGTGAAACATAGTGAAATAACCTTATATTTATAGGTATGTATTCTTAATTTCTTCAAATTCATATATCACATGTTAACATTGAATTATGGATTTAGAAATGTTAAAATAATGCCAAAAAATAATTTAAATTTAGGTCCTAAGGTTTAGGGAGGACCCATTCATCCACGGGTGAATAGTTCCTAGGTCCTTAAACCTAGGACACACATTGCTTAGTGTGAAGTACTATGTTTAGGCATTAATTAATGTCAAGTTTCCCCTTCAAAAAATGTAATTTAGTGGGATTGTAAATGAATTAAAGGGCCACTTAAGTCATGATCAATATCAATTAATTAAGGGCTCCCAAATAAGTGTTTAAATGTATTAAGGTATATTTAGCAACACTAAATTAGGGCATTATTAAGTCCGTTTTAAATAGGAGGGCCCAAATAGGTGATAAAATGTAAAGGGTAACATTTTCCAACACTACATTTAACCCCCACTTTAGTGAGAGGATGACCCTGCATCAACCTCAAACTAAAGTAGATAATCAAGAAAGGTCTAATTGTATAATAATTGGAAGGATAAGATGATAAATATTAATGAAGGAGATGAAGTCCCCAAGGTCTAAGATCTCATGGACAAACCAAAAAAGGTACAAGGAGATGCATTCCTATATTAAACATATATATGTATGGAACAATAACAAGATACTCAATCATACAATGTCAAAGACTCAAAGAAAAAGAAAAAGAAAAAGAAAAAGAAATACATGGTGGATCATGCTTGGACTATCCAATGTGATATGGAACAAACCTTAGTTGTTTTTCCAAAAACATTTACAAGTGGAACTTGTTGTCCACTATGCAAACAACATGCTCACACGAGCTAGTGAAACTCTATTTTCCACTAGGTGAGCCCCCAAAAGTGGAAAATGAGAGAATCTTATTAGGATCTCATACCATACCAAAGTTATACCTTCAATAAATTTAATAAGGAACCACACAATAAAAACTTCAAACCTCACAAGACTTAGCAAGTTGTGTTATCCTACACTTATGAACAAACAAGTCTCCACAAGAAAGTAATGTGTGTTATGCTCAGTGGCCATGAAAAAGGGTTGTAAATTCAAGCTTCATAAGGTTAGCAAGTTACATTATGCCAAACACATATGAACAAACTGAAAATAGGATAAGATATGTTTAGAGGGATTTTTCTTAGTCCATGTAAGGTCTTCTCTTAGGGAACATCATACCTAATGTCTCCAAGAGAGGTCAAGTCTAGGATAAAAGATTCACAACTTAGGGAATGCAATGTGTAGAATCACCACTAAGAGGAAAGTAGTATACCAAGAAATGTCACACTCTTAGAGGACATCAAACCCAATGACACCACCAAGAAGAAGACACATTGCAAGAAGTAAGAAGATTGTGTATCGAAACACGAGGAAAGTGCAAGATCTCCAAAAATTTTAGTGCCAATGTGTTGGAACCTTCAAATTTTGCAAAAAATTAAGGTACATATATGAAAAATTTAGTTTCAACACTCATAAATACATTTTCAAAATCAACTCAAGGTGCTTACTTTGAAAAATCACAAAATGAATCTAGTGCAATTTCATGTAAAACAACCTTGGAAAAATGTTTATTTTCCATATGTGAATGTGTATGCTTATTTTCATCTCCTTTGAGTTAGATTTGAAAAGGTTTGAAAGTATCAAGTTGAAAGGTTCTGGGAAAGGTTTTTTTTCTACACAGTAACATATGTCAAAAAGGGGTGACTTTGGAAGAGAATAACTATCAAATGGAAGATTTTCATGATGAACCGATTAGTGTCTCATGTTATTCCCACCTTAATGTTCTTTCATTCCAATTTTCAAAACCCTATCTCTTAATTTTTCATTTTTTTCAAAATAAAATCCAAATGGATTTCACATAGTTTTGACATCTGCACTTCCAAAAAATTGTCATGGAGGTCAACCTTGATGCTTGATATTTTATGAAGGAGATGGATTAATGGAAAGCCCTTTTGCAGACATGTTCATTTGACCTAAATGAACTAATATTCAGGGTGAAAACTTCTC
This sequence comes from Sequoia sempervirens, assembly GCA_007258455.2. Classification (NCBI taxonomy): domain Eukaryota; kingdom Viridiplantae; phylum Streptophyta; class Pinopsida; order Cupressales; family Cupressaceae; genus Sequoia; species Sequoia sempervirens. The sequence goes on along the minus strand of VDFB02000017.1, from coordinate 348,926,009 downwards.
AGAATCACATTTGATATGTTTTTCAAAATAGCAAGTTGGTGAGTTTCAATTGGTTTTGATAGGAGTAGTTTTCAGAAAAGGTTGAGTAAGCCACTTTGGACATTAATAGTTTTCAATCTTGATGAATTCATTCCAATCCACTTGATGACCATACTCCCCTATCATAAGTGAAAATTCTTGTGCATTTTTGAAGATGTCCAATAAGTTTTGATCAGTCATCCAAGGCAATATTGGAGGCAACTTGATCTATTTTTGTCACAGTGCAAGACGTAAACAAATAAATTTTGAGGAATACCCATGTCAGTCTAAGATGTATTTTAGGTTTTGATGGAATAATTGTAGGAAATAAAGTACCATAAGATTCAATAGCTTGGGTTAATGCTCAAAAGGATTATGAGGATGGGACCACTAAGAAGTGCTTGAAAGGAAGGCTAAATTGGTTAAAGAAAATGAAGCTCATATGCAAATGAAGATTTTAGTGAACAACAAATGGCTGATTTGATTGTATCAAAGGATTTCTATTGCCTAGATGAACTGAATAACTCTTTATCATATACTTTTGTTATTGGCTCCTTGTTTAACATGTTAGAGGCTTTTGATTATGCACATGCCTTACTTACCAAATCCATATATGAGTATTCCACTCTTTACACAGAGGAAACAAAATCATGTAAAGGGTCAATGGAAGAAAGAATTCCCCATAATTGCATTCACGAAGAAAAAATACAACATGCACTAGAATTTTCCTTGGAGTACCAAAAGTTTGATAAGTTATAAGAGGAAATAATAAGAGATGATGGAATACTATTACATTACATCAATATTTCTCAAACATTTATTACTAGAAAAGAGTATCAGTGAGTGTTTTCAAGAATCTTGAAGGAATCTCATAAAAGGAGACAATCATGATACCTATTTTTCTTCACTCCCTCTTTTCTAGACTTGACTTCAAAATTACACAATAAGTCAATACATGAGTATTTTTTTGATACCAAAGACAAAGACATAATGGTGTGAGTTGTCAAATTCTTCCATGCACCTAGAATTACATGAGAAGCATTACCATCAAATATGCATATTATACACAAAATAGATTTTTGAAAAGGCTTTGGAAATGATTAAAATGAAAATTTTGTAAAATAGAAAATGAAGTGGAAATTGCATCCTATGCCAGTATCCTCCATGCCTTTGCTAGAATGAGAATCGTGGATCACAATAAACACACATCAAAGTGCAATTGAAAGAGGATTTTTTTCCAATTGTGGCCACCGTTTACATAGGAACTGCTTTCATTTTTATGATCTTGGAAGAATGGTTGCATGTTTTCCTATGATTAGGTATACATGTCCATAATGTACATTTTTCACCTCCAAGTTGGAGTTTAATAACTCGAATCAACACAAGTGGTTGAGAAAGGAGGTATTAGATGTTGAAGGTGCTATGAAGACATGAGGCATTATCTGCACAAATGATCTAGCACAATTTTTAGGGAATTTCCATTGGTGAAGTAATGTGCATTTGAATAACCTTGCATCAAAACAATTACAAGAGAAAATATCTTAACAGAGCAATTTATTGTAAAATGCATTGATTGTGGCACAATCACAAGTGAGGAGTTGGAAACAATTACTTTAAATTTCAAATCAAGTTACTTGAAGATAGTACCTGATGGAACCTTAATTCTCATGTCCTATCTTAAAACCTTGTTGCATTTAGAAGGGTTTTAGGATTTGTTTCCTTGAAGTCACTTGAGTGTTCTAATTTGTTGTTAAATCCCTATTTCCCATTGCCAGTGACTATTTTAATATTTTTTATTAGGCAACCAGTTCCCTCATCATAAGTTTAGATAGCTTTGTTATAATGATTTTTGGGTTCTTAAGTCTTTTTTTATGTCCATTGTATCATCCTAGGAAGTCACATTTATTATAACAACTTATTGAGCACATGCGTAAATTTTTTCACTTAAGTTCAACCGACCTTATATCCTTATCGATCATCACTGATCACTTTTGAAGTATATGTTTTAAATCAGCAACGAGTGATGAGGCAATATCTTTTTATATCACTCATCATGAATTAAACCTTGAAATTTTGATTGCAATTAGTGATGAGCAAGGCTCTTAAAAGATCATGTATTGCTAATAATTTTTGAATTCTTAAAGTTGTAATAGCGATAGGTGATGACCTCTCAACTTATAATCATAAGTTTCATCATGCGTCGACAATATATTGTGAAGATATTGTTTGCAATTAGCGATGAAGGAGAAAATGAATATCTAATTGCATCATATATTGTAGATTCTTTTTTAGCACTAAGGTTTTGATTAGCAATGAGCGATATGGTCCCTTTTAAGGATTTTTCTCTAGCTAACTTGACTACATCCTATTTGTGATATTTTTTGTGTCATTGATTGTTATGCAGGTGTATGTGTCAAACTATGGTGGTTAAATCTCTTGTTGCTGATGGAAGTCAAGATGCAAAGTTGAACTAGCGAGGAGCAATGTATACGGATGAAATCGAGAAACCAACCTTAGATCTAAGAGCTGAAATATTATCATGAACTTGCATTGCTGATAAAGATTGGCAAGAAGAAAGTGAATCAACAATTGGTAACATCTACCACATGAAGCAGCAATGTGGCGAAATCCTAAGGATTTTGTATAAAGGAAAAAAGAAGGTAACGGGGTGGATTATTGACCATTGATATAGTTTTAAAGTTTAAGGATCAACGATCAAGGTTTAAAACTGACGACTAATTGTCAGTTTGGTCACACGATATTACTATCAAATATTAATGGTGACATGCTCCCCTCCTAGCCATAATAGAAAGTGGATATCTAGTTTATCATGCATCCTAATTCACTGACTAGTGGGAGAAATACCAGAGGCTAAGGAATTTGCAAGGAAAGCTCTAGAAATTATTTGCAACTAGAGTGACACAATTTTCATCTAGGTAAGCAAAACTGATACTTCCTTTTAATTAAGGTAGTAAGATGAATACCCTTGAATGATGATAAAATTTGGTGGAAAGTGCAATTTACTCTTTTTCTAGTGATTTCAATTTGATAATTGAGCACTATCTAAATTGTGAAGAAATGTTTCTTATTCAATTGTAGAATTTTATCCTCTCATAATTGTGAAGGGTTTTGTTTCACTGTAAGAAATTGTAAACCCTAGTCTCCATTTGCATTACAATCATGAGTCACCTAGAGCCTTGTGAATCCAGTGTTAGGCCTGAAAGGAAACCAAAGAAAAAGAGGGTTAAAAGACTTAAAACTTAGAATGCTTTAGCTGAAATTAAGCCTATGCTAGTGACTATGTCTAATCCTTTGTCTAGTACCCTAACGGCTTCCACAAGGTCTAGAAGTGCAATGAAGGAAACAAAAAAGTTTATGCAAGAAACTTTTGGAGGTATAAAAGAGGGAGGGTCACAAATTGGTAAAAGGACCACAAGAAAAGTTGTTGTTACCACTAGGTTGATTGATAATGCTGGTGAGATTGGTTAAAAACCCCAGCCCCAGAGTGGATGGCAATTTTGTTGGTATGCTTTCAATACGTGAAATTCCAGTAATCTTGCATACTATTTGTGGGGATTGAACCTATAAAATTTAGTAGTTCTAAATGTGTTTGTGGAAGTTGATTTAATGATGGATCTAGCAAGGCATTATGACCCTACTAATAGGAAAATCAAGAGTAATAGGGGTGATATAATTCTTGAGGTGACAAAGTATAAAATATTGGATGTATTTAAGTTGAATCCCAATTACACTACAAAATTTAGGTGTGCTAACTTGTATGCTGAATATGAAGGGAGAATTTGTATACAGAGAAGCAATATTTGTGTGACATAGGATGAGGACAAAATTCATTGTTCATGATGTTGAGCCTTTTGACTATTAAAAATTTGAGGATTATTTCAAAACACTTATTATTGTCTGAACCAAGTGTTGGCTCTAGATTTTGAGGCTAGAATAGCCCCTGATTTCTTGGTGATGGTGGCATATACAAGAATATAATTGAAACACTAGTTTTGATTATGCTAATTTTGTTGCTCAACAAATGCATGAGGATTTTCTCAATTTGAAAAGTGAAGTGCTCCCTCTATCTTTCCCTCATTATTCTTTATTGATGCACATGCTCTTGTGGGAAGGAGATTATGAGTGGAAAAGGAAACTAAATTTGAGGTTTATGGATAGTGAAAATAAGGCTATCCCTGTGCAAATGTGGACATATATTTGGGATAAGGATTTCTCCAATTCCAATTACATTTTGTTTTCTAATGTTATAAGACATAGTATCTTAGAGTCATTGGGTGTGGCACCTAAATTAAAAATTTCTCCAGAGATTAGAAGTCTTATGCGCCCTAAGGATGTACTATCCTCTACAACAACACATGATTGGGTTGACTAGTTTCTACATTCTAAATATACTTTGATCAGAGTTTATGGAGCTAAAGTGGCACCCCATTGTTTACCCTTGTATATCTCAAAAAAATTAGCTTTCATGGACCTCATGTGACAATGGATGTTATGGACTATGAGATATTTAGAAAGGACAGAAACGGTTATGTACTACATCCCCAATATACTTTTGCTCATTTCAAGATCACTGCCCTTAAAGGATATGAAAAATTGGGAATTATAGTAAATAATCTCAGAATTCCTATCAATGTAGTTAGGGTTTTTTTATTCCAAAAAGATTTGTGGTAGGAAAGAGAAGAAAAAAGAACTTAGGAATCATACATCATGAATTTTTTTATAGAGATGATGTACTAAGGAATATGGAAAGTGATGAGGATGTTATGGTTAAGAAAAGGAATGGATAACTATGACAAACCTTGAGAAAAATAATATGAAAATGAATGCCTTCTACATCAGTCCATACAATGAAATGGAAAACCCCTTGGAGAGGGACTTTACTATGATAAGGGACTGTTAGTTTGGTGGATTTAAAGTAAAAGTAAAGGAGGTTGTAGAAAAATCCTAGGTCCTCTTAGAGAAACAACGACAACAACAAGCTATGGATATCCTAGAACGGCTTGAAGATGTTCAGGATGTCAAGGAAGAACAAGTGGTAGAACATGTACAAGGAAATGATGAAGTTGAGTGTAAATTTCCCCTTCCTCATATTAAAGAGGCTCGTAGTTCATATGTTCCTCCTGACAGGATTGTCAAGTGGCATTATGATAGAGAGAATGATGATGATCCCATAATTAGGGAGTGTGATAAGTCAAGGTTGATGATAAATTTTTGCAGACTAAAGAGTTTCAAGAGTTTATGATTCAACAGTGGATTAAAGAAATAAAAGAGAGAATTAAATCAACTCAAGTCAAAGTTGAACCTTCTCATCAAGAAGAAGCTGAGAAAGAAGTGGAAGAGAAGATTAAGGATGAATTTGCAGTTAGTACTCCCATTGATGCATGAAGAATTTTTAAAGATAGTTGAATCATGTTGTTACCAGGATGTACAATCACAACTTCCATAGCATATGATGTGCCACAATTAGGAGGGATCCACAGGCTTTGATATCTAAAGATCAATTTGAGAATAAAGTATTTGGTTCTAGATATATTCCAAAGTTTCATACTCTTGCAATTTGGTTTATTGCACTTAATACTAGAAAACATGAGGTAGCTAGGCCTATTGAATAAGTTATTGGTTAACTAGTGGTCAAAAGAGCTACTGAGATAACTCCGATCTAGGTAGTTGAGTTAACTACACATGCTGCAATGCTTAGTGTAGAAACTGTACATATTTCTCAAAAGAAATATGAATCTTTTGTCAAGGAATATAGTAAGGCTTTAAATGAATTGGGTCAAATGAGATCTACCATTCAAGCTACCCAAAATATAGTGACTCAACCTTCTTCTTCCTCTTCTTCATTTAATATGTCTACACAAGATAGGGAAACTTTGGACCTCAAAATTTATGATTTGAGAGAAAAGTTAACTGCTAAAGAGGAAAATGTCAAGTAGGTCAAATTAGAGACAGTTAGGGTGGCCAATGAAATTTTTAGGGATGTGCTTAAACATAGGGTGACCAAGTTGGTCCACAGGGATAATGATGTATGGGCCATGTATAAAAAACATTCATGAAGCAAATACAAAGTATCTGCAAGTACAAGAGGCCTTTAGGAATGAATGAAATAGTTGGATTGCTAGGGTAAGTACTTTAAAAGAAATGATGTCAAAAATAAAGGAGGATCTCGAGGCACCCACAAATATTCTTGACATTTTGAAAACTATTGAATCAATAAATGAGGTAACCACTTTCCATGGAAAGTTGGGAATACAACTCCAAAGTAAGTTTAAAATATTCAAGGAGATGGAGGATCACGGTATGCCTCAAATATTGAATTCAAAAGATGAATTGCATCCGTTTGAAACCTAGAAGGAAGATTTGGGAGCATTGCTTGAAGTAACTATGATGCACTTGTATGTCACCGATTACGTCTTGCTCAATTCAAATATTGATATGATGGTGGAGATTGAAACAAAGATGGATATATTTGTTATATATTTGTTAAGGAAGCCATGATTTTAATTGATGCAAGGTACTCCCAGTATACTAATAAGGTGTAGGATTTATTGAATGTTAAATGGCCCACTTAATACTAGCAAACATGAGGTAGCTAGGCCTATTGAAGAAGTTATTGGTTAACTAGTGGTCAAAAGAGCTACTAACATAACTCTGATCCAAGTAGCTGAGTTAACTACACATGTTGCAATGCTTAGTGTGGACATTATACATATTTATCAAAAGAAATATGAATCTTTTGTCAAGGAATATAATAAGTCTTTAAATGAATTGGGTCAAATGAGATCTACCATTCAAGCTACCCAAAAGACAGTGACTCAACCTTCTTCTTCCTCTTCTTCATTTAATATGTCTACACAAGATAGGGAAAGTTTGGCCCTCAAAATTGATGATTTGAGAGAAAAGTTAACTGCTGAAGAGGAAAATGTCAAGTAGGCCAAATTAGAGATAGTTAGGGTCGCCAATGAAATTTTTAGGGATGTGCTTAAGCATAGGGTGACCAAGTTGGTCCATAGGGATAATGATGTATGGGCCACATATAAAAAACATTCATGAAGCAAATACAAAGTATCTGCAAGTACAAGAGGCCTTTAGGAATGAATGAAATAGTTGGATTGCTAGGGTAAGTACTTTGAAAGAAATGATGTCAACAATAAAGGAGGATCTCGAGGCACCCACAAATATTCCCGACATTTTGAAAACTATTGACTCAATAAATGAGTTAACCACTTTCCATGGAAAGTTGGGAATACAACTCCAAAGTAAGTTTAAAATATTCAAGGAGATGGAGGATCATGGTATACCTCAAATATTGAATTCAAAAGATGAATTGCATCCATTTGAAACCTAGAAGGAAGATTTGGGAGGGTTTCTTGAAGTGACTATGATGCACTTGTCTATCACCGATTATGTCTTGTTCAATTCAAATATTGATATGATGGTGGAGATTGAAACAAAGATGGATATATTTGTTAAGGAAGCCATGATTTTAATCGATGCAAGGTACTCCCAGTATACTACTAAGGTGTAGGATTTATTGAATGTTAAATGGCCAACTGAAGAAGAATACAATATTTGGCTGGAGAAGTATACATAGTGAATAAGAAGAATAATGGATAGGAGGAGGATAATACATAGCCTGAAAATAGTACATATTAAGATTTTGATGTAACATGGTAAAATATTATTCTCTCCTTAAAATCAAAGTGATTAGCACATGGTGCTAATGTTGATTAGAAAGTTTTTGACCATTTTATGCTTTCTTTTCCTTGCTCCATAAGTTTTGTTGTTTTTTATTTTCCTACAGTTGGAATTTTAAACACATAGAGAATATCTTATAACTGTTGTAACAAACTAATAATGACTTTAAAGGTGGGACCTATTTTCCACGAAGAGTTGAAGATAATTCTGCCTCATGTTTATTCACTCCACCTGAAGACTCAAGCATAACTAGGGAGGGAATATTGTTGCAATCGGTCCTATAGGATCATGCCATGTGTGCTATATGATCCGAGGCTTGTTTTACTCCTTCATCTATATAAGAAGGAATTCAAGACCAAAAGCAAGAGAGTTAGAATTTTTTTGAATTGATACCGTTATTTTTGTCAAGACAAATATGAAGCAATTTTTAGAGTCTTTGTTTAAGTTTCTTTTGGAGTTCATACTTATGCATGTAATACTAATAATGGTATAGCATTTATAATATAGAGTAATATTGGTTTCATGGTTATTATCTTTCCTTGTGTGTATGTTGTGAGTTATGATTGAAAGTAGTCAAGTATTTCTTTCATTTGTCTCTATCATTATCAGATGGATGTTTAGTTTCATGTTTTCTTATCAGTTTAATGAATTGATATAAATTCTTATGTGAGATTGATAACTTGTAATTACTATGTGCTAGGATATTTGTAAGAAGTGATAATCTTGAAAGTCACAGAGGAATGTTGTAATGCAATATTTCTTGGCATTATAGGTGCTATTGTGAAAATTGTTATCAGGTTATATAGAAGGGTATTGACTTTGTGCTTGGGATAAAGACCCTGGTTCATGCAAGGTGTTTGTGTCACACCTATAGTGTTGATTCATTAACTACTCAATCTTTTAATTATAAAATCTTAAGGGAATACTATTGTTGTTTTTTGTATCCACTCTCTCACATTCAATACATATAACATTGATATAATTAGTTGCCAAATTATTTGATGCATATTACTAGGTGGTGATAGGAGAGATATCTGTTATTGACAATGTATTTGATTGTAATTATGAAAATACCATAGATATACATTGTGGGATCACCCTCTTGAGTTTCATAGATCCAAAAGAGTGGGAATGGAAGTTTAGCAACTTCTATTTGTTTGTTGGGCAATCTGTTTAGTATTACTGATAATTGGAAATGGAAAAATCCATAGGTATTTCTAGAGATCAGTTTGGTTCTTAAAAAATAAGTAGCAGTACCTCCTCATGGTTTTGTATTATGGTCTGATATTGCTTTAGAGAATAAACAATATTAATTGAGACGATCACCTAGAATCTTTGATTGATAACCCTTTATCTATGGATGTAAGCCAAAGTGATGCTCACTAAAGAAATAAAACTCATGCTCGATTTCCAGTTTAAAGTCCATCACCATTGTAGACACGTGAAATTAGCATTGTGCACTTAAATAGCATCACATTCATAAATCAAATTCACACTCCTCCATTCATCAGGTTAAATCAAGTTCATTTAATTCAATCTCATAAGGTCATTCACTTAAATTGAATAAATTAACTTTATTTAATTTAAGCCTACCATTATCCCCTTAGCTAAATAAATCAAATATTTATTCAACTAAATCTTTATCACCTTTCATCTCCCTTTGATTTGATTTAAATCCCTAAATCTAAGTCAAATGGGTCAAAAACATCTAACATCATCTTAATTAATCTAATCCATGATTAAATGCTAAATCCTAATGACTTGTATTCTCTAGATTTTACCACTTGCACATGAAATTGCATTTAATTAATTTATCAAAATCTTTATTTACTTTCAACTAGGAATTAAGGGAGAATATTCTCCAAGTTTGAATCTCCCCCCAATTTGACATGTACATCCAACAAAGCATTTATGAGGCCTTACATGTCTCTTGCAAAAGGTCAAACTCAACATTTAACTCTCAAATTCAAATTTGAATCTCCCCCTCTTTGGAACATTGACCAAAATGTGCTCATTCCTCAACCTATCAAAATGTGACAAGTGGATTCATCTCTTTGGTCAAATCATTATCCCACATTGCTCTCTTATGAGCACTCTTCCAATTTGAAAATCTATAAATGAAAGTGTCATTTTTCATCAGATCATCCACAAAGCTAATGCAAAGTCACTCTCTTTAATTGAGAACTAATTTTTTCCAATTCACTCCATCTTCAAAGAATTTTATAATTTAGCTTATCTAAAGGGGTTGGGAAAGGGCTATTTTCCAAATGAAAATAGCACCAATCCCCCTATAAGATGTTGGTTTGGTCATTTGAATAATGTTTCATTGGTTTAGTTTGTTTTCATGCTTTGTTTCTATTATTCTTGTATTCAAATGAATTTTATAGGGAATCTGAGGTTTGCTAGTTTTGAACTAACTAACAATTAGATGTGGTCTTTGTTTGATGAAAAAACAAATTGAGGGTTCACATTATGGTGCTAGAAGGAGGGCTCTAATATTGTTTTTTCTTGAAAATTGTTACTTCATTCTATTGTCTATTGCAGGAAATATGAATGTTATTGGCATCAGGTCTGTATGATCTTTTCTTGTACGAAATCATTCAGGAATATCATCATTTTGATATCAGCATTAGCTTGGATTAAAAAAAAAAAGAAAAAAGTATCTCATTTTTTTTATTTTAAAGGGAATTCCTGAAAAGGCTCTTGACTAGTAAAGGGACATAGGAACTATTCAAGTTGCTGCATGATGATTGAAAGATTACATTTTTACAGTTATCTTTATCATGCTTATTAGAAATCTAAATCGTGTAATGAATACATGTTGATCTGACTAACCATGGTGTTTTGCTTTGTATTTCATTTTTCATAGTGTAGACGAGGCTTGCATGCTTAATCATTTTGTCTTTATTAGTTCTCACTAAGTATTGCAATAAAATCTATCTTCATTCACTCATTCTCCTGGGACCAACATGGTTGCAAGAGCGATTTATCATTGAAAGTAGCGATTTCTTTTACTTTTCCAAAACATCAAAATCAATTTTAATCTAAGTAATTTGAAATACAGTATTTTTATTTTGAATGCTTGAGTTATCTTTGTCAATATCCATAATCCAGATATGTCGAAAAGTAGATTTCTTCTAGGTAAAAACTTGACATAAGAAGAAGTGGTTGTTATATCATGAATAAATGCCAAGAAGATGATGCCCCACTCTTGGCAATGGTCATATTTTCATTGCCTAAAAGGTTCTGCCAAGCCTTATGATTACTTCACTCTGTGAGACCACGTCTCTCTAAGGAAGTCTGAAAAACAATTCACATGCCTTGTCTCATTTCTTTGAGGCATTCTGTCAATCAATTCATGACTCATGTCTATGTCTCCACATCACTTCATATACATATCTATCGTGGCACTTGCAACTACTACAAATATCTATGCTGTGTTTTAAAGCCTTCATGAGTGGCCCAGGTAGGTAGAAGGGATGCTGGGAATGGTTATGGAATTTTTCTTTACACCTGCCAAATGCAGTAGCTTGAAACTACCTTGTTCGCTGCCTTTTTAATGCCCAACCTTTGCTTGAAAGTTTCTTGCGTACAACATATATTGGGAGCATTTTGTCAAATAGTTCACGGGCCTTGTCCCATTCGCACAACATTGGTTGTACACCTACAAATTGCATTTTCTCAAAAGTTTCTAAATACTTTTCAATCATTTATTGTGCATGGAAGAGGATGAGCATTCTGTTCTTGTCCTGATCGGCCTCTAGCATTTCTATCTGAAAGCCATAGGTCAGACCATGAGAACGCATTACTTTTAGCCACCCTTCAATTAGTGGTCAAGTCTAACAATTTATTCTACGCATAATTAATTGCCTCCCTAGCTATTCTTACATGCCAAACTATCTGATATTAATGGGAATAGAGGCTCTAGACCAAACCTCTTAGTAGGACTTACAGGCCAAACTATCTTATGCCTGCCATTTGCATTTACTTGGAAAGCTTTTCATCTGACTTTTAGCGCATCCTTGCACCTACCATCTGCATTAGTTTGAAAATTTTCATATGGAATTTATGGCATGACTTTAATTACTTCCAATGTTTATTTGACTACTTTAAAAATATGCAAATCATGTTGGTTGAACATTTTAAAGATTGTGATTGATATGATAGCGATTTTTTCTCAAGAAACTAATACTCTTTTTCTCTCAATCACATAAATCAATGATGTATGGTCATCAATGTTTCTATCTCTTTCCACAATAGTAAAAGGGGTCGCAACCAGCATATATTAGGCACCACCTTTTGATTAGGCTAACTTGGTCCATAAATTTTGCTGCACGCTCTACAAATGTTGGGTTCGAATCGAACTGAGCCTTCAAACATGTTGTTGTAGTCACAGTGCTATTGTTTTTCTCCCCACTTTTAACCACACTTTTTGACTGATTAGGCCAACTATTTTACAAGCTTATTAGACTTTCTCATACCAAACATCGCCTTTTCTCCCCAATTGGCCATCAGTAAATGCTCAATCTATGCTACAAATTGTTGCCACTCTGAGACGGTGTCAGAAAACATGTTTGAAGAATTAAATGGATCATTGATTTGCTTAGAGCTTTTCTTATTCAATGCATTAGGCCTGGCACGTTTCCTATCTAGTACGATCGTGTCTAACTAAGTTGGCATATTGAATGTGCATTCTATTTACCATATTTATCTTACTTTGTAATGACTTGTATCTGACCTTACATCAATTGTAGTGAGATGAAATTACATCATTAGTGGCATTAATGTGTATGACAATGATCTATACATTATAAACTTTGTGTGTGACAGTGGTATTATTATAGTCAAAGTCTACCTATATTGAATCTATGTGGGTACCACATCTTTTATAGAATTAAATGCATATACAGGAGATCTATTTGATTCATTCTAGTTGATTTCCCCGAATCTTTGTTAGGCAGTGTTTTATCTGGTAGAATTAAAGTCACTCAATTTGGAGTGGGTACAATGTTTCTTTATTAATATTGCATCTAAATCCCATTTCTAACTATTTAGTGAAATTTAGCTACTATTCAAGAACTCTTTAATGGGATGGACATAATTTGATTTGGTGGAATATAGTTTTTAGACTACGATCTGGTGGAACAACCTTCAAAGCTTTTTCTACATAGCCAATCATTTGGTTTTCCAACTTGGGGTTGTATGAAAAGTGTAATTTTTTATAATGCGATATGCTTCATTGATTCCTTGAAATAAATCTTATTTGTGATTGTTTTTTAATGTTTGTAGGATGACGTTAAAATCAAGTGATGTAGTTGAGCGAAAACGAAAGCAAGATCAGAGTTAAGGATTTGGAGCATCAAATTCACAATTCATAAAAAAAAATTAAATGCTTAAGGCTTCCATTTCATTCTTTAATTTTTTGTTTTAAATCAACTTATATCTTTCTAGGGCTCTAAAAAAAAACACTTAAATTTTCATTGCAAAGGGGCTTAAAAAGAACTTAGTCAAAGTCACTAGTTTTGCAATTTTGGCTTAACAAATTGAACAATCAAATCTTCATCTTTCCTTTGGTGCTTAAAATGAATCGAATCATTGCTTTGAAGGGTAGAATGAATGTGTATCTTTATTGTTTTGTAATTATTTACACAAAGTAATATCATCAAAAGACATATGCGCTTCTCTTGTGCCTCACAGTGATCTTGAGAATCAAAAGGATTTTGGAAACATTAAATTGTGTAATTAATTACCCACACACTTCATTTTGGGTTTAAAATTGAACAAAATAGTTTGCGAGTGTGAGTAAACCTATTGAATATGTCCTCCCTTTGTTTCTAAATGAAGGTTGATCGAACTATGAATATGTTTACTCACTTTTGTCTATCTTAGAGGGCCTGCCTTGGGGAAAAAGTACTCACCCAAGGGAACGACTCAACTGGTAATACTCTAAAGCCAAGACAATTTACAATCGAGATATAAATGTGGGTATTGGAGTAAATGCCAGTATCACGTAGTTGGCTCTGACGAGATGGATCTGAAAAGGGACTCTCGTTGTATGGGTCAATCTCCACGAACAAAAAGTTTGAACTAAAACCTTTGCTTGTAATGACCAACTAATCCATTCAACGAGTTTATTGAAGTGGTGCATTGGAACTTAGATTCCAAGAAGTTACTTGCCATGTCCAATCTTGGTTAAAGTATAGAGGTTAAGACTTCATTCTTAACATACCTTTATACTCTCTCCTTGGTTGCATGTAAAATCATATCTTCTACTACAAAGGGAATGAGGCAAGCCCACCAAGAAAAACATACCAATTAAGCTAGGATGTTATATTGCTTCTGAGTCAGTTTAAAAACACAATGCTTTGATCGAAAACATTGGAAAACCAACATTCAACATGAGCATCAAATCTCAAACCCTTTAGGAGAAGAAAATATCCTTGAACAAAATCACATGTTATTGCTTTCCCTTGGGATTCATATCCTTAGATGCTTCTAAACATTTGGATTTCATCTCAATTTTCTCCTACTAAAGTCAACTTTAGGTAACCTTTGTCTTGATTTCCTTGATTTCCACATAATTCACTTCGTGGGATGAAAGAGAATTAGGACATTGGACATCTAGTTTCAAAAGCTAATCAAGAAATGTTTTGTGGTAAAAATAATCCATTAAAGCAAAGATTCAATCAATTGGACCCCACACATATGCTTGGCATCTTTTGGTCATATGGTTTTCATGCAAACATTGGTCTTTTGATTTTGAATTACTCTTAGAGAAATGAATGTTCTTCACTATCTTGGTATCATAAACACGTCCTTCCTAGGTTCATTTAGGATCAAATCAAACACTTCATCCACCCCAAACATTTGTCATCTTCATCCCAAAAACAACTTTAGAGCTTTGAAAACATCATTCTAGACTTGGGTAAATCATCAAAATCAAAATCACCTTGTTTAGTTAGGTGTATGAGAATGCATCATTTCTCATACATTTAATTAAATTAGAAATCCTTTGAACAATTTAATCCTAAGATCACATCCAACATTTTATGGTTTATAAGTTCATTATCCAAATCAAAAAATCAAAATCAAGGCCTAAGTCTAGCGTTGATACAAAGTCCCTAAACGTTCAACACTCATATCATTCACCCCTTTTCATCCTTCACCTCATCATTGGTCCTAAACACCTTAGAGGTCACTTTTACAACAAGGTAAAAACACAAGAAGAACATGGGCTATAAACTTGATCCATACATCATGAGGAATCCAAGTCAATTGAACTTTCAAAGCCTTACAATCCTGATTGATTATCAACACTCACATTTATACAATCCATACATGGGAGCATTATCTCCCGCAAACCTCAATGGTACAAAAAATGTGAGTATGCCTAGTCAAAAGGTTGGAAATCCTTTCTTGATGGTAGATATAAATATAAAACTAAAAATCTATCAATAAAACAATCAATGCATGGGCCTTCAAATGAACAATGTCATCTCATCAAATCCCAACATGCCAAATGTGAATGTACCAAGTACAACTTTACCAAATATGAATCCGGAAAAATTTGGGATAAATATGTTTGTGAATCATACAAATATTGCTCAAAATCCAAACAAGATGTTAACAACTCCGTGTATTAATCCAAGTCAATGTAACACCATGGAAAATCAAAGTTACCTAAAACAAGGCAATGTGATTCCCAACATCAACAATGTTTAATTTCAACCTATCATGCCAAATATGAACATCATCCCAAGTCAAAATATTGTCCAAAATCAATTTTTCCATGATCCCATTCAAAAACCACAACAATGCATCCCAAATTTTTTTGAGCCCAAATCAACTATATCAAGGGAGTCAAGATCGAAATCAAGATCAAATTTGGCTAGATGAAATTGCTACACTTACCAAAATAGTTGAGTCATTGTGCCAAGAGGCATCTCCACCATCATTACCCATATCAACATCATCCTTGGTTTAGGGATTCCCCCTTTACCTAGCACCAATCACTCCATCCAGATCAATCCAGCTAACACCAATCAAGCCATCACATCAAATCCTTTGAATATACCATCGACATCACACCAAAAAATGGAATCTAATGAAATGACAACATCAATCCTGAAAAATCAAAATATGGTCTCCCAAGGACCTATCACCTCGGTCATTCTGACCATTCCTATCACCGTGGTCATTCTGACCATTCCTATCACCTTGATCACTCCAACCATCCCTATCAAACCCATCATATCTCAAACTAGTATGATCACTTCAAAATTTTCTCAACCACCCATCACTACATCCAACACAATTCCAAATCCACCACCACTACCACCAAAACCAAATGAAGCAAGACAATATAACATTGTGCTAAAAGCTCACCAGACCTACCAAAAGGCCATCCAACAATATCTAGCCACACAACAAGAAAGACAAGCTCAACAAGTGCAACAGGCCTCTCAAGCTGCCCAAGCCTCTCAATCTACCCAACAAACACAAGTACAAACATGAAATATGATAACTATTGGGGATAACGATGAACATTCAACCACTGGTGATAGCATTGACAATCTCCCCACCATAATTGATGAAAGAAATGATCAAGATCTATCCATCAAAGAGCACATTGAAGATGTTTCCACCTCATCCAACGATCAAATTAACTTACATCAAGAGTCACTTTTCAATCATGATCAAAATCCACCAACAATACCCAACAATGATCCAATTCAAGAAATGTCAACATCACTTGACCCTATGGTTGAAGACATTCATAATTTATTTGCCACAATTGTTGAAAAGAATGTTCAAGATCTCTCAATTAAGGAGTATATTGAAGATGTTTTTACCCCATCCAATGATCAACTCACCATACATCAAGAGCCACCTTTTGGTGATATATTTCAAGGAGTGTTAGAAGTATTTGATTCTATTGACATAATGCATGATCCATCAACCAATGATCACGTTGAAAATGTCTCTACATAACCTTATGAGTTAGAGGACATATCTCAAGAATTTATCCCAAAGCATGATCAACATCTTTCACCAAGGTCTGGTAATGGTCCTTTCCAAGACAGATTAACATCCTTCGACCTCATGGTTATAGATACTGAAGGAACCCTGAACTTGACACTTGAGGATATTGAACCACCTACCATGTCTAATGATGACATCCAAGAACCCTTTGTAAGCAATCCATCCTTTGAAACTTATCCATGTCAAGAACTTGACCCAAAGCACATCGAAAGCAACTTCGAAATCATTCAAGATCAAGAATTTGTATCTTCAAGATACTACAATAATCTAATGGACACTCTCCTATGCATGCAAGATGATCACATCCATGTAGCACATAATCCTCCATCTACCCATTAGATGTTTTTTGCGGATGAACACGTAGATGATCTTCATTTAGAGCAGAATTGCATTACACAAAAAAGACAAGATTATTGATTCCTATAATCAAATTATGTTGTCAACATCAGGATCAGATATATCCCAAATTTAGATGGAGCACATCATGTATGAAGATATCCAATAGTATCCACTCAAGGGAACAAGTCAGATAGAACATGATATTCTAGAGTTAGCAGAGCAACAAATGGAAATAATGTCATCTATAGTGATCATTGATCAGAGAATGCATTCTAAACAAGATTTCTTAGAACAGGAAGAATCAAAGCATGAAGATGCTACTACCACCATACTGGGGGAAATTATGTCTCAAGTAAACATCATCATAGGGAGCATGAAGAATCCTTATGATGAAACTGATGCCAATACTACAACCAGTCACATCATGAATCTTCATCCACCCATCACCCCATCCATGAATTGGGACCAAATTCAAAAGAAATTTTTGAATCAAAGCACAAAGAATGTTATCAAAGAAAAAGAAGATAAAGAGCATATTAGAAAAATAAAATACAAATGGATACCAAAGAATACAAAGAAAGATTATCCCTACGAAACTCCATTAGTAAGAGAAACTATGGGGAAAAATAAAAAAGGGAAAAGTATCCATCATAGATGTCCACAAAAGAAAAAAGAAAACTTTTCAAGTGACGTACAAAGTGTATCAAGTAGTTGGTCCTAATTCCACTCACACTTTTGTATCCATCCATCATTGCTCATTTTCCCAAGTTTGGAGAGTCAAAGGTTCCAAAATATCAACCAATCCATCTCTTATCCCTAAACAAAATCCATCCATGCCTCCACATGTGATATCCAATTCTCAAATTGACCATGTATTTGCAACAACCCTTCATCATAAGGATTCTAGAGGTATTATATCACGATGTGTGCATAGAGATAGAGTTAACCCTAGTATCAATAAAGCAGATCAGGAATCCCAAAAGTTGCATTCAAGTCCATGTATCTTAGCAAAGCAACTTCTTCAAGCAAGCTATCAATGGCACATTAAAATAGGGGCATCTACATCAACAACACCTAGTGATTCAACATGCGCTTAAAATCTTTCAAAAAAAATCTAAAAAAAAAATCATAAAAAAGGATTGAAAAAAATAAAGACAAAAACCGTCCTCTAGTGAAAGCCACTACGGTGGTACTTTGGGAAAGACCATGATGAAAACCTCAAAAATAGGCATCATGTGTATAATCGAGCATCTACGTGCACCATTTGAAGTGAAAGCATCTCGTCCCATCAATAATAAATCCAATATTCTATCCATCTTATCCATAATAAATCCATTCATCTATGAACCATTTATCCAATCCATTTTCATCCATCTGCATCCATCATCCAAGGTATCTTGATCTTGATGAAATTTTAGGGAACACTTCACACTTGCTTATGGTAAACATCTTGACATGAGTCATTTTCATTTATCCTATCCTATGCAAGGTTATCTAAGCCATGAAGCATTATCCAATGAGCACCCTTTATTTGAACACCTTATCACAAGATAATCCTTGGCAACCTTTGCATGCTTTCCATATCCATCCATCTATACACCTATCTAGGCATCTATCCATAACATTCCATACATTGCTAGACACTAGGGGCAGATATTTGCATCTTACTTTGAGAATAAATCTTGATCTATATCCTCCAAATTATGTGGCAATCTGAACATTGGCAAACGTGAAATCAAATTGGTCAAAGCATTTGTGATCCAAAATCCAAATCACTAACACATGGCACATTTTGACAAGAATATGTTCCTTATCAAGTGTGGGTATGTGCAGGATCATCATGGAAAAAATAGGCCCTTAAGTGACAAAAAATTTAGAAAAATCAAAGTTAGGCAACTTGATGTAAAAATTTGAATAAGTTATCTATATTATTTCAAAAATATGTAAGAATTGAATCTATAGAAAATTGAATGTAGTTTCTAAACTACTAGGTTTAGTTTAAAAATATATATATCTATTTGGTGAAAATTTGAAATTTCAATGTAGTAGTACTTAAATTTCAGGGGAAAAATAAGAAGTAGGTGTCTGTCTGACCACCCTAACCACAATAAAATGAAAATATTTTCTTATAAGATTTTAGATATAAGTAGAGGACTCATGCCTTGATGTGATGCATATTTTTTTGTAATTTTTTCCAAGTAAATAATTAATTATGAATTTTTTATTACAACTTTTAAAAAATATAAAAACTCATATGTCTGACCACATTAACTTGGTCAAAACTTCATGAAATTCAATTTTATGTTTTTTAATCCTATAACTTATGTGAAACATAGAATGTGACGCATGTTTCAGATTCAAAAAATGTGATACTGTTTGAAAGCTATATATGTTTTTCAATCAGCCTATCAATTAGGACTTTAGTCGTAATTCAAATAGAAAATTAATAATAATTATTTATTAAATTCAAAGTAAAACATAATTTATATTGGTGGAAAGTTGAGAATCTACTTTAAAAACCCTTTTTGTTTCATCAATTTTGGGTTAAAAAAAAGTCGTCAGCCATATACCCTACACATACCCATCATATCGTAACTTTTTGGCCCATCATGATCCTGTACATACCCATGTTATATTCAATCGAACATCAATCCAAACAATCAATATCAGTCGCATCTAATTTTCACATCAACATCACATCAAATCATTCAAACAACTTTTGTTCCAGATCAAGCTTTATCAATCATGATCAATCAAATCCAATCAAAAAATCATCATCTTAGGATATCCTTGTGTTTCTTAGCACTATCCTTGCATT
Source organism: Sequoia sempervirens (assembly GCA_007258455.2). Classification (NCBI taxonomy): domain Eukaryota; kingdom Viridiplantae; phylum Streptophyta; class Pinopsida; order Cupressales; family Cupressaceae; genus Sequoia; species Sequoia sempervirens. The sequence goes on along the minus strand of VDFB02000017.1, from coordinate 348,906,073 downwards.
GCTGTGTGTCCTCAACAATGTTATCATCATCAATCTATCATCATTTTTAGATATCCATCCCAATCCTTGTGTAGTGTAACACTATCCTTGCATTGTTGTGCATCCTCAACAATGTTATCATCATCAATCCATCAATTTGATCAATCAACCTTAGCTTGGATTTCAACAAAATCCCAAAATAGATCACTGATATAGTCACACATGTCCATATCCAAAACATCAAAATCATGTGAAAATCCAAAACATTCAAAAAGTCAAGAAAATCCAAAAACATCAGAAAAACAAAAAAATCCAAAAACATCCATAAAACAAAAAAAATAAAAAACATAGTATCTAAACTACATCATCTCTAAGCTTAAACATAGGCAAGGCTAATCTTTGATCAATCCCCGAGACACAAAATCCAAAAACATTCGAAAAACACAAAATCCAAAAACATTCAAAAAACAAAAAATCCAAAAACATTCAAAAATCACATCAAAATCCAAAAACATTCATAAAATCTTAGAAAATCCCAAAACATTGGAAAATCAAAAAAACAAAACATTTGAAAAATCCAAAAACCCAAAAAACAACCTCAAAACATTCCAAAAACATCAAAAAATCCAAACATTTGAAAAAATCCATCCATCTCATTTCACGTTCACTTGAAATAATCAATCATCCATACTCAACTGATCATCACCTTCGTCCTTTGGCAACACAAATAGAAATAAGTACAACAATCATCAAAAGTAAGCTTCAAATGTAAAATCCAAATCGAAGCAACAAACCGTTAAATGCAAAAGCAAACTCTTGATCATTGGCAAACATGTCAATCAACCTTATATCAATAGCCTATCAATCAACTTATCAACCCATCATCATCCTATACAATGCATGTCCTAGGATATATCGTTTCAACAATGGGCATCATTTTGGATATCACTTTGGATTCTTATCTTATAAAAACGAATCCCTTTGGCTAGAGGTATGAAGAACATTGGAGTGTTTACATACTTGATCTTTTATGTTGATTTATCTTATTGCACTCATTCCAAGGACCTCTCGATGATATCTGGATAAAGGATTTAGAGAGATAGGAATGGGGAAATTATCATTATCTTTTGACTACTGTGCTTGTTGGAAATTCTTGTAAAATAACTTGGCGAATACTTGGTTTGTTAGGTACGTCCTATCAAGGTTTTCGTATGTCAAGTGTGAACAAGAATACTCCTATATGTTTGTTGAGTCAAAGTCCATCACACTAGGTATACAACACCATCCTAGTTCTTTATACCTTGATGCATCGTATTTGCATGTGTTATCAAACATAAGGTAAGTAGCCCTTTCAAAGTCCCAATCCTTGATAAGAAAATCATCATCATCTATCATCATCATCATCTCTAATAAAGTCTCGTTAGATCATGGACTTGTTGGATCCTCTTGTCATCATCTCATTTCTTATTTCTTCTCTCTGTGCTAGCATAACATCACTAATGCATCCATCATGCATCCATCTTGCATCCACAAACCATCAGCATACCACATATCATTCATATCATACATAATGGGAAGCACCAATCATTTAACATGCATTACATTTGCATCATCATCATAATATAGATCTGTTAGTCTAAGAATCTACATAAAACATTCATTCCAAATTATATAAGCATCATCGCATCATCCATCTCACATACATCATATCATCATTTAAGTTGTCTAACATAATAGAGATGGGTTATTTGAAGCATCTTAAAATCATCTCATTTGTATTATCATCATAACCATCCATCTTGAATCTCCTTATCGCGAGATCGACCCTCAAATCAAATCTTTCCGCTCGATCTCTCAAGGGGGCAATGTACGAGTGTACTTCTTTCTGTTGGAGCATCCAAAAAAATAAGAGTTTTTTTCATTTTTTATCATGACAAGTTTATTCTTTGAACCAACGTAGCAAGTACATTGCTTCAAAGAGGGGAAAAATGTAGACACGTGAAATTAGCATTGTGCACTTAAATAGCATCACATTCATAAATCAAATTCACACTCCTCTATTCATCAGGTTAAATCAAGTTCATTTAATTCAATCTCGTAAGGTCATTCACTTAAATTGAATTAATTAACTTTATTTAATTTAAGCCTATCATTATCCCCTTAGCTAAATAAATCAACTATTTATTTAACTAAATATTTATCACCTTTCATCTCCCTTTGATTTGATTTAAATCCCTAAATCTAAGTCAAATGGGTAAAAAACATCTAGCATCATCTTAATTAATCTAATCCATGATTAAATGCTAAATGCTAATCACTTGTATTCTCTAGATTTTTCCACTTGCACATGAAATTTCATTTAATCGATTTATCAAAATCTTTATTTACTTTCAACTTGGCATAAAGGGAGAATATTCACCAAGTTTGAATCTCCCCCCAATTTGACATGTACATCCAACAAAGCATTTATGAGGCCTTACATGTCTCTTGCACAAGGTCAAACTCAACATTTAACTCTCAAATTCAAAGTTGAATCTCCCCCTCTTTGGCACATTGACCAAAATGTGCTCATTCCTCAACCTATCACAATGTGACAAGTGGCTTCATCTCTTTGGTCAAATCATTATCCCACATTGCTCTCTTATGAGCACTCTTCCAATTTGAAAATATATAAATGAAAGCTTCATTCTTCATCAAATCATCCACAAAGCTAATGTAAAGTCACTCTCTTCAATTGAGAACTGATTTTGTCCAATTCACTCCATCTTCAAAGCATTTTATCATTTAGCTTATCTAAAGGGGTTGGGAAAGGGCTATTTTCCACATCAAAATAGCACTAATCCCCCTATAAGATGTTGGTTTAGTCATTTGAATAATGTTTCATTGGTTTAGTTTTCTTTCATGCTTTGTTTCTATAATTCTTGTGTTCAAATTAATTTTATAGGAAATTTGAGGTTTGCTGGTTTTGAACTAACTAACAATTAGTTGTGGTCTATTTGATGAAAAAGTAGATTGAGGGTTCACGGTCATCATGGTGGATATATCTTAAAACTAGTGCTTGAGTTCCAGTTTGAAGGTCATCATCATCATGGTGGAGTATTCTAAGATATAAACACACATCACAATGATGAAGAAAGAAACACTAGAACATAAGCTCTCTAGTTATCTCTTGCATCACTGCAAGAAGACCGATGAATCATTGTCACATTGCAGTTGTTTCTTGTATCCCCTAGAAAGCCAAACCGACATGACATAGTACTATGATGGTTTCTCGCACCCTCACGAAGGAAAAATTAGATGAATGAGGTATCAAGGGGAAGTCATAAATCCAAGTATTTGTGGTGAATATCTCATACTTAAGAAAAATTAATTAAGATCATCACAATAAATATTTTGGGGAACGTATAATTTCTACTACAGGTATAATTTGAGGAGTATGTGGGAGAGCAGTAGGATGCAATATTGCGGTGGGAGTAGAATGTGAATGCACAAATGATGCTAAGTGAATATTTAGAAATAATAATCATGGTGTGAATATGATACTATCTTGGGATCATATAATTTCTAATAATAATATAAGGAGCACTAATAAAATATTTACACTAAGAAGTGAAACATTCTTACTTGGGGAATTAAGAGAACATAAAAACTATGGAGTGGGTAATTATTTTTACCTAGAGAGTATTTTTTGAAAACTGGTGAAAGTGCAAAGGTGGAATGAGAAATTACTAGAAAAAAGAGAAAAATAATGGCCATTTAAATTAATTTCATAAGGACACAAAAGCAAAGGATATTTTATTAAATTTGGTGAAGATACACATGTTGACAAAAGGATGATAATAATTATTTTTTAGAGAGGCAAAGACAATGAAGATAGAAGTATTTTAAATTTGATGAAGACAAATAATGAAGAGTTGCATCAAACAACTGTGCGAAGGGTCATAACCCTAAAAATCATATCACAAAATAATTAGAAGTAGTAGTAGATTGGTTAATCCATTCCACTCATCCATTTTCACACTTTAGTAATTACTATAATTAATGTATATCTTTTGAAGCAATATAATGGAGAATATTATTCTTAATTGGTGAATTTATTGTCTGTGTTCAATTGTTGTATTAATTTTATCACTTATATGTTATCATTTTGTATCTAAAGTGGTTATCTTAATTTATTCAAATTTATATAATTTTTCAAGACACATTTGTTGTTTTTGTGTGGTTGTCTCGATTGGGTTTTGGTTGGGGTGAATTAAAAATCCTTTCAAATAATTCATTTTAATTGGTTCCTAGCAAGGATTATAATCCTTTTAAAGTGATTATTCTAATTGGTTTCCCTTGGGCTGAGAATTAAAAGTCCTTTCATGAGATCATAGTAGTTTAGGAGAATAACATTAGGATTTATAAAGAAGAGTATTGTAACTGACAAACCTGGACGTTTGTACAAGGTGAAAACATCTGAAGTGCTCAACAAGTTAGAGTTAAGTTGAAGAATAGGTTCACCCATATTACAAATCCATCTTCATAATAATCATCCACCCTCCAACTCCATTCACCAAATAGATTAGGCACTGCTCAACTTGGAACAAATTTATACAAACTTTACTCACACATTTGAATGTTGAAACATGTACAGTAATTAGCATTGCATCTACTTCACCCTGATGTGTCATTGTGAGTAGATTTCCCAAACTAGAGAACATATTCAAACCTTCAAATTTTCCTCATCATTTAGGTATACCCGCCTAGGTCTGGTAGAGCCTAAAGAGTTGGAGGTTACCCACCTAATTTTCCCTGTTGATTAGCCAAAAACGTATTAAGAGACTAACACCCTTTAAGGTTCAAAATCTATGTTTTTGAGACCTAATAGATTGGAAAATCTACTAGAGACAAATCAATATTGAATCCAAACCATTTTTGCTATAGAGTCATAAAGAATTCAGATTTTCATTCACCCGACTTCATAGGGGATTCTGGTGGGGTAAACCAAGAATAACATCAAAATCCTTTTCATTTTCCTACTTTTGAAAAAGTGTGTGGCTACTCTATTAAAAACTTGATGAAAAATGCAAAGACATTTTGTAAAAACACCATTGTCTGGTCAAAATAAATATATTATAGCAAGAGAGAAGGCTTGAGTTGCTTCAGGAGCTAGCCCAACTTGCTTCACTTAGGTCACAACATGTTCTAGTTTCTAATCAGGTTGAGTATGTGGATACAAGTAGACCTAGGATCCAAAAAGTGCATCATAATATAATCAAACATCTTGGTAATGGATGTAGTGCATATATCCTACACAACAAAAAAAATATGCACCACAATCATCAAACCAAATAAATTCTTATCTTGTCCCTCTTGGTCAAAGATTAATAAACTATCAAGATCATGAATACAATCAATATATTGAGCATTATCAATATCAATACCAAGTTCTTCATAAAAATGGGAAAAGAAATGTCATCCCCCTTGGAAGTGTCAATAAAAATGTGCAACAAGGTATATATGAGAATCAACAAGTTGAAAAGAAAAATGTTGAATATTTACATATTCAGGAAAGAAGCCCCAAAGTCTTTTAGATGCAGTTTTTAGCATAAGGAAACATAAAGGAGAATGTGGATGCTCTCTATTCAGTAGAATGACATAAATCTAGATGCAAATACCTCTTAATTTTGTGCCTGATAGGTTTGTATTCATTGAGCAGTTCATGAGAGTAGATGAGCCAAATTCAATTTATTGGATTGAGTCATTAAAACCAGTTACTTTTGACCAAGTGAATAAATTGATAGATATCATATATAATAAAAGTATGAGGATGCTATCAATATTAATGGTGACATCATTGAAGAATATGGAGAAACTAATCAAGCAGTACATCTAACAAAAGAAAAAGGTGCAACTGAAATTCTTAATGATGATATTTTAGATTTAAATGAAGATGAAATTATTGAAGACTAGGGTGATCCCACAATAGTGGTTTACAATTTTTGGCCAAACTAGACATTGAAATAATTTTTTGTAACTAAATCTTCACTTTTGGGCACCTATAGAGGCTAAACCATGAGGAATTTGAAGATGATGCAAATTAGAGTTTCATGAAATTTTGTCTATAGATTTTAAATATATTTTTTTTCAATTTTTTTGGAATTAGATTGCACTTCTTTTTCCATCTCCCTCAAAAACTTTTTTTTTTTGGAAAACAATATTTTTAAAAAGTGACGCTCACCATACATAACGCATAACTTTTTTTCCATGAAGGATAAAATTATAATTCTTTCAAATTAGATTTGTAACTCTGATATCTAGTGCTTCCACTTGGTTAGATAGTTTTTATTGAATATTTTTTCTTTAATCAAGTTTCAAAGTCAAATAATTATAATTCAGACATAGTGTGACCTATATAAGCGTAACCTTTTGTATGTATCAAAATTCATTTTTTCTCTTTGTTGGGTCAAGGACTTCAATATCTAGTGCACTCATATTTTTAGATTTTTTATAATCTACTATTTTTCCACATGTGAAGAATACAGAGCTTGATTTTCGGTGAAAAACCTACATTCACGAGAAATAAAAAATAAATATAATAATAAAATAATTTTTTTTAAAAATTATACTTTTTGGGAATCTTATAATAAGGATTGCATACTTACAAAAAATAAATTTTAAATGAATTCATTTGATCCCCAAAAAGGTAAATCAAAAGTGGGTTTTTATCAGCATTTTGATATGTGTAAATGAGACTTCATTATATGTATGCTTTAAAACTAGTGGGGTTCTATCCAAGGGGTTTTGATTTAAGATAGTTTGATCAAACCCTCTTTAATTGGAATGCTTTAAATGAAAATTTTAAAGGATTAAATCATTATATTTTCTAAAAACATGTGATTTCAGCAAAAAATAGATCCTCCCAAAAATTGTAAACCGGCTTTGTGGGATCACCCACCAATTTTCCACCATGGAGGATGATTGCAGTATTGAAGACATTGCTAGAAACACAGTTCCTAAGGAATATATCAGCCATGATTTAGATCAAGTGGAGGTGTAGACATGTATGCATTGTCATAACATTGACAACAATAAACTAGAAGTTGAAATAAAATAAAATAGTATGCCCTACAACAATGAAGAGGGAAATGACTATGATCAGTCCATAAATGATGGGTGTACAAGTGAAAATAATTTCTTTGACAACCTACATGATGAAGATAAAGATGCAAAAGTTTGATCTTACATATCAGATTGTAATAGTGGGAATAGTGCATGTTATGAAGAATCCATTGAAAATTTAGATTTTGATGAAAATCATATGTGGATTTGTAATTAAGTGGTTCTTTTAATTCTAATGAAGATTACAAGGAAGAAGCAATGGAAAATATCATAGAAGAGGCAAGTCCATTTGATGGTGAACAAATAACACCTTCAGCTGCAGTTGATTACCATGATGATACAATTGATGAAGAAGAAGTTTGTACACCTGAAAATGGTTTTCAATTTTTTTCAAACCCATTGAATGTTGAAAATATATAAGAAAAATAGATGAAATTTTTCCAAGGTGTGTCAAAACATGAATTTAATGTTTATTCAAATCCACTTTATGATGAGGATGGAATATTTTTTAATAATCAGGATGACGTGTCAATTTCTAAAGCAAATGAATATAAAATCAATGCATCTAAAATACCATTTTTTGATGATGAAAAAAGTGAATACATCAGCAGTGAGATGGATGAAGGAGCATGTCCACTCAATAGTGGAAAATTTTCAAATCCACTGACAATTCAATATCAAAAATATATGCATAAGAACGATTCATAAATTTCATCTTCAACATGCATTTGATTTGAAAGTGAAAGCACTTTGTGTGACAATGATGGGAAAACTCCTAAAGCCGATCAATATTCTATGCCTATCTTTATTCAAGAGGAAATATATAAATCAGAATTGGAGATCTTTGAGAATTCATGGACAATACATGCTCAACATCAATTGGTTCAAATGTGCATAATGATGTCTACATGAATTAGGAATTTTTGTCACTACCAAGTAGTGATATGGAAGTGGTAGAAGATGTTTTAGATCTGATTATGCCAAAAGATGTTGATGTGGCAAAATTTTCAGACTTATGTGAGAAGCATTTAGATGGTGGATTTTTAGTACAACTAGGAGATCATTTTATAATACATGATAGTGAGAAAAATAATGAGAAATGTTGCATTGAACATGAATACACATTGTACATGTTGAAGATGGCAAGGGTTTATCATATGATAATGGAAAATATGAACTGCAAAATGGTAAAGGGAACATGGGTTGAGTTGAACCCAATGTTGTTTTCAAAGTTTTCAATGAGAGTAGCTATAACAGGGTAGATTTTATGAATGTTTTCAAATGGAACTTGATGAACCCAAGAAAAAATAAGGTATATTGTATGAATGTTTTCACTTTGCTGCTCAATAAGTAAAACATATAGTCTGCTATCCAGAGATATGAATTCTTGCTATGCCCACAAGGGGCATACATCCCTAGATTGAGCCACTATTGGAACCTCCAAAATTGGAAAAAAGTTAAGGCACCCATATGAAAAGTTTAGTTTCAGCACTCATAAATAATTTTGCAAAATTAACTCCAGGGATTTACTTTGAAAATTCACAAAATGAGGCTCATGCAATTTCATGAAAAACCATCTTGTAAAAATGTTTATTTGCCATATATGAATGTGCATGCTTTATTTCAGCTCATGTAGGACACTTTTGATAAGGTTTCAAAGTATCAAGTTGAAAGGTTTCGTGAAAGATTTGTTGTCTAAACAGTAAAATATGTAAAAAAGGGGCAACTTTGGAAGACAATAATTATCAACTGGAAGATTGTCATGATGAATCAATTAGTGTCTCAGGTTCTTCCTACCTTAATGTGATTTTGTTCCAATGTTTAGAACTTCATCTCTTCATTTGTTCTTTTTTCAAAATCAAATCCAAATGGGTTCTGTATAGTTTTCACATTTGCGCTTTTAGAAAATTATCATAGAGGTCAACTTTGATGCTTGATATTTTATGAAGGAGATGGATTAATGCAAAAAAAATTGCACACATGTTCATTTGACATAAATGAACTAATATCTAGGCTAGCAGCTTCTCATAATCACAATTGATATTTTTACAAAATAGCAAGTTGGCGAGTTCCAATTGGGTTTGATAGGAGTTGTTTTCAGAAAAGGTTGAGCAAGCGAGTTTGGACATTAAAAATTTTCAATCTTGATGAATTCATGCCAATCCACTTGACAAACATACTTCCCTATCATAACTCAACATGTTGGTACATTTTTGCAGCCCCAGAAGAAATTTTGATCAGTCTTCCAAGGCAATATCGGAGGCAACTTGATCTATTTTTGTCACAGTGCAAGACATTAGAAAATAAATTTTGAGGAATACCCACTTCAGTCTGAGATGTATTTTGGGTTTTGATGGAATAATTGTAGGAAATAAAGAACCATAAGATTCAATAACCTAAGGTAATTCTGAAAAGGATTATGGGGATGAGACCATTAAGAAGCGCTTGAAAGGAAGACTAAATTGTTGAATGAAAATGAAGCTCACATGCAAATGAAGATTTTAGTGAAAAAAAATTTGTTGCTTTCATTGTATCTGAACCTTAGATTTTTGGGACCCTGTGGACTACTCTTGCACTTCTAGGGATTTTCATCTAAAAGGAGAGAGATAGGGGAAAAAAATGCTAATGTTTCACTCAAATAAGAATGTATGCAATGTTGTTTTATGTAAATAAACTTAACTAAATGCAATTGACTAATCTAAATAACTGAAAATGAATGTTAAAGTGAAATTACAACTATGTTTGAAAATAGATTGTGATATGCAAACAATAAAGAAAAAGAATGAAATGTGCAGAGCAGAAAGAGATGGGTCAAATTAGAGTGCACCTAGGCAAAGTAAGATGAACCTAGAGTGTCCTGGATGCTAGTTGAGATCACTAATTTTTGACAATGGGACTCATTCACCCTGGGTGGTGAATTAGTCCTACTCCTAGTGAAAAAGTGTCGAGAGATGGATTATGTCTGTCAGGATCGAGAATCTGACAAAATTCCAATTTTCAGTCCAAAGGTGGGACTCATTTTCCATAGGTGGTGAATCAGTCCTCTCACAATTTTTTGAAAAATTAGGAGACAACTCTGCAACACCAAATCTAGAAATGTCTACTTTTTAGGTTGTCGAAGCGAATTTTGTAGAAAATGGAAAAATAACTCTCTTCAAGCTTGAAATTGACTCAAGTTGACTTCAAGCACCTAGTTGACTTAGAAATCAATCTTCAACACCTAATAAGCTATCAAATCTACATAAAAAGGGTTGCAAACAAACATGCAATAGTGGGAAAATGATTAAGGGTTAGTAAATAGGGGTTTGCCTTGGTCAAACCCTACTTTTGGTAATTAAACTATTGAAAAGATAATGAAATGAAAGAAAAAGATAAACTAATAACATGAAAGTGATATCAACGTACCTAACCCTTGATGATTCAAGTCTGAAGTAATGTAAATGGATGCTTCAAAGTGCTTGAATAGTGCTTGAATTTTTGATGTACAATGCTTAAATGCTTGAATATGATATGCGAATGCTGGAGGATTGTAGGAAATTATGGAAGATGTAAAATGAGGTGAAAAACACTTATTTATACAATTCATGTGCCTTAGTATCCATCCATACCTCATCACTAGCAAACATCATGTAATTTTGAATAAAATCCCCAAAGGAAGTTTACAATATTTTGAATTTGGGGCTAAGGGGGACTCATTCACCACCTATGGCGAATGGGTCCCACCTAGGACCTAAAAATAAGTGTCATTTAAAATGTTGTATTTAATGTTATTTGTCCAGATAACATTCAAAAATACACTTAATTACAACTTATGAGGGCATAAATAGACCAAATAAAGCATGAGAAGGGTGTCAATAGTGAGAATATGCCTAGAAGAGCATGAAATCTTGTTACAAGACTTTACAACACTTCAAAATAGGACTTGTTGATGAGTAAAAAGGTGGATTTTTAGGTAAATTGTATTAAAACAGAGTTTAGAAGAATGTAGAAATGTCTTACAACACTTCACAACACCTTCACAAGACATTGTTATTTGAATTTTAGTACCTAAATTAGCATGTTCAAGCCATGTTACAACATAAAATTAGAGCAACATAGTTCCAACACCATGAAACAAGACCTAAAAGGCCATAAAAATGACAAGGGGCCATTTTTCTATGACACAATTAGCCCCCACTTTAGTGAGAGGATGAACATCTTTCAAAGTCAAACTAAATTAGCCATGAACATTGAGGGGAGCATTCAAATGCACTTATGTTAGCAAGATGAAATTAAAAATCAAGAGGGATGATCAAGCCCCCAAGATGAAGATCCCATGGAAAACTAAACATAAGAATAAAGGAACACACAAGTGTTGAAAACAATTGGATGGAGCTTCAATCATCAATCCAACTAGTTGTGGAAAGAGATCTAGTATAATTTTTTGAAAAGAGAATGTGTACTTAGTCTGGGGACATGAAACTTCAAGTTATTTGTAGGGTGAGAAGGCCCAACTGTATACTCACTCTAGGGCCACATAACTAGTTGTCCCTAGGGTGAGAAAGCCCAAAAAAGTAAGATACATACACTAGTTGGTATGCATTCAAAAAAAGAAAAAAAGGTGGATATGGGGAAAATTCATGCCACTAGATGGGCTTCCCACTCAACCATGTCAAATTTATACTGCCTGATAACTTTAACAAGGTGCCACAAAGAAAAAGGAATTTTCATGAACAAAAAGAAAAGGTACCATAGTCCTACAAGTTGCATTATGTAAGGTGGAAAAAGTGAATGCAAAATGTAAAATGTAAAATGTAAAATGTGAGAAGATGTTCAAAGGAGTCTTATTTAGTTTATGCAAGGTCACTCACTTAGGAAACATTGTGTCTAATGTCTCTGAGAGAGGACCAATCAAAGAATAGTATATTCAGAACTTAGGGGATGTAGTGTGTCACATCAAAGCATTGAGAGGAATTTAATATACTAAGATAGATCACACTTATGAAGGACATCACACCCAAACTCACTGACAAAGTGATAAAAACATCACGTAAACAATAAGGCTACACTAGGAACCAATAATGTAAATGAATTGATGGTAATGTATGCCCACCACTTTAAAGGAATTGTCACACATTGTTCTATGAGCAATTACATTAAAGTAGAAAAGGAAAGAAAAATATAAAAGAAAACAAGACATGATAGCCAACTCAGAAAGCCCTATGCCAAGTCATATGCTTCAAAGTTAGGTTGCGTCATGTCAAGGAAAAATGGAAAAAAAAGAGAGGGAGTTTCCCCCTAGAAAATAAACCACACCAAACACATAAGGGATCTATGGATTTGGGGTCAGTATGTTTGTTACAATATTTTTATGAAAGAGATCAAAACCGTCATCATTCCCCAAAGTACATAGAATTGGAAGAATGACACAAAGAGAGCGAAATCAAAGTAAAGTCTATTTTGGGTCAACATGTAAGAGACATTGCAGTCTCGATGCTTTGCATCATCCCTAAAAGGAAAACAAAAGTGAAATGAAAATGAAAAGGACAAGGAAAAATAAAATGAAAAATCTTTTAGGTCAACATGAAGGAGGCATTTTGGTCTCAATTCCTTGCATCATCCCCAAAAGGAAAGCACAAAACAAAAAGAGAATAAGATAAGGACCATTTGGGTCAACATGGAAGAGACATAGGGCATCTCTACTCTTTGCATCATCCCTAAAAGGAAAACACAAAACAAAAATGAAAAATACAAGAACCTTTTAGGTCAACATGGAAGAGACATAAGGCATCTCTACACTTTGCGTCATCACTTAAAGGAAAACACAAAACAAAAGTGAAAACAACAATGCATGACAAAGAGAAGAATAGAGATACAAATAGATGATGTGTACAAAGAGAGGGAACATTAAACACATGATACATGGAATACGATACACACATGAAAAGGAAAAAAATAAATAAAGAGAAAAGAAAAAAGGCGAATTAGGTGAATGCAAGTCAACCATCTAACATGTCATCTACCTCCCAATCATGTTTAGTGTAATGTGGGGGAAGTTGACTGTCCAAAGGAATAATTGCAAGTGCCAAACCAAGAGTCATACCAAGTTCTACACTTGTTGGAGAGGATGTATCATTTAAGCTCATTATAGATGAAAATAAAGAATTTAAATTGTTATGCACTTCTTCATCTATTTTTTCTACTGTTGCATCATCACCACCATCATAATCAAGATTAATGACGACAGGAGGATGAAAAGAGGTTTCTAAGGATGGATGGATCAAAAGCAGAAGTTGTTGGATTGGTTCAATTTGTTACGATTGTTCAACTGGACTATCCTGTGGCAAGTCAGGAGTTGGAAGGTGGTCATCTATTACTTCAGTCCAAGGTAAAGGTTGATTTTCTTTATCTTCTTCTAGGTGAGATTGATGAGCAAGGAGATGACGATGATGCCTATAGTCCCTAGCACCACAATTTCGTTTAATTCTATTTTGGAGTTGTGGTAGTGTAAGAGAAGATTGAGTCATCATAGGTTTTTCTGCCTTCGAAGGGGGAAGAATACAAGAAACCGAACAGGATGGATCAACCACTTTCTCTTTGGCTTTATACACTTGTTAAAAGTGAGTAGGCTAAGTAGGGTTTGTTTCATGTTCCCTTGGTCCTTTAAATGATGGTGGGGGAGTATCAATGGGTGGTTTTTTAGGAGCTCATATAGTTTGTTCAATGTTGGATTCAGGTTGAAGCATGGTGTTTTCTATGATAGGTGTAGAAGTGGACGAGGATGTGTCACAAAGAGATAATTTGGCTATATTTTTGGCTTTAAAATTTTGATAAGCTATGAAAAAGAAATCTTTACTAGGGGTGATATGTTCCATGGGTTTAGGCCAAAAGGATTCTAATGAGAAGTTACCTTTGGAAGATAAAGGATTAAATCCACTATGGTGTATGGTGACTATCTCATTTTCATTTGAAAAATTTAAACACTTATGAACAATTGAGGGGACTATTTTCATTGATCAAAGCCAAGGGAGGCCTAGCCACACAAAAAATAGGTCATATTGTGGAACAATTGAAAATATTACATGCAAAGTCTTAGGTCCCATTTGTAAGGGTAACACGATTGATCCAATCGTAGGGCATGAAAAATCATTGTGTCTTAATCCATGCAATCAGTTTATTATAATCATCCTTATATAGTTCAAGTAATACCAGAAACTCCTATGTGATCACATTCTCACCACAAGCAAGATATATTAATATCCTATTAGTGGGCTTGTCATAGATTTAGCTAGCTATGTAGAGAGGACCATTAGGAATCTTTTGTAGTATGTCTTTACCAGAAAAAGTAATATCAAGCTATTTAGTGGTTTGGCCCTTATGAGGGATAACATCTATCGTAGCAACAAGGTTATCCATAGGAGTAACTTGGGTAACAGTAAGAGTTGTATCATGTTCACTATTTGTATCAAGAAACATTACATTAGTCTTTGAAGATTCACTAGCCTTGACAAGCGAGGTAGTATGTTTAGGCATAGGATTGGTGAAAATTTGTAAATTCTGGTTGGGGGTTGTAGCAAACTTATTGCCTTGATCATTAACACCCTTAATGGACAAATGGCCTAGCTCAATGAGGTCTTGAACTAAATTTTTTACACTTTCAATGTTCAATTTCATGTCCATTTTGGCAATGAAAGTGAAAATTTAGGCTTGAAATTGAGTGGTAACGGTTGGTTTGGATCAAGTGGTCTAGTACGCGAAAAAGTGAGCATGCATTTTTGAATTAATTGGTCCTTTGTATTATGGAGAGTATAAGGTAAAGGAGTGAATTGTCTCTTCAAATCCCAAAAATGATAAGGCATGAATGCCTTAACAACATCCATTGAATTTTGAACTTTTTAGGTTGGTAGCAATTGTGGTTGACGAGGATAATTAAACTGTAAAAATCCTCTATTAGGTTTGCAGAAGTTTTGTGTGTTATTTTGGTTTTGATTGGTGTGTTCGGGTTTTTCAAATTGGCTAGAAGTAGATTTGGAATCATGAATTGAAACTAAATTTTTGTAGTCACATAAGGTTGTACACAAATGCATGAATGAAGGGAATTTCATCATGCTGAGTTTATCCTGAAGGTTGGTGTGAATTTTTTTGGTAAACATATTTTGTAGATGTGCATCTAGAATCTTGACATCAATTTGAGCATATAAGGATTTGTAACATGAGATAAATCCATCACTTTTTCATCTGTGTTTTGTCTACATCTCATAAGGTCTTCCTTTTTCTTTTTAGGTGTCATGTGAACTTGGAAGTGACTAATGAAAGCATTAACCATTTGATTGAATGAACAGATGGAATGATTGGGAAAGTTGGAAAACTATTCTAATGTAGTATCTTTCAAGGTCCTTGGAAAAGGTTTTGCTAGAAGTTTACCATCAAGGAAAAAGTCACTACACAAAGCTTTATAAGCATTAACATGGTTGATAGGAGCTCATTTTCCTCTGTATTTCTCAAATCGAGGCATTTCTATCCCTTGTGGCATTGGGCTATGTAATATTTCTAAGGATAAAGGGCTCTTGTAGAAATTATATGCAAGTGAAGCGGTTTGACCTTGACTAATGATGGAAAGTTGATGTTGCATAGATGAAATAGTGCTAAGGAGTTGTGTAAGAAGGGGTTTGAAGTGGAAGGGAAAATGGTGATGGAGTGTAAGTAATGTTAGGAGAAACGAAATGAATGCTAAGGGGTGTGAAAGTGGTGGAAGGTACTTGTGATGCCACAAAAGAAGTAGGAATGCTAGTGGAAATCAAGAAAGAAGTAGCCTAATGCATAGTTGTATGGACTTGCAGATTGGTATAAGTTGGTATGGATGCTATGGTTGAAGGGGGAGGAAGTTGAGGTTGGATTACAAGAATGTTTGTTGATTGTGTATTTGAAGAGGCATGTTTATTGTAAATCTCAGTAACTTTTTTCATCACTTGCAAGCATCATCACTTTCAATCAAATGATGTTCATTCTCAATCGTGGGTATGGCAGTGGTGGAAATGTTTTCAAGTGACAAGTATTGTTGTAAATGTGCAAAGTCCTCATGAAAATTAATGACCTTTTCTTGTAGGAGGGAATTGTTTTGGTTGTAAAAATTCATTGGATGGAAAGGTGAAGGAATGGAAGTGGTATTGTCAGAGCCTAATGCACCATTGTCCATACTAGGAGTAGGAGCTCATGAGATACCAAGGTCCACAACGAAAGTGCTATCATGGGATGCCATGAGTCTAGAACTTATTCTCACTAAAGTATTATCAACGGGGCACCAACCACTCATACAAGTACCATAATGGATGGGTGAATGAAAATGCAAGCTAATCTAAGAGCTTTAAAATGAAAATAACATAGATTCTACTAATTGTAATACAGATCCAACTATAGGAAATGGAAATGCAAAAAAATTCTAGAAAAATGCCATAAATGTTGTCTAAAAAGTGCAGAGGGACTGATTTGCCTTGGGTGACAAATGAGTCCTAGGGTGATGGTTTCTAGAATTTTTCAAAAACTTAAATATGATTTAAATGGTTTATAGAGTGCAATTATAGATGGAAAATGCATATTTTTACTTTTTTCAATGAGATGTAATGCAAAAATTAAATCTTAATGAATTTTTCACTATTGGGTGATCCCACAATAGTGGTTTACAATTTTTGGCCAAACTGGACATTGATATTTTTTTTTGACAAAATCTTCACATTCGGGCACCTATAGCGATTAAACCGTGAGGAATTTGAAGATGATGCAAACTAGAGTCTTGTCAAATTTTGTCTGTAGATTCTAAAAATATTTTTTTCAATTTTTTTGAAATCAGATTGCACTTCTTTTCCATCTCCCATGAAAATTGGTTTTTTTCAAAAAACAACATTTTTAAAAAGTGGCACACCATATAACACATACATTTTTTTCCTTGAAAGATAAAATTCCAATTATCTCAAATTTATATTGATAACTCGATATCTAGTGCTTCCACTTGGTTAGATAGTTTTTGATTGAATATTTTTTCTTTAATCAAGTTTCAAAGTCAAATCAATTACAATTCAGACATAACACGACCGTATATACGCATAACTTTTACTGTATGTATCAAAATTTTTATTATTTTTTTTGTTGGATCAAGAACTCCAATATCTGGTGTACTCATATTTTAAATTTTTTTTTTTGATAATCTTCTATTTTTCCACTTGTGCAGAACAGAGAGTTTTGTTTTAAGTGAAAAACCTATATTTAATAAAACTTAAAAAACAGATAGATAATATAATCAAAACATATTAAAATTATATTCGTTGGATAGCTCATTTTGAGGGGAACCCGATACTAGTTGGGTTTCTGAGATCTCCTCCATTTTCATTCTCAAATCGAGCTTCGAAGTGCAAAATTCTCAACAATTTTGGTGCCTCAGGGGGGAGGGTAAAAAATTATGGGTTGGTCGAAGAAAGTAAAAAAGTTTGGTTGAATATGGGTTCGGTCAAACCCATGTTCGATCGAACCCACACACCATAGAATAAAAAAGTGATTTTAAATGGGTTCGATCGAACATTCTAAAGATGTTCGTTCAAACACCTTGTTTTTAATATGAATATAAATATTAATTATATTCTTTTTAAATGATGACTTGAGAGAACAATATGGAGGGAGTGGGGGTAGGTGGCAGGGCTTAAATTTGATGGCCATAAGACCATATTTAGAGATTTTTTCCGTAGAATACAATCAAAATTTTAAGAAGATTGTATCAGATAAAAGGAGATATTTTGGATAGACTGTCAAAATTTATATAGAATTATAATGATATATATGTTTTATTTATATATAATTTTACATAAACTAAGGTATATTATAATGTTTTAAGGGCACCCTTGAATAGATAATCGTCATTAAAAAATTTGTTGATAGGAAAAGTCGACCATCAAATTTAATCCTTGGTAGGAGGGAGATACTTTAGAGAGAGAGGGGGGAGTGGGAGAGAGATAAAGTGTAGGGGGTCCTAGGGTTTAAAG
>VDFB02000017.1:348852613-348887881 GCA_007258455.2 Sequoia sempervirens | reverse complement strand
TTTTTTATTTGCATTCATTTATGTTTTATTAATGTGTACAATAATTTTATAATTATATAATACTTAATTTTATAATTTACATAGTTTCCCATGGAACAATTCGATGGAACAAATTATATAAGTTGTATATAAGTGTATATTATTCTTGAACTTAAGAATTCCATGAAACAAATATAACTTGTATATAATTGTAATATAGGCAAAATGATTTTTTTAAAAATGACTACGTTTCAAATAAGGATTGAAATTATATAATATACATTTACATGCAACCAAAAAAAGTGAGAGATGATGCTATCAAACATTCTTGAACTTAAGAATTTTCCATGGAACAAATATGTACATATACTTGTAATTTACACAAAATAATTTACAACTATGTACAAGTTAAGTTATAAGTTCTCATTTGAACATGTATAGGGTTACAAGTGAACTTGAAAACCATGGATATAATCTAAGTCAAAGATTCTGGTTTAGCCTTCTCTTCAATAACATGTAGAATTTTTTGATGATCATCACTATCTAGTCTCCATTTTCTTCGGCCACGTGCATGTGGAACTGCATGAAGATGTAGAGTGGCAGCAATTATTAAGTGACTATATTGGTATACCTTGTTATCAGGTTGATAGTAAACAAAATGAATCCCATGTTGAACAAATTTGACTTGTTTTAGATATGTCCCTTGTACTACAACAGAACTTGCATGGTAAACATGAACCTAAGGTAAGAAATATCAACGTGTGTGCAATATTTTCGTGCACAAGGTTTGTACAATATATATTTAATGTTTATAATGTAACATGTGCACATGTGAATACAATGTATATGAAATTTTAAATTCAAACTCACCTGTGGGAAATAAAATTCCATCACTTCTTTCGGGTTATGTTAACTTATTCCTCTCTTCTATGCAACACAATAAATAATAGCTAACACCTTCAATGTTTTCAAGCTCTACTATGACTGCAAAAACATCTACTATACACCAAATTTACACAAAAAAAATCTAAAAAAATTAGAAATGTTTCTAAAGATCATTAACTAAATATATATAATAATTAAATTATTGAAAACTTACATGTGTACCTTTTCTAACCAATCCTGAAATATGGTCATAATTAATTGAAATCAAAGGAATGTCTTCAAATATTTCTTCCTCGTCTTCATCATATGTTTCTGAAACAACTAGTGGCATTGTATCCCATTTACCAACATATCCAAGTTCTTGATTGTTGCATGCATAATCAGAGTTTCCCTCAATGCACTCAGTGCAAAAACAAGAGTAATCCCTTCTGTCTAATATCCATCCATGGAGACTATCTGAACTCCTAACACAATGCAAAGATCTTGTTTTTTCTACCCTCTTGCATCCATGCATTGATCTTCTATCCACACCTAGATACATATGTACAACAAAAAACTAATGTGAACAAATATGTATAAATATATATATATATATTAAATTTAAATAAATTCAAATTTTTGATTTAATGTAATTTATACATACACAATATCTCCAAAACACTCTATGTGGAATGTGTCAGTTTTTTCTTGAAGATGTGCCGACCACATTTGATGCAAAGTGTTTCTTGCACCATTCAACAACATCATGTGCATTGTCTAGACAATCTTCTGGATAACTCATTTGATGCTTTCTTAAAGCTCGTTTGATGCAAGCTCATGCTCCATCATGCTCACCCTTTCCATGCCCACTCTCAAAAAAACTCCAAACATGTGGTATTTTGTAGATTTTATGATATCTACAAAGTGCATAGATATGCATTGAAGATTTGAATTGTGCCGAACATCCATCTGACCATACAAAATGATTTTCAAATTTTAGACCCCTGCTTCTCAAATTCTCAAAAAATATTGTAAAGCAATGTTGGACAAAAAGTGTGTCATGCTCTTTATCATCACTAATATAAAAGTGATATTATTTTTTAATGACACTTTCTTCATTTGTACTCTCAACACCATCCAATTCTGATTGTGCATGTCGATAACACACATGAACCATAATAGTGATTTGCTTTGAAAAGTAATAGTCTGATTGAATCTCCTTTTGATGTACAAAGGGGTAATTTTCTACAAAGTCAACTACTGATAGAATTGTTCCATGTGGGAAAGTATCTCTCAATGTTTGGAATTGTTGTGGTTGCCACTTAGCAAAAAATGAATGATGTATGTATGGTCGTATCAATTTTTGAAAATCTTCCATAAATTTTCCAATGGGAATCTCCTCTTCTACATAGTTCAACCTTGTGGATTCTTTCCCAAAATTTGTTTGCAACTTTACATACTTGTACCTGTGTTAGTAAAATATGTGAATAACTAATAAACCACACTTGATTAATGAAACATTACATCAAAGAGAATCCAAATAACTTGATCTATGAGAAATTGAAACAAATAAACTCTCTAAAAATAGTACTTACCTCTTGCAATTTACTATCTTTGTTAGGTCAGTATCCTCAATTCTTGAAGGAAATTTAGCCAAATTTCCACATGTCTCAAAATTCCTTTTATGCGAGCTTATTTGAGGTCCATTTTCATGATCACATAATATAGAATTTATGAACAAACTTGCCTGTTTAGGAGGTGCATTTTGAAACCCACATCTTTCTTCTCTCATCTTTGAAACATGATAGTAGAGATCAAATTCAATATGATAATGACAACAACAAGTTTCAAAAAATTTGTTTATCTTCACATAATATGGCTTTAACCTTTGAAAAATTATTTGTCCAATCTTTATATGAGGATATGCATTACAAAAGTTCATATACATCTCAAATTGTGTTATGTCTAGCCAATGTTTGATATGATTTTCATAGATACTAGGTCCAATCCTGTATCTCATAACATCTCTAGTATTTGATGATGGACTAGTCTGATCATGCCAAAAACCTGAGACCAAGTTCCTAACATCTTCAATCCGGTTAGAAAGGGGAGCTCTACACATAATTGCCCAATTTCCTTCTAAACTCTTATCCAAAAAAAAATCTCTTTTTCTCATATTTTATCAATGTCGTTCTACTATAACCAATTTCAGTTGAAAGTGTTGACATTTTTCTTTTTCTTGGTATATCTTGATGTACAATAGATGTCAACATCACCCTTCTTGTAGTGGCCTTATCCATAGCTCAAGATCCTTTCCCAATGGAATCTAAACCCTTTTTAACATTTTGAACAATATCCTTTTGTAATCCCATGTGTTTCTTCTTATTTGATGCTAAATGGACACCCAACAATTGTAATGACTCTTTGAGCTCATCACAAAGAAGTAAATGTGATAACAATTGGGTTTTTTCAAGTGTATCAAGATGATTTAAATGATGATTGATCATTCTATTTATAGATTTAGTCATTGACCTCTTTCTCTTATTATGAGGCTAGTTGGCATAATATTTGAGTTTCTCCATATCCATTTCAGGTAAATGATCTAAATTTCTATGAGAAATTTGTTTCCCTGCCTTCTCAACTAGTTTTATATGCTCAGCCATACTAGTAGGAGGAAGTGATCCTGACCCCTCTCCAACATGCATTTTTTGAACTTGTGCCTCCTCCCTATCTTCAAGGACCATGCATTCTTGAGTGGATTCATTTGATCCAATGTCTAGATTTGGCTCGACTTGAGCATGAAAACTTCCTTCTTGTTGAGCCCTTCCTACACATGTGTCACAAAATATTTTGCAAACAAAAGTGAGAGATTATGTTAAATATATAAGTGAAGTTTATGTATGCAAGCAAACAAATTGATAAAACATGATGAGCTATAAGTGAGAGAATTTTGTGCTAGTTTTATATGGTCATCCATACCAGTAGAAGGAAGTGATCTTAACCCCTCTCCAACAAGCATTGTTTGAACTTGGGTCTCCTCCCTAACTTCAAGGTCCATGTGTTCTTCAACGGATTCGTTTGATCCAATATCTAGATTTGGCTTGACTCCAGCTTGAGGAATCCCTAGAGCATAAAACATAAAAATAATTTGAGAACATTGAAGTGATGAAAATTAAAGATGAAAGACACAAAACACACAAATATTGAAACAAAAAGAATTGGCTAAAGGAATTGAAGTCAAGGATCATATAAACATTACAACTTGCATGACCAAGATGACTTGAGGATATTTAAAAGTATTTATAGTCATTCAAGTGCAATGATGGTTAGAAACCTTCAAAGTAAAAGTCATAAACACACACTTGAGAGTGAGAGAGAGAAGAAACAAGCATGTACCTTGTTTCTTTCTATGATAATTTTCCAAGTTTTGATCACGCCTCTTTGTTCTTCTTTTGACAATTTTCGTTGAGATGCATTTTTCTTTTTCTTTGTTGTCCCATTTTTCTTCTTGATTAAAGATGACTCTAAACAAGTCCTCTACCAACTTAGTTAAATTATCCTCCAAATTTTCCTTGATTGATAAAAATGAAAAGTTGTCGAGCTCCAATATTTGCCTCCTTGATAAATGTTAAAAACTTCTCCAAAATCTCACGCTCAAAGTAAATCAAAATTATTCAAGTGTACATGGAATAACTAGATCCTAGTTTAAATGAATCAAGTAGTAAACAAAACAAGTTATTTCATTGTGGAGTTTGTTGTTATTTAATTCATAGGTATGCACAACATATCTAGTAATTTTAGAATTTTGTTAAAGTGTCAAAAATGTATATTATAGGGTATTGGAATTGAATTTTCTTAATTATATTGAATTGAATTTCAAGTTAGTTGTCAAAAATGTATAATAGAGGTATAATTTGAATTAAATTTTCTTAATTATATTTGAATTGAATTTCAGAGTTACTTGTAAAAAACGTATAATAGCTCGATATAATTTGAATTGAATTTTCTTAAAATTATATTTGAATTGAATTTCAAGTTACTTGTCAAAAAGATTATATCTTGTTCTCAACTCAATGGTTCATGTTGCTTAATTAATTTATCTAAAAATATTTATTGTGATCAACATGAATGAACTTAATTATAAAATGGCATTGATTTCCCTAAAATTAGACTAGATATCAAATGTATATTGAATATTTAAAGCAATTGCATACATATATTATGTGTAAACATGTTTAAACCATAAGCAAACACATGTACATATATGTAAAGGGATTCAATACATATAAACATAACACATATTATAAGGAAAGAGGTAAATGTATGTATTTATCATATAAGAAAATATATGTACATATCATAAAAGCAAAGTGTAAGTTAGAGATCATCATATAATGAAATACATGTGGTAAAGATCAAAAATCTAGAACACATGGCCTAATATGAATGTCTACTCCTAGACGAATGGCCATCTGAATGAGAACGGTCCTGCTCTGATGGATGTGCTAAGCCTTGCAAATAAAATTGTGTACAAGATGTGTTAAATACATATAATTTATATTAAATAAATTTTATGAAAGTTATTTTTAAATATCAATCTAGATCTATGCATGTACATAAATATATTGCATGTACATATACATGTGTGATTATATAAAAATGTAAAACTCACATGTCCACTGATAGCAGATTCATCCACAGAGTCACATTGATCATGCACATGATCTGGACCAAGGCTAGGAGTGATATGAGGTGTGTCCACCTGTAACAATATATATACACATATATATCAAGTTACATGAATATTTAGTTAAAAATAAATTTAAAAAATAATGAAAAAAGAATTGAAACATGCACATGCACACATACATGCGCATCATCTAATATTGAATGACCTAAGTCCTCTAAAATAGTCGCCTCCACCATATCCACCAAACAATCAAGCGACGAATCAACATCTGGATCCATTCAATCTATCCCATGTCGCGCCATAAATGATGAATGTAGAGGACTATGAAGGTGAGATGGCATTGGTGATGATGAACTAGAACCAATCAACATATTAGTAAAACCCATAGTTTGTGCAGCTACCGTATGAACTATAGGTGGATCCTGATGTGCACTAGTGCTCGGCTGAGAGTGTTGGGATCCTGGAACTGAACGAAGGTCTCTATGTCTCAAATGATCTCTAACATGCTCTATACCAATCCCATTGTCTAATGCAATGTGGGCATATGCCTCCAATAGGTCCTCAGCCAAACAATGCAGAGTCATGTGTGACATATCTCCTATAAGTGCATCAAGCTATGTAGGAGTAGGGATGTTGGCCACTATAAAATGATCCATGGTGGTCCAATGTGCTAAAAATGGTGTGGATCAGGAATGTCTAGATATCAAATATTGACCTACACAATCATCAGATATCTTAGTGGTGGTAGCCACAATGTCACCTACAGTGTCAATTGCTTCCTTTTGGGAAGCAACAAAAACCTCATCTGCTATGAGGGCTAGAGCTGGGGTGAGAGTAGGAGACCTGTCACCAACCAATACCCTAAACACTAGGGGTGGTCTATCTACTCAACGATAGGTAGGCCTATTAGCAATCCTACCATGCCCTTGACCAACATATGGTGGAATTTCCAGGTAGTTAACTTTGAGGCCCAAATGGACCTCAACATACAACTACTAAACAAAATAAAATGGAATCTAGTCATTGTTTGGGTATAAACCATGTGCTATGAGAAATCATGGGTAGATCAATGAGGCCATGGCATGATCAACACATCTAGTGACTTGGTATCCCCTAACCTTACACACATTTTGATAAAATGGAAAAAAAGTGGCTTTTATCATTTCTTTGGTCAGACTATCTTGTATTTGTTTAAGGGGATCATCACCATGTACTTCTTCCCGCATGCGGGAAAGAATAGTAGTCACTCTATCTAGGGAATATGCACTAGTCCTCACAAGTTCATCTTTTAGTTTTTCTAGACTATGCAATATTAACTTGCATGGTTCACTATATATCCTCAGGTTTGCACCCTGTGCTAATGAATCTCTCAATTTTTTTATCTCATTACTCGTATTTGCAAACAAAGAATCTAGCATAGGTGGAACATTATTTTCATTTTCCATGTTATATATATATATATATACAGTACACCTAAAAAAATAATGAGACTTTGGTAAATAATATATCTAGATAAAGAGAATACAAATCTAAAATAGAACTTGTAATATTTCATCTACTCATCAATAATATTTTAATATTGTTAACAATTTAAAAAGAATTGGAAGACAATTATAATCTAAAACATAGCATCCTTAAATGGTTCAAATTTTAAATGAAACAATGAAAGAAAGAATAAGAATACAAAGATTAAAGTATAAAATCATTTGAAAATATCTGGGGATAAAAATATTTAATCTAATAGTTGTTAACATAAATGAACTTCAATTATATAGCCAAGAACATAAAAAAATTATAAATTGGAAAGAAAAATAAATATCTCATATTACTTCAATAAAATCTAACAAAGTTTGACTTCATTGCATACTTGTTATAAATATCTCACATGAACCAATGAAACTCAATGTGTCTCCAAATTACGTAAGAAGAGCTCGAACCTAAATGCGAAGAAGAAAAAGAAATTCAAAATCCATCTTTTTGTAATGAGTTTGTTGAAATTTAAAAACATTCAAGAACCCCAAAATGGTTTGAAATTGACGAGCATAATAGAAATTCTTGAAGGCAAGAGGTCATCACAAACCATTCGGTTGTGGGCTTCAAAATTTTTCAATGAATGGTTTTCCAATAAGATGTATTAACCAAAATATTCCAAATTTTTATACAATTACTAAAGATGTACAAAATTATACCTTTACTATATAAATTTCAAAGATTCATGTAAACAAAAAGTTTGATCAAAATAATATTGTTGTTAATGTTTTTTTTAATGCATTAAATTATATTGTAAATAATAGTAAGGAAAAAGATAAAAGAGTTTCTCATAGACTAATAACATCATTAGTAACAAATTAAATAATTAAAAAGGCTCAATTATTAAGGTAAACTTGTCTTGAATTAAGCCTAAATTGTAAAACATTATCAAAAGTACTATCACTAAGATCATGATTAGAAAGTCCTATTGAAAATCATACTTGGGCTTTTAGCAGTAGGCTTCCATGATTCGATAAGAAGCTAATTAATAGCACATAGGATGAAATTCAGCAATTTTGACACTCTAACTCTAGATTTACATATGAGGTTGGAAACAACATTTTTTATACTCTACCTAGGCCATGATTTTTTTATGAGTACGAAGAGTTTATGATAGAAATACATCCATTATTGTTGAGTTAAAAGTAGGTTAAATAATATTTTTCTTAAAAAATCACTTTTATATAAATGTAGGTGTTTTGGAGAACAAAGCTATAGTATGAATAAGTGATTGACATCGATGGCTATAAATTTCAAGCTGGGGACATTCAATATAATTCATAAGGTGTTAAATAATATTAATTTCTTTCATTGTTTAGTTAGTTTTAATCAATGTTGTATGATTTATTAAACATTTTTTTAATATTTCAATGTAGGTGTTTTAGGGAGTAGCAGTGATAGATCTAGCTCATTGAGAAAGGATATAGGTAGAGAGGAGGAGTGACCTTGACAAGGATTGAGACATGGATCACCTTAGGGTGGTAGATATGAGTGGAGCATATCCATAGAGAAGGATAGGCGAAGAGGATAGGTATAGAAAAATGTGAACATAGATTAAATAACAAATAAAGCATAAATCAAATAATTTAATAGTATAAAATATAAAATGTAACTGAGCATTTGTGGGTTTGCATCCCACCAAGCATGTCAATTTGTAAGCATTGAATTTAAATAAATGAGACATTGAGAAAAATAAATGTAGACTTCAAATTGAATTAAAAAATCACCTCTAATAGAGTGAAAAGATCAATTATACAAAAAATGAACTAAAATTATAATGAAATACATATTGACAAATGGATATATCTTGCAAATGATAAAACATTTATTGCCCAGCTAGATAAAATATACTTGCTCAAAATTGAGACAGTAAAATGATGGATTTGATCATGTATCATGATTTTAACCCAATTAAAATGTGGCTACTATTATTACCTAATTAACTAATTTATTTATTTAATGAAATTTCTTAATTATTTTGATTGAAATGAATTGTTTGAATTATTTTCAATTTTTATCTAATTTGATTAAATATGTTAAAAATAATTTGATTAATATATAAACTAATTTATCATAATTTTCATTGAATTATCTAGGAATAATAGATTAAATACTTGGATTTATTTTAATTTATTTCAATATTTGTGAGAGAATGATTCATTTAAATATTTGGTTAATTTATTGTACTCGAGTAACAATGGAGCTCGATTTCATCAATAGGAGAGCATTCATCCCATCCCAAAAGGGGAGTACATTTAGAGTTTGGGACCTTTGTTTAATGCTATGGATCTTCTTCAAAATTATGGTTTAGTTGCTTAGTTTGTAGTGGATTATGTTTTATAAGTTATTTTTGGACCATTCCCTAAACAATGCCATTCAGGATGATGACTTACAGAATGAAAAATATTTTGTTGGGTGTTTGCTTAGACACAAAGTTTTAAAGGAAAACTCTAGTTTCCTTTGTGTTTGAATTTCTCTAAAATGAACCTTGCAAGAATGGGATGAATCTTTAGTGAAAAATACAATCAATGGACATAAAATAGAATTGGGTGCTCTATTGTATGGAGAAACAATGGAGGCACTTAAGGAAATGTTGTTTCTCCTCACTCATGTCCCTCACCCTCTGCTAGTTTTTGCTATATATATGTAATATATGGGCACACAAAAAATATGTAATATATGTTTCTTTTTAGTTTTTTTTTTCATTTATGGTAGGTTTTCTTAATCAATTTTTTCTATATATGATTGCTACAATCCTATTTGATGGGTCTCTTGGTTTCGTCCCTACACCTTCATGATTTGTGGGTTGACATGCCCTTCTCTATTTTGTACTTTACTATGGAAATTTTTACAATAAATATTTTAATTAGTTTAGGCCTTGATCGTTTTAGGTCTGAAAAGAAAAAATGATTTGATTTTGATAAAGTGTAGGAATTAAGGTATCATGAATTTTGTTAATAAGTGGATGTTAGGTGTTCGGGTGGGGACCATGGTATGGATATGAATGTATGTGAGATTTAGTGTCTACAAAATCCAAAGGTAAATCAAAATATTATAAACATCAAACTTTTTTTGGAAGGATAATATAAAACCAAATCTAAACACAATATAAACATTGTAATCACAACCATACATACTATATATATGAGATTACATACAACCATGTGTAAAATTTACAACCATGTAAAATTTATTCATATGTTGTTTATTAAGAAAAAATGTCATAAATTATATTTCTAGAAATAAAAAGGACTACAAATATGGAGGGAAAAAATTAAATAATCTCAACATGTAGCAAGGATTTTACAAAGTGATAGATAATTTTCTCAAAAGAAAAAGGACATGTGTTGTGCACAAGACAACAAACCACTTTTTCATGTTTTTTGATGTCTAAATATTTACTTTCCATACATGTTTGTGAATAACACATAAATTGAGATGCACAATTATTTTAAAATCTTCACATGCATCTTAAAGTGGAAAAAAATGTAATGATAAAATTTGCATATCCATATTATTCCTATTGTATTTTTTGCCTCATTTTGAATATATATATATATATATATATATATATATATGGTGCAATATTGTGCAAAGTGGTAATAATTCCCCTAGAGTTTATGACCTATTATATAGACATAAATCAAACATTTGAACTCCATTTTTTCCTTACACACATCTTATCAAAGAATTTTTTTGACACATATGATCCACACATCCACACATCCACTTTTCCTAATGAATATTATGTGTATGTCTAATGGTGGCATGTGGAAGGATAAATATGGCTATTGAAAACTTTACCATTATCTTTACAACTAATTATGGCTACATGATTATCTTATTATAATGAACCTAAGTTCATTTGATAGATATTAGTGAATTTGAATTAGGAAACATGGATTGTGCTTTATTATACACATTTTGAGTTTAAAAATATGGGTATAATTTTTGTGATATTGAAAATCAGTTAAATTTCTTCAATAGTATATCCAAGGTATAGGGATATATTAGTCGTAAGAGTAGTGTAGGATAAAAAGGAGAACGTATAAAGAGGGGAAGGTCTAGAAAGGTAATGACATGGTAATGGAAGGAGAAGTTACTTTATAAGGTTATATTTTCATAGGATAAGGAGGAATGGTATGAAAAATGTATATTTGTATAGGATAGTGCTAGTAGTAACAATGGTGTGAACATATTTAATAGGATGGGAGATAAGAAAAATACTAGTGGAGAGAAAGGCAGTAGGACATGGGTGGTGGAGCCCATGGAAGTGGTAACTATAGTATGATAGGAGGAATCATTATAAGAGGATGAAGGGTAGATGGATGCATAGAGGGTACAACATTATTAAAATGCATTAGAGTGGTAATATTATGAATAGTATTAATTCCCTAAGGATAGCCACCTAATACATTATATAAATTACTAGCCAACGAGTGAGGATATTTAGGGTGGAGAGGTGCATCAATACGTAATTATCAATTTAGGAAAATATCTTGTTTACCAACATATGTATCTAAATCATAGTCTCAAGTGATCATTATTTTTCATCTTCTTTAATGTGGCTCTTTATATGGTTTTCATTAGCTATTATATGAAAAAATGATTCAATCATCATTTTATTTGCTAGTCATATTAGAGTTAAGACGAAAACTCCATAAAACAAGATTTTAAAGGATATTAATTTAACTAGATAAAAGATCAAGGAAAACATTCTCAAACATGCAATATACCCCAATTGCTTAGACAATGCATAATTCCTAATAATGTGTGCAACTACAAAATAATAACATGTAATGAATGGATGTAGGTGATAATAATTAAATTATCCTAATTGAACTAGGGTTGTCCTTTTTATATATTTAAAAATTTGTAAGAGCATTGTATGAAATTGTAAGATGGGAATTACTTATGAAATGTTATATGACACATAAGAGAATAAAAAATGGGGGTTACACTAGAATAATGGTTAGAATTATGAAAATCATCAAGATCATCTTAAATAATGGGTTTGGATATGTCAAAAATGGAGTGTCAGTTATGAGGAGGAGGATTTGAATTTTTTTGACAAGATGTAAAGCATTTACTAAATACATCCTATAAACCAAGTAAAGGAATATGATGTTGAAATTTGTGCCAAATTTGGTGCCATTTTTAGGTCATTATTTTGGCTCATGGCTTTGGTTAAACCACACTTTCTTTATGGTTTAAATTTTTTCTATTTATGGGTGCTTGAGATGGAGAAAGCATAATGATTTTGTAGGTATCATCATGCTACTAGAAATTACTCCATATTCACATGTTTAAATGATACCACTATAAGGGTATGCACATGAATATTTTATTGTAAATGATATTATTATCAAATAATATAATTGGTTCATGTTTTTGGTTGTGAGATTTTTCTTCCAAGAGGATTTTCCCATGTACATAATTATGTTATAAATTTATAATTTATACATTTTTCTTGTAAGTAAAATTAAATCTATTTATCCATAGTTTTGATTGTTGAAATGGGAAGGCATATTTCATTTACACAAGACAAAAATGTATGCAAAATGGGGAAGCAAAATACTGTATGTTGAAAACGCTTTAAAAACTTTCAAACAAATGCAATTTGAATTCAACAAATTTGAAAAAAATTGCATTTAGGGTTTTGAAATTAAATAAATAAATGCATTTTGAACTCTAAAAAAATCAAATTTTAAATACCTAGTGCTTGATAGTGCTTGATATGCAAACTGGAATGTTGAACTTTGGAGAGGCGAACTTAAATTTGCTTTCTCCAGAAAGAAAAACCTTTGTTTGGTCGTCGTCACGTTCTCGGTTCGCCGCACGCACCAGGGAAAGTGACTGGTAAAGTTGAAAGTAAAAGTGAGCTGAAAATGAATGAATTTTTGGTTTTTATCATATTTAAGGGGTTCGGTCGAACCCATGTTCAACCGAACCTACTTAAATATGATTTTTTAATTTAGGTTTTAGTGGTTCGGCCAAACTCCTTGTGTGGTTTTGATCTGTATACGGATCTAGACTAAATTGAATTTGAATGCCAAATAAAATCAACTTAGTGGAAGACTTAATACATTTATACATTAATTAAATTAGCATTAAAACTTCAAATGAGAAACAAAATTGAGAGAGAAGAAGATAAGAAGGTGCAAACAGAGTTTGATTACGGAGTTCGCCACAAACATGACTACATCTCTGGGTCAGCTCCAATAGAGTACGACCGATCCGATTAATCTCCAAAATCAAGTACAATACACCAAGCCCTTTTCCTACAAGCACTTCGGCAGCATAACAACGCTCCATCGTACAAAAATGGCTCAAAAAAGATCTCCTTAGAACTCCTCTCAAATAACCTGTGTTTCTCTAACTTGAAAAGTCTGAAAATTCTAAGTAGTTCCTAGGAGTTTACATTCCCCCCCTTTTATAAAAGAATTAGCCTAAATAGGCCAAAACCCTTCATAATTACAAAAACCAACATACCCCCCTATTAACAATTTGTACATTGGCTTATTTGTGTTTTAGAACCCTTTTGTTTTAGTGGTTAGGGGCTTTTACAATAAAAAAAAGCCACTTGTTATGGCCTCGGGCCAACCCATACATAAAAAAAAAACCAACCCCTAATTCTAGTAAGCGGGCGTCGATGGTCCGTTGGTGTATAATTATTTTGTTGAACCCGTGGTCGTGGGTTCCAACCCCGATGGTCACGTTTGAACCTCAAACTCGCCGAACTTCGCAACAGAAAAAAACCATCCTCCTTTCATATTGAAGTGTCGGCGGTCGGGGCAATGGCAAGCAAGCCGACCGGTCGGTATGGGGGAAGTTACGGGTTTGAAACCCTCCAAAATTTTTATTGAAACAAACAAACAAACAACATCATCGATCACCACTAGTGGAGGGACATGTGTCGAGCTACCATTCGCCGATGATGTTGATGATGCTACTAATGTGTACAATGACAAACAAAACCGTATGTTGACTAGACTACCACCTGTGATGCTTGTGGTGTATGGTTGGGCACGTGTCACAACATGATTGGTTCATATGATCTGACTCAGCTGCCATATGTCATGCCAGGATTTTTCCAAATCATCATCTGTATAGTACAGACTGACACATTAGCATGATGATGTCATCATTTGTACCCTCAAGTCAACCAAACTTTGACTAGCAGTATCTTGAGCATTCGATGAAACAAACGTTGCCAAAATCGTCTCGACAAGCACTTCATGATGAAACCATTTTTTGGTGAATTCTGTGATGATGAATTTTCCTACTTACTGTCAGCCCCTGGTATGCTATTTGACCAAACCTTTGACTGGCCATAACTTGTGCAAATGGACTCCTTTTCGCTCCGTTCAAGTTGCGTTGAGATCAGGACATTGAGATCTTTTTGATGGTGCTAAAATCTAGAGATTTTGAGAAACTTCAATTTTCACTGAAAATATCCACTGGATCAGGTTCAGTCGAACCATTGGGTTCGACCAAACCCATTGAATATGGTGAAAAAAAAGTGAAATTTTCTTCCTCTTATAAATTGTAAACCACTATTCTAAACCCACCCTACTACAAAATGAAAAGTCCTAAAATGCAATAACAAATCAATGTCCTAATTGAATTCTAATGCAAATGGAAGCTAAGATATGTGAATGTAATCAGAAATCCAAAGTGTTCAAATGTTCAGCTCACCAAAATGAACTATAGATTTTTGGGACCCTATGGACTACTCTTGCACTTCTAGGGTTTTTCACCTAAAAGGAGAGAGATAGGGCCAAAAATGCTAATGACTCACTCAAATCAAGATGTATGCAAATTTTTTTATGTAAATAAACTTAAATTAATGCAATTTACTAATCTAAACAACTAAAAATGAATGTAAAATTGCAATTACAACTATGTTTGGAAACACATTATGATATGCAAACAATAAAGAAAATGAATGAAATGTGTAGAACAAAAAGAGATGGGTCAAATCAAAGTGCACCTATGAAAATTATGATGAACCTAGAGTGTCCTGGATGTTGGTTGAGATCACTAATTTTTAATAGTGGGAATCAGTCCTACTCTTGGTGAAAAAGTGTTAGGAGCTAGTTTCTATTTGTCAGGATCTGGAATCTGACAAAATTCATATTTTCAGTTCTAAGGTGGGTCTCATTCACCATAGGTGGTAAATTAGTCCTCTCCTAAATTTCTAAAAAATCGGGAGACAACTTTGCAACACCAAGATCTGGAATTGTTTGCTTGTCAGGTTGTCGAAGTTAGTTCTACAAAAAATAGACAAATAACTCTCTCCAAAGCTTGAAATTGACTCAAGTTGACTTGAAGCACCTAGTTGACTTGGAAATCAATCTTCAACACCTAATAACCTATGAAATCTGCATACAAAGGGGTACAAACAAACATTGAATTGGGGAAAAAGGATTAAGGGTTAGTGAATAGGGGTTTTCCTTGTTGAAGCCCCACTTTTGGTAATTAAACCCTTGAAAAGATAATGAATGAAAGAAAAAGATAAACTAATAACGTGCAAGTTTTATCAACTTACCTAACCCTTGATGCAAGTCTGAAGTAATGTCAATGGCTGCTTCAAAGAGCTTGAATAGTGCTTGAATTATTGATGTAAAATGCTTGAATGCTTGAATATGATATGTGAATGTTTGAGGATTTTAGGAAATTATGGAGGATGTAAAATGAGGTGAAAAACACTTATTTATACAATTCTTGTTCCTTAGTATCCATTCATACCTCATCGCAGGCCAACATCAAGTGATTTTGAATAAAATCCCAAAAGGAAATTTAAAATATTTTGAATTTGGGGCTAAGGGGGATTCATTCATCACCCATGGTAAATGGGTCCCACCTAGGACCTAAAAACAAGTGTCGGGAAAAATGTTGTATTTAATGTTATTTGTCCAGATAACATTAAAAAATACACTCAATTAAAACTTATGAGGGCATAAAGAGACCAAATAAAGCATGAGAAGGGTGTAAATAGTGAAAATATGCCTAGAAGAGCATGAAAGCTTGTTACAATACTTTACAAAAATTCAAAATAGGACTTATTGATGAGTAAAAAGGTGGTTTATAGGTAAATTACATTAAATAGAGTCTAGAAGAATGTAGAAATGTCTTATGTAACACTTCACAACAACTTCACAAGATGCCATTCTTTGAATTTTAGTATCTATATCAGCATGTTCAATCCATGTTACAACATAAAATAAGAGCAACATAGTTCTAACACCATGAAACAAGACCTAAAAGGCCAGGAAAATGACAAGGGAGCATTTTTGTATGACACAGTATCAAATGATTTCTATTACCTGGATGAACTGAATAACTCTTTATCATATAATTTTGGTGTTGGCTCCTTGTTTAACATGTGAGATACTTTTTATTATGCACATTCCCTACTTGCCAAAGCCATTTGTGATTATTCCACTCTTTACAAAAAGTTGACATAATCAAGTGAATGGTCAATGGTAGAAGGAATGCCCCATAATTGCATTCTTGAAGAAAAAATCTAGGATGCATTGGAATTTTTGTTAGAGTACCAAAGGTTTGATAGGTTAGAAGATCCAATCATAAGAGATAATGAAATACTATTACATTGCATCAATTTTTCTCAAACATTTGTTAGTAGAAAATAATATCAATGAGTGTTTTCAAGAATCTTGGAGGAATCTCATAAAAGGAGACGAGGATGATGCCTAAGTTTCCTTTCTCCCCATTATCCAAACTTGAATTCAAAATTACACAATAAGTCAATACATGAGTATTTTTTTGATACCAAAGACCAAGACATAATTGTGTGAGTTCTCAAATTCTTCCATGCACCTAGAATGCCATAAGAGGCAGTACCACGAGATTTTAATATTATACACAAATTAGATTTTTGAAAATGATTTGGAAATGATTAAAATGAAAATGTTGTAAAATAGAAAATGAAGATGAAATTGCATCCTATGCCAGTATCCTCCATGCCTGTACTAAAATGAGAATCATTCATCACAATAAACACACATCAAAGTGCAATTAAAAGAGGATTTCTGCCAATTGTGGCCACCCTTTACATAGGAAATCCTTTTGTTTCTATGAGCTTGGAAGAATGGTTGCTTGTTTTCCTATGCTCCTATACACATCCATCATGTGCAATTGTCACCTCCAAGTTGGAGTTTAATAACCTAAATAAACACATGTGGCTGAGAAAGGAGGTATTATATGTTAAAGGTGTTATGAAGATAGGATGCATTATCTACACAAATTATCTCACACAATTTTTAGGGAATTTCCATTGGCGAAGCAATGTACATTTGAAGAAACTTCCATCAAAACAATTATAGGATAAAATATCTTAGCATAGCCATTTCTTGTAAAACATATTGATTGTGGCACTATGACAAGCGAGAAGTTGGAAATATTGGAAAAATAAGGATAAACAACTGAGAGGGGCAGGTGAATCAGTTGTCATAAAATAATAAAATTTTCAAACATTACTTCACTTAATCTCATATCTGATGAATAAGAAATTAACCATAAACAACTACAAATCAGAGAGACATAGAACACAAATATTTTTTATGTGGAAATCTTGTTAGGGGAAAAACCACAGTGGATTTTAGTCCACAAGATTATACCCTATTAAAAGTATAATGAAATTAATCAAAGGAATGCACATGTATTCAAGCACACTGCCTAGAGTTCACTGCCCAACAATAAAGAATAGGATTAAAATCAAGAGGGTATGAACTGAGAAAATAGCTTTTGCACAAGCCTAATTATAGTTCCAATTAAGTACAAAAAAATCCTTCACAAACTACTTCACACTTCACTCAATCTTCTTCACACTCTACTCTACAATCGAATGATATTCACACATACACACATAGGATCACACCCATCATACAAAGCACTCTTTTCACCGATGAAGAAATCGCTCTTATATATCTGCTACATGAGATTTCATCAACATCTTAGTCAGCGAGGAAAATAAAACATATTTGCAATGTTGTCCCAAATTTACAAATAAATTTTAATGTGAATCCAACAAGGTTAGCCACAACATAGTGGAGACCCAAATTAATATCTCCAACATAAAAATACTTCAATTAATTTCACCTCAAAGATCCATAAAATGCTACCATCATCATGTGGACCAGGAACATGAAAAACCAAACATGTACAAGAAAATTTATTTGGCCACGAGCATATTGATTAATGTGGACATACTACAAAGATAGAGCATGATCTAGAGACATCCAAAAAAATTAAGAAATTATAGAGAAGAATCCATAGCAACTAAGGTTTCTAGAATCACACAAACTTCAATTAGGAACACTGACAGAGAACACAAAAAACCTATCAGACAACAACATGATCAAATCTATATGCAGACCTCTAAAACTTCTAGTATATGATCTAGATACTCTCAAGAATAAACCCTTTAGTCCACAGTAGCTGAACTTCAATGTAAAGAACAAGACACCTTCATGACCTGCACAGTTCCACGAGGAACCTAGAACACTTTCTTTTACAATTTTCTCAATATCCTCGACATATATTGCCTCTGATGCACCAAATTCTAATAGTATTGACATCAATGACAAGCACATATCAGTAACACATCGACAACATCCAACAATCTCCCCCTTTGGCATTGATGGAAACACATGATGTGAAAAATATTGTCAACCCAACACACTTGCTTTCCCTTTGATTTTGACTCTTCTCCTCAATTTCTCTTCAACTCTTAAAAAGATTTTTCACATTGCACTTCTCCCCCTTTAACATCAGTGGAAAAGGTAACCATGACCTTTCCATATACGTGCTTTAAACCACATATCTACACATATGACTACTCCTCTTGAGTTGTATCCACAAAAACATCAATCCAAATCCGAATATAGCAATGTAGATCATGGATTGATGCAATTAAATGCATATCTTAGTTCTTTTCAAGAGGGGTAATTACCCCTAGCATTCCTCTGACATACTCAAAATTATCCTTCAGCAATGACATAGTAAAGATGTCTGCAAGCTGTTCTTTGGTAGGAACATACTCCAATATGACTTCTCTCTCATTCACTTTCTCCCTCAAGAAGTGAAACTTGATTGACATATGTTTAGTCTTAGAATGCAACACCAAATTATTTGAAATATTTATTGCACTTGAATTGTCACAGTATATGGCAATAGGCTCTTCATATATCACCTTGATATCTTTTAGCATTTATTTCATCCATATTACTTGAGTAAAAATTTTTGCAGCAGCAATATATTCTACTTTAGCAGTAGATAGAGAATTATAATTTTACTTCTTTCTTAACTAGGATACCAACTTCTTCCCTAGGATGAAAGCACCACCACTAGTACTTTTCCTCTCATCTACATCTCCAACCCAATCTACATCAATATATGCACTCAAAGTGAGATCATAATCCTTTGGATACCAAAGTCTAAAGTCAACTGTTATTTTTAGATATTTGAAGATTCTCTTAACAACAATCACATGTGATTATTTTGGATCAAGCTGAAATCGAGCAACCATACATACAACATTCATAATATCTAGTCTAGTCTATGTTAAATGAACCAATCCACTAATCATTGACCTGTATCTAGTCTGAATCACCTTGGGAGAATCATCATTCTATGTTAGGTTTCATCCGATCACCATGGGAGTACCAACAGGCTTTGATTCTTCCATCCCAAATTTCTTCAGTAGCTCTCTCACATATTTGGACTGAGATATGAAAATTCCTTTATCTAATAGAGCAATTTGCAATCCCAAAAATAATTTCATCTCTCCAATCATACTCATCTCAAATTAATCCTTCATCTCATCAGAAAACTTCATACATAGATTTTCATTTCCTCCAAAATGATGTCATAAACAAAGAATTCTATAATTAAATCTTTATCATGATCCAATTTGAAATATAAGTTGCTATCAGCAGTACCTTTAGTGAATCCAAGCTTCAATAAGTATTTATCCAATCTAGTATACCAGGCTTTGGGGGCTTGCTTAAGTCCATATAGAGCTTTCTTCAAGTGAAAAACCATATCTTCCTTGTTAGTTAGTTCTAATCCATCTAGCTATTCAATGTATACTTCTTCTTCTAGTTCCCCACTTAGAAATGTTGACTTCACATGATCCATCTTATAGACTTTATAGCTTTTGTATGCAACATAAGCAAGAAATAATCTAATAGCTTTGATTATGGCAATAGGGGAAAAAGTTTCTTCAAAATAAACACCTTCCTTTTGAGAATACTCTTTACATACTACTCTTTCTTTATTCTGGACCACTGCACCTTCTTCATTCAGCTTGTTCCAAAAAACCCATTTAGTACCAATCACATTTTTGTATTTAGCTCTGGGAAGCAATATCCACATGTCATTCTTTTCAGTTTGTATCAGCTCTTCCTTCATAGCTTCCATCCAGTGTTCATCTTGGAATTCTCTAGTGACATTTTTAGGTTCAATCTTGGAAATTAGGTAGTACTCTTTTGCAATATTTCTTCTAGTTTGCACTCCTTTATTCTTATCTCCTATAATTTGACTTTTAGAATGATTTATTTTTACATACCTTGGAGTTTTGGGACTTTCACGATCTTCTAGTTCTTCTATTCTTTCTTCTAGAATTACACTTGTTTGTGCTTCCCGATTTACTTGATTTACTAGAAAAAATTGATGTTGATTTACTAGAACATATGGAATAATCTGAAGTTGATTTGGTGTCTGAACATTTTCCCCTTTGTTTGTATTGTCTTCATCTGAATCATATCCACAATATCTAGATGATTTAGCAAAATAGTCATCAACTCTGACATTTACACTATCAACCATATTTCTCGTTCTTCTATTATAACATTGGTAGGCCTTGCTTTTAGTAGAGTAACCTAAAAATATTCCTTCATCACTTCTTGCATCAAACTTTCCTATATCATCATCTTTCTTGATATAACATTTTCTTACCAAGATCTTGAAATATTTAACAGTAGGCTTGTAACCAAAACATATCTCAAAAGGGGTCTTACTAGAATTACCATTAACATTTACTCGGTTTAAAGTGTACACAATAGTTCTTACAGCTTCACTCCAATAGATTTTGGGCACATTTCCTTCTATCATCATTGTTCTAGAAGCATCCAAAATAATTCTATTCTTTCCTTCTGCAACTCCATTCTGGTGAGGGGTTCAAGGAGACGATAACTGTCTTCTAATTCCATGGTCTTCACAAAAAGAGTTGAACTCCCTGGAGGTGAACTCACCACCTCTGTCAAATCTTAGACACTTTATTTTTATACCTTTCTCATTCTTTGCCATAGCCTTGAAAATTTTTAACTTTTCCAGTGTTTCACATTTTTCTCTTAAGAGGGAAACACATATCATTCTAGAGTAATCATCAATAATCAACATAAAGTACCTTTCTCCAAGAATACTTCTAACTCTAGAGGGACCACAAAGGTTAGTATGTAGTAGTTCAAGCAAGTCATTTGAATGAAATTGTTTTCTTTGGTAGGAGACTCTAGTTTGTTTACCCATTTGACATTCCTTACAAATTATGTTAGCAGGCTTTACTAACTTTGGTAGATCTCTTAATGCTTGAGTGGAACTTACCTTGACAATGTTGTCAAAATTTACATGACACAGTCTCCTATGCCACAACAAACTTTCATCTACTTGATCAATTAAACAACTCCCACTAGCAGTAATTAGGTGAAAATATTACCTTTTGTTTGTTTACACATAGCAATCATATTACCAGAACTTCCACATATCTTGCATCTTCCATCTTTGAATTGTAGATCATAGCCTTTGTCCACCATCTTTCCAACACTCCAAATATTTTGCTTCAAGCCTTCAACATAGAGAAAACATCAGTGTTATCCTTACCACCAAGGCAAATAGAACCCCTTCCACGAATCACACCAGCATTGTTGTCTCCAAATCTTACACCACCACCATCATATTTCTCTAGACTTACAAATTTGTTTTTATCACCAGTCATATAATGTGAGAATCCACTCTCAATAACCCACTCATCCTTTTCTTCAACTCAGGCTACAAGAGCTTTCTCATCTTTAGTAGATTTAGTAACCACCAGACCATTTTCAATGGTAGCAATGAAAACCCATTCATCTTCATTCACTCCTTATTTAGGAAAGTAATATTTCTTTTGGAATCTAGACTTGTGAGGATTAGATCTAGGAACTCTTTCATGACATATTGATGCAAAATGACCTATTTTAATACATAAAAAACATTTGATAGGTAACACTCCTTCATATTTACATTTTCCTCTACCTTCTATTTTTAAAATCAATGCTTTCAATTCTTCTACTTCTCTTTCTTTATGTTCAAGATTTTTTAGTTCTTCATCATACTTGGATATCTTTCTAGAGAATTCTCCCTAACCATATGTTTGCTTGTTACTTTCGGTTAAAGTAGCCTTGAATGTAGATTCAGTTTTCAAAACAGATTCACCAAATTCACTTAATTCATGAAAAGAAAC
This sequence comes from Sequoia sempervirens, assembly GCA_007258455.2. NCBI lineage: Eukaryota > Viridiplantae > Streptophyta > Pinopsida > Cupressales > Cupressaceae > Sequoia > Sequoia sempervirens. The sequence goes on along the minus strand of VDFB02000017.1, from coordinate 348,865,295 downwards.
AAGCTTACCAACTAGCATTTCTCTTGACATATTTGTTATTGATCTGAGCTCTTCAATGGCATGAGCATTCACTATGTAGGAGGGAGGAAAGGATATGAGTATCTTAGCTACAATTTCATCCTCATCTAGGGAACCACCAACACATGTAATACCCATCACTATTTCATTTACTCTTTGTATAAAAGAAGTGATATTTTCATCTTCACCCATGGGCATGTGCAGGATCATCATGGAAAAAATAGGCCCTTAAGTGGAATTTTTTTTAGAAAAATTAGAGTTAGACAACTTGACATAAAAATTTGAATAATTTATCTATATTATTTTAAAAATGTGTAAGAATAGAATCTGTAGCAAATTGAATTTAGTTTCTAAACAACTAGGTTTATTTTTAAAAAAAGAAAATCTATTTGGTGAAAATTTAAAATTTCAATGCAGTAGTACTTAAATTTCAGGGAAAAAATAAGAAGTAGGTGTTTGTTTGACCTCCCTAACCATAATAAAATGATAATATTTTTTTATAATATTTTAGATATAGGTAGATGACTCATGCCTTGATGCATATTTTTTTTGTAATTTTTTTCCAAGTAAATAATTAATTATGAATTTTTATTACAAATTTTAAAAAATATAAAACTCGTATGTCTGACCATCTTAACTTGGTCAAAACTTCTTGAAATTCATTTTTTTTTTTAATCTTATAGTATGCGGGATAGAATATGACACATGTTTTAGATTCAAAAAATGTGATACCATTTGAAAGTTATAGATGTTTTTCAATCAGCCTATCAATGGACTTTAGTCGTAATTCAAATAGAAAATAAATAATAATTATTTATTAAATTCAAAATAAAGCATAATTTATATTCGTGGAAAGCTAAGAATCTTGTTTAAAACCATTTTTGTTTCATCAATTTTGGGTTAAAAAAAGTCGTCAGCCACATACCCTATATATACCCATCATAATGCCACTTTTTGGCCCATCATGATCCTGCACATACCCCCATCTTCAAATTCTCATAATTTCCTTTTAAAATCTATAGCTTAGCCATCTTCACCTGTGCATCTCCTTCATACAAAGTTTCTAGCTTTGTCCAAATCTCATGAGTTGTTTGCAGTACTACCACATTTTCCATTTCTGAATCTATCAGAGCATTCACCAAAGCTTCAATAAGCCTAATATTTTTTTCAACATCTTTGATCTCATTAGTAGTGGAGGGACCATTTTGAGAAACACCATATGGATCTTTTGTAATATTCCAGTAGGCTTCACCAATACACCTTAGGTGACATTGCATCCTGACTTTTGACAGTGAGTAGTTAGTTCCATCAAATCTTGGACTATCCTTCTTGGATGTATCCATCTCGGATCACTTCAAGCTTTTAGACTTCTTCAGAGGAACCTGCTCTAATACCAATTGTTGGAAAAAAAAGGATAGGAAACTGAGAAGGGGGGATGAATTAGTTGTCACAAAATACTAAAATTTTCAAACTTTACTTCACTTAATCTCAGATATGATGAATAAGAAATTAACCATAAACAATTAACACATCAGAGAGACAGAGAACACCAAGATTATTTACATGGAAACCCTATTAGGGGAAAAATGATGGTGGATGTTAGTCTACAAGATTATACCCTATTAAAAGTATAATGAAATAAATCAAGGGAAATGCACATGCATTCAGGCACACTACCTAGAGCTCACTGCTCAATTATAGAAGGGGCTCACTACCAAACAATACATAATAGGATTAAAATTTAGAGGGTATGAACTGAGAAAATAGCTTCTACACTACCCTAACTACAATTCCAATTAAGTACATAAAACTCCTTCACAAACTACTTCACACTTCATTCGATCTTCTTCACACTTTGCTGTACGATCAAATGATATTCACACATACACACATAGGATTACACCCAACACACGAAGCACTCTTTGCACATATGAAGTAATCACTCTTATATATCTACTACATGAGATTTCATCAACAACTTACTCGGTCAAGAAAATAAAACGTATTTGCAATGCCAACCAAAATTTACAAATAAATTTTAATGTGAATCCACCAAGGTCAGTCACAACATAGTGGAAACCCAAATTAATATCTCCAAAACAAAAATACTTTAATTAATTTCACCTCAAAGATCCATAACATGCTACCATCATCATGTTGGCTAGGAACATGAAAAACCAAACATGCGCAAGAAAAGATCTTCGACCACAAGCACGTCGAGTAATGTGGACATACTACAAATATAGAGAATGATCTATAGACATCCAAAAACATTAAGAAATAATAGAGAAGCATCTGCAACAATTTAGATTTCCAGAATCACACAAACTTCACTTGGGAACATTGACATAGACGACATAAACATTGTTAGACAACAACATGATCAAATCTATATGCGGACCTCTGAAACTTTTGTTAGATGATCTAGATACTCTCGAGAATAAACCATTTAGTCCATAGCAACTAAACTTCAACGTAAAGAACAAGATCCCTCGATGACCTGCACAGTTCCATTGGGAACCTAAAACACTTTCTTTTATAATTTTCCCAATATCCTCAACATTTACAACCTCTGATACACCAAGTGCTAATAGTGTTGACATTAATGATAACCACATATCAACAACACATCCATAACATCCAACAAGAAACAATTACTAAAAATTTCAAATCGAGTTCCTTGAAAATAGTACTTCCTCAGGGTTTTGCATTATGGTTTGATATTGCTTTAAAGAATACACAATATCAATTGTGATAGTCACCTAGAACATAAGCAACATTAGAACAAAAACAATCCAAATATCTCCTACATCACTACAAGAAGATTGATGAATCATTGCAACACTGTAGTGGTTTCTCGCATCCCCTCAAGAGCCAAACTGAGATGGCATGGTAGTATGGTGGTTTCTTGCATCCCCACATAGGAAAAATGAGATTGATGTGGTATCATAGGGAATTCATAAAGCCAACTTTTTGTGGTGAATATATCATACTTAAGAAAAAAATATTAAGATCACCATGTTAAAATTGTTTCGAGGAACATACAATTTCTACCATGGGTATAATTTGAGGAGTATGTGGGGGAGCAGTAGGATGTAGTATTGTGGTGGGAGTAGAATCTGAATGAAAAAATGATGCAAAGTGAATATTTAGAGAAAAATAATCATGGGGTGAATATGATACTATCTTGGGAGCATATAATTTATAATAATAATATAAGGTGCACTTATAAAACATTTTCACTAAGAAGTAAGACATTCTTACCTCGAGAATTAAGAGTTAATAAAAACAATTGATTGGGTAATTATTCATGTTTGTGTTGGTATCTAATTGAAACACCATGGAAATATAGTTCATCGTAACTGGAACAAAGGAAGATTTGTCTTCAAAGTAAATCATGTGGGTTTGAAGATGATAGTTGTTAGCAAGTGCCTTAACCAATTTGACATTGCAAAAAACATTAGGCACTACCAACCTCCCTAAATTGATTCTCCATGGGTTGAAGACGGGTTGGTGTCTATGAATTTTCTTATAATGATATATGAGAAAATAATACACCCTCATTGAGGCCAATGTGTCACCTAATTCATTATGTCGATCTTCTAATTTCTCAGCTTGAGGATTCAATTGTGTATTTTTTCTGGACCTTTATCTAGAGCCAATAAATTGGTCGACAATGTCTTAACTCAAATGTCTAGTTTCTAACTTTTGTCTCTTCATTTTGGGAGTTTGAGATGTACTTTCCATAATATCAATTTGCAAAATCCCCTACTTTTGTGCTTGCAAATTTTAACTAGTTTTGGATACTGAAAATTTTAGCTCAAGCTTATGTACTTGCTTAAAAAGAAACACATTTTCTAGTTTTTTATTTATCGACCACCAATACACTATGTTTATCTTCCACTTGAATTCTTAATGATTTCTGCATAACATAGGATTTGTCTTTAATTCACTTGGCTCTAGTTCATAATTGTTGTCTAATAGAAAGTTTCATGTCATTAAGAGTATAATCAAATGTTTTGAATATAGACTATTGTCTATTTATCATCACCACTAATTTTTTCTTCTCAAAATACTAATGTCTTGTCAATGGGCAAGTAATTTCTTCATCTATATCGAAAGGACTATATTTTTTTCTTATCGATATCTTTCTCTCCCCCAATGTCTTCTTTAATAGTATACTCTTTCTTTCTTTCGAGATTTCGAAGAGACTTTAAATACCTTCACTCCAATATCCTAGTGTCCTTTCAAAATCTTCCTCTGATGTTCCTTACAAATAGTCTCTTCCATATTCTTTTGTCACTCTGATACATTTGCAAGCTTATTCAATCATATTTTAGTTTTGGCCAATGAATCTTTTTTCCTTTTACATTATCAAAGCTGAGGGAATAACTGTTATCATTTCATCGAAGAAACTAGTCTCTTTATCCCATCAATATGCATTTTTCCCTTTTATGGAGTCCTTAGTCCAACCATATGCTTTTTTTTTCTAGTGATATTCAAAGAAATAATATTTGGTTCTCACTAATATATCTCTTTCCTCCATATATTTTTAATAATATTTTTTTTCTATTTTTTGGGTTCTCAAAGGGACTCTACAAAATATTTCTTTGATGTTTTGTTGCCTCTTCAACATACTTATGAGCCCATCATATTTTATTTCCATTGATACTATCAAATTTTGGGCCATGAATGTTATTTTTTTAATGCACATCATCCCATCGAAGGGACTCCAGACTATTTCCTCTCGATATTTCAGTGTGTCTTTGATGATGTCTCATTTGGATTATCGAAGGGATGCTAAGACAATTCCTGCCAATATTGCATAGTCTCTTTGATAAATTCTATAATAGGACCCAAGATTAATTATGGAGAACATATGAAATGTTTATAATGGTGTGCCTATGTGCTAAGGGATCAAGACACAAATTGTTTCTAGGTTTTTCTTAAGGCTAAATTTATGGAAATTTTAATACTTGGTTTTGATATTTATGCATGTAAAGGATCTAGGCATGCCTTGCTTATATGATTCCTTTTTCGACCAATATGGAATTTTCAATGATAAGGTAAGTACAATATCATGATGGGCCAAAAAGTCACAATATGATGGTAATGTGGCTTACAATTTTTTTCTTACCCAAAATTGATGAAACGAAAAGGGTTTTTAAAGGGGATTATTAGCTTTCTAGAAATATAGATTATGCTTTAATTTGAATTTAATAAGAAAATATTATTCATTTTCTATTTGAAATATGACTAATGTCTTGATTGATAGGTTGATTGAAAAACATCTATAACTTTGAAATAGTATCACATTTTTTGAATGCAAAACATGCACCACATTCCATGCTTCATATACTTTAGGACTAAAAAACAAAAAATGAATTTCATGAAGTTTTGACCAAGTTAAGGTGGTCAAACCCAAGTGTTTTTTATATTTTATAAAATTTGTAATGAAAATTTCATAATTAATTATTTACTTAGAAAAAAATTACAAAAAAATATGCATCACATCAGGAAATGAGTCCTCTACTTATATCTAAAATATTCTAAAAAAATATTATCATTTTATTGTGGTTAGGGTGGTCAGATAGACACCTACTTCTTATTTTATCCTTGAAATTTAAGTACCACTGCATTGAAAGTTTAAATTTTCACCAAATAGATTTTTTTTCTTTATGAAAACCTAGTAGTTTAGAAACTACATTCAATTTGCTACAAAATATATTTTTACTTATTTTGAAATAATATAGATAACTTATTCAAATTTTTACTTCAAGTTTCCTAACTCTAATTTTTATGAAGTTTTTGCCACTTAAGAGACTATTTTTTCCAGGATGATCCTACACATACCTGTTAATTAGACCTAAATATTGATTTGTAGGGTGATCTTGCTTGTGGAATTTGGATTTTTTACAAGGTTGAGGTTTCACATATTGGACTCAATGTCTATAAGGGTGGAAAAGTCATGTAAATTATAGAGGTTCTAACAATGCACATATAATCACATATAGAACATGCAAAAGAAACTAAAGAAAAGACTAGACTAAGGCACATGTGAGTCAACCTATAGCACATGATTTGAAACCTAATCTTGTTCATCATATGTGGAAGAAATACAACTATCTCGAGGTATAACATCAAGTCCCAAACTAGGAAAATCACCAAGCTCAGCACAGCGAAACACTCTTTGCAAGAGGATCATCATGATTGTTATCATTGAAGCTTATGGAAGAGGAAAACAATGAATTCATCTCATTATGCACTTGTTCATCAATCTTTGAAATTTATTTCTCATCATCTAAGTTTATCACAATAGTAGGTCTAATGATAATATCCATGGAAGATTCCTATTCTATTTGAAATTTAGGAATTTCTTCTTTCAATGAAATAGAAGAATCATCATGCATTTCTTGAGGTGAGATTGTATTTTTATTTTCTATTGTCTTCTTTTCTTTTCCTTTTTTTGTAACAAATGAGAACTATCACAAAGTTTATGCTTATTCTCTCTAGAATTTTGGTCCTTTATTCAATTTTAAAGTTGTGATTATGTAATGGCTAGTTTATCAACCATAGATTTATTTGCATTCCTTAAGGGAGGAACAAAAGGAACCATGGAAGATTGTTCAATCACTTTATGTTTATATTTATAAACTTGTTTGACTTTAGGTGGCATAATGGGACTTATTTTTTTATCTCATTTTATGTAATAGAAAATGGGTGGAGTATTTTCTATGTTATGGTCCTGGTTACTTTAAAGGGATTTGTGTTCAATCATAGTTTTTTCAAGGATAGGAGTCTCAATCATGGGTTTAAGCATATTGGTAAGGGATAATTTTTCTACATATTTTTCCTTAAACTTTTCATAGGATTTGAAAAAGAAGTCCTTAGGAGGCCTAATAGGTTCCATTTGTTTGGGCCAAAATAAATCCAATGAGAAATTCCCATGGGAAAACATGTGATTAAAGTAATTATGATGCATAGTAAAGATCTTATTTCCAAATGGAAATTTTAAGCATTTATGCACAACCAACAGGACAACATTCATGGAGTGAATCCATGCATAGCCTAACTTCACACAAAATTGGTTTGATGATGGGATGATGGAAAATGAGACACATAATTGTTTCGGTCTAACTTTTAAAGGATAATTTAGCGAACCTATCATAGGGCAAGAAAAACCATTATGTATTTTTATTCATTGTTTCATTGTTTCATATGTATCTTGATAACTCTCATGCACAAATAGGAATTCTTTAGTGATCGCATTCTCTACACAAATGACATCAATTCTTCCAGCTATGTAAAGAGGACCATTAGGTCATGCTTAATTATATCATGTTGTGAAAAATCCATTTCAAGTGGTGTCTTAGTTAGGCCCTTATGAGGTTGAACTTCAATGAGTCCAATAATATTGTCTAATTTCTTCATGTTTTCATCATTCATGTTAACGTTCATGACATCATTCTTTGTTTTACTAGCTTTAACAAATGAAATGTTATGATTTGGCATAGGATTATTAAATATTTAGAGATTTTGAATAGGAGGGGCTACAAACTTATTACCTTGATCATTAACACCACCAATTTGAATATGGTTAAAATCAATGAGGTCTTGCATAAGATGTTTAAGATGCTTGTAATATTTTGTATCATGTCCATTTTGGTGATGAAAATGGCAATAAACATTTGATCTATAGTTATAAGGTAGAGGCTTATTAGGATCAAGAGCTCTAACATGAAAAAGGAAATAAATTTATTGTTTAAGAGATACAATATGATATTATGAAGAGTGTCAAGTAAAGGTCCAAATTTTCAATTTTTATTGAAAAATGTTTATGGATTTGTCATATGTTGGAATAAAGCTATCATTGATGTCAAAAGGGAAAAATAAAGGAAAGGAGATCATTTGCATGATGACAAAGGATGAGTGTGAGAGGAGTGGATTTGATGGAAGATTCAATTTTGGTTTTTCGGGAGCTTTCCAAAAAGATATTATGTAGGTTGAGAAAGTGAGGATATGCCCAAAAGTGTTTTATTTGTGCTCTCTAGAATTAGGGTTTATCATTTAAACCCTAAGGATACTTGAATTCATGGAATTCAAAATAGATTTCTATTTCAGTGTTGGCTATGTATTAGTGGTTGTTAGTTGCATTAGTTGCAACTTATGTGTTTACAGTTGTGAGGGTGACCGGCCCCATTGCCTAAGTTGTTGGTGTATTGAAGGTATAAAGAGACAACTACATTTCAAGGGTTTGCAAAAGTTCACAACCTCTAACTAGAGGTTCTAATGTTCAAACCTTTAATTACTTATCAATGGAGTGATAAGGAGTAAGGAGAAATTTATCAGAGTGATAGTGCATGATCGTTCAGATATTGGGAGATGTCTCTTCGATGGGTCAATGTTCTTGTTAGTGTGATAGTATATGGTCAACCAGATAATGGGTTGTCTCTTTAACATAGCGAAAATGACACTATATAGACTTATCGATGAGACAATATGGTGTCAGAAAGAGTTTTGTCCATGTATCTTCGACAGACTGATAGATATCTTATTACTGAGACATTGATGTATCAACAAGAGTGTGGGAGAAGTCTTCTCAATGTACCGATAAGGAGTATGGAAATGTTGTCAATGAGACAACATGACGTCAGTTAGACTTTTTTCCATGTCTCTCCAACATTCTGATGTGAAGGCTTCATTTTCTATTGGGACCTAGTCATAATAACATGGGTGACAATCACGAAGAATATAACTTGTGGCATGACGAGACTAGATAAATGGCAATCCACATATCCTTGTTGTGGATTATAATGCAGTGACATGGCGATGAAGTGGATGGGTGATGTCATCAATGGCAATCATTAGCATGATTGATGGTCACTGGGAAGACCTATTAAGATGTCTCTTCAATAGGGCACTAAGGTGAAATGCTAAGTGGGAGCCGAGGAGATATTGACATCAGTGGTGTACACATGGTAGTCAGCCACATACCCCACTGAGATATAAGTGGGGCCCAATCAAGATTTATGACATATATGAGGAATAGGGGAGATTAATCCATGATTGTCAAGACCAGATGATGGTCACACACCTCAAAATATTTCTAGTGGAACCCGATCAAGACCTACGAGGTGAGTGATGAACAATGTAGATTATCTCATGTTGATTAGATGGTGCTTGCTGAAGAGTCTAGTTGGACTAGATAGTGGAAGATGACATATGCATAGCAATGAATGATAGCAATTGAGGGTAGCATATCAGATGGATGACAGTGATTGATGGAATGTTGTCTATGGTGGATGATAGTGAAATGAGGGTTACTTTGTTCAAGCATTTAATGTATGTAGAAGAGACTTGGAGGTATCAAAGGAATATTTGAATGAGTCTCTTCAAAAAACTAATGAAGATAGTGACTAACCATGTAAGAGAAATTTTTTTGATTGATGACATGCATAGTGAAGGCAGATATTTAGCAATCGATAATTCATTATTTTGTATCCTTGTTGCAAAACAACACTTAGTCAACGTGAGACTTTGATGATGGTGTTCCATGGCACTGAATATTCCTAAGATCAAAAAAAGATATTTAAATGACCACTTATCCAATGATCGTGATCTAAATAAATCACAGGGAATGGGGATCTAAGGTTCATGCCATGAAAGGACAAGATCGATGGCTAGAATTCAAAAAGAAAACATCTACAATAGTCAGGTATGTGTGAATAGGATTTATGACTACAAATCGATAGAAGAGATCAAATTAATCGATCTAACTCCCTCAACTACCAAAATATAAAGACTTGAAGGATCAGAAGAGAGAATTAAATGCATAATTAAATTTTAAGGTTTAATAGAGAGAATGAAAGAAAAATATCTACACCATATTTAATGCTATGTGGTTCAATGTAGGGAATGGTGATATTTGATAAACCTTATAAAATTCCTTTATGATGAGCTACACAGTGGTTTGTGTGTGTTGCTTGACATATAGGTAGCTTGCTATAGAAGTTTGCAAGCTAAGGAAACCCTAGCAGAAGATTAGAGAAGATATGATCATGTGTGAGAATCTCGAAGCATTGAATGCAGGTTGATGAGAAAAGATAATTTGGGAAATTGTCGAAGGAAAGTAGCAGTTGTATATGTGATGTGTTGAATCTGAAAGTGAGGAGAAGTGTGAAGAGTCTTCCAATGCACTAAGTGCTTAACAAAGTGATGCACAACTATGAATTCAGTAGACAATAGAGTGTAGAGAAAAAGAGAGTCCAGATCAGGGTTTACGTTGCCTAGAGTGCATCTTCAACAATAGTAGGGTAATTTATAGGGTGTGCAATAATTCATTTTATGTAATGGTTCATTTTTAGGTTGAGAAGAACTTAATTATATGCACATATGAACTTGTAATCTTGTTGAGGTTGTAGCCTTATTGAACTAATTTGTATCTTAGATTAGGTGATTATAATCTCCTTGGAGTTGTAGCTCCTAAAACAGGGTGTAGTAGCATCCTTGAAGTTGTAGCTTCTGAATTAGGGAGTTGATGCTTCCTTTTTTTACAACCCTAAACTTTGTAACAAAGATAATTTCATTTGTGATGATGGATTTGAGTAGTAGACTCAAGCAACTTTTGTCATTGTGGTTTTGAAGCAGGAAGGGGGTGACACAAAACCCTCTCTGCTGATTCAATTTCAACACAAACACAAGTATGAAAGAAACTACAACATGAAACTTTCATTAAAATGGAAAATATGCAATTACAAAATAATAAAGTCTCAATGAGACTATGGGCACCACATATGCCCTTTACAATATCATAGAATTCATTACAAAAATCTGCAACATTACATAGAATTTATGTGCTTCTCAAGCACTACAACCAACCCACATGCACACTCTATCACTCCTCAATAATGGCTGCAAATAAATTATCGAAGCCTTCACACTTTGCTGCAATTTCTCCTTAGAAAAAATTCCCCCTTAATTGTGAGTTTCCTGCTTTTGAAAACTAGCTTCAAAATGTAAATGAATTATCTTTTATTACAAACTTTCCAAATCTGCCAGAATGAAATGAAATTCAATTTCAATTTCATTTCCATTTCAAACTCAAAAATAATCTTTCCCAAAAATCCAAGGAGAGAATTTCTAAATTGAAATTCAAATAAATCAAAAATCAAACTTCTCACACACACACTTTATCGGCAGTTTCCAAAATTTAACTCACTCATCAAAGTTGCCAATTTGATCAAATGGGAACCCACTTTAATAATCCCTACTTTTTAGGGATTTGTGGAAGTTGAGATTTTATTTAAAAATAAAATCTTAAAAATCTCCTTTAACTTGCAAAAATCCAAAATTTAAATTTTTGCACTTCCATTTCCTTTGCAACACCTTCTTTTTTGAGCATAATCATTCAACATGAATTTTTAATGTAATTTAATTTAAAATTACATTAATTACAAATATTTTTGGCAACCATTTATTGAAAACTAAACAAAATTAAAATAAAATAAATTTTGGTTGATGCAAGATTGCACGAGTCCATGGATGCTCCTGCATCAGACACCCACGGTAGAAAGAAAATTTTCTATGAGTGAAGCTCATGAAAATTTGAATATGCTATGTTCACGTTGGATCCACTTCTCAACCTCATCATTGTGAACATTTTGTTTTCCCTTTGCCTGCAATATTCTATCTCTACTCTCCTTCATTCTTCCTCTCTTTCTGCCTTTGTTCACAAAATTCAGCTCCCACCATTCTGCACTATGCAATTTTGGAAAACAATAATTAACATCCTTCTCTTCATTAAAACAAATGAAATAATGTGTTACCTCCCATTTTTTTGCTGCTGCAACAATTTGTATTTCAGCCTGTAACATGTTATTGCTGCACCTTACCATCTCTCTTTCCTCACTTCCTTTTTCCATTACACCCTCACAAAAATCAGCTTTGTTAGAAACATTGAAATTTTTGGATAAATCAACAATTACCTCTATTTATTTCTCCTTTCTTATTGCTGCAAATTTTCCTCCTTCAATGAGGCATGTATCAATTGCAGCCTCTTTAATTTCATCATCTTCTTCTATAATATCTTGTTGAAATAATTTTTCTATTTTTCTTATCTCCTCTTTCAACAAAAGACTATCTTCTTCTTCTTCATTCCCTTTATCAAATCTAGGACTATCAAAATCTGTTTTTGGAATTTCCATAATTTCATCCATAGCTTCATCTACTTCTTTTGCATGCAAATTTTCACTAACAAAATTAATAGATACCTCTTTTTCTACTGTGATATCCTTCTCCTTTTCACCATTTTCTTTGCCTTTGCTAGTTCCTGCAAACAATGCATCTTCAAATAAAATAAAATCATTAAAATTACCATTAAATTTATGATCTGCAGTGACTATTTTCTCTTCTTTCTTTCTCCATCCTTCCTTTATTTATTTATTTTTTTTGCTGTCCTCTTTCAACAAAACATTATTCTTCCCCAATCTCTCTTCTTGAATTCCCACTTTCTCCTTAATCAACTTTTCCAATTCATCTACTTGAGCTTGGAGCTTTTCAAATTCTTCATGGTAATTATTATTTTCCACTTCTTCCCAATAATTTTCCCAAAATAAAATTCTTATAGGCCTCCTCATGATCCATCCTATCCTCTCTTGCATAGACT
>VDFB02000017.1:348697876-348852513 GCA_007258455.2 Sequoia sempervirens | reverse complement strand
TTTGAAGCAGGGAGGGGGTGACACAAAACCCTCTCTGCTGATTTAATTTCAACACAAACACAAATATGAAAGAAACTACAACATGAAACTTTCATTAAAATGGAAAATATGCAATTACAAAATAATAAAGTCTCAATGAGACTATGGGAACCACATATTCCCTTTACAACATCATAAAATTAATTACAAAAATCTGCAACATTCCATAGAATTTGTGTGCTTCTCAAGCACTACAACCAACCCACATGCACACTCTGTCACTCCTCAATAATGGCTGCAAATAAATTATTGAAGCCTTCACACTTTGCTGCAATTTCTCCTTAGAGAAAAATCCACCTTAATTGTGAGTTTCCTGCCTTTGAAAACTAACTTCAAAATGTAAATGGATTATCTTTTATTACAAACTTTCCAAATCTGCCAAAATGAAATGAAATTCAATTTCAATTTCATTTCCATTTCAAACTCAAAAATAATCTTTCCCAAAAATCCAAGGAGAGAATTTCTAAATTGAAATTCAAATAAATCAAAAATCAAACTTCTCACACACACACTTTATCGGCAGTTTCCAAAATTTAACTCACTCATCAAAGTTGCCAATTTGATCAAATGGGAACCCACTTTGATAGTCCCTATTTTTTAGGGATTTGTGAAAGTTGAGATTTTATTTAAAAATAAAATCTTAAAAAAATCTCTTTTAACTTGCAAAAATCCAAATTTTGAATTTTTGCACTTCCATTTCCTTTGCAACACCTGCTTTTTCGAGCATAATCATTCAACATGAATTTTTAATGTAATTTAATTTAAAATTACATTAATTACAAATATTTGTGGCAACCATTTATTGAAAACCAAACCAAATTAAAATAAAATAAATTTGGTTGATGCAAGATTGCACGAGCCCATGGATGCTCCTGCATCAGACACCCACGGTAGAAAGAAAATGTTCTGTGAGCAAAGCTCATGAAAATTTGAATATTCTATGTTCAGGCTGGATCCACTTCTCAACCTCATCATTGTGAACATTTTGTTTTCCCTTTGCCTATAATATTCTATCTCTACTCTCCTTCATTCTTCCTCTCTTTCTGCCTTTGTTCACAAAATTCAGCTCCCACCATTCTGCACTATGCAATTTTGGAAAACAATAATTAACATCCTTCTCTTCATTAAAACAAATGAAACCATGTGTTACCTCCCTTTTTTTTGCTGCTGCAACAATTTTTATTTCAGCCTGTAACATGTTATTGCTGCACCTTACCATCTCTCTTTCCTCACTTCCTTTTGCCATTACACCCTCACAAAAATCAGCTTTGTTAGAAACATTGAAATTTTTGAATAAATCAACAATTACCTCTATTTCTTTCTCCTTTCTTATTGCTGCAAATTTTCCTCCTTCAATGAGGCATGTATCAGCTGCAACCTCTTTAATTTCATCATCTTCTTCTATAATTTCTTGTTGAAATAATTTTTCTATTTTTCTTATCTCCTCTTTCAACAAAAGACTATCTTCTTCTTCATTCCCTTTATCAAATCTAGGACTATCAAAATCTGTTTTTGGAATTTTCATAATTTCATCCACAACTTCATCTACTTCTTTTGCATGTAAATTTTCACTAACAAAATTAATAGATACCTCTTTTTCTGCTGTGATATCCTTCTCCTTTTCACCATTTTCTTTGCCTTTGCTAGTTCCTGCAAACAATGCATCTTCAGATAAAATAAAATCATTAAAATTACCATTAAATTTATGATCTGCAGTGACTATTTTCTCTTCTTTCTTTCTCCATCCTTCCTTTATTTTTCTTTTCTTTTTGCTGTCCTCTTTCAACAAAACATTCTTCTTCCCAAATATCTCTTCTTGAATTCCCACTTTCTCCTTAATCAACTTTTCCAATGCATCTACTTGAGCTTGGAGCTTTTCAAATTCTTCATGGTAATTATTATTTTCCACTTCTTCCCAATAATTTTCCCAAAATAAAATTCTTACAGGCCTCCTCATGATCCATCCCATCCTCTCTCATATAGACTACCTCATGTCCAGCGATCTTTCTACACACAAATTACACACAAATCACACACACCACAAGTCCTGGTGCAAACTGCCTCACATTCGGTGCTCTGCCTGCACACTCAGGAACTGTTGCTTTGATACCACTGAAGCAGGGAAGGGGTGACACAAAACCCTCTCTGTTGATTTAATTTCAACACAAACACAAGTATGAAAGAAACTACAACATGAAACTTTCATTAAAATGGAAAATCTTCAATTACAAAATAATAAAGTCTCAATGGGACTATGGGAACCACATATTCCCTTTACAACATCATAAAATTGATTACAAAAATCTGCAACATTCCATAGAATTTGTGTTCTTCTCAAGCACTACAACCAACCCACATGCACACTCTGTCACTCCTCAATAATGGCTGCAAATAAATTATCGAAGCCTTCACACTTTGCTGCAATTTCTCCTTAGAGAAAATTCCCCCTTAATTGTGAGTTTCCTGCTTTTGAAAACTAGCTTCAAAATGTAAATGAATTATCTTTTATTACAAACTTTCCAAATCTGCCAGAATGAAATGAAATTCAATTTCAATTTCATTTCCATTTCAAACTCAAAAATAATCTTTCCCAAAAATCCAAGGAGAGAATTTCTAAATTGAAATTCAAATAAATCAAAAATCAAACTTCTCACACACACACTTTATCGGCAGTTTCCAAAATTTAACTCACTCATCAAAGTTGCCAATTTGATCAAATGGGAACCCACTTTAATAATCCCTACTTTTTAGGGATTTGTGGAAGTTGAGATTTTATTTAAAAATAAAATCTTAAAAATCTCCTTTAACTTGCAAAAATCCAAAATTTAAATTTTTGCACTTCCATTTCCTTTGCAACACCTTCTTTTTTGAGCATAATCATTCAACATGAATTTTTAATGTAATTTAATTTAAAATTACATTAATTACAAATATTTTTTGCAACCATTTATTGAAAACTAAACAAAATTAAAATAAAATAAATTTTGGTTGATGCAAGATTGCACGAGTCCATGGATGCTCCTGCATCAGACACCCACGGTAGAAAGAAAATTTTCTATGAGTGAAGCTCATGAAAATTTGAATATGCTATGTTCACGTTGGATCCACTTCTCAACCTCATCATTGTGAACATTTTGTTTTCCCTTTGCCTGCAATATTCTATCTCTACTCTCCTTCATTCTTCCTCTCTTTCTGCCTTTGTTCACAAAATTCAACTCCCACCATTCTGCACTATGCAATTTTGGAAAACAATAATTAACATCCTTCTCTTCATTAAAACAAATGAAATAATGTGTTACCTCCCATTTTTTTGCTGCTGCAACAATTTGTATTTCAGCCTGTAACATGTTATTGCTGCACCTTACCATCTCTCTTTCCTCACTTCCTTTTTCCATTACACCCTCACAAAAATCAGCTTTGTTAGAAACATTGAAATTTTTGGATAAATCAACAATTACCTCTATTTCTTTCTCCTTTCTTATTGCTGCAAATTTTCCTCCTTCAATGAGGCATGTATCAATTGCAGCCTCTTTAATTTCATCATCTTCTTCTATAATATCTTGTTGAAATAATTTTTCTATTTTTCTTATCTCCTCTTTCAACAAAAGACTATCTTCTTCTTCTTCATTCCCTTTATCAAATCTAGGACTATCAAAATCTGTTTTTGGAATTTCCATAATTTCATCCATAGCTTCATCTACTTCTTTTGCATGCAAATTTTCACTAACAAAATTAATAGATACCTCTTTTTCTACTGTGATATCCTTCTCCTTTTCACCATTTTCTTTGCCTTTGCTAGTTCCTGCAAACAATGCATCTTCAAATAAAATAAAATCATTAAAATTACCATTAAATTTATGATCTGCAGTGACTATTTTCTCTTCTTTCTTTCTCCATCCTTCCTTTATTTATTTATTTTTTTTGCTGTCCTCTTTCAACAAAACATTATTCTTCCCCAATCTCTCTTC
Organism: Sequoia sempervirens; assembly: GCA_007258455.2. Taxonomy (NCBI): domain Eukaryota; kingdom Viridiplantae; phylum Streptophyta; class Pinopsida; order Cupressales; family Cupressaceae; genus Sequoia; species Sequoia sempervirens. Next base: position 348,848,506 of record VDFB02000017.1, on the reverse strand, counting down.
TTGAATTCCCACTTTCTCCTTAATCAACTTTTCCAATTCATCTACTTGAGCTTGGAGCTTTTCAAATTCTTCATGGTAATTATTATTTTCCACTTCTTCCCAATAATTTTCCCAAAATAAAATTCTTACACGCCTCCTCATGATCCATCCCATCTTCTCTTGCATAGACTGCCTCATGTCCGGCGATCTGTCTACACACAAATCACACACACCACAAGTCCTGGTACAAACTGCCTCACATTCGGCGCTTTGCCTACACACTCAGGAACTCCCGCTCTGATACCACTGAAGCAGGGAGGGGGGTGACACAAAACCCTCTCTGCTGATTTAATTTCAACACAAACACAAGTATGAAAGAAACTACAACATGAAACTTTCATTAAAATGGAAAATCTGCAATTACAAAATAATAAATTCTCAATGAGACTATGGGAACCACATATTCCCTTTACAACATCATAAAATTGATTACAAAAATCTGCAACATTACATAGAATTTGTGTGCTTCTCAAGCACTACAACCAACCCACATGCACACTCTGTCACTCCTCAATAATGGCTGCAAATAAATTATTGAAGCCTTCAAACTTTGCTGCAATTTCTCCTTAGAGAAAAATCCACCTTAATTGTGAGTTTCCTGCCTTTGAAAAACTAACTTCAAAATGTAAATGAATTATCTTTTATTACAAACTTTCCAAATCTGCCAGAATGAAATGAAATTCAATTTCAATTTCATTTCCATTTCAAACTCAAAAATAATCTTTCCCAAAAATCCAAGGAGAGAATTTCTAAATTGAAATTCAAATAAATCAAAAATCAAACTTCTCACACACACTTTATCGGCAGTTTCCAAAATTTAACTCACTCATCAAAGTTGCCAATTTGATCAAATGGGAACCCACTTTGATAGTCCCTATTTTTTAGGGATTTGTGAAAGTTGAGATTTTATTTAAAATAAAATCTTAAAAAAAATCTCCTTTAACTTGCAAAAATCCAAATTTTGAATTTTGCACTTCCATTTCCTTTGCAACACCTGCTTTTTCGAGCATAATCATTCAACATGAATTTTTAATGTAATTTAATTTAAAATTACATTAATTACAAATATTTTTGGCAACCATTTATTGAAAAAAACAAAATTAAAATAAAATAAATTTGGTTGATGCAAGATTGCACGAGCCCATGGATGCTCCTGCATCAGACACCCACGGTAGAAAGAAAATTTTCTATGAGTGAAGCTCATGAAAATTTGAATATGCTATGTTCACGTTGGATCCACTTCTCAACCTCATCATTGTGAACATTTTGTTTTCCCTTTGCCTGCAATATTCTATCTCTACTCTCCTTCATTCTTCCTCTCTTTCTGCCTTTGTTCACAAAATTCAGCTCCCACCATTCTGCACTATGCAATTTTGGAAAACAATAATTAACATCCTTCTCTTCATTAAAACAAATGAAATCATGTGTTACCTCCCATTTTTTTGCTGCTGCAACAATTTGTATTTCAGCCTGTAACATGTTATTGCTGCACCTTACCATCTCTCTTTCCTCACTTCCTTTTACCATTACACCCTCACAAAAATCAGCTTTGTTAGAAACATTGAAATTTTTGGATAAATCAACAATTACCTCTATTTCCTTCTCCTTTCTTATTGCTGCAAATTTTCCTCCTTCAATGAGGCATGTATCAGCTGCAACCTCTTTAATTTCATCATCTTCTTCTATAATTTCTTGTTGAAATAATTTTTCTATTTTTCTTATCTCCTCTTTCAACAAAAGACTATCTTCTTCTTCATTCCCTTTATCAAATCTAGGACTATCAAAATCTGTTTTTGGAATTTCCATAATTTCATCCACAGCTTCATCTACTTCTTTTGCATGTAAATTTTCACTAACAAAATTAATAGATACCTCTTTTTCTGCTGTGATATCCTTCTCCTTTTCACCATTTTCTTTTCCTTTGCTAGTTCCTGCAAACAATGCATCTTCAGATAAAATAAAATCATTAAAATTACCATTAAATTTATGATCTGCAGTGACTATTTTCTCTTCTTTCTTTCTCCATCCTTCCTTTATTTTTCTTTTCTTTTTGCTGTCCTCTTTCAACAAAACATTATTCTTCCCCAATCTCTCTTCTTGAATTCCCACTTTCTCCTTAATCAACTTTTCCAATGCATCTACTTGAGCTTGGAGCTTTTCAAATTCTTCATGGTAATTATTATTTTCCACTTCTTCCCAATAATTTTCCCAAAATAAAATTCTTACAGGCCTCCTCATGATCCATCCCATCCTCTCTCGTATAGACTGCCTCATGTCCGGCGATCTGTCTACACACAAATCACACACACCACAAGTCCTGGTACAAACTGCCTCACATTCGGCGCTCTGCCTGCACACTCAGGAACTCCCGCTCTGATACCACTGAAGCAGGAAGGGGGTGACACAAAACCCTCTCTGCTGATTTAATTTCAACACAAACACAAGTATGAAAGAAACTACAACATGAAACTTTCATTAAAATGGAAAATCTGCAATTACAAAATAATAAAGTCTCAATGAGACTATGGGAACCACATATTCCCTTTACAACATCATAAAATTGATTACAAAAATCTGCAACATTCATAGAATTTGTGTGCTTCTCAAGCACTACAACCAACCCACATGCACACTCTGTCACTCCTCAATAATGGCTGCAAATAAATTATTGAAGCCTTCACACTTTGCTGCAATTTCTCCTTAGAGAAAAATCCACCTTAATTGTGAGTTTCCTGCCTTTGAAAACTAACTTCAAAATGTAAATGAATTATCTTTTATTACAAACTTTCCAAATCTGCCAGAATGAAATGAAATTCAATTTCAATTTCATTTCCATTTCAAACTCAAAAATAATCTTTCCCAAAAATCCAAGGAGAGAATTTCTAAATTGAAATTCAAATAAATCAAAAATCAAACTTCTCACACACACACTTTATCGGCAGTTTCCAAAATTTAACTCACTCATCAAAGTTGCCAATTTGATCAAATGGGAACCCACTTTAATAATCCCTACTTTTTAGGGATTTGTGGAAGTTGAGATTTTATTTAAAAATAAAATCTTAAAAATCTCCTTTAACTTGCAAAAATCCAAAATTTAAATTTTTGCACTTCCATTTCCTTTGCAACACCTTCTTTTTCAAGCATAATCATTCAACATGAATTTTTAATGTAATTTAATTTAAAATTACATTAATTACAAATATTTTTGGCAACCATTTATTGAAAACTAAACAAAATTAAAATAAAATAAATTTTGGTTGATGCAAGATTGCACGAGTCCATGGATGCTCCTGCATCAGGTTTTTCCCATCTTGTATTTTCCATGTATATCTAGTGTTATCATTTGTTGTTTCATGTGCATGTGATTTTTATATTGGTTTTTTTTTTATCTGTACATATGAGTTGTAAGATTGAATCTGTAAATACATTTTTAAGTCTAAATTTTCTTATATCTATTGATTCACCTCCCTTTTAGTAGATCATTGTGTTCTAACAATTGGTATCAGAGCCCTACGTTCCTTAGGAGAAGCTTAACCAACTTAGGTAGATCTTGGATTGGTGAACACAATGGCCTTTTTGAAAGGTTCAAAAAAGCCACCTAGGTTTGATGGAATAAAAAATGCTAAATGGAGCTCATCAATGGAAGGATACCAAGTTTATCTTGGACCTAATGTCTAAGAATTTGTAGAAACTCAATATACTATTCCTGTGACTATTCCTACAAATCCTGTATCAAAGATGATTCATGAGGAAAATTAGAAAGCTTGGTTTATTATTATGAACAATTTGTCTGACTTTGTGCATAGAAAAGTTATGAATTGTAAAAATACTTATGATTTCTAGGAAAAATTGAAGAAGATCTATTATGAAGGTGACACCAAAGTGAAATTGGAAAAGTGACAAGTGTTAAGAGAAAAATTTAAAGGCTTGAAGATGACCAAAGAAGAGAAGATTGTAGAATATCTTTAGAGAGATGATGATGTGGTAAATTCCATTAAAGGATATGGTGTAGATTTGAAAGAAGAATATGTTGTGTTGAAAGTTCTCAGGTCTTTGACAACTAAATATGACTCCAAGACTTTTGCTATCCAAGAAGGAAGAGAAATTGGTAAACTCACTCTTGATTAGTTGCATGGCATAATTATTGCTTATGAGATGAGAATACCTGATGGTAAATCATCCAGGAGAGACTGTACATTTAAATGGTTGTGAAAGATGAAGCTAATGATAAATATCAAGTTTTTGTCATTGCATCTGGTTATGAAGAAACTGATGAGGAAGAAGCAAACTTCATAAGAAGAATAAGGCAAGGAGCCAACACATATAAAGGTAAACTCCCTTTCAAGTGCTTTAATTGTGATAGAATAGTTAATTCTTCTTCCAAATGTCCATATGATAAACTGGATAACTCTAAGAAAAATGAGGTAGTAGAAAGACGAAAGAGTTTTACTCTACAAGGAATAATTTTGTAAAGAACGAAAAGATTATGTACATCAATGAATAAAGTGAAGCATCTAATGCTATTGATAGTTTATAAGAGGACCAAGATCCTTCGCTTATAATGAGAGTAGATAGAAGAGGATTTCTATTTATGGCTAAAGAAATTGAAGATCCACATGAAGAAGAAGAGGAGGCAGCTATTGATCTTGAAGGAGAATTATTTAGTGCTCTTGAAGATTTTGATGAACTAAGAGACAAATATGATGATCATAAGAGTGAAAACAAGAAAATGAAAAAGAATGCTCAAAAGGAGACTGATAGATTAACTCAAGAACTTGAGGAATCGAATAAGGTAATAGTTGGTTTGAAATTTCATGTAAAAGAGCTACAAAGAGTTGAAGATGTTATTAAATGTAAATTTCAATCAAAGATGGATAGATAATCAAAACTTGAGGCAAAAATAGTTTCCTGAAGAAAATAATTGGAGAAATCTAATGAGCGGATCAATAAAGGTATGAAGTTAAAAGGTGGTACTAATATTCTAGATGAATTGCTATGTACTCAAAAGCCAACTAATAAAGAGAAATCATGCTTTGGACTTGAAAAGGGAAAAAATTCATTTATTGATGCTTCTACAAAGTTCTATGAAAGATTCAGAGCAGAAGAAAAATCAGTCCACAATGGTTAAAAATCTAACAAAGGAGAAGCCTCTGAAGATAAAAAGAAGTTAACAACGGTTGTGAAATCTATTAAAGAGAAGGAACCAATTGAACACAAGAAAGTTAACTAAACAATTCTTGATAAAAAAAAAGAACCAAAATACTAAGAAAATAGACAATGATGGTTTCACAAGAGTACACTATCCAAGGGGACCTCATCAAAAGAGATATCCTCATCTAATTGAAGGAAACACCATGACTAGGTACTCATCATATTTTAATGGGTATTGTTATACTTGTAACAATTTGGGTCACAGGGAAAGAGAGTGTAAATTCATTCCAAGGAGAAAAACAAATATCATAAGCAAAAGTCAATTTTCTCCTTTAGCTGATATGAATGTAGTTTGTTTCAATTGCAATAATTTAATTCATATCGCTAGAAATTGTGGAGCGAAAGTTGTAAGGCCAAATGCTCATTTTAAGAAGAATAGAAAAACATCTAAAGATGAAAAGAAAAATGAGGTCCTTGAGAAAAAAGGAAGAAAAAGTTGAAAATAAACATAATAAGGTATGGAAGGAGAAAAAGGATAATTCTACTCAGTCTATGATTGCCCAAACAACATTGCATGCAAAGGAACAAGATCTATGGATAATTGATAGTGGCTACTCCAAGCACATGACTAGAGATAAAAAGGAATTAATTAAGATTGAAATGAGAAAGGGAAGTTCAGTAAGCTTAGGTGATAATATTGCTATTAATATTCATGGTAAGAGAATTATGAGCATAGATGGGAAGAACAAAAATAAAGATGTGCTATACATGTGGAAGGTCTAAAACATAATCTTCTTAGTGTCAACAAGATGTGTTATAATAGATATAAAGTTTTATTTGATTCTAAAGGATACAAGATAAGAATTAATGGTAATACAATTGCTCAAGGGATAAGAACTGATAGTAATCTCTATAATCTATGTGAAGTGGAAGGCCAAACATGTCTAATTAGCCATGTAGATGAGAGTTGGCTATGCAATAAAAGACCAAGACATGTAAAATTTGGAAATTTGGTAAAGATAAGTTGAAAAGGATTAGTCAAAGATAAACCTAATATTGCAAGGCCTAAAAATACTATCTACCAAGGATGTCACCAAGGAAAGCAAACAAAGTTTACGTTTCCTACAAAGGATTATTCAACTACAAAACCTGTGCAGATAATTCATACTGGTATATGTGGTCCAATAAGGACAAAGGTGTCTCAATTAGAATGATATTTCATGTTGTTGATTGATGATTATACCAGAATGGAATATGTCACATTTTTGGAGAAGGTTGGGGTGTTTGAAATATTTAAAGGTTATAAGAAGCTAGTAAAAATTGAGATTGGAAGAATAATTAAGTGTCTCAGGTTAGATAGAGGTGGATAATTTATGTCAAGTGAATTCAAGGAGTATTGTGAATATCATGGAATGAAACACCAATATTAAGCTCCTAGAACATCACAGAAAATGGTTTGGTAGAAAGAAGGAATAAAATTGTGAAGGAGATGGTTAGGGCCATGTTGAATGAGGAAAACTAGATAGATAATTTTTGGAAAGTTGCAGTTAAAACTATAGTACACATTCAAAATAGAGCCCTTATTATATTTAACAGCACGGTAGGATGCCATATCAATTGTGGTTTGGTAGGCCTACATCAGTCAAGCATTTCAAAGTATTTGGTAGTAAATGTTATATTAAAAGACAAGATGAAGATTTAGGAATTTTTTAGTCAATATGTGATCAAGGGATATTTTTTGGGTATTCAAGCCAAAGCAAAGCCTATAAGTGTTATAATAATAAATGTCATAGAGTTTTAGAGAGTGTACATGTTAGGGTTAAAAAAAGTGCAAATCAAGGTAAGCCTAGCAAAGACAATCTTGAAATTGAGTTAGATAAGGATGATATAGGTGCAACAATAGAAGAAGAATAAGAAGAAGAGAATGAAGAAATAGTTGAATGAGCACCTACAAAATATGTGCAAAAGCATCATCATGTGGATCAAAGAATTGGTGATAAGAATGAATGTGTGAAAACTAGAAGAAGGATTGCAAAGAACAAGGAGCAAATGAAATTTTCTCTCTTATCACAAATTGAACAAAAGATCTTTGATGAAGTGACTAAAGATGAAAGTTGGTTGAAAGAAATGGAAGAGGAACTCGATCAGATTGAAAAGAACAAAAATGTGAATTGGTTCCTAAACCATCAAGCAAAAATTTAATAGGCACCAAATGGGTATTTAGAAATAAGTTGAATGGAGATGAAGCAGGTATTAGAAACAAAGCAAGGTTAGTATGCAAAGGATATGCTCAAGTAGAAGGTATTGATTTTGAAGACACATTTTCTCCAATTGCAAGATTATAAGTTATTAAGATGTTTTTTGCAGTTTATGTGTATAAAATATTTAAAGTATATCAAATGGATGTCAAATCTACATTTTCAAATGGAAACCTTGAAGAAGAAGTATATATTTAGGAGCCAAAAGTTTTTTAGCTATCAGAGGATGATGATTATGTCTAAAAATTAAGAAAAGCATTGTATGGTTGGAAGAAATCGCCAAGGGATAAAGGTATATTTATATTATAAACCAAGTATGAAAAAAAAATACTTAATTTTTTTGGTATTGAGGATTGTAAACAAGTCAATACTCCCATGATTACTAGCTGCAAGTTGAGTAAATTAGATGATTCACTTGATACAAATCAGACTTTGTATAGATCAATTATTGGAATTTTTCTATATCTAATTGCATCTAGGAATGATATAATGGAAGTGGTTTGTATGTTAGCTATATTTTAGGCAGCACCAAAAGAATCACATATCAATGCAGTGAAAATAATCTTTAAATACATAAAAAAGTACTATTGACTATGGTTTATGGTACCCCAGGAGAAAAAATTTCACTACATACATAGATCCAGATTGGGCCAGAAGTGTGGATGACAAAAAGAGTACTAGTGAAGGAGCTTTCTTTGTGGGAAACATATTAGTTTCTTGGATGAGTAAAAATCAAGGGTCTGTCACCCTTTCTCCTACAAAAATAGAATATTTTGCATTAGCTTCATATTGCACTCAAGTCCTTTGGATGAAGCAAACATTAAAGGACATCAAGGTAGAGTACACATAGTCTATTTTGATTCTTTGTGACAACTCAAGTGCCATTAATATCTCAAAGAATCTAGTGATTCACTCTAGAAAAAAAGACATAACAATGAAGTATCACTTCATTAGAGAAAAGATTGTAGATAAGGAATTCAGCATAGAGTATGTTCCTACCAAGGAACAAGTGGTTGATATATTTATAGATCCTCTTCCTACCGAGTACTTTGAATACCTAAGGTAGAAGCTAGTAGTAGTTTCTCCCACCTCACATCACTCAACTCTAATTATAGGGAATATATCTAGTGGGGGATTCATTGCTCATTTATTCAACCCTGGTCAAGAATAGTGTGATCAAGTCATGTAAAATCTTATTTTAGAAATTTATATAACGACTTGATGGTTTCACAATTTTTCAAAATTGTTCATTTCCTCAAGGGGAGTGTACTCTTTTCCATTAATGTCAAAGGGGGAGAAATGTGATCTAAAACAAAAGCTTGTTGAGAAGAGATGAGTTGTATGTCATAGGGGGGTTGTTGTGTTACAGTGTGAATAATCAAATTGGTATGGAGCTTCAGTGGTACTTGGTTGAGGAGTTCATGTTTTTCCATCAATGCAAAAGAGGGAGATTGTTGGCATATAGTTTTCATTGATGTCAAAAAGGAAAAATAAGGGAAATGAGATCATTTTCATGGTGACAAAGGATAAGTGTGAGAGTAGTGGATTTGATGGCATATTTGATTTGGGTTTCTTAGGAGATTTCCAAAAATATATTGTGTAGGTCAAGAAAGTGAGGATGTACCCAAAAGTGTTTTATTTATGCCCTTTGATGTTAGGGTTTATTAGTTAAACCCTAAGGATACTTGTAGTCATGGAATTCAAAAAAAAATTCTATTTTTTTGTTGAATTGGTATCAATGGTTATTGGTGGCATTAGTTGCAACTTATGTCTTTATAGTTGTTAGGTTGACTAGCCCAATAGCCTAAGTTGGCAGTGTCCTAAAGGTACGATGAGATATCTATATGTCGGTATGTCATGGGTTTGTAAAAGTTCACAACCTCTGACTAGAGGTTCTTATGTTCAGACTTTTAGCAACTTAATGATAGAGAGATTAGTAAGGAGAATTTTTAGAGTGACCATGTGTGATCTGTGAGATACTAAGAGATGTCTCTTTGATGGGTCAATGTTTTTCTTGTCGGAGTGACAGTGTGTGGTCAATGAGAAAATGGGTTATGTCTCATTGACATAGCGATGGCGGCACTATGGAGATTTATCAATGAGATAATATGGTGTCATAAAGATTTTCATCCATGTCTCTTAGAAAGACTGATAGCTATCTTATCGGTGATACATTGATGTATTAATGAGAGTCTAGGAGAAGTCTCGTCGATGGAGCGATAAGGAGTATGGAAGTGTTGTCAATGAGACTATATGGTGACAGTGTGGTGTGTGTGCAGAATCATCATGGAAGAAACAAGCCCTTAGGTGGAAAAAAAATAAAAAAAATTAGAGTTAGGGAACTTGACATAAAATTTTGAATAAGTTATCTATATTATTTCAAAAATATGTAAGAATAGAATCTACATAAAATCGAATTTAGTTTCTAAACTAGTAGGTTTATTTAAAAAAATCTATTTGGTGAAAATTTGAAATTTCAATGCAGTAGTACTTAAATTTTAGGGAAAAAATAAGAAGTGGGTGTCTTTCTGACCACCCTAACCATAATAAAATTAGAATATATTTTTTTAAGATTTTAGATATAAGTAGAGGACTTGTGTCCTAATGTGATGCATATCTTTTCATAATTTTTTTCTAAGTAAATAATTAATTATATTTTTTTTATTACAACTTTTAAAAAATATAAAACCTTGTATGTCTGACCACCTTAACTTGGTCAAACCTTCATGAATTTTTGTTTTTTTTAATCCTATAGTATGCAAAGCATAGAATGTGACACATGTTTTAGATTCAAAAATTTGTGATACCATTTTAAAGCTATAGATGTTTTTCAATTAGCCTATCAATTAGGACTTTAGTCATAATTCAAATAGAAAGTAAATAATAATTATTTATTAAATTCAAAGTAAAGAATAATTTATATTGGTGGAAAGCTTAGAATTTCCTTTAAAAACCCTTTAAATATAGTTCCTCGTCACTAGAATGAAGGAAGATTCATCTTCAAAGTAAATCCTGCAAGTTTGAAGATAATAGTTGTTAGCAAGTGCATTAACCAATTTGACATTGAACAAATCATACACCCTCATCGAGGCCCATGTGTCACCTAATTCCTTGTGTCGATCTTCTAATTTCTCAGCTTGAGGATTCAATTGTGTAATTTTTCTAGACCTTTATCTAGAGCCAAGAAATTGGTTGACCAAGTCTTGATTCAAATGTCTAGTTTCTAACTTTTGTCTCTTAATCTTGCAACTTCGAGATGTACTTTCCATAATATCAATTCACAAAAAACCCCCACTTTTGTGCTTGCTAATCTAACTAGTTTTGGATACTAAAAACTTTAGCTCAAGCTTATGTACTTTCTTAAAAAGAAACAAATTTTCTAGTTCCTTTTTCATCAACCACCACTACACTCTGTTTCTCTTCCATTTGAACGGCTAATGATTTCCAAATAAACTAGGATTTGTCTTTAATCCACTTGGCTCTGGTTCATAATTGTTGTCTGATGGAAAGTTTCATGTCATCAAGAGTATAGTCAAATGGTTTGAATATAAACTATTGATCTATTTATCATCACCACTAAATTTTTCTTCTCAAAATACTGATGTCTTGTCAATGGGAAAGTAAATTCTTCAGCTATATCGAAAGGACAAAATTTTGTTCTTGTTGATATCTTTCTCTCCCCCTGATGTCTTTCTTAATAGTATACTCTTTCTTTATTTCAATATTTCAAAGAGACTTTGAATAAATTCACTCCAATATCCTTGTGTCCTTTCAAACTCTTCCTTTGATGGGCCTTACAAAAATTCTCTTTGATATTCTTTTGTCACTCTGATACATTTGCAAGCTTATTAAATCATATTTTAGTTTTGGCCAATGATTTTTTTTCCTTTTATATTATCAAGGCTGATAGAATAAATGTTATCGTTTCATCGAAGGGACTAGTCTAGCTATCCCATCAATATGCATTTTCCCCTTCAATGGAGTCCTTAGTCCAACCATATGCTTTTTTGTTCTAGTGATATTGAAAGGAGTAATATTTGGTTCTTACTACTATATGTCTTCCCTCCATATATATTTAATAATACTTTTTTTCTATTTGTTGGGTTCTAAAAGGGACTCTAGAAACTGTATCTTCAATGTTTTTTTGCCTCTTCAACATACTTATGAGCCCATCATATTTTATTTCCATTGATACTATCAAATTTTGGCTCTTGATTATTATTTTTTTAATGCACATCATCCCATCAAAGGGACTCCAGATTATTCCTCCCAATATTTTAGAGTGTCTTTGATGATGTCTTGTTCAAATTATCAAAGGGATGCTGAGACATCCTACCAATATTGCATAGTCTCTTTGATAAAGTTTATAATAGGACCCGAGCTTAATTAAGGAGAACATATGAAATGTTTATAATGGTATGCCTATGTTCTAAGGGATCAAGAAACAATTTTTTTCTAAGTTTTTTTTAAGGCTAAATTTATGCAAATTTTAATACTTGGTTTTGAGATTTATGCATATAAAGGATATATAAATACCTTGCTTATACAATGCCTTTTTTGACAAATATGGAATTTCTAGTGTTAGTTAGACCTAAAAATTAATTTTTAGGATGATCCTGCTTATGGAATTTGGATTTTTTACAAGGTTGAGATTTCACATATCGGATTCAAAGTCTGTCAGGGTGATGAAGTCATGTAAATTCTAGAGGTTCTAACAATTCACATGTAATCACATAAATAACATGGAAAAGAAAATAAATAAAAGACTAGCAAGGAACATGCGAGTCAACCTATAGCACATTATTTGCAATCTAACATTGTTCATCATATCTGAAAGGAAGAAAACTATCCAAAGGGATAACATCAAGATCCAAACCAGGAAAATCACCAAGGTTAACACATGATGTAACACTCTTTGAAGGAGGATCATCACGATTATTATCATTAAAGCTTATGGAAGAGGAGAAAAAAGAATTCGTCTCATTATGCACTTGTTCATCAATCTTTGCAATTTCTTTCTCATCATCTAAGTTTATAAAAATAGTCCTAGGTGTAACATCTAGAAAATGCAAAAGAAAGGGTAAAAAACACACAATAATGTGATCAAAGCTCTAATGCAATCTAAGTTAAACAACAGAGAACAAGGAAAGCTAAAGTGTAAAATAAACCAAAAAATCTCACCCAATATCTATGTAATTCCATGTATAACCTCAATTTATCTTCTCCATTTTTCCATTGTAATATAATTGCCCTGAGATTTCTCTTGTGCAAGTATAGCCTATGATAGTGATTTAGCAAAACATTGAAGATTCAAGATAATTTCTCTAAAATTCATATGATTTTGAGAGAGGTTCGAATGATGAAAGATAGATCAATTTATAGAAAATTGATCATTCAAACAACAGGGCAGGATCAAAAGATCAACAAACAGTTGAGATCGAAAGATTAAACATGCATTATGATAACTACTAGTAGTGACATGAGTGATACAAATTAGAAATAGAAATAAATATTAAATAAATGATTTAATCTTCGAGTTTGGTATTCAAAAATAGAAGAATAGTTTTTGCATGACAAAGATAAAGATAGGATTAAAGCAACTCCTTGTTCAAATGCACACACAAGATTTAATTAATTAAATAGGAATATTTAATTAATATGCATGTGCAAGCAAACAAGTTAGAACTAGATGACTGAATGATATGACAAAGATATTACTCAAGAAAGCCACTCAAACATTAATCTAGAGTTAACTGAGTGATTTAAAATAGATCTTGATTCAAGTCAAAGTGAATACTTAGATAACTTACACAATTATCCAACTATAGAAGAATATGTTAAAATAGAATTCATGATTTAAATAATTCATTTAATTCAAGATTTGATATATGTGTAAGGGCACCCAAGCTCCTTAAGGGTCACTTGAATGGTCAGGAGGATGGAGGGGTCATGAAGACCTATCAAACATCTCAAAGCATCAACTATGCCATTTTGGAACCTATGATGGAATTTGGAGTGGATAAATGTAATAGAAGGATCAAAAGTCTTGAGGGTCCTGATAAGGACCCTAGGACCAAAGTGAATTGTAAGTGGACCAATAGTGTCCTAGGAGTCTAGATAAGTATATAAAGTTTTAATTATATCAAATAAGGTGGGATAATAAAAGTGTAATAGTTTTGGACAGTTTTAGTTAGTAGAAGTCAATAAGTTAGAAGTTGGAAATTCAAATTTTTGAAATCCAACGGTTAGTTGTAGTTTGGTGGGTAAGTAGTTTCTAGGTGTTTTAACCATAATAATGTAACAAAACCAATCCAAATCAGTTAGAACAGTTGGGAGATGGGTTTACAAAGTTGGAGAAGTCATTTGTATAGTCAGGGTGTTGATATTGCAGAGATTGTACAGACTGCTATAGTAAAATCAAGAAAACTTTAGATTTCTTGCATTTTCTTGTGTTTACTTAATGATCTTTTGATTTCTATTAGTGATATGGTCAATTGGATGAATTAGGGACTTGTACTTATAGGAATTTAAATCTTTTGTATGTCTTGATAAGCAATAATAATTAGTTTCTTGTATACTACAATTTACTGTCTAAAGAAAGTTCTAATTTTTCACTGATTTTTGAGAGTTTTCATGAATGACTGATCCATTTCATGGAAGATTGTGACTGTAACCTATGAAATGGATCACATATAACATGTATTATGCATAACTAATAGCGTAATGTGTAGGAAGGAAGGATTCTAAGGTGTACACCATGATATGACAAGGCAAGGTGCATGGGAATGACGCGTAAGGTATTGCAGTAGGAGTTATACTTGAACAAGGGGTATGCTTACAAGTTGGAATTGATAAAACATGTTGATTTATTGGTGAAAAGTGAAAGAACCGGTTCTAGAAGTGATTGTAGGGCTAATATACAAGAAGCCCTAGTTATAGGGGATTTAATTGAGGGTTTTGTGATTAGGGGTCTTAAAGGTGTCATGGGAGTGTAAGACCTTGAAAATTATTAGTTTTGAAACAATTCAAGACAATATGGAAAGTCTCATAATCAGGGGACAAAATTTGAGTAGGGTTGCTTTGAGAAAAAGGGCTAATTAGGCCTTAATTATGTGGAAACAACAAATTTTGGAGGGAATGGTTTGAAACAAGAGCCATCAGGGTTTGAGTATGTTATGTAACATTAGAAAAGACATTTGAATCAGACATTATTTTTGGGATTCATTTGGGGAAGCTGTGAGAAAAGTCCATAAAACAGTCGTTGGAGACCTAGTTGGGCTAGAAGCCTAATCAAGGTGGATAAGTGGGTTGTGTCTGAGATAGGGGCTTGGGGCTTTGTAACCATTCAATACAAGTTTTATTGAGTTCCCTAAGATAATTCCAAGGTTTTTGGTCCATAAGGGAAGGATATAAGTCACAAGTGAACCATTGAAGCCTTATCTCCATAAAGGTACCTAGAAGAAGGTTTGAGAGTATATCATTGTAGACCTTGAAACTTTGTGTTTTACCTAAAGTCCCATACCCTCTACATCAAAGTGGTGTCATAGTAGAGAGTAGGTCTTTTAGGGGTTGAAGGTTTAACAATGGCACCTAAAAGTCAATTAGCAAGAGAGTTGGAGGAGTTGAGAGAAACCTTGGAAAGAGAAAGAAGGTAAAGAAGAGAACAAGAAGCAGCAAGAGAGTAGTCCAAAGCAAGGGAAGAGAGGAAATGGAGAAGGGAGAGAGAAGCTATGCAAGCTAGGATAAACAACCTTTAGAGAAATAGGAGAGAAGAACAAGAAAACCAAGAAGACAATGATGAAGAAGAGGAGCATGTGCGGGTAACTAAAGAACAACCAGTAGATGAGATAGAAGACCCCTAGGAAAAGAGGTTAGTAAGGTTGTTGAAAGTAGTACAAGGTCATGGAGGAAAAAGTCACATAGATTTTCCTATCTACCAAGGAAATATGGATAGTGAAGAGGTGTTAGGATGGCTTGATGGCTTAGACAACTATTTTGAGTTTGAAGAGATGGATGAAGAGAAGAAGGTTAAGTTTTCCAAAACCAAGTTGAGAGGTACAACATTGACATGGTGGACTAGTTTTTAGAATGATAGGATGGATAGGGGATTGGAAAAATTTTCTGCATGGGCAAGAATGAGGAGTTTGGTCAAGGAACAATTCTTAACATCTGATTATACAATTCATGTGAAGAGGATGAGGAAAAAATTAAACAAAAAGGACATGGACTTGATGTCCTATACAGAGCAATTTCACAAGCTTAGTATCAAAGGAGGATATGAGGAAGAAGATGAAAAAGTAGCCAGGTATATCAATGGTTTGAGGTATAACTTACAAGATGAAATTGGTTTGCAGGTACCAAGGACATTAGGAGAATGTTTTAAGTTGGCCATTACAATAGAAGAAAAGGTGAAAAGGAAGCAAGAGAGGTCAAGAAATGATGGAAGAGGGGGTAGTTCAAGTAGAGGTAGAGGTAATAGAGAACAAGGGCAAGGAAACAATGGTAAAAGTAGCAACGAAAAAGGAAAAGAGGTGTTTTCAGATCAAAGAGGAGGATACACTCAAAGAGGAGGAGGCAGATTCAGACAAGGTAGAGGCACATTCACAGGCAGGTGTTACAATTTCAATGAGTTGGGGCATCCCTCTTTCAAGTGTCCTAAAACATAACAATTAGATAAGGGTAGAGATAGGAGGGTCAGTTGGGCACAAGAAGAATAAGACAAAAAGGAGTAGCCAAGGAAATTTATGGCAGACCCTAAAATTGATGGTGAGTTCCTTATGGTAAAGCAAGGGGAAAGAATTCATCAAGAGCCAAAGGTAACCATTTTCAAGACAAAATTTTTCAACCATGGTAAATTATGTAGATTTCTCATAGATTCAGGATCACATAGCAATTTGGTTTCATCTGATATGGTAGCCAAGTTAGGAATTGAAACATATGATCATCCTAGTCCGTACAAGGCCACTTGGGTAACCCAATTACAACATGTAGAGATTTGTAAGCAGGCTTATGTGTATTTTTCAATTGGAGCATATCAGGATAGGGTGCTTTGTGATATCATTCCAACGACTTGTGGAAATATCATTTTAGGGAGACCAGGGTAGTATGCTAGGAGGACAATGCATGATGGATACAATAATACATAGTTGGTACACAAGGGAGGTACTAGGTATAAGTTGAGGCCTTTGCCTTTGGATCAGTTAAATGAAAATTTTGTGATCTATTTTGAGAAGAATTTGTAGGTGGATATGCAGGGTAAGATAGGGGAAGATACTGGTTGGCTGAAAGATAACAAGTTGCAGTAGAGATATGAGGTATACAGTCCTAAAAATCAGAACATTTGGGACTTGGGAAGTATCAAGATTGGGGGTATTGAATTCCCTATTGTTAAGGGTAATAGAGGTGGTGTTTCCCTATAAAGAAATTAGTGGAATGAAGGAAAGAATAGAGCACAAGGACATACTACAATCAAACAACAAGGAAGACAAAAAAATCACTATTTTGATTCTAACATGTGTGGCATGAGTGCAGGTTGGCAGAAAAAAGGAAGAAGGTGACTTTAGGAGATTTCATGATCTCCAATCAGAAGGTGCATACATCCAAAAACAAGGAGTAATGTGATGGCAACAAGTTGGATACCTCTTGGGGCAAGAGTCTTTTCATTCTTGGGGAGTATGGTGCACGGGCACCCAAGATCCTTAAGGGTCACTTGAAGGTTCAGAAGGATGTAGGGGTCATGAAGACCTATCAAACATCTCAGAGCATCAACTATGACATTTTGGAACATATAATGGCATTTGGAGTGGATAAATGTAATAGAAGGATCAAAAGTCCTGAGGGTCCTGATAAGGACCCTAGGACCAAAATGAATTGTAAGTGGACCAATAGTGTCCTAGGAGTCAAGATAGGTATATAATGTTTTAATTATGTCAAATAAGGCGGGATAATAAAAGTGTAATAGTTTTGGAGGGTTTTAGTTAGTAGAATTCAATAAGTTAGAAGTTGGAAATTCAAAATTTTGAAATCTACCGGTTAGTTGCAGTTTGGCAGGTAAGTATTTTTTAGGTGTTTTAATAATAATAATGTAATAAAACCAAACCAAATCGGTTGGAACAGTTGGGAGATGGGTTTACAAAGTTGGAGAAGTCATTTGTAGGGTCAGGGTGTTTAGATTGGATAGATTGTACAGACTGCTATAGGAAAACCAATAGAACTTATGATTGCTATTGGTGATATGTTCAATTGGATGAATTAGGGACTTGTACTTACATGCATTTAAATCTTTTGTATATCTTAATAAGCAATAATAAACAGTTTCTTGTATAATACAACTAACTGTCTAAAGAAAGTTCTAATTTTTCACTATTTTTTGGCAGTTTTCATGAATGACTTATCCATTTCATAGAAGATTGTAACTGTAACATGTGAAATGGATCATATATAACATGTATTATGTAGAAATAATAGCATAATGTGCAGGAAGGAAGGATTCGAAAGTGTACACCATGATACGACAAGGCAAGGTGCATGGGAATGGTGCCTAAGGTATTGCAGTAGGAGTTCTACCTGAACAAGGTGTATGTTTACAAGTTGGAATTGATAAAACATGTTGAGTTATTGGTGAAAGGTGAAAGAACCGGTTGTAGAAGTGTTTGGAAGGCTAATATCCAAGAAGCCCTAGTTTTAAGGGATTTAATTGAGGGTTTTGTGATTAGGGGTCTTAAAGGTGTAATGGGAGTGTAAGACCTCTAAAATTCTCAGTTTGGAAAAAATTCAAGACACTGTGGAAATTCACATAATCAGGGGACAAAATATGAGTAGGGTTGCTTTGTGAAAAAGGGCTAATTAGGCCTTAATTCTATGGAAACAACAAATTTTGGAGGGAATGGTCTGAAACAAGAGCCATCAAGGTTTGAGTATGTTATGTAACATCAGAAAAGACATTTGAATAAGTGATTATTTTGGGGATTCATTTGGGGAAGTTTTGAGAAAAGTCCATAAAAACAGTCAGTGGAGACCTAGTTGGGCTAAAAGCCTAATCAAGGTGGATAAGAGGGTTGTGTCTGAGATAGGGACTTGGCGATTTGTAACCATTGAAGACAAGTTTTATTCAGTTCCCTAAGATCATTCCAAGGCTTTGGGTCCATAAGGGAAGGATATAAGTCACAAGTGAACCATTGAAGCCTTATCTCCATAAGGGTGCCTAGAACAAGGTTTGAGAGTATATCATTGTAGACCTGTAAACTTTGTGTTTTACCTAAAGTCCCATACCCTCTGCATCAAATATTTGAAGAATAATTAAATAAATAAGATTTATTTAATTAAGTGATGAAGGGATTTAAATGAATAATTAAATAAATAAAGAATTTATTTAATTATAGTTGAAATATGATAAAAGATAAATTAAAGAAGAATTTATTTAATTGAAGAAGTACAAGGTTAATTAGTAACATAATTAAATAAAAAAAATTATTTAATTAATCAGATAGAATAAAGAAAAGTGTGAATTAATTAAATAATTAAGATTATTTAATTAATAGATGAAATGAATACTTTAGAAAATAATTAAATAATTGGCATTATTTAATCATGACCATGAAGAATACAAATTATGAAGAATATTGAAGTCATGGGCTTAAACCAGATTTCGGTGTCTACATTTTCCCCTCTTTGATACAATGTCATTTCAGCATTGTGTCAAAGAAAATCAATCAAAAAAAATTCCCTAGTAATGCCCAAGTGTAAAACATATGAAGGTATGCCCCCTCGGGAAAATTTGACAAATTTTTAAAAAATATCAAATTTTTTTTGGAAATAATCCCGAGGAGTCCATTGGATAGGCAAAAATGAAATGGCATTGATGGAATTGAAGTTAGAAGTGGTAAGGATAGGTATGGATCAATTGAAATTGGATGTTGACATGGCCAATACAAAGGAATGCCACCAAAACCCTAGGTTTAAATAGAAAATGGGGTAAAAACCCATTCATTTTTACCCACATAGCTTCAAAATTTGAGATTTTTTCTCTACACCCTAAGTGAAGATGCCTCCTATTCCACACACCCACCATTGAGCATATAGGATCTGGACCTTCAAGCGGCTGACTAACGTAGACCCCCCGGTATGTACCTTAATCTTGACTTTTGAATTTTAGGTTTTCACGCTTTTTTATGCATTTAATGTTTATTTTCATCATGCGTCACTGTATTAGAAATTTTCATTTGAATTCATTGTCATCACATATGTATGTGGATCACTGCATTTGTAAATTTACGTTTATTGTTTAGCATAGTTGATCATAGTTCAATGGAGTTGTGTTTTAGTTCCACACATTCGCTAAATAGAAACACATTTGCATTTAATTTAGACACAATTGCATTATTTTCAATGCATGTGAACATTTTGATGCATTTTATATTTTATTTACACATTTGCATTTAGCAAGATATTGTTATGCGTCAATAGAGAGGCACATTTTATTTTTAGATGCATTTGTTATTTGTGCATGGAGTTGTGATGTAAAATGACGCATGTGAAATTTTATGATGCATTTTAAAAATATAATGATGCATTTGGTTTCATACAACGCAATTGCAAAATAATGGTGTATTTGTAAAATAATGACACATTTTCCCAACATTTGATTTTGTCCCTTTGCATTAGGATAAGTGATTGATACTGACATGAGGCATGTATAATGCCATTACAGGTTGTTTTGGACACTGTGTACATGAGAGTCTAGACCATCAACTTTTCGCTTCTGAGATAATTTGTGAAGCATGGAGAAACAATTCTTATGGCATTTTGGTCTTATCCATGTGATAGGCATGCCCACCATTTGGGAAAACCAGGGTCTACTGACAACATTAGGTGAGTGGTGGCACTAAGAGACTTCCTTATTTCACCTGCCTACTAGAGAGGTGACAGTTACATTGGAGGATGTTTACAAGATTTTGAGACTTCCTATTATAGGTACTAGGGTGAGATATGATACCCAAAGGGGTTTCATAGAGATGTGCAAATACTACCCTCATGCTGATATTAGACAGTTAGGATTTGACCATTATGAAATTAGATGGTGTATATTGGCACAAAGGTATAGGTATTTAGACTATCTATTGTGTACATTCATAGGTGGTATAGTCCTGCCTAACTGTCAACATCATGGTTTTCCTGTGGGATGGGGAGAGATGTTGGTTGGTATGTTAGAGCGTTCGGAGGTGTATGCTTGGGGTCCTTGTCTGCTTGACATGTTATATTTTCATTTGCATGATATAGCCTATCAAGAGGCACAGTCGATGAGTTGTGGTACCATGCTCTTGATGGTATGGGCGTGGGAACACATTGCCATTTTTTATCCGCTAGTGACAGTTGATGTGCAACATGGAGCACCTTATGCCTTCCATTATGTGGGGGCTAATACTCAACATCATATCGTAGATATTGGATACTTCAGACATGCCATTGGTACCATGGTACAATTTACATGGAGACTATACTTGGGATGTCCAAAGTGGTTAGATGAGGATGATCATTTGCCTTATTGCCACCAGACATAGTACCTAATTGGGCAGACTATTTCACATGTTCATATTATAAAGAGACATTTTCCAAACCATGTATTAGGGCACTTCGAAGAGGTGCGGGATGTTCTCAGAGGATGAGCAGAGTTTGAGAGGTCCTCGCGAGAGATCCCCCTATGGGGTCTAGAGATTTCAGTGGCCACTAGTGAGATAGATATTGATGCATTGTAGGAAGTTTAGTGGGGTTGGAGAGATGGTGTGGGTGATCCAGGTACCATAGAGGCTTATGATAAGTTGTGGGCCATGGATAGACCGATTCCCCTTACAAATAAATATCAGGTTGCACCAATAGAGCAGCAAGGGACAAGATTGTGTTACAGGCGTGGTAGAGGAAGAGGTTAGAGAGGTGGAGGTGGATGTGGTGATGATGAAGATGGTGATGGATGTGGTTGGCAAGGTGGTGGGAGAGGGAGGCATGGATGGAGGGGATGAGGGCCACCATTATCACCTATTCATGAGGAGGGATGGGAGGAGGAGGATGTGAACATGCCAGATATCGGAAGAGGTCAGGAGGAGGTGCATGTTGAGATTGGAAAAGATGAGGATCATCCCACAAAGGAGGCAGGAAGAGAGGAGGCAGAGATTGATGCTCTAGGCTTACCTGGTGCCTATCAGGATGATGATGAGGAGGATAATGATTAGGAGCAAGAGATACAAGATAGGATTTTGGAGGAGTTGGAGGATGAGGATGATGGTGTGCAAAGGGTGAGATAGGTGGACATAGGGATAGTTGATCTTGACACTACTACACTTCATGCCCAGGTTGCATCTTTGGAGGAGCAGATGAGGGTCATGATGTTTTAGTGAGATGTGTTACAGATGGAGAGGGACAAAGCCTTCATGGACAAAGATCAGACCATAGCTTAGAGGCAGTAGACCTAGCATAGATTTATAGAGATTAGAGCTCTATGTAGTAAGACGATAGCTACATTTACTAGAGAGTTATTCAAAGCCATGGAGAGGGCCACCTATTACCGAGATTTATATGAAGCAGTAGTTCCTCTAGAGATATCAGCCCTGAGCTTTTCAGAGGCACATAGTGAGAGGTCCCAGACCAGGACCCACACCAGGACAGTTAGCACAGAGGGTGTTGAGCAACCACACAGAGCTAGTCCATACTAAATGCAACATTTAGGTCACAGGTCATCAAGCTCTTGACATCATTCATCTACACACTCCAGTCATGATAGCAATGGTAATTCAGGATAGGGATATTTCTTGATATGTATTGAGACATTGTATTATGATCATATAGCATGTGGGCTTCCATATTTATGATACATTATGACATTGTGATGTTACACTTTTGAGGGATATATATATGATTTTGGAAAAAAATCTCATGATATGTAGTTCTATTTATTGATTATGCATTTGTTTATTTATACATGTTATGTTTATATGAGATGCCTATGTGATGGAGGACCATATCTATTTTATGATGTGTTTATGTAACCTATGATGTGATGTTGATTCTATGCTAATTCTATGTGATATGTGAATTTTATAGTTATGAGATGCAATATAATGTTATATGTGAAATGATTTCTACATGTGGTGATATACATATGTAATGTGGTGTATGTATTTACATTTGTTATGTACATGGAATTCTTATGATATCTAATCTAAGATGAGAAATGTCTATTATTGTGTGATGTCCTAGATATAAGAAATTCCTAGATGTTTGTATATTTCAAATGAAAAAT
The DNA here is from genome assembly GCA_007258455.2 of Sequoia sempervirens. Classification (NCBI taxonomy): domain Eukaryota; kingdom Viridiplantae; phylum Streptophyta; class Pinopsida; order Cupressales; family Cupressaceae; genus Sequoia; species Sequoia sempervirens. The sequence continues at coordinate 348,825,766 of VDFB02000017.1, read as the reverse complement.
ATATGTATGATTGATGATGTATGATGATGTTTCTAACATGAATGTGAATGCTGGATGTTTTATATTTTTGTGTGTCACAAGATTCCGTCATAATGAAAGAAAGAAGAATTGTTAGTGCGGAAAGAAAGACAAAGACATGAGATGGATGCTCTAGTATTAGCAATCGTCGATGTTTCATTGTATCACTAAAGGCATTGCACTTTATCATCATTGGGCAAGACTAATACAAATAGAGACAAACACCATGATATGACATAGATCAAGGTGTGCAAGTTCATCCACTTGCTACCAACAGATAGTCATAGAAAAGATTTGTTGTAATTCATACGAAGGGCACAATTGCCCTAGTCTTTTTGTCAAGACAAACCACATACAACAAATAAAATAAAATAAGGGTCATGAGATGTCATTGCTCCTCTAAATACTTAATGGGACATCCTTGAGGAAACTACTAACATGACGCAAAATCAAATTTAAAAGATAGTTGATAGACAACAATCAAAGATAAAAGAATTTTGATACATTGTTGCTTCTCTAAATCCTTCATGGGACATCCTTAAGAAAGCTAGTAATAGGATTCCAATCAAAAAGTCAAGTGAAATGATAAGATGAATAAGCCATAAATTCAAAATCCAGTAAAATATCTACCAAAACTTGATCTGTTTGTTTGATTTGTTTTGATTGATAAAAATATTGATTGATAGAGCCCGATTCCAGGAGATACACATACTAGATAAGACCTTGAGTCTGGTTTCGATGTTATGACTATCTATATAAGGCATGAAAAAGCCTAGTTTTAGAAAGGAATGTATTGTATAATACGTTGAGTCAAATGCCATTGATGTGATAACCCGTGTAAGGCTATGTTTGATTATTTGAAAATGTTGATATGGAGGAAGGACTCATCATGTATAAGACATTGATTATTTTACTAATATCAGTATTCAGGAAGGACTCATCCTGAATAAGACATAGGTTGATTGTTTTGATGATATCTGTTTCCAAGAAGGACACATCCTATAGTAGACAACAGTTTCTTCGGAAATTTGTTTGATTTGACTTAGAGAATTGTTGACTTGTTCACCAGATTGATGCATGCCTTAAAATGATGTGTTGACAATGGATTGTCTGTGATGATGAACCCTAAAAGACTGACCTAGTGCGGCCTCGAGGGCTCATTGCTTGATGGCCTTGCCTACATTATACATGTAGAGACCTCATAGTTTGAATTGAATTTGACTCACAAGATTGACTAGAAATAGAAGACATGTGTGATAGTGAATGTGACAAACCCTAATGGACTTCCCTAGTGCGGCCTCGGGGGCTCATCGATTGATGGCCTTGCCTACGTTATACATGCAGAGACCTCTTAGTTTCACACGACCAATGACCTTATCATATAGACATATGGATTGAGTCCTAATTTTATATAGAAAAACTAAACAGATTAACCTAATTCCTCAGGGGGTACATTGACAGATGGCCTTGCCTATGTCCAGTTTCAGAGGCAACATAGTTTGACAAACAACAAAGACTGACAAATGCGACTAACTCTAACTCTGTTTTTGGATTTTTGACATATTTTGAGTTTTGTCTTTTTGAAATTTTCTAATGTTTTTGTGCTTTCTTCGGTCATTTTGTGATGTTTTTGGATTTTTCTATGGTTTTACATCTTCAACATAGCTAGTGTAAGAACTAATATGACACATGTCAAGTGTTTTCCCCCAGTTGAGTATAAGAACAATTGATTATGGATGGAATAAAATTAGGGATATGAAATGCACTCAATGTCAATCGTTCCAGGTTATGGGAAAGACTACCACTTATTACAAATGGTATATACAAGTGATGGATAGGAAAGATAAGTCATATGTATAGGGTTAGATAGTATGTATAAGGATGTGGACTATGTATAGGGATGTTAGATTAGAATAATAGTAGACAAAATAGTAGAGTCAACTACACATGGCACATGTTTGCTAGGTTTTCACCATGGTACTTATCCAAAGCGCCACCAAAGTGGTTTTCACTATTGGACAAATTATTTGTCTTTACTATTTTCAAGAATTTCTAAAAAAAATTTGGTGCTACCAAGATGCCTCTTTGTCAGGTTTTCAACTTGGTAATGATTTTTTTTATTTTTTTATTTTTTGTATTTTTGCTAATTAAGACATGGCCCTCAAAAGCTATGCACAGAACTTCTTCAGATGAAAACTATTGATTGGTGAACATAATGGTTCCCCTTTAGGAGTAGAGAGTTGATATGCTCCTAATCCAAAGGATTCTATAACAATATATGGCCCTAACTAGTTACGTTCAAAATTTCCTAGTTTCTCTCTATCTATTTGATTCTTTGGGTTCTCCATAAATACCATGTCACCAATGTCAAAGTTTATATTCAAGACCTTCCTATTATATCTACGACGAAGGAAATTTTGATATGCTTGGAGATGGTCTAGTTCCTTCTATCTTCGCTCATATAGGAATTCCAGCTCATGGAGTCTCGAGAATCTGTACTCTTCTTCATCAATGTGCCCTTTCAAGGATACTCTCAGGGAAGGAATATCAACCTCGATAGGAAGAATGGCTTCAGAACCAAATACTAGTAAATAAGGAGTGGTGCTAGTGGGAGTACAGATACTTCTGCGATAAGTCCATAAGGCAGGATTAAGCTATAAATTCCAATCACAAGAAGCATCATTGATAGTCTTCTTGAAGATTCTAATGGTAGTTTTGTTAGATGCCTCTACCTGGCCATTACCTTATGGGTAGTATCGAGTGGAAAAGTGATGTTGAACATGAAATTCATCATAAATATGGTGTACTTCTTGATTTTTAAATGGGCAGCCATTATTCGTGATTATGGACTAAGGGACAGCATACCGATAGATGATATAGTTCAAGATAAACTTAGAGATCTGTGTGCTAGTAATGTATGTAATAGGAATAGCCTCAATCCACTTCATAAAGTACTCACTAGTGGTAGTGATGATGAATTTGTGGCCATTGGATGATGTAGGATGGATCTTACCTATGAGTTCAAGTCCCCATTGGGCGAAGGGCCATGGTGAAGTTATAGGTAGGAGCTCTTGTGCTGGTGCATGTATCAAGTCTCCATGAACTTGGCATTGGTCACATTTTTTTACAGATACGTATGAGTCCTTTCCCATAGTAGGCCAATAATAACCTAGTCACATAATCCTTTTGGCTAAGGTAGGACCACTAGAATGGGAACCACATATACCCTCATGCACCCCACACAAGGTTGCTTGTGCTTCATTGGAATGAAAACATCTCAATAGGGTATTATCTAAGGCACGTCTATATAGGGTGTCTTCGATGATGGTGTATTTGGTTGACTTACGAAGGAATGCCCTACATTGGTTGTTTGACAGGCCAATGGGTATGATTTTGTCATGGAGGTAGTCATAGATTTCTTTGTACCATGGGGAATCAGGACCAAAAATGTCACATACCATCTCAGAATCTGGGATATTGTAGGCTGGGACCAAAAATTTTTCTACCAAGAACTCAAACTTAGGCATGTTGCTAGGAATGTCTAGAAGTGATTTAGTTGTAGCCATAGTATCTGTTACCTTGTTTAGAACACAAGGTATTTGATGAAATTTGACCTTGTCAAAGTACTCCTTAAATCTATCAACCATGCATTTGTATGGAGCCAGCTTCTCATCCTTAGCATCATAATCATCATTTACCTGCCTGATTACTAGTTGAGAATTGCCATATACTTGTAGGTTCTTAATTGTCCACTTGACTTCCATGCATATCCATGTCACTAGAGCTTCATACTTTGCTATATTGTTAGTACATGGGAATGCAATCTTGAATGACTTAGGGATGGAATCACCATGTGGTGTGATAAATAGTATATCAGCCCCTGAGCCATGATTTGTATGTGAGCCATCAAAGTACAGTTTCCATATTGTGTTTGTGTCAATTGTGAATATAAATTCATTAGGAAATTTTTCAACTAATGGGTGATCTACTTGTATTGGTGCATCAAATAATTGATCAGAAATGACTTGTCCTTTAATAGCCTTTCTCTCTACATATTGGATATCATGCTCACTAAGTATCATAACCCATTTAGCCAATCGCCTTATTAATGTTGCCTTACTGAGAAGATATTTTAGAAGATCCATTTTGGTAGTCAACATTGTTTGATGGTTTCGAATATAGTGGCTTAGTTTTTTAGTAGAAATACTATTGCTAGATAGGCATGTTCAATGGTACTATAGTTGAGCTCATAACCTACTACAGTTCAACTAATATAGTATACTACCCTTTCATGACCTTCATCATCATTCTGTGCAAGCAATGCTCTGAGTGATGAATGGGTTATTGTAATATAAAGAATTAGTGGTCATCCTTCAATAGGTGGAATTAAGATCGGTGGTGTGAGTAGATATTTTTTAATAAGTTGAAAACCCTCTCCACACCTAACTATCCATGGAAAGGGTACCCCTTTCTTTAGTAGATGTTGAAAAGGATGTGTCGTATTTGCTAACTACACTATAAATCTTTTAATGGATTGCAATCTTCCTTGTAACACCCTTAGTTGACTAAGATTAGTTGGTTGAGGCATGTCTATGATTGCTTTTACTTTGGCTAGATCCACTTCAATGCCTCGTCTAGAAATGATATAGCCTAAAATCTTTCCGGACTTCACTCCAAACAAACATTTCTTGGGATTGAGTCTCACTTTATACTTCTCCATCCATTGAAATATCTTGTCTAAAACATGTAAATGTTCTACCCTTTTCTTTGATTTAACTATAAGGTCATCGACATAATCCTCCATAAGAGTATGTACTAGATCATGAAAAATAGTGGTCATGGCATGCTGATAGGTTGCTCCAGCATTCTTGAGTCTAAAGGGAATAACATTCCAACAATGTGTTCCCTAAGGACATGTGAAAGTTTTTTTAGGTTGGTCTTCATTTGCAATTCTGATCTAATTATATCCTGAAAATCCATCCATAAGGGACAACATCTCATATCATTTTGTCATGTCTACTATCATATCTATGTTAGGCAAACAAAATTCATCCTTAGGACAAGCTTTGTTGATATCTCTAAAATTGGTGTAGATGTGGATGCCCCCTGTTGGTTTAGTGACTGGTACAACACTGGAAATCTAATCTTCATAGTTGATTGATCTAGTGAAACCAATGTCTAATAGTTTTTTGAGTTCTTCCTTGACTAGTAAAGCAATCTGTGGGTGCATTTTCCTCATTTTTTGTTTCACTAGTTTTGCACCCAGTTGTAAGGGAAAGTGATGTAGAAAAATCATAGGATCCAACCCAGGCATGTCTACATATGACCAAGAAAAATTTATCTATCTTTGTGTAAAGAAGTTTTTTAATTCTAGCTGCTCTTTTGTGGTCAATGATGCTACAAAATAAGCCAGTCAAGGATTCTCTTATGTGCCTATGTTGACTTCTACTGATTCTTCAACGAGCATAGGTAACTTTTCCTGTGCAATGGGGAGAATATTCAAACCTCCATCCTTAGGTGCCTCATAGAGGTTTTCACCTTTAGATGCATCCTTTATTTTTACTTTTTCATTATCTAGAGGTTCCTTTTGGTTTTCACCTAGAGACTCATCCTTTTTATCTTGTTTATTCTTTTTCTCATTTTTGCAACTAGAGGGTTGAACAGATTCCCCAAAATATGCTTTGTTGTCCAAGTCAATGGTAAAACCAACCTTGTGATCCCCGCTAGGTATGTCATCTCATAATCCCAGGAACTTAGCACTTGCTTTGTCATTCTAAAAAATATCTAAGATGGGTGTGTCTTGTTGGTCCCAATCAATGAGTTGGGGATAAACTAAGGGCATGTCAACGTCAAAGTTAGCAAATTTTAATGGAGTCAAGGTAAGGACTGAGTTGTTCATTTGGTCTCAAAATTCTTGTACTAAGTCCTTTTTACTCTTTGGTTTACATCTCAGTGGATTGAGAGGTGGGCCTAATTCTAGGGTTTTGTTATTTGAAATAGATGTATTAAGTTTCCAAGAGGTAGGATCAAGAGATTCCCAATAGTAATGTTTAAACCATTCCTCTTTTGTCATATTCTTTGGTGGACAGAAATTCAATGGATTTGGTGTGGATCTCAACATTAAGTCAAGTTCTCCAATCAAGGTCCATAGAAGAGGTAGAGGATAGGGAATCCCACTGATATTTGTTTGAGTTGGGGGAGTCACAGTAGTGTTGGTTACATGGTTCGTGAGATGTCTCAATATCCTCTGAAGCACTTACTTCCTCGATTAAGGGTGATGTGGCACTAGGAACACCAATTTAAATTGGTTGAAACCCAAGACCTAAGCATTTTGGCCACTGAGAAACAAAGATTGGTTCAATCCTCCTATCTTGATTTAATCCTAAACCACTCTACCCATTATATCCCTTGCTCTGCATGATTTTGAAACCTTTGCCATATAGATCTGTAGGAATGTCAGCAAGTGAGATAGGTTCTTCATTATCTTCGATATACAACCAGGAGGTGACATCTTCCATATTTACAACTTCTTTGCTTAATTCTCCCAATTTGGAGAAATTTGTTGTGGAAGGAATGTGTATAGTGACCATAGATTGTCTCCTATCTGGTGTACATAAATCGTATGACTTAGGAGGAATCAAATGGCTAACACAATAAGATGTCTTCATGTAATACTCTCCACAACCCTTGTCGTGGATCTCAACCCTAGGAGTGGTGGGAAATGAAGGTGAAATAGATGTTCGCGTAAGTTTGGATGGATCGGCATAGTGAGATGAATTGGATGATGAAGCCTCTTGGTTTATTGGCACTTGGCATTGGGGTATCTCTTTTAAAGATTGGTACAATATTGGAATGGATCTGGGTCACCATCTATAGTTATTTCAGTGCCATTCTAAGGAAATTTGAGACATCGATGATGCGTGGAAGGGCCCACCTTCATGGCATGAATCCATGGTCTTCCTAGCATAAGGTTATATGGAAGGGTGAGATCCAAGACTTGGAATTTTGTCTCAATTACTGTAGGACCAATTCTAATAGGAACTATTACCACCCCCTTTGATTCTTGTTCCTCATCATCATAAGCTTTAATGACAATAATTTTGGTTGTGTCTATGCATGGTTCTGAGAAACCTAATGCGTTAATCAGTTTTAAAGTGCACATATTTAACCCTGCTCCTTTGTCTACCAAAACTCGTCTAACTTTGGTGTCATCAACAAGGACTTCAAGATGTAAAGGATCAGTATGGTTTGTCTTTTTAGTTGCATAGTATTGTTTAAAAATGTGGCATGATAATTATTTGTCAAGTGTCCCACCATTTCCTGGAAATGATTGACATCAATATCATTTGGGACAGTGGCCCTTTGTAAAGCTTTATCTAAAATGGATCGATGCTTAGGGGAGATACGCAACAGTTCCAAGATTGATATTTGGGTTGGGGTCTTCCCCAATTGCTCAAGTAGGTTATATTGTTGCTTGGAAGGCTATGGTGTTTGTTGTGATGGAGGACCTTGGATAGTGATCTTAGTACGATGAGTGTTGATAGCACACTCAGGAGTTGTACCAATAGTAATAGTATTGATATTCTCATTAACAACATGAAGGTAATTAAAGGTTTTTCCACTATTATAATCATGCTTGATATTTGCATAATTGGCTGACATATTGGTCTTGTTACTCAAACTGGGGACATTTCCTTTCCCATGGTTGTGTAGTGGATCAAAAAAGACTTCATGATCAATGTTTGATGACTTTTTTTTTTGTCCACTAACTTCAATAATTCTCTTTTCGACAAGATCCTGTATGATATTTTTTAGGTGGGAAAAATTTTGTAGGTTATGCCCCTTAGTTTTATGATAATCACAAAAGGAATTGTCATCCCACCAAACTAGTTTAAATTGTCCTAGATCATAGTGTCTTGGCTCTTGAAGTTGTATAAGATTATGTTCCAGTAGTTGTTTGAATACAGACTCGATGGGTTTTGCTAAGGGAGTGAACTCACATTTTTTAAACCTCCTTTGTTGCAGACATTAAGTATTTTGGACCATGTTGGAAGGTTGATTGAAAACATTAAGCATGTTGGCCAAAGAGTTAGGTCCTTGTAATGTGATGATTGGTCCTGCTTGTACAGTTTTAGCATCAACTACCCCATCATTGGTGACATTTTTGTTTCAAGACAAAAATTTGTTTCTGTCAATGGGGGTGTTTTGCACTATCAGATTTCTATTGGATGTTGGTGTCTTAAGTTCTCCTTTTTCAATGAGATCCTTTTCTATTATTACCCCTTTTTCCACTAGTTCTGAAAAGGATGTACAATAATGTACCTTTAAGTTACTTCTTAGTTTTGCATGAAGGTTTTCCTAGAACATAGTGACTTTTTGTTTTTCAGGTATCTCGACGGGACACCGACTGGCTATAGTCCTCCATCTTTGGAAGAAAGTGATGAAAATTTTTCCTTCATCTTGTGTTGTATGACACAAGGTTGCTATATTTATCTTGTGGTCTATGTTGAAGGAGAATTTCTCAACAAATTTCTTAGCCAGTTCACCCCAAGATTTGATGCCATAGTCTAAACCTAAAAACCACTCTAGTGCAATTCCTACAAGACTTCTTGGAAATAGGGTCATAAGTGAAATCTATGTACATGGTAGAAAATTCCCTTATATGTTCTATCGGATTTCCTTTGTCATTGTACTTAGGGAGATTCAGTATGACATACCCGTGAGGGAAAGGTGTCATGTACAATGATCTACCAAAGGGAAATGAACATATGTCCTTTATTGAAAAGGATTTCTTAGTTGAGACTGCCATGTTCTCCTTTTGTGTTTGGAGTGCATGCATTTGTGTTTGCAAGGTGTCAACTTGGGTTAATGATGTGTTGGATGGATTATGCGGGTCAATGTATGTATTCTGAAATCCAAGGTCTCGTGATGGGTTTCGATTGAATGTCGGTATTTGATGTCAATTTGGATTCAGAATTTTGGTGAATGTGTTCTGGTTCAGAATCTGTGTGAATTGGTTTTGACTTGGATCCTATGTGAATGGATTCTGACTACCACTTTGGGATAATGGATTTTGATTCAGAATTTATGTGAATTGGTTTTGACTTGGATTCTGTCTGAATGGATTTTGACTACCACTCTAGGAGAATGGATTCTAATTTAGAATCTATGTGAATTGGTTTTGACTTGGATTTTGTGTGAATGGATTCTGATTGCCATATTGGAATGAGGGTATGCCTCTTGTTTTTGTATTTTGTGGTATATTACTAGTGACATGACCACTAGGTATGGCTATTGACTATGGTGTGGTACTGGTGACACTGACATTTGGTATGGCTTTTGACTGTGGTATGGTACTGGTGACACCAACATTTGGTGTAGAAGCTGACGTTTTAGATCTTTTATTCCCAACAAGAGGACTGAAGGGATTGGATGATGATGCCCCTATAGTGAAATTAAATCCTTATGTCATGCCAGATGTACCAAATGGAGACGAATGGACTATCGTACTTTGTGTAGGTATGCCAGATGGTATGGTTGTATTTACCTAATGTATAGTAGCACTCACAATCATTGTATTTGTCCCTTGTGTAGGTTGAGATTGTAACGTGCTAATATCAAATCATGTAGGTAAGGTAGTGCCTTTAGCTAGCAATCTGGCTAAGTATCGTTGATGATCATTTGCTAGGTACTCATCTACAAAAGAGGAAAAATCAAGGTCTTGTGCAGTAGCCTCTATGTATTCTATTTTAATGTGTCCTTAAGTGTTTCTAGTGGTGAATTTGTCTAATAAATTCCTATGAGGCCTTGTGGAGAATGGATTGATGAATTTGTTTGGGTTCGACATTTTTTTTCTCTCTCTTATCTTAGATCTAGTTTCAACCATGTAAGATAAGCTGAATATGCAAGGAATGCAAAACTACATCTATGGACAATATGACTCTAGTCTATGTTTTTGGGATTTTATGAATGTAAAGTAAGGAATATTCTAAGATGATGCGAGTCTAAAATGACAATATCTAAAGATGCAAAGTCTAAGCAAGCTTCTAAGGTAATGAATTTTGTAAACCTAAGATGAGGGTACCAACTACCTAAAGTCTAACCAAGGTGTCAATTTAGTTATGTCAAGGAACCAATGTAGGATTAGGATCAAAGATAAGTTAAGTCTCCTAACTAGACTGATGAGCTAGGAGGACTCTCTGTAGGACAAAGGATATAATGACAGGACTAGGTTCAATGACAGATTTTGTTAACACTATGATTTTTTTTTAAGAGTGTAGATGGTGGACCTATCCTAAAGTTTGTAAAAGTGGCCCTCTAAGAAGTTTAGTCTCAAGAAAATATGTACTCAAAGATGAAAGTAAAACTTAGAATTGGGACGACTATAGTAATGGCTAAATGATACCTAAAGGTTGCAAAATTGAGAAAATCATTTTAGGTTTCTATCCAAGGACTGTTGTGAAAACACAAATGAAAGAATGGTATGACCATGTCAACTAAACTATGAATATAAATTCTAGTTTTTGAATAATCGGGTAGATGCATCGCTGAATTTCATAGATGTGGTAATGTTTCATAGTTGTGGTTTTCTGGTAATTGTTTGTGAGTTTCCTAGTAAAATTCAGTGTCTGTGTCAGATAGATGCAGTTTAGTTTTGCACAAATGTGACTCATAATGGAAATTGTGACTCAAACTGTAATAGATGTGATTTTCCTAAACCTTATGCGCTGGTAAAAGTTTTGGAACAGTTGCAGTTGCGGCTCACCTTTTCATATGTGTCATAGAATATCACAAGTGCGGTTCCATAAAACAAATTTGGTTTTCCTATAGAGTAAATGCGAGCTAATCTGGTAGATGTGACTCTAGGCTAAACAAATGTGACTCAACAGAATAATTGTGACTCTTTGGTGAACATTTGTGACTTTGTTGATAGTTGTGTGTTTTTAGTGAATAAAGATATAAAAATGACATTGTTTTATGTGATCAAGTTTATGAAAACAAAGATAACCATAAGACAAAATGTTTTCAATTTTATTTTGGACTCAAAGAATGTTTAATTTGACAATAGACAAGCACATCCTAGGCTATGAAAGATAGTATTTACTGAGTTCTCACTTGGGTTTCCACAACTACTCTTATTCAAGGTGGATGATTAGTAGCTTGACCCCTATGGGTCCCCTCCATGACTCATTAACATCATTTGGGGTAGCCAAGCTACAATACCCATGAACATCCCATGGCATACCTTCATCTCTACACATGAACTATAAGAATATGAAACAACTTCATAGGTTCGACCTGTTGCACCATTAAATAGAAGAATTTTGGACACTACAAACAAAGGTGTTTAATTAGGGAATTTAGTTCATAGGGCATGATCCATGTGGCGAGAGTCCCCTTTTGAATCCATCTCATCAGAACCATACACATGATTCTCAGGCTTTCCCCAAGAGTCCACTTTTATATACCAATTGGAAGTCCCTCAAGTTCAGGGTGCTCCCGGTCTGAGTCATCCTAGGGTGACTACTTTTACCCACCAGAACAGGCCCAAGTTTTAGAGTTAGTAACCATTTTTCTTACAGCCAAGATTGCACAGATGCACAAGGGGATAGGATACTTCAATATACCAAATTGTAAAAGGTAATTACATAATTGTGCTTTTGCACCAAACACAATAGACACTTGATAATTTTAATACAAATGAAAGATTTTCTACACTACCAAACAATCTATTTCAAAAATTTAACTAGGGTCTTTGACATGCATTCTGCAAAAAGATTCATTAGTAGTTTGATATTGATCTTTGACTATTGATCTGCAAAAACTTTGTTAACTCCTCAAGACACACACTAAAAATAGAAGATTAGTGAAAATTAAAACATGAAAGGAAAATGTAAATTGAAAGTCTAAACCTAAAAATATACCTGTCGGATGCATCATTTTCTCTATTAGATGCGTCATGGTATTTTACCAGTCAGTTGTGGCTCAGAAAATGACAAATACGTGATTATTTTTTAGATGCATCATTTCTAATCTTAGATGCATTCAATAAACTGAATTGCATCCTTTCGTCAACTAGATGCATCTTTGAATGTCAAATGTGGTGTTTCATCAAACAGTTGTGTCATTCCGTACAAAAACCAACCCAAAAAAAAAAAGTCTACGAGTACACAAAGATGGTGTCTTCACATCAAGTTTACCAAATGTAGCTCAAAGAAAAATACATGAGAGAGTTAGGCAATTATAATCTACTCTATTCAAACTATACTAACAAATCCTAAAAGCTAGATAATCGAACACAAAGGAAAGCTAAGAACAACATGCATAAAAGAAACTATTTTACCAAACATGTGATCAATTCCATTGAATAACCTCCATTATTCTTCTCCATTTCATCTGTGTAGTGTACTTTCCCTTATATTTTTAGTATTTGTGTGCAAGCATAACCTAAGTGTTGTGATAATGATGAGACATCGAAGATTTAAGATAATTGCTCCAGAATTCATACGATTTCGAGAGAGATTTGAATGATGAAAGATAGATCAATTTATAGAAAATTGATCATTTGAATGATAGGTCATGATTGAAATATCGACAGACGGCTGAGATCGAAAGATTAGACATGCATTATGATAAGTTTTTCTAGTAGTGATATGAGTGATACAAATTAGAAATAGAAATAAAGATTAAATAAATTATTTAATCTTCAAGTTTGGTATTCAAAAATAGAAGAATAGTTTTTTGCATGACAAAGATAAAGATAGGATTAAAGTAACTCCTTATTTGAACACATGCACAAGATTCAATTAATTAAATAGGAATATTTAATTAATATGCATATACACGCAAATGAGTTAGAACTAGATGATTGAATGATATGACAAAGAGATTACTCAAGAAAGCCTCTCAGACATTAATCTAGAGTTAACTGAGTGATTTAAAATAGATCTTGAGTCAAGTCAAAGTGAATACTTAGATAACTTACACAATTATCCAACTATAGAAGAATACGTTAAAATAGAATTCATGAATTAAATAATTTATTTAATTCAAGATTGAATATTTGAAGAATAATTAAATAAATAAGATTTATTTAATTAAGTGATGAAAGGATTTAAATGAATAATTAAATAAATAAAGAATTTATTTAATTATAGTTGAAGTAAATAAAAGATAAATTAAATAAGAATTTATTTAATAGAAAGTACAAGGTTAATTAGTAACATAATTAAATAAAAGTGTTTATTTAATTAATCGGATAGAATAAAGAAAATGTGAATTAATTAAATAATTAAGATTATTTAATTAATAGATGAAATGAAGACTTTAGAAAATAATTAAATAATTGACATTATTTAATGATGACCATGAAGAATACAAATTATGAAGAATATTGAAGTCACTTAAACCAGATTTCGTGTCTGATGGAGTCTAATGATAATATCCATGGAAGATGCTTGTTCTATTTGAGATTTAAGAGTTTCTTCTTTCAATGAAATAGAAGAATCATCATGCATTGCTTGACGTAAGATTGTATTTTTACTTTTTATTATGTTCTTTTTGTTCTTTTTTGTAACAAATGAGCAATATCACAAAGTTTATGACTATGCTCTCTAGAATTTTGGCTCCTTATTCAATTTTAAAGTTGTGATTGTGTAAGGGCTAGTTTATCAACCATAGATTTATTTTAATTCCTTAAAGGAGGAATAAAAGGAACCATAGGAGATTGTTCAACGACTTTCTTTGTAGCTTTATAAACTTGTTTGACTTTAGGTGGCATATGGGACTTTTTTTGGTTTCATTTTATGTTATAGGAAATGGGTGGAGTATTTTCTATGTTATGGTCTTGGTTACTTGGAAGGGATTTTCATTCAATCAGAATTTTTTCAAGGATAGGAGGCACAATCATGGGTTGAAGCATATTGGTAAGGGATAATTTTTCTACATCTTTTTCCTTAAACTTTTGATAGGATTTGAAAAAGAAGTCCTCATGAGGCCTAACAGGTTCCATTGGTTGAGGCCAAAATAAACCGAATGATAAATTCCCATGGGAAAACACGTGATTAAATTAATTATGGTGCAAAGTAAAGATCTTATTGACAAACGGAAATTTTAAGCATTTATGCACAACCAATAGGACAATATTCATGGAGTGAAGCCATGCATAGCCTAACTTCACACAAAATTAGTCTGATGATGGGATGATGGGAAATGAGACACATAATTATTTTGGTCTAACTTTGAAAGGATAATTTATCGAACCTATCATAGGGCAAGAAAAACCATTATGTGTTTTTATCCATTGTTTCATTTTTTATATGTATCTTGATAAATCTCATGTACAAATAGGAATTCTTTAGTTATCATATTCTCTACACAAATGAGATTGATTATTCCAACTATGTAAAGAGGACCATTAGGTCATGCTTAATTATATCATGTTGTAAAAAATCCATTTCACGTGGTGTCTTAGTTAGGCCCTTATGAGGTCAACCTTCAATGATTCCAATAATATTTTCTAATTTTTTCATGTTTTCATCATTATTTGTTTCACTAGCTTTGACAAATGAAATGTTATGATTTGGTATAGGACTAGTAAATATTTACATATTTTGAAGAGGAGGGCTACAAACTTATTATCTTGATCATTAACACCACCAATTTGAATATGATTAAAATCAAAGAGGTCTTGCACAAGATGTTTAAGATGCTTGTAATATTTTGTATTATGTCCATTTTGGTGATGAAAATGGAAATAAACATTTGATCTATAGTTAGAAGGTAGAGGCTTATTAGGATCAAGAGCTCTAACATGAAGTAAGGAAATAAATTTCTTGTTTAAGAGATACAACATGATATTATGAAGAGTCTTAAGTGGAGGTGTGGATTCTCTATTTTTATTGACAAATGTTTATGAATTTGTCATCTGTTGGCATATAGTTTTCATTGATATCAAAAGGGAAAAATCAAGCAAAGGATGAGTGCAGGAGTAGTGGATTTGATGGAAGATTTGATTTGGGTTTCTCAGGAACTTTCCAAAAAGATATTGTGTAGGTTGAGAAAGTGAGGATATGCCCAGAAGTGTATTATTTGTGCTCTCTAGCAATAGGGTTTATCGATTAAAACCTAAAGATAATTGTAGCCGTGGAATTAAAAACAAATATCTATTTTGGTGTTGACTTGGTATCAGTGATTATCGGTTTCATTAGTTGCAACTTATGTCTTTACAGTAGTGAGGGTGACCAGCCACATTGCCTAAGTTGGAGGTGTATTGAAGGTACAGAGAGACAACTATATGTCGACATTTCAAGGGTTTGCAAAAGTTCACAACCTCTTACTAGAGGTTCTAATGTTCATACCTTTAATGACTTATCGATGGAGAGATAAGGAGTAAGGAGAACTTTATTGGAGTGACAGTGCATGATCGGTGAGATATTGGGAGATGTCTCTTCAATGGGTCAATGTTCTTCTTGTTAGTGTGACAATTGGCTATGTCTCTTTGACATAGAGATGATGATACTATGGATATTTATCAATGAGACAATACAATGTCAAAAAGAGTTTTTTCCATGTCTCTTTGGTAGACCGATAGATATCTTATTAGTGAGACATTGATGTATCAGTGAGAGTGTCAGAGAAGTCTCCTCAATGGAGTGATAAGGTGTATTGAAGTGTTGTTGATGAGACTGTATGGTGTTAGTGGGACTTTTTTCCATGTCTCTCTGAAAATCTGATGAGAATGTTACACTTTCTATTGGCACCCAATCATAATAACATGGGTGACAATCATGAAGAAGATAACCCATGGCATGACTAGACTAGATAAATGGTAATCAACATCCTTGTTGTGGATTATGATGTCGTGACATGGTGATGAAGTGGACAAGTGACATCATCAATGGCCTTCATTACCATGATTGATGGTCATCAGTGTGACCTATTTGGATGTCTCTTAAATAGGGACCTAAGGTGAAATGCTAAGTCAGACTCGACGAGATGTTGACATCAGTGGTGTACACATGGCATTCAACCACATACCCCATTGAGATATTAATGGGACCCAATCAAGACTTGTGAGGTCTGTGAGGAAAAGTGGAGATTAATCCATTATGGTCAAGACTGGATGATGGTCACACACCTCAAAATATTTCTGGTGGGACCCAATCAAGACCTACAAGGTCAGTGACGAACAGTATAGATTATCTCGTGTTGATTGGACGGTGCTTGTTGAAGAGTCTGGTTGGAATAGATAGTGGAAAATGATGTATGAATAGGGATGAATGATAGCAATTGAACGCAGAAAATCAGGTGGACGATAGTGATTGGTGGAATGTTGTCTATGGTGGATGATAGCGATATGAGGGTTCCCTTGTTCAAGCATGTAATGTATGTAGAAGAGACTTGGAGGTATCAAAGGAAGATGTGAATGATTCTCCTCAAAAAAATGATGAAGATAGTATCCAACCATGTAAGAGACAAAGTGTTGACTGATGACATCCATAGTGAAGGAAAATATTTAGCAATCGATAATCCATTTTTTTGCATCTTTTTCGCAAAACAACACTTGGTCAAGGCAAGACTTTGATGATGGTGTTCCATGGTGAATACTCCTAAGATTGACGAAAGAGATTTGAATGACTGCTTATCAAACGATCAGGATTTAAAGGAATGACAAGGAACGAGGATCTAAGGTTCATGTCGTGAAAGGAGAAGATCAATGGCAAGAATTCTAAAAAAATATCTACAATAGTTAGGTCTGTGTGAATAGGGTTAATGACTACAAATCGACAGAATAGATCGAATTAATTTGTTAACTCCCTAAAAAACCAAAATATGAACACTTGATCTTGAAGATAATGGAATAGATTGCAAAAGTGATTGAGATCAAAAATAGATTGAAGGTTTAGAAGAGAGCATTAAATGTATAATTAAATTTTAAGGTTTAATAGAGAGAATGAAGGAAAATTCTTTGCACCAGATTTAATGTTGGGTGGCTCAATGTAGGGAATAGTGATATCTGATAAACCTTATCAAATTATTTTATGATGACTTAGACAATGGTGTGTGTGTGTGTGTGTGGCTTTACATATAGGTATCTTTCCATAGAAGTTTGCAAGCTAAGGAAACCCTAGTAGAAGATTAGAGAAGATATGATCATGTGTGATAATCTTGAGGCATTGAATGCAGGTCAATGAGAAAAGATAATTTAGGAAATTTTCCAAGGGAAGTAGTAGTTGTATGTGTGATGTGTTGAATCTAAAAGTGAGGAGAAGTGTGAAGAGTCTTCCAGTGCATAGAGTGCTTAACAAAGTGATGTACAATTATGAATTTAGTAGACAATAGAATTTAGAGAAAAAGAGATTCTAAATTAGGGTTGTGTTGTTGAGAGTGCATCTTCAACAACAGTAGGGTAATTTTTAGGGTGTGCAATAATTCATTTTATGTAATGGTTCTTTTTTAGGTTGAGAAGAACTTAATTATATGCACATATGAACATGTAATATTGTTGAGGTTGTAGCTTCATTGAACTAATATGTATCTTAGATTAGGTGATTATAATATCCTTGGAATTGTATCTCCTAAAATAGGGTGTAGTAGCATCCTTAAAGTTGTAGCTTCTGAATTAGGGAGTTGAAGCTTCCTTGGTTTATAGCCCTAAACTTTGTAACAAAGATAATTTCATTTGTGATGATGGATTTGAGTAGTAGAGTCAAGCAACTTTTGTCATTGTGGTTTTTCCCATCTTGGATTTTCTGCATATATTTAGTGTTATCAGTTGTTGTTCCATGTGCATGTGATTATTATATTGTTTTATATTTTTATTTGTACATATGAGTTGTAAGGTTGAATCTGTAAATTAGTTTTCAAGTCTAAAAGTTTTCATATCTACTGATTCACCCCCTTTTAGTAGATCATTGTGTTCTAACAATTGGTATCAGAGCTCTAGGTTCCTTAGGAGATGCTTAACCAACTCAGGTAGATCTTGGATTGGTGAACACAATTGCATTTTAGGAAGGTTCAAAAAAGCCACCTAGGTTTGATGGAATGAACAATGCTAAATGGAGCTCATTAATGGAATGATACCTATTTTGTCTTGGACCTAAAGTCTAGGCATCTATATAAACTCAGTACACTATTCTTGCTACTATTCTTACTAATCCTATAGCAAAGAAGATTCATGAGGAAAATAAGAAAGATTGGTTTATTATTATGAAAAATTTGTATGACTTTGTGTGTAGCAAAGTTATGCATTGTAAAAGTACTTGTGATTTCTGGGAAATATTGAAGAAGATCTATGAAGGTGACACCAAAGTGAAGTTGGAAAAGTTACGAGTATTGAGAGAAAAATTTGAAGGCTTGAAGATGACCGAAGAAGAGAAGATTGTAGACTATCTTTAGAGAGATTATGATGTGGTAAATTCCATTAAAGGATATGGTATAGATCTAAAAGAAGAAAATGTTTTGTTGAAAGTTCTCAGGTCTATGACAACTAAGTATGAATCCAATATTTTTGCTATCCAAGAAGAAAGATAAATTGATAAACTCACTCTTGATGAGGTGCATGCCATAATTATTATATATGAGATGAAAATGCATGATACTGAATCATCCAGGAGATAATCTTCATTTTAAGGTTGTGAAAGATGAAGCTAATAATAAAGATAAAGTTGTCATTGCATCTAGTTATGAAGAAACTGATGAGGAAGAAGAAAACTTCATAAGAATACTAAGGTGAGGATCCAACAAGTATAAAGGTAAGCTCCCTTTCAAGTGATTTAATTATGGTAGAATAGGTCATTTTAATTCCAAATTTCCATATGATAAAGTGGATAACTCTAAAAAAAAAGTAGGTAGTAGAAAGAAGAAAGAGTTTTACCCTAAAAGGAGGAATTTTTCAAAAAAGAAAAAGATTATGTACATCAATGAAGAAAGTGAAGCATCTAATGCTATTGATAGTTTAGGAGGGGACCATGATCTCGCCCTTATAATGACATAAGATATAAGAAGATTTCTATTTATGGCTAAAGAAATTGAGGATCCACATGAAGAAGAAGAGGAGGCAATTGTTGATCTTGAAGGAGAATTATTTAGTGCTCTTGAAGATCTTGATGAACTAAGAGATAAATATGATGATCATAAGAGAGAAAACAAGAAAATGAAAAAGAATTCTCAAAAGGAGACTAATGGATTAACTCAAGAACTTGAGGAATCCAATAAGGTAATAGTTGGTCTGAAAGTTCATGTAGAAGATCCAAAAAGAGTTGAAAATTCTATAAAATGTAAATTGCAATTAGAGATCAATAGATGCTTGAAACTTAAGGTAGAAATAGTTTCCTTAAGAAAAGAATTGGAGAAAGCTAATGAGCATATCAATAAACGTCTAAAGTTAAAAGGTGGTGCTAATATTCTTCATGAATTGCTATGTACTCAAAAGCCAACTAATAAAGAGAAATCATGCTTTGGACTTGAAAAAGGAAAAAGTTCATTTACTGATGCTTCTACAAAGTTCTGTGAAAGATTCAGAGCAGAAGAAAAATCAGTCCACAATGGTTAAAAATCTGACAAAGGAGAAGCCTTTGAAGATGAAAAGAAGCTAACAATAGTTGAAAAATTTGTTAAAGAGAAGGAACCAGTTGAAGACAAGAAATTTAATTGGTCGATTCTTGATCAACAAAAGAAGAAGCAGAATAGTAAGAGAATAGACAATGATGGTTTCAAAAGAGTACACTATCTAAGGAGACCTCAACAAAAGAGATATCCTCATCCAATCAAAGGAAACACCATGACCAGGTACTCATCATATTTTATTGGGTATTGTTATACTTGTAACAATTTTGGTCATAGGGAAAGAGAGTGTAAAGTCATTCTAAGGAGAAGTAGAAATTTCATAAGAAAAAGTTCATTTTCTCCTTTAGTTGATATGAATGTAGTTTTTTTCAATTGCAATAATTTAAGTCATATAGGTAGAAATTGTGGAGCGAAAGTTGTAATACCAAATGCTCATTCTAAGAAGAATAAAAGCACACCTACTAAAGATGAAATTAAAACTATGGTCCTTGAGAAAAAAGGAAGAAAAAGTTGAAAATAAACCTAAGAAAGGATGGAAGGAGAAAAAGGAGAATTCTACTCAGTCTATGATTTCCCAAACAACATTGCATTCAAAGGAACAAGATCTATGGATAATTGACAGTGGCTTCTCCAAGCACATGACTAGAGATAAAAAGAAATTCATTAAGATTGAAATGAGAAAAGGAGGTTCAGTAAGCTTAGGTGATAATACTACTATTAAGATTTGTGGTAAAATAGTTTTGAGCATCGATGAGAAGAACAAAAATAAAGATGTGCTATATGTGGAAGGTCTAAAACATAATCTTGTTAGTGTCACCAAGATGTGTTATAATGGATATAAATTTTTATTTGATTCTAAATGCTGCAAGATAAGAATGAATGGTAAGACAATTTCTCAAGAGATAAGAACTGATAGTAATCTCTATAATCTGTGTGAAGTGGAAGGCAAAACATGTCTAATTAGCCACATAGATGACAGTTGGCTATGGCATAAAATACGAGGACGTGTAAATTTTGGAAATTTGGTAAAGATAAGTTCAAAAGGATTAGTCGGAGATAAACCTAAGATTGCAAAGCTTGAAAATACTGTTTGGGTATGTGCAGGATTATGATAGGCCAAAAAGTTGCAATATGATGGGTATGTGGCTGACGACTTTGTTTTAACCCAAAATTGATTAAACGAAAAGGGTTTTTAAAGTAGATTCTCAGCTTTCCACTGATATAAACTATTCTTTACTTTGAATTTAATAAGTAATTAGTATTCATTTCCTATTCAAATTATGACTAATGTTCTAATTGATAGGATGATTGAAAAATATCTATAGCTTTCAAAGCGGTATCACATTTTTGAATTTGAAATATGCATCACATTCTATACTTCACATACTAGGGGATTAAAAAAATTGAATTTCATGAAGTTTTGACCAAGTTAAGGTGGTCAAACATACAAGTTTTATATTTTTTAAAATTTGTAATAAAAATTCATAATTAATTATTTACTTGGAAAAAAATTACAAAAAAATATGCATCACATCGTGACATGAGTCTGATACTTATATCTAAAATCTTATAAAAAAATATTATCATTTTTTTATGGTTAGGGTGGTCAAAGTGACACCTACTTCCTATTTTTTCCCTGAAATTTAAGTACTACTGCATTGAAATTTCAAATTTTCACTAAAGTGATTTTTTGTTTTTTAAACAAACCTAGTAGTTTAGAAACTACATTCAATTTACTATAGATTCTATTCTTACATACTTTTGAAATAATATCAATAACTTATTCAAATTTTTACTTCAAGTTGCCTAACTTTGATTTTTCTAAATTTTTTGCTACTTAAGGGCCTATTTTTTCCATGATGATCCTGCACATACCCATCTACCAAGGATGTCACCAAGGAAAGAAAACAAAGTTTAAGTTTCCTACAAAGGATAATTCAATTAGAAAATCTGTGGAGATAATTCATATTGATATATGTGGTCCATTGAGGACAAGGGTGTGTCAAGTAGAAAGATATTTCATGTTGTTCATTGATGATTATACCCAAATGGCATATGCCACATTTTTTAAGAAGGTTGAAGCATTTGAAGTATTTAAAGGTTATAAGAAGCTGGTAGAAAGTGAGACTGGAAGAAGAATTAAGTGTCTTAGGTTAGACATAGGTCATTAATTTATGTCAAGTGAATTCAAGTAGTGTTGTGAAGATCATGGAATAAAACGCTAGTATTAAGCTCCTAGAACATCACCGAAAAATGGTGTGGTAGAAAGAAGGAACAAAATTGTGAAGGAAATGGTAAGGCCATGTTGAATGAGGCAAAATTGATATATACTTTTTTTAAAGAAGCAATACAAACTATAGTATACATTCCAAACAAATCCCTTATTATATTTAAAAGTCGTAGAAAACCATATGAATTGTGGTTTGGTAGGCCTGCATCAGTCAATCATTTCAAAGCATTTAGCAGTAAATGCTATATTAAAGGCGAAGATGAAGATTTAGGAAATTTGGAGTCAATATGTGATAAAGGGATATTTTGGGTATTCAAGCCAAAGCAAAGCTTATAAGTGTAATAATAATAAATTTCATCTAATTTAAGAGAGTGTACATGTTAGGGTTGAAAAAAGTGCAAATGAAGGTAAGCCTAGTAGAGACAATATTGAAATTGAGTTAGATAAGGATGATATAGGTGCAACAATATAAGAAAAAGAACAAGAAGAAGAGAATGAAGAAGTAGTTGAATGAGCACCTGCAAAATATGTGCAAAAGGATCATCATGTATATCAAATAATTGGTGATAAGAATGAAGGTGTGAAAACTAGAAGAAGGATTGCAAAGAACAAGGAGCAAATTAACTTTGCTCTCTTATGATGGATTGAACCAAAGAGCTTTGATGAATTGAGTAAAGATGAAAGCTAGTTAAAAGTAATGGAAGAGGAACTCAATCTAATTGAAAAGAACAAAACATGGGAATTGGTTCCTAGACCATCAAGAAAAAATGTAATAGGCACCAAATGGGTATTCAAAAATAAGTTGAATGAAGATGGAGCAACTATTAGGAACAAAGCAAGGTTAGTATGCAAAAGATATGCTCAAGTAGAAGGTATTGATTTTGAAGACACATTTTCTCCAGTTGCAAGATTATAAGTTATTAAGATGTTTTTGGCATTTTATGTGTATAAAGGATTTAAAGTATATCATTTGAATGCATGCTAAATCTACATTTATAAATGGAAACCTTGAAGAGGAAGTATATATTTAGTAGCTATCAGAGGATGATGATTATGTCTACAAATTGAGAAAAACATTGTATGGTTTGGAGCAAGCCCCAAGGGCTTGGTATTCAAAGTTGTGTCAATACCTGCAAGAACAAGGATTCAAGAAAGCACGTTCCAATAGTAATCTATATTTCAAATTTCTAGGTGAGCACATGATTGTTGTGGAAGTATATGTAGATGACATTATACTTGGTGGTAGCCATGATAAAATGTGTAAGATATTTGCTAGTCACATGCAAGATGGGTTTGAAATGTCCATGTTAGGAGAACTCACATTTTTTCTTAGTTTGAAAATTACACAAACTAATAAAGGTATATTTATATCACAAACCAACTATGCAAAATAAATTCTTAAAAAATTTGGCATGAGAATTGTAAACCAGTTAGTATTGAAAAGATTACTGGTTGCAAGTTGAGTAAATTAGATGAGTCACCTGATACAAATCAAAATTTGTATGGATCAATGATTGGAATTTTGCTATATCTAACTGCATCTAGGCCTGATATAATGTAAGTGGTTTGTATGGTAGCTAGATTTCAGGCAGCACCAAAAGGATCACATGTCAATGTAGTGAAAATAATATTTAGATACATCAAAAGCACTATTGACTATGGTTTATGGTACCCCAAGAGAAAATATTTCACTACATACATAGATCTAGATTGAGCTGGAAGTGTGGATGACAACAAGAGTACTAGTGGAGGAGCTTTCTTTGTGGGAAAAATATTACTTTCTTGGATGAGTAAAAATTAAGAGTCTGCCACCCTTTCTACTACAGAAATAGAATATTTTGGAGAAGCTTCATATTGCACTCAAGTCCTTTGGATGAAGCAAACATTAAAGGACATCAAGGTAGAGTACAACAAGCCTATTTCGATTCTTTGTGACAACTCAAGTGCCATTAATATCTCAAAGAATCTAGTGATTCACTGTACAACAAAGCACATATCAATCATGTATCACTTCATTAGAGAAAAGCTTGTAGATAAGGAATTCAACATGGAGTATAATCCTACCAAGGAACAAGTGGCTAATAAATTTACAGGCCTCTTCCCATTGAGTGGTTTAAATACTTGAGGTAGAAGTTGGTAGTAGTTTCTCCCACCTCATATCACTAAACTCTAGTGATAGGGCATATATCCAGCAGGGACTTCATTGATCATTTATTCAACCCTGGTCAAGAATAGTGTGATGAAGTCATGTAAAATCTTATTTTAGAAATTTCAAATGACTTGATGGTTGCACAGTTTGTCAAAATTGGTGAATTTCCTCAAGGGGAGTGTACTCTTTTCCATTGATTTCAAAGGGGGAGAAATGTGATGTAAAAAAAAATCTTGTTGAGAAGAGATGAGGTGTATGTCATAGGAGGAGTTGTCTTATAGTGTGAATAATCAAATTGTTATGGAGCTTCAGTGGTACCTGGTTGAGGAGTTCATGTGTTTTCCATCAATGCTAAAGGGGGAGATTGTTGGCATATAGTTTTCATTGATGTCAAAAAGGAAAAATAAGGGAAAGGA
Organism: Sequoia sempervirens; assembly: GCA_007258455.2. Taxonomy (NCBI): domain Eukaryota; kingdom Viridiplantae; phylum Streptophyta; class Pinopsida; order Cupressales; family Cupressaceae; genus Sequoia; species Sequoia sempervirens. The sequence continues at coordinate 348,801,384 of VDFB02000017.1, read as the reverse complement.
GATCATTTGTGTGATGATAAAGGATAAGTATGAGAGTAGTGGATCTGATAGAAAATTTGATTTGGGTGTTTTAGGATCTTTCCAATGATATATTGTGTAGGTCAAGAAAGTGAGGATGCACCTAGAAGTGCTTTAATTATGCTCTTTGATTTTAGGGTTTATTAGTTAAACCCTAAGGATACTTGCACTCATGGGGTTCAAAAAAATTATTTATTTTGGTGTTGAATTGGTATCGATGGTTGTCAGTGGCATTAGTTGCAACTTATGCCTTTATAGTCGTCAGGGTGACCAGACCCATCGCCTAAGTTGGTAGTGTCCTAAAGGTATGAATAGACATCTATATGTCGGCATCTCATGGGTTTGAAAAATTTCACAACCTCTAACTAGAGGTTCTTATGTTTAGACTTTTAGCAACTTATCGATAGAGAGATTAGTAAGGAGAACTTTTGTAGTGACAATGCGTGATCCATGAGATATTGAGAGATGTCTCTTTGATGGGTCAATGTTTTTCTTGTTAGCATGATAGTGTGTGGTCAATGAGAAAATGGGATATACCTCTTTCACGTAGCGATGGAAGCACTATGGAGATTCATCGATGAGATAATACAGTGTCATAAAGATTTTTGTCTAGGTTTCTTTGAAAAACTGATAGCTATCTTATCGGTGAGAGATTGTTGTATCAACGACAGTCTACATGAAGTCTCCTTGATGGAGAGATAAGGAGTATGGAAGTATTTTCAATGAGACTATATGGTGTCGGTGATTGGTATTCGTAGCATCATCATGGAAAAAATAAGCCCTTAAGTGGCAAAAAATTAAGAAAAATCAGAGTTAGGCAACTTGACGTAAAAAATTTGAATAAGTTATCTATATTATTTCAAAAATATGTAAGAATAGAATATATAGAAAATTGAATGTAGTTTCTAAACTACTAGGTTTATTAAAAAAAAACTATTTGGTGAAAATTTGAAATTTCAATGTAGTAGTACTTAAATTTTAGGGAAAAAATATGTAGGTGTTTGTCTGACCACCTAACCACAATAAAATGATAATATTTTTTAATTAAGTTTTAGATATAAGTAGAGGAATCATGTCTCGATGTGATGCATATTTTTTTGTAATTTTTTTCCAACTAAATAATTAATTATGAATTTTTTATTACAATTTTTAAAAAATGTAAAAACTTGTATGTCTGACCACCTTAACTTGGTCAAAACTTCATGAAATTCAATTTATTCTTTAATCCTATATATTATGCAAAGCATATAATGTGACACATATTTCAAATTCAAAAAATGTGATACCGTTTGAAAGCTATATATGTTTTTCAATCAACCTATCAATTAGGATTTTAGTCATAATTCAAATAGAAAATGAATAATAATTATTTAGTAAATTCAAATTAAAGTATAATTTATATTGTTGGAAAGCTTAAAATATCCTTTAAAAACCCTTTTCGTTTCATCAATTTTGGGTAAGAAAAATTTCAGCCAAATACCCTACACATACCCATCATATCAACACTTTTTGGCCCATCATGATCTTGCACAAACCCTGAGACTTTTCGCCAATGTCTCTCCAACATGGCGATGTCAAGGTTTCATTTTCTTGTGAGACCTAGTCATAATAACATGGGTGAGAGTGATGACAAAGATAACATGTGGAATGACAAGACTGGATAAATGGTAATCCACATCCTTCTTATGGATTATGATGTAGTGACATGGCGATTAAGTGGACAACTGGCATCATCAATGGCCTTCATCTATGGGACTAATGTTCATCGATGAGATTTGTTCGGATGTCTCTTCAACATGTAAATAAGGTGAAATGCTAAGTAGGACCCAACGAGATGTTGTTACATCAGTCACGTATGCATGGAAACCACTTGTATACTCCACTAAGGTGTTATTGGGACCCGATTAAGACCTACGAGCTTTGTGAGGAATAGTGGATATTAATCCATGATGGTCAAGATCGGACAATGGTCGCACACTTTAGAAGAATTCTGGTGGGACCTAATCAAGACTTGTGAGGTCAACGATGAATAGTGTAGATTATTCCATGTTCATTGGATGGTGGTCATTGAAGAGTCTAGTGGGACCAAATAGTGGATGATGATATATGCACAAAAATGAACAACAAAAAATGAAGGTAGCATATCAGGTGGACAATAACAATTAGTGGAATGTAGTCTACAGTGGATGATAGCAATATGAGGGTTCCTCTATTTAGGCATGTATTGTATGTAGAAGAGACTTGGAGGTATCAAAGGGAGATATGAATGAGTCTCTCTAACAGAATGATGAAGACGGTGACTGACCATGTAAGAGACAAAGTGTTGAATGATGACATGCACAGTGAAGATAGATATTTGGCAACAAATGATTCACTATTTTATATACTTGTTGCAAAAAACCACTTGGTCAACTTGAGACTTTGGTGATGGTGTTCTATGGTGAATACCACTAAGATCGACGAAGGAGATTTGAATGATCTCTTATCCAATGGTTAGGATTTAAAGGCATGACAAAGATCGAGGATATAAGGTTCATGGTGTGAAAGGAGAAGATCAAAAAAAAAAAATTCAAAATTAGAGATCTACAATGGTCTAGTCCATGTGAATAGGTGTTACAACTGCAAACAAACACAATAGATAGAACTAATTTTTCTAACTGCCTTAGTCAACAAAATATGAAGATTTGATCTTGAAGACAATGACATAGACCTTTATAATGAGTTTGATAGTGGTTTATGTGTGTGGATCGAGATATAGGTAGCTTGCAAGTAATTTTTTCAAACTAAAGAAACCCCAGTGGAAAATTAGAGAAGATCTCATCATGTGTGAGAATCTCAAGGCATTAAATGTAGGTTGATGACAAAAGATAATTTTGGAAATTTTCCAAGGGAAGTAGCAGATGTATGTGTGATGTGTTGAATCTGAAAGTGACGAGAAGTGTGGAGAGTCTACTAGTGCACATAGTACTTAACAAAGTGATGTACAACTATCAATGTAGTAGACAAGAGAGTGCAAAGCAGACGAGAGTGCAGAGCAGGGGTGTGTTGCTAAGAGTGCATCTTCAGCAATAGTAGTGAAAGTTGTAGGGTGTGCAACAATTCATTGTATCTAATGGTTCATTTTCAGGTTGAGCAGAACTTAATTGTATGCACATATGGATTTGTAATAATGTTGAGGTTGTACCCTCATTGAACTAAGTTGTATCTTAGATTAGGTGATTGTAGTTTCCTTGGAGTTGTAGCTCCTAAAACATGGTGTAGTAGCATCCTTGGAGTTGTAGCTTCTAAATTAGGGAATTGAAACTTCCTTTCATTCCAACCCTAAACTTTGTAATAGAGATTTATTTTGTGATGTTGGATTTGAATAGTAGACCTAAGCAAATTTGTCATTTTTTTTTTCTCACATTAGGTTTTCCACGTATATCTTGTGTTATATGTTGTTGTTTCATGTGCATGTGATTATTATATTGGTTTATTGTTTTGTTTGCACATCTAAGTTGTAAGGTTGAATCTACAAATATGTTTTCAAGTCTAATTTTTTTTATATCTACTGATCCACCCCCCTCTTAGTAGATCATTGTGTTCTAACATCATCTTTATATCAGCCACTTGGTTTTTAACATGTTGAGCTAGATGAGGGGGATTAAGTTGTAAAACAACATTATTTTGTTTCTTGAATGGTTGATAGTTGTTATGAGACATGGATTCAAATTTTCCATGACAGCTAGAGGGATATTATACTTCACGACTACTATGTGAATTTTGATAATCATGGAGGGTAGTACACAATTGTGTGTAGGAGGGAAACTTCAACATCTCAAGCTTAGTTTGGACTTTTTTTTGCAAATTGGAAATAAACATTCTTTGAAGGTCATCATTTGGAATTTAAATGTTTATTTGTGAATAGAGCAATTAGTATCATGTGATGAAACCAATGACCTTTTAATCATCTTTTTGTTTGCATGTCATTAAATTATCCAAGGTTGTCTTAGGAACCATATGTATTTGGAAGTGATTTTAGAAGTGATCAATAAGCTCATTGAATGAACGTATTGAATTATTTAGTAAAGAGAAAAACCATTCCAAAGTAGTATCCTTCAAGGATCTAGGGAAGAATTTAACCAAGAGTTTATCCTTAAAAATGGATTCACTACATAGGGTTGTACATGAAAAAACATGGATTAAAGGATTTCCTTTTCCACCATATTTCTCAAATCTAGGAATCTCTATACCTTGTGGTATTTTTGTTCTCAATATCTCCGAGGACAAGGAATTTATTTTGACATATTATAAAGGTTAGACATGTTTTGATTTTGACTTAATGTAGAAATTTATTGTTGGAGGGATGAAACATCTTGCAAGCATGTGTTAAGGATAGGATAATTTTGAATTTTATGGGATGGAGGTGTATAAGGTGGGGATGTATATGCATTCAGATGGCAAGTGACTTCTAAGTTTGTGAGAGGAGATTGATTAGGTGTTATGAGATTTGAATGCACAAAGCTAAAGGAAATCCTAGTGGAAATATCTAAGGAAGTGTTGACATTGCTAGTAGGTTGTATGGTTTTTGTAACATTTACATTGGTGTATGCCAAATAGAGGTTATGGTTGTGGAATGAGGAAAATTGGATTTCCAGATTGACTTTGAGCACACCCCAAAGATTAAGCACAACTACCTATGTTAGGAACATGTTTAAATTAATGAATTGAGCTAACCCACAAACAATCTATATTCCTTTTTCATTTTCAATTATTCTCCTTACATTATCTATCATAGGGATCACATTAGGAGAATTGTAGTCAAAACTCACAAGATATTGCAATTTAGCATGTTCTTCATTCATTCTTCTAATGTTTTTAGGAGGGATAGTAGTAACAATTTCATTAACATCAGTCACATTTGGTGTAGGTAGGGAAGTCATAGGAAATGAAGTGTTAAGGTTATGATCTATAGTCGAATGACTAGTTTCAACACTATGAGTGAAAGAGTAAGAAAACCCAAGATTCACAATGAGGGATGTATCATAGGATGACATGAGTCTCAAGCCACATCTCATGATGGTATTGGCAATAGGACACCAAGTTGTGAAGCTCATCCAAGTTTCAAAAACCCAAGGTGCAGCCAAAATGGATAAGAGGTAAAATGCATTAAATATATTAGAATGTAAAGTACAACACAAGTAGGTAAAGGGTAATTGCAAGAAGTTGAGTCCATGAAATGTGGAAGTTTCTACCTTAGCCAAAAAATGAAATCAACATTGCAAAAATGGGATCCCACTTTTTAAGAAATGGTGAAAATGGGATCCTATTTAGCTTCAAAATCTTGAGCCTAAATTAAAAATGGGATCGCATTTTTTACGGGGATCTTGCTTTTTAAAAATTAGGATCCCATTTTTAAAAATTATAACGGGATCTTGTTTTGAAAATTTTCCAAAAATGGAAAAATTTTAAAAGCGGGATCCCGATTGCTTTCCATTTTGGAAAATTTTCAAAACAAAATCCGTTTTTAAATTTTAAAAAATAGAAATTTCTCATTTTTGGCAATTTTGAAAACGGGATCAAGTTTTTATCCTATTTCCAAAAATTTGAAATTGGATTTGCTTTGTGGTCAGGTTTCTACCTTGTATTTTAGTTTGGGAAAAGCATGGGGAATCCAAACCTAGGCCTTCAACTTGGTTTGACCTGCAAGTTGAAGGTCCTAACAATGTCAAGTTTTGACATATGGCTGATGACTATTTTTGCATAATTTTTTGACGAAACTAAAACCCATTTTAGATAAGAAAATGCAGATTCCAAATATGTAAATTTTTTTACAATTGGATTTTTTTTTCTATTTTTCAATTACTTTCTAATAAAACTGGTTCATAAACTTTAAATATTAGGGATTTTTACTATTTTAATAACTTTTGATCAACATAACATTTTGACAAACAAATTACGAGAACAAACTTGACAATTCTTTTCAATTTAAAAAATAAAAATAAAAATGATAAGTTTAGGTCATCTTATGCATGTCGTACATGATGATTTTTCAAAATGACAAATATGCCTAATAAAAATTAATAAAAAGTATTCAATAAAAAATTACAAAAAAATATCAAGAACAAGCTTCAGTGAGTCACAAATCTTTCCCCAAAAGGATTTAGAAAAATATGATAATTTAGGTCAAAATATGGATGTCGTACATGTGCATGGTATGGTTAAAAAAAAGTGACTTTTAAATAGTGGTTTTTAGAAATGCCTATTGAAACTCAATTTTTACAATCTAGGTATTGAAATAAATTACATATTTGGAAACTAGACTCCAAGTACTACATTTTATGATTAGTGACTTTTTTGAAGATTCCATCTCTAAGTGCTTCAAAGTTTAAGGTCAAATGTGTCAAATTCTGAAAATCAAGAAAAATACTTCCACTTTTTCACCAAAAAGTGGACTCAACTTGTTGCTAGCACCCTAAAAGCAATTTTCAGATTTAAACAAGATAATTTTTTTATTATTCTTGAAAAAACTTGAAAATGATGTCTTTTAGATACAAATTTGAACTTAACACTTGCTCTAAATTTAATCAATTGTGCAGTTAATATGAACAATTTCATATAACAGAAAATATAGAAATTAAAACACAGATTGCAGGAATAGTGGTTTTAATGCTCAAAAATTTAGAAAATGCGGTGATCAAGGACTCATATGACCATGGGAGAATGGGTCTCACTTTAAGATTTTTAAAAATTAATTTGGAAGTTTGTGAGATGATTTTTATGGTTTTCAAATTCTAATTTTAGATAGTGAGTTATAGTTTCAAATTTCTATAAAATGAGGTCTAAATGTAAGTGAAAATAGTACTAAGTGATAAGAAAAAAGACCTAATTTGAGATGCAATTTTGATTTAATTTTGTAATGTAAATTAATGATGATGCAATATGATGTAAACACTATGAATGTTGACTGATATTTTTTGAATTTTCTAGATTTTAAAGAATGCAAACGTGCAAACCTAAAACCCTAGACACAGGATGCAAACTAATGCAAGTGAAGAACCCTAGCTAAAATGAAAATCAATGCAAAACCTAGATAAAGAGATGAAAATAGAGTCTAAATCAGCTAGGTATGATGCTCAAAATTTAGGTTTGCCAGAATGAAACATCAAAATAATGTGTGTTTTCTTTTTGCATTTTAAAAGGGGGGTTCAGAAAAGTTATAATAAATAAAGCTATTTTCCTTTTTTTCATTAGGAAATGAGATCTTAGCAATGAATTGATTATCAACCCTTAAGGGAATCAATTCAATGTAAGATTCTTCAAATTTCCTTATTTTGAATGATGGGGACAAAGGTGAAACAACACTTTGGGGAGGAAAAACTAAAAATAACATACCAAATTCAAAATGAAATCTAACACTTGAAAAAATAATATTAAACTCAATAGAAGAACCAAAAAACATAATGCAGATATGAGAAGGAAAAATACTTGTGTATGAGTCACCAAAAGTGCTTTTCAGAAGCTGGTGTGAGACTCATTCGCCCATGGGAATATGGGTCCAAGTGTAGTGATTTTCAGTAGCTTTTAGGAGCCTCTTATACAAATCTAAATCTTCCAATTTGCTCAGGTTTCACATTCGAAATCTCAGAAATCACTTTGAGATCTTAGTTTCTATGAGATGAGATCAATTTTAATAGCTTTTGCAACTTTGAAAACATTGTAAATCTTGCACTTTAAATGGCCTTCAAGCCTTCTTCAACCTAACTCTGCAATCACCCATATAATAGAATTTTTTTTGTTCTGGGTGAATAGGGGTTTTCCTTGGTCAAACCCTGATTTTGGTAATCAAACCTTGAAATGAAATGAAACATGAAAGAGGGAATGACGAATGAACATAGCTATGTTACCACTCAAAAAACCCTTGAATGAATCCTTGATAATGGATACCTAAGGAAGTCTACAAATTTCATGAGATGGCTTAATTAGATGTGGATCTTGAAACTTGAATCTTTCTTTAATTGATGCTTTGAATGGATGACCTAATCATGAAACCTACATCTAAATGTTAGCTCCAAAAACATGCAAGATGCAAGAAGACTTTGATACAATGAATGGATTTTGAATGTTGCAATAAAAATCTGATATATCTTCTCTTGAATTCCTTTGACCATAACCTTAGCTCATGTAATGGAACACTTGAAAATCTAGATGAAACATAGTGAAATAACATTTTATTTATAGGTATGTATGCTTAATTTCTTGAAATTCAAATATCACATGCTGACATTGAATTATGGATTTAGAAATGATAAAATACCGCTAGAAACATAATATAAATTTAGGTCTTAAGTTTTTAGGAGGACCCATTCACCTATGGGCGAATGGGTCCCAGGTCCATAAACCTAGGACAAACATTGCTCAATGTGAAGTGTTATGTTTAGGCATTAATTAATGTTGGGTTTCCCCTTTAGAAAATGTGTATTAATAGGCTTGGAGATGAATTAAATGGCCAATTAAGGCATAATTATGATCAATTAATTAAGGGGGCCAAAATAAGTGTAAATGTAATAAGTGGTCGCGCCCACAAAAGGATATGAAAATCACAGCAAAACCTTTCCTAGGAATTGGTCATTCCAATAGGTGACTAATATCTCTCTCTATGGATGTTCATTTACTTGTCAAACCAGGGGGACGTACTTTTTAAATGACGCGGAAAATATGCTAGGAACTTGTTTCGGTTAAATCTTTAGCAGAAATGAATACTGAAAAGGAATTCTATCTACGCTATAGGAAAGTAATGCAAAGTTCTTTGACTCAACTATGATTTGATTAAAACAAAAATCATAATAACTATGACTGAAACACAAACTATGAACTGGCCTTATGCTGCAGGAACAGGCACAGTGATGGATTCCCTATGCTGTAGGAGCAATATAAGACTGAGTTTGTATAAAAACTTCAAAGATGAAGGCAAACTGAAGTTCAACAGGAAAGAACAACTAACTAACTAGCTACAGATACTTACTAAGTGGGCCCCCTTAGCAAGCATCTACTGATTATGCAGGTGCTAAACTCAGAACTTCATTGAACTTTATTCATGAAAACATAATGATATACATTGTTTTGTTGATATGGAGACTAACAACAAACTATGTCTCTTGTCAAAAAGATTCTGTCTTTCATTATCATATTGCTTCTTACATGATATCTGCTACTCTGTTTCTATCTTACTCTAACTATCATCTTTTTCCTCTCTCCTCTCTCGCACAGGAGGAGAACTTTATTTAAAATAGGAGAGCAACTAACTAACTAACCCTATCAAAGAAAGGCATGGAAGTAAAGTATATCCCGAATCAAGGAACAAACTTCATAATGAATTTATGCATTCAACCCGATCTGGAGAGAATCTAGCGCTCCACTCTTTCCAGATTGACTGTCATTAAAAATCTTTCCCATGGTTTTGGTCAAAGAGTCTTCGCCGGAGCTTCCTCGAAGTCGTGCAGGAAATGGACTTTGCTGCAAGGCCGAGATCGGCTGCGCTTGACTCGATCATTCTTCAACAACCTGCGAAACAAAAGGTAATAGATGCGAAAGAAAAGGCGTATGGCACATACACGATATCTATTCATTAATCACACATTTAAATCTACTTCATCATTCAAAAACTGTATATGATATACCAGTCATTTTAAAGAGTCAACGGGGCAATAAATGCAATCAAGTCAACACAATGAGCTGCAGGAATATAAAAGTATCTTGCTACAGGATATCCCAGAAAAGGTTTCAACAAAGTTTAAACAGCCATGAAATAACAAAAGTAAAGGCATTAAAAGTTTATCATAACATCCAAATTATGAGCACATTTTAAGCTCATCAATAAGGTACATTTAAAAACACTAAATTAAGGAATTATTATGTCCACTTTTAATAGGAGGGCCCAAACAAGTGATAAAATATAAAGGGTTACTTTTTCCAACACTACACCCTAGTGAGGGGTAGTGTTGCTTGATCATAGTTGCTTTTCTTGTTGATGGTTTTTCATAGCTGGTATTGACATCAATGATAAAGGGGAGATTATTGGAGAGTGTTGGTGTTGTCATTAGTGTTTTCATTGATTTCAACCCCTATTATTGGACTTGTTGGAAATTTTTGGATTTGTTATTAGTGTTGTCATTAGTGTCTAGTGTGGAAATTGTTATTCATTGGGAGTGTTGCACTATGTGGTCATCTTTATTTTCTTTTGATGTAAACCTATAGTGTGGTTATGCTGAGAAGTGTTTTTGGTATTGAGAAAGTGTTGCATGTGATGTAGATATATTCAGGATATTTTGTGGTGATGTTGATGTAGCTGGTTCACTTGTGATCCAAGTTCTTTTGAGAAAAAATGGATAAAAGAGTGTTCAATGTTGTCCTCCAAATTTCTTCATAGTTGAAGATATGATTGTGTGGTTTGGATGTAATAATTATAGGTGTTCATAGTTGTTATATCCAAAGTTTTAGGTTTTGGATCCTGTGATAGAGGAAGTTGTGTTTCATACAGTGTTTGCCTATGAAGAAGGTTGTCTTGGAGAGATGGAATTGCTCTACATTTCTCAATATTTTGGTTTCCTATCTTGCAGATTTAGGAACATGCTAATATTTTATATACCTAACTTTCCCTAGTTTTTTTAGTGTGCAATCATTCGACAAGATTGGATTTATAAGTTGTCTTCAATGAAAATGTGCCTGGCTAAAAAAATGAATGTGTTCTTCATTTTCAAGTGGTCATGGTAGTGTTGTTTAATATTCTAATTATTTTGAAATATTTTGGGATATTGTGAAGTGTTTTTATGTGGTCTATGTGGTTTTTTCAAAATTTTAGAGGTTTGTATATGGTCATTTGTTAGTTTTATTGCATGTTTGGATGACTAGGAATACTAGCACCAATTGTGGAGGTTGTTTGTTGTTTGTGGAAGTGTGTTTAAGTATGTTAGTGTAGATTTGGGTGCTAGTTAACCCATGGAATAGTTTTCTTTCACTTCTTTCCACTGTAGAAGTATTTGGTGTCAACCTATTTTTTGTTGTATATTTGAGGTGCATACATTTTATTAAGGACATCCTTGAAGATTTGCTTAAGGTCGTGGATGGTATAAATGTAGGGTGACCTATTGGAGATCTATGTGGCATGTGTAAGGTGTGTCAAAGTTGTGAATGTGATCAAGTGTGTTTATATGAGTGTGAGCTTAAATTCCTATGACTTTGGATGCAGTGAGGAAAAGGTGTCTACATTGTGTGTGCGTGAAGTTTCTAGAGGTAGTGAGCCAAAGGTTGCATATGGTGAAAAATTTTAGTGGTGGACTTTTCTTATTGATCTGAGATAGTGAATCTCTTTGTAATAGTTTTCTTCTTTCTTGTTCCTTTGGGATAGTGAGTCCTTTGAGAATTGAACACTTGATAGTGAGGCTTTCTTCTCTTTTTGTTAGTGATCCCTTTGATAGTGTGCCTATTATATTTAGTTTTTCTATTCATATGTAGGTAAGATAATCCCTGTCATTTTTTTTCCTAATTATGTTTTTCAATGTAAATCTGGTGTTCTCTTGTCTATGGTGTTGAATTTTTTTATGTTTCATATGTTTACATTTTGTTGATTCTTAATGAATATCTAAAATTTAATAAGGGTTTAAGGATTAATGAGGGTTTGATTATTTTAACGTACAACCAATTTTAGCTACCTCTCAATTATCCTATGTGTCTAATAGGTTTCACATTTCTCTCATAGTAATCATTTAATTCTTATAATCTCCTCCACACTCTTGAGCCTCAAGGACTCTTTGTACATATTAAACATTACACTTAGAAAGTGATTGGGTTGGTGAGCCATATATTCTAGAAGAAAATGGTCACAATTTTTTTAGACTCCACATATCTTTTTTTCTTCATCTTGAGATACCCAATCCTTTTGGGAATCCCCAAGTGGGATGCTTCTATGTAGGAAGAGTTCAATTCCTTACATAGGAACTATATATGGGATCTAGTCAATCTTCCTAAGGGAAGAAACTTTGTTCAATTCAAGTGGATCTATTAGAAAGTAATTATAGTAGATGGGTCAGTAGACAAGCATATGAGGCTCGCTAAGTTGCAAATGGATTCTTCCAAGTTCCTTAGATTATTTAAATTCAAAATTTTCATCTAATTATAAAATGAATTCTAGTTGGATTTTCCTCCATATAGTTGAAACCTATTTTTGGGAATTTCATTAGATTCATATGAATTGTCTTTCTTCATAGTGACCTTAAAGAGGAAATATTCATGGATATGTTGTAAGGGTTCATACACAATTCTTAACTATTTTTCCATATTTTGAAGTCTCTTTACAACCTCAATCATTCTCCTTGGTCTTGGTATGCCAAGATTAATTCCTTCCTTAAGACAATTGGTCTTGCATGATTTATTTTTTATTCAAACATATTAATTTTGTAGGAGGATGATACTCTCACATTTTTGGTTCTTTATGTTGGTGATTTTTTGATCATATGGAATCACTCATCCACCATGAAGTAACTATTTTTTTTTTTTAAATGATAGTTTTGATGTGAGACTTGGGTCTTTTGTATTATTTTTTGGGTATTGAAATCACATAGTCATCTTCAAGTATCCTCCTTGCACAACCTAGGTACACTCTTGATATTCTCTCTATATTTTGCATGGTTGACTATAAGTATGAAAATATTCCATTTACACAAAGGTTCAAACTTGAGGCTAAGTGTTCTTCACTCTTGGTTGATGGAACTTTATTCTGACAACTTGTTCGGAGTCTGATCAATTTGACTCATATACGACAAGAAATTTCATATTTTTTTGGCATGGTATATCAATTCATGTAGGAGCTGCATGAGTTATATTAGAAAGAAAAGAAGTATATTCTTTGCTAAATTTAGGGTACTCACAATTATCTAATTTAGTATATATGGTGTGGAGATTGACTTAGTGGGACATACATATTCATTGAGAGAAATTTTCTTGAGTTGTGAGCTTTGTTTGGGTTTGATAAGTGTCTAGTTTAGGAGGGGCTTAGTATTTCTTCATTTTTATTTCTTTAATTTTTTGGTGGATTCATTTTTAGGAACAATTTTTTCACTTAGATAAGCTACACTAAAGGATGTGTTGGTGTAGTTTTTTAATTTTTCTTATGTTAGGGGATATTTCATTTTTCCATTGATTATTAATCTTATGAGGATAGTTAAACATGATTAATATGAGTGTTCCTATCCTAATACATTAGCTACATGTTCCATTCTCTCCCACACATGGGTAGTTGAGTTTGAAAGTCTTTTAGATCTACATACCACTTATCATAAACCATTATTTTTTATATATTTGAGTAGGTATTGTCACATGTTTTGAAATTTACCAAGTAGGTAAAACCTCCCTCATATTATGGGTAGTTGAAGTTAGTGCACCTCTTGGATGTAGTTTCCTATTTTTTCTATATATACACCACTCTAGTCTAACCTTAGCTAATTCACTAAGAGTAAGACAACTAATCTCAAAATTGTTTTACATGTGTCTCTATCTTTTCTATTTTAGGACAATATTTTATTACCTCTATTTTGGTATTTGATCATTTTTTAATTGTAGTTGTGTTGGATGTATGAAAAAATAGATACTATCTTATTTCTCACTTCAAACTAACTCTCATAAAATCTCTTGGTATGTTTAATGTTAAATTTTAGAATTGTAGAGAAACCAAATATCTAAGAAGATATTTTATAAAGGAAATGAAGAAACAAAAGAAAAAGGAGAATTCCTAAGATGAGTATGGGATATTCTCCCAAGATGAAGGTTATTATTTTATTAGTGCCTTGACTACTCATGCATAAAGAATTATATGGTTGAGACTATGGAGCCTCTTTCCAGATGACCTCACATCAAGGTTTGTTTACAAAATATAAAACACATAATGTTGGGAAGATATATAGGAGATGGTTAAATCTAAAGATTTTTTTTCATGGTGATGTATTAAATTAATTCACTAATAAATGACTTAGGGGGATACATGGTGTACTATATGTTCCTAGTTTAGGATGGAACCTATTTTCTATAAGATAATAGAATGATGTAGTTGTGAAGGTTTGTTCTCTCAAGTGGATTGTCCAATATGGTTAAATGAGTAATGGTTTTTGCTAAGGGTGTTTAGATTCACACTCTATATTAAGCTAGATTTATACATAATTTAGTGTAATTATTCTTAAATTCCTATATTTAGGTGATTCAAAAATGTTTATCTTCACTATTAGAACAAAAACTAAAGAGGTTTTTACTTTCTACTTATGATTACCATGATTTCTAGGTACCGAAGGGTGATCATGCTTTGAATACTATACTACAAGAATATAAAAGAATATTATGGCACCAAAGGATAGTTCAGTGAGAAGGGTTAAATGATTATAATTTTGAATTTTTATTTTGTTAAAATTGCATATGTGGGTTAGATGATATTCTGGGTTGCTGGATTTAATCCATTATAATGTATTTAGTCCTATTAATGTTCCTTATTTTTTTAAATCTTTATATTGTGTTTCTTTCAATGATTATAGTATAATTAAAGGGATATTTTAATTAGAAATATAGATAAATTCTTTGGTCATTTTCAAAATAGTAACACCCTAGTGGAAAATAATACTCGTAGTAATGATTTTTTAGAGAATATTTTGATATAGTTGACAAGCATAATGGGATAGATATACATAAGACAAATCCATACACCACTCATTGGAATTGGTTTGTATAAATAATGCATAGTTTATTGGTAGAGATGGCTAGATGTATGTTTAGTGGGGATAGCCTAGGAAAAGTGTATTGGTAAAAAGTAGTTTCCACAAATACTTACCTAGTTAGTATGCCTCCTACATTAGTTATTTTTGGTAAAACAACTACAAAAGTATGTTTATAAAAACATAACTTATTGAGAAATCTTCACTTCTATGTTTTAAGGCATATTCACATGTGCCTAGGGATAAATAGTTAAAGTTTGAGAACAATGCAATAAAATATATCTTTATTGGTTATGGTACAACTATGAAAGGATATAAGCATTGGGACCATGTGGCTAATATATTTACTATATAGAAGAACTATTATGTTTATATAGGTTACATATTCTTCCATATTATTATAGCCAAGGAAGGATGAAAATAAATATGTTGTTTATCTAACCTAATAGACTAAGATATCTTAGATAGTTCTAAAGAAGAGAAAGAATGTCAACCTTAGTAACTGAGGAGGTCCAATTAGCAAAGGAAGAAACTAGAAAGGTAAATTCCCCCTAATTGGAGTAATATTTCTACTTTTATCTCTAAATCTAATAATTAAAAAATTAAAGGAGGTTATGAATATTGATGATGCATAGACTTAGAAGGCGGTCCTAGATAAGGATATGGTTCCTTTGGAAAAAAATAATATGTGACATTTAATACCTTATACTAATGGAGAAAATCTTTCTAGATGAAAATTGGACTTCAAAGGAAAATTAATGTCTATTATTAGTTTTGAGAAGGACAAGGTGTGGTTGATTGTGAAGGGTTATTGATTATCTCTCTACTAGAAAATATAATATCCCTTTGATTTCTATATTATTTCTTGCTACTTCTTATTATATTAAGGTTAAGTAGATGGACATGAAGACAACATTCCCTCATGGAGATTTTGAGGAAGATATTTATATGACACAACTAGAGCACTACATTGAAAATTTTAAAGAAAATCTTGTTTATAAGTTTAAAAAGTCTTCATATGGTCTTAACAGTCATCTAAGAATGTGGTGTAAAAATTTTAATTCCTTTTTTTTGTTTTTTCACTTTTTTTATATTGAAATTAGATCATTACATCTATTGTAAGACGGAAAATGATCGCATGATTATTTCATTATATGTTTATGATATGTTATTTTTCAATAATGAGAAACATTTGATCTGTGATTTTATGTATTAAATTTTAGCATAATTTTAAATGGGCTTAGAGGCATACAAGTACATATTAGGGATGAGATCAAAAGAGATAGAGTGAATTATAGAAAATTTAGTTGGGTTAGACTAAGTATGTGAACTTAATGTTGCAGAGGCTTAAAATAATAGATTCTAGGATAATATATGTTATTCTTACAATGAAGACAATGTTATCAATTATGTAGTTTCCAGCTAATCTTAGTGAATTGGAGTATATGAGTAGAGTACCTTATGATATTACAGTTGGTATTTTTATGTATATGTTATATTTTGTACAAGATAAGAATTTAACAAAGCAATGGGAGTTCTTAGTCAATCTATGGACAATTATTGACAACTACATTTGGATATAATAAAGAGGTTATTCAAGTATTTATAGGGTACCATTCATTGTTACTTACCTTATCATGAAATCCTACATGGGGAATATTTTATGTTTATATTCATGGATTTTTAGGTTTAGATTGGGCTAGAGATATTGAGTGCATAAGAACAAATAATGGATATGGACCTCCACTACGTTTATTTGTGCAATTAGTTGGATTATATTTGATAGGTTTTGGTTTCTTTTTGAACAATATAAGGAAAGTACATTAAATCAGCTCATACTCATAAGGAAACCATCTAGCTTAAGATATTATGTTTAAATGTTATCCTAGAGGTAGGATCCATTATGGTTCATTATTAGAGTTAAAGTGTCATATATTTTTAAAATAACCCAAAATTTCATAAGAGGATGAATCATATTGATATCGAGTACCTATTTTTTAAATATATGGTAGTGGAAGGGAAGTAAATACTAGAAAAAATGACACTTTGAATAATATAATGTTACAAAAGGAACTAAAATAGCTTGTAAGAACAAAAATAGGTTAATTTCTTAGTCTATGGACTTGGGTGATCCCACAATACTGGTTTACAATTTTTGGGAAAACTCGATACTTAACTCATTTTTTCTAACTAAATCTTCACTTTTGGGCACCTATAGGAGCTAAACTATGAGGAATTTGAAGATGATGCAAACTAGTGAGTTGTGACATTTTGTCTATAGATTCTAAATACATTTTTTTCAAAATTTTTGGAATAAGATTGCACTTCTTTTCCATCTCCTTCAAAAACTAGTTTTTTTAGTAAACACCATTTTTAAGGAGTGATGCTCACCATATACAACATAAATTTTCTTCCATGAAGGATAAAATTCTAGTTTTTTTTTTTTAATTTAGATTTATAACTACGATATCTAGTGATTTCATTTGGTTTCATAGTGTTTTATTGAATATTTTTTCCTTAATAAAGCTTTGAAGTTAAACCAATTACAATTTAGACACATGCAAACTATATACAACATAAAAAAAATTGTATGTATCAAAATACATTTTTAATTTGTTGTTGGATCAAGGAATTCAATATCTAGTGCACTAATATTTTTCAAAAAAATAAATTGATAATCTGCTATTTTTCCATATGTGTAGAATAGAGAGCTTGATTTTTTAGTGAAAAATCTACATTCACAAGAAATGAAAAATAAATATTTATAATAATTAAATTAAATTTATTTAAAATTATACTTTTTTGGAAGCTTATAATAAGGACTACATACTTACAAAAAAAAGGTTTTTAAATGAATTCATTGGATCCCCCAAAAGGTAAATCAAATGTGATTTTTTATTAGCATTTTGATAGGTGTAAAGGAGACTTTGTTATAGGTATGGTTTAAAACTAGCAGGGTTGTATCCAAGGGGGTTTGATCTAAGGTGGTTTGGTCAAGCTGTCCTCAACTAGAATCCTTTAAATAGAACTTTTCAAGGCTTAAATTATTATATTAATAAAAATATGTGATTTCAGCAAAAAATTAGGATCTCCCAGAAATTGTAAACCAATATTATGGGATCGCCCACCTCTTAACCTATAATAATGAGATAAATGGTACATACATACCCCCTTTTCTATTTCAAGGTTCCTCAACCTTGCTACTAATTTTAATATTACAAAAGGTGTGATTTTTAGGTACAAAAATAAAAATTCTTAGTCACTCAATGCTAACTATGGTGGTACCTTTTGTGTTGATAAAATTTGTCTTAAAATCACTGCTATAACCTTGGTACTATCAATGAGAAACAAAGAATTCATAAGTGTTATGTTTATGCTTGTACCTCTATACCACCAGGTGATTGAGAGAGAGGAGAAGTAGTGTGGTTACCACTATACCGTGGGAGCCTCTCTACTATCAAGTGGTAGTGTGGTGGATACCGCCACACCGTGGGTGTATTTAAACTAAGATGAAGTAATGTGGTTTCTGCCATATTGCAAGAGTTCACTGGATGTGTAGCGGTGGTGCGATATACCACCATACTGCATAAGCCCATCAATAGCCTAGTTGTAGTGTGGTTATCCCCATACCTCGTGAGCTCTCAACTTTTCTAGAGGTAGCATGGTATACAACAACCCATCGAGAGCCTATTGTGTGTGCAGTAGTAGTGTGGTGTAAAGTGAATAGTGCATAATTAGTGGACTACTGAGTTGTAAGTTGTTAAGTGGAGGATGTTGCTAACTTGAAGGTCGCTATTTGAATGCCTGGGAAGTTTGATAGTTGCTCTACAAAGGAAGTTGAACTAAATTGATTATACATAGAAAAAGTGATTCATGGTTGTTGATATATATTGTAATGTATTGTAATAGTGATAGAGTTCTAGAGATCAATGGTTGGATGATCGAATGATCTGTTAATTTTTTTCATTGTATGTTGTATATGCATTGTAATAATGAGACATAACATAGATTGATCAAAATTAATTCTGTACGAGGTTGATTAGGGAAAAATTGTTGCTATAATATTGACATCTGGAAGGAGAGTCTGTAACTTGTATGTAATTTGATTAATGCAATACAAGTGAATTTTTCTTTGGTGTGGTAGGTTTTTCTCCCGTAAGGGTTTTCCCATGTAAATTTTGTGTCAATTGTGTTTGAGTTTATTTCTCTATTCTGTTATTCCTTTCATGTGCATCTTAATGAACTATAATTGTAAAATTTAAAGAAATATCTACTTTCTTCTCAGAGTTTTGACATTAGGAAATTTTGTTCCACATCCTAAAGCTTTCCTTACAAGTGGTATCAGAGCCTGGCTAGTTGTGTTATCCTTGTGGGTAGGTTGGGATTTTTCTATCAATATTGTTCAGTGGGAGTCTTGTAGAAGTCTAGTAATTTAAATTATAGATTAAGATGACAAGAACATTAGGAAAGATTGAAATTGATAAATTTAATGGTAGCAATTTTGAGCTGTGGAAACTCAAAATGGAATTGGTGGATCAAGATCTCTATCTTGCTGTGTTTGGAACAAAACATTCTATCCTGAAGCAAGAAGATCGGGATCTCGTAGACAAAAAAGAAAAAGGTTCGATAAGACTCTATTTGGTAGACTCTATTCTCTTGAACGTTCATCAAGAGAAGATTGCATCTTCTTTCTGGAAGAAGCTTGGAGATATTTATCCAGGTAAGTCATTGGTGAATACATTAATCTTTAGGAAGAAGTTATACTCCTTGAAGATGGAGGAAGGGGTATCTATGGATGATCATTTGAATGCGTTTAACATGTTGATTGCTCAGTTAACATTGTGAGAGTGAAAATTGATGATGAAGATCATTGTATGATTTTGTTGTGTTCTTTTCCCGATTCTTTAGATCATTTAGTGATGGCGATTGGGAGCACGACAACCGCTTTCAAGATGAAAGATGGAGTTGCTTCTTTGTTATTTCAAGAAATGAGAAGGAAATATTATGAGATAGTGAAGGAGGCTCTTGTTGTTCAAGGTAGATCGAAAGAAAAAGGAAAGAAGAAGGACAAGATATCCAAATCAAAATTAGAAGGAAGATCAAAGTCTCCTAGCAAGAATTCCAAGGTGAAGTTCTAGAATTGTGAGCAACCTGGTCATGTTTGAAAGGATTGCAAAGAGGATAAAAAGAAGAACTCTTCTGACAATGATTCTTCTCAGAGCGATGTAGATGCCTTTATTTCAACCTTGGAAACTCAAGCACTAGATGATGTTTGGCTGATTGATTTTGAAGCATCTTTCCACATGAAATCTAATACATATTGGTTTGCTAAATATGAAAAATATGATGGTGGAAAGGTGTACTTGGCAAGTGATTCATCTCTGGTAATTTTTGGTCATGGAATAGTTAAGGGAATTGATGGCATAATGCATATACCAAGTCTGACTTGGAATTTACTTTCTATAAGTAAGCTAAATGATGTTGGAGTGTAATTCTTGTTCTCTAGCAATGGCTACAAAATGACTAAAGGCTTGACAGTGCTGGCTAGGGGTGCAAAAATTGGTACTCTGTATAAGTTTGACACACTTGTTCAATGTAACAGTGTCTCTGCAAAGTCACAGAAGGTTGTTCGTGTAGAAAAGGAGACTAAAGTCCCTGTAGGGGCTAATTCTGTGGAGGTGAAACTCCCAACAGAGAAGACTATGCCCTGACATCAAAGGCTCAATCATATTGGTGAAAAAGGTTTAAAAGCCTTGAAAAATAAAAACTTGGTCGAGGGGCTTGATGATTGTAATATGGAATTTGAATTTTGTGAACATTGTATTTATGTAAAACATCATCATGTTCCTTTTTACTGTAGTCCTCACAAGTCTTCTGGTGTTCTAGATTATATACACTATAATGTTTTTGGTCTAGTAAATGTTCCTTCATTGTCAAATTCAAAATATTATGTATCATTCATTGATGATTATTTGAGAAGGGCATTTGTATATTTTCTAAAAAGTAAATCAAAAGTGTTCAGTTAGTTTAAAGAGTTCAAGAACTTGGTTGAAAATTAGACTAGTAATAAAATCAAATGCTTGAGGATAGATAATGGTGGTGAATTTTCTTATACATAATTTGAAAGGTTTTGCAAAGAACATGGAATTAAGAGGCATAAGACAACACCTTACACTCCATAGAAAAATCGAGTTGCTGAAAGGTTGAATAGAATGTTGGTGGAGAAGGCATGAAGTATGTTGAGTAATGCTAGTCTAGAGCAGAAGTTCTGGGCTAAGGATGTGGCTACAATATGTTACTTGGTAAATCGATCACCTTCTTCGACACTTGTTGATAAAACACCCATGGAAGCTTTGTCTGGTAATAAGCCCTCTCTGAGACATATTCATGTCTTTGATTGCAAAGCATATGTTTATGTGTCAGATGTAAACAGATTGAAATTGGAGAAGAAAGTTGTTAAATGTATCTTCATTGGCTATGAGATTGGTGTGAAATGATACAAGCTTTGGAATCATGTGACTGAAAAGATTGTATACAGTACAAGCATAAACTTTCGAGAGCTGAAACCTTATTCAGTGAAAATGTAGTCAGAGATGAAAGAAAATAAAGAGGAAAATGATGTTGAAATACCTCTAAATCCTAAAAAAGAGGAACAAAACTTTGATAGTGTACCTAAAACTAAGGAGATTTTGAGAAGCTTTGAGAATTCTCACAAAGAACCAAAACCTTAGCCTCAACTTGTGAGGAGGTCTACATGTGAGAAGAAGAAACATGATAGGTATGGGTTCTCTATGTTAGATTCGACTTGTGCCTATGCTTTGATTACTAATACTAATGAGCCTAGGACTGTAAAAGAGGAAGTTGAAATAACTGATTTAGATTCCTAGTTGGAAGCCATGAATGAACAAATGGCATCATTAAAGAAGAATGATACTTGGGATCTGGTTGCATTGCCTAAAGGTAGAAATATTGTGGGCTACAAATGGGTTTTTAAAAGGAAAATAGATCTAGATGGAAGCATTGAAAAGTACAAAGTGAGGTTTGTTGCAAAGGGTTATTCCTAGGTAGAGGGAATTGATTATGGGGAAATCTTTTCTCCAGTTGCAAATCTGACATCTATTAGATTCCTTTTGTCACTTGCAGCAACATATGATTTGGAGATTGAGCAAATGGATGTGAAGATGACATTTCTTCATGGTGATCTTGAAGAAGAAATTTATATGTCCCAGCTTGAGCACTATGTGGTAAAAGGTAAAGAAAATCTTGTTTGCAAGTTAAATAAATCTCTGTATGGTTTAAAATAGTCACCTAGAATGTGATACCAGAAATTTGACTTGTTTGTTTTGTCACTAGGTTTTGTAAGATCAAAATTAGATCATTTTGTGTACTTTGAGACTAAAAAATGATCATGTTCTTGTTATTGCACTCTATGTTGATGATATGTTGTTCATAGGGAATAGTAAGTTTATGATTTCTGATCTCAAATCTCAGTTGTCTGGAAAGTTCAAAATGAAGGATCTTGGTGCAACTAGGTATATTATTGGGATGTAAATAACTAGGGATAGGAAGAGAAGCAAGATTTGGCTCAGCCAAAGGATGTATATTAACACTATTCTAGAGAGATTTTGTATGATTGATTTCAAGTAGATAGTTGTTCCAGTTTTGTAGGGAATGAAGCTATCTTTTGAAGATTTTCCAAAATCCCCTATTAAGATGGAGGACATGACCAAAGTGCCTTATGCTAGTGTAGATGGCAGTTTAATGTATGCAGTGGTATGTACAAGGCTAGACATTTTCCAAGCAGTGGGATTTCTTAGTCGATTTATGGTTAATCTAGGAAGGACACATTGGGATGTTGTGAAAAGAGTGTTTAGATATCTAAAGGTCGCTTGAAAATATTCTTTGTGTTACCATGGTAATTTGGTTGAATCACAGAGGAATCTAGGAATTTGTGGGTATGTGGATTCTGATTAGGTAGGAGACATTGAAAGTAGAAGATCCACTAGTGGATATAGTTTCATGATGAATGGTGATGCAGTTAGTTGGATGAGCAAGTCATAAGTTGTAGTTCCTTTATCCACTACATAGGCTGAGTACATGGAAACAACTCATGCCTATAAGGAAGCCATTTGGCTTAGGAGATTATGTTCTGATATTGGTTTCGATGCAGGGAAGATTATTCTTTGTTGTGACAGTCAGAATGCCATTTTTCTAGAAAAAACATGAACCTTTCATGCCAGGAAAAAACATATTGTTGTGCAGTACAATTTTGTACAAGATATGGTGGAGAATGGAAAGTTCTGTTTGGAAAAGGTGGATACTCTAAAGAATGTTGTTGATGCATTGAAAATGCCAGTGAACATGGATAAGTTAAGATGGTGCACAAATTTGATGGGCCTTGGGGTCCAAAATATTCAATGACTTTTGGTATTGAAAAGGGTTCAATGAGTTCTTCATCAAGTGTGTTATTTTTGAGAAAAATTTTCTCAAACTCTTTGGTATAACCCTAGTACTATCGCCAAGAAGCAAAGAATTCATAAGTGTTATGTTTATACTTGTACCTCTATACGACCAAGTAATTGAGAGAGAAGACCGGTAGTGTAGTTACCACTATACTGCGGGAGCCTCTTAGCTGTCGAGTGGTAGTGCAATGGATACCACCATACCATAGGTGTCTTTACACTAAGGTGCAATAATGTGGTTACTACCATACTGCATGAGTTCACCAGATTTTTAGTGGTAGTGCGGTATACTTCCATACTATGGAAGCTTATCAACAACCTATTGGTAATGCGGTTACCAACATACCTCGAGAGCTCTCAACTTGTCTGGAGGTAGCACAATACACAACCACCCCTCGAGAGCTTGTTGAGTGCATAGAGATAGTGCAATGTAAAGTGAATAGCGCTGACTTGGTGGACTGTTGAGGTGTAAGTCATTAAGTGGAGGATGTTATTGACTTGGAAGGTGGTTGTTTGAATGCTTGGGAAGTTCAACAATTACTCTACAGATGAATTTTAACTAAATTGATTGAACGGGGAACAAGTGATTCATGGTTTTTGCTATACATTGTAATGTATTGTAACTGTGATAGAGTTTGAGAGTTTGATGGTTGGATGATTGAATGATCTCTTAATGATTTTCATTATATGTTGTACATGAATTGTAATAGTGATACATAACATAGACTAATCAAAATTTATTTTGTATGAGGTTGATCAAGGAAAAGTTGTTGTAATATTGACATTTAGAAGGAGACTTAGTAACTTTTATGTAATTTGATTACTATAATACAAGTGATTTTTTCTTTGGTGTGGTGGGTTTTTCTCCCGTAAGGGTTTTCCCATGTAAATATTGTGTCAATTATGTTTGAGTTTATTTCTCTATTCTATTATTCCCTTTGTAATGCCCCACCGTGTGAACCCCATAGGACAACAAAAAAAACCAAAATAATTTTTATTTATTTATTTATTTATTTTTGAAAGGGAAACATTGTGTAAGATGAATATGTGCATATATTACAAGAAGAGCAACTATGCATTTACAAAGTTATCTACATCCTCTGGGGTACACATAACGGTCATTACAAAATGTAAGTTTTTACGAAAGTGAATATAAACCAAGATTACACAAAGATAACATACAATCATCCATAAACAAGAGAGAGGAAACAATACATCATTTTATGCCCACATTTTTATACTCTAAATAACCTAACACTCTGCAACGACTTTACTAATTTTGCAATTTTTATTTTTATTTTTGTTTACTTAAAGACAATGACAACACTTTTCACTACTTACAACTATAGTCCAAGATCACACTAGTGAGAAGCAAATATAGAAATGGTTCACTAGATTTTTAGCAATAAAGTCTACTTACTTTGGGTCAGCTTAACGTACCTCTTCCATTCCATCATGTTGAATTTTCCTTGTTTCCCAATGCATATACCTGCAAGGTTTACATGACTTGGCACACACATATGATCAAAGGTAGTTAGCACATGATTACTAGATGAGCTATACAAATCAATGGCAGATTTACAGTATGACAAATCACATACAAGACTTAGAAGAACAGTCCTAGGGGCCCGACCTAATGCCTCGGGGGCTCATCACTTGATGGCCTTGCCTACGTATATATTTCGCAGAGGCACCGTAGTTCGCCCAACTTGAGTTCTCCCAACTCATTGACTCACCCTCATAGAGTATAACCTCTAGGTTTTTTCAAAGGTGACTACCTCAGACATGAACTTACACCATAACACTGCTATATGCTAACTCAAACCACTACTCAAACATGCAATGCTCCTAATAATCATCCTATGGATTACACAAGACAATCTTCACTATTAACTAGTTAGTATGAACCTTCATGCTAACTTACAACTTATCATTACAGTACTACAATTATCTAATTAATTTATCCATCACAACTTGGATACTTCATTATTTAAATTAAATTTCCTTAAATCTCTTCATTATTCCCTAATCTATGTAATGAACAAAACCATATGAAAATCACACCTATATATATATTTATCAACATACACACTCAATCCTAATCTTTTAAAGTCTACAATGATTAATACTATGAGGAGCAATTTAAGACAAAATGAATAGGAGCCTACTATGTTACTCTTTCACTCATCGAGAAATCATTTGAAACAGTTAAGAGAATTATAGAAATGTATTTTAACAACTATCTCGCTAAGCATCTAACACAAGATTAATTTAACTTTCCTATAACTACTTACATTTTCATAATCATTCATTATATGTAATAAACATCCTATACCATTTCACTATATTTTATTTGACCATCACGAAGTCATTTAAATACTTAAAGAATTATATAGATAAAATATAAAATTATCTCTATTTTCACCAACGAATTTGCTTTTTATTTTAACTCATGGTATAAACACATTTTTATACACTTATATAAACAAAGCCATAAAGCACCCTATCTCATCTAGATGACTTCTTCAAATTGATTTCTATTTAAATTCTATTTCCAAGAAATAATATAAATTGTCTATTACCACTCTAAATTTCCCTTAACAAATTAATATTAGCTTGCATTTATATTAATGAGGATTCACTTTAATATTGCACTTTCTATCTATAATCTTTTATTTTTAAATGTTAAATTCCATAAGTCAAAGGCTATGATTATAATTACTTAACTTTATCAGTAACCCTATGTCAATATTATTTATCCATGAAGATTACCCAACCAACATACATTTACTCTTTTACTAAATTAACCGAATTCTAGATTTACTTCTAGTAATATTAAAATCATTATTCGCGGGGTAAAACACCTTTTACTATTATCAATAATATTATTAAATACATTTTCTCATTGGTAATACAATGCCATTAATTTCAAAAAGTAATTTAGGTTTCTATAAATTTTATGTTAATGTCTGAAACAATATAAGATGGATTTCCTATATATATATATACACTACAACTTATCAAATTATTAATTTTAGAATAAGAATTTCAGATAACAAATGAGTCAATTTTATCCTCTTGATGCAATATTGATAAATAACACAATTAATAGTAACCGCCTAGTTATGATAATTTAACTATCAAAATCATAATACTAATACAAGACCACTCCATAAATAGGGTAATCATATATTATCTAGGATGAAGATAGCTATTAAATAACTTAAATAGATTATTAGACTTATAGCTGTGGATCAATCCAAAGATTATGATATAACATGATTAAGAGGATTAGCCAATGGTTATATATAGCTTAAAATATTATTAGTCATTGAATTGAAAATGCTCTCATTACATATTCTACACTTGAAGCTAATCAATAAATAAATAATCACAATCACTATACCTCTCAGCATACAAGATTGTATGATAACCAAATGATGCTACCAAATAACTTAACAAAATAGCAACTTATGTTAAAATAGTAATCTCATATCCAAAATATAGAATGATTACTTTTAGATGGCAGAATCATATTTATAACTAAGTAAAAATGCTATGGATCTAACAAGGATGATGGCTCATTAAAAGAAAAAGGGAGACTATTATCTAAATTTATTAATATAAAGTTTCCCCATTATGACACAAGACAGATGAATGTATATGCAAGATGTGAAAACTATGAAGCAATAATCCATCAAGTATAAGGGAAGCAAAAATTTTGTTAGACGTTGTAATTACGCTGCCATGGTAGATATGGGTGTTAAATGAGGAACACAAAAAAGGCGTGGGAGCTGTTTGACAGAATTCCTCAGAGAAATGCAGTCTCATGGGGTGCCATGATTACAGGATATGCAGTAAATGGATTTGAAGAAAAAGGCTTTAGAAACCTTCAAGTGAAAGCGGTCTGCAAGTGTAAACCTGACTTCACAACCTTCTCCAGCATCCTTTCTGCCTGTGCAGAAATGAGAGCTTTGGGACAGGGTAAGGAAAACCATCAAAGCATAATGGTAGGGAAATTTATTAGATGAACAAGTTACAATCACCCTAGAAGACATGTATGCAAGGTGTGGAAGACAGGTAGGGCATGTGAATTGTATGAGAGAGTGCCTCAAACAAAAATTGCGGTCTCATGGAATCCCAGAATGCAAGATATGCACAGAATGGATTAAGCTAAAAAAAAAAAAGCTTAAGAAACTTTCAAGCAAATGCAATTTGGCAGGTGACGCCAAAAGAAAAACGCATGGAGGTTATTAAAACCTTTAGAACTTCCTATCATGTTCAAGTGCTGCAGCTAAGACAGGTTGACAATGGTATCAGGGAGATTATTCCCATTTGTACCCCTCCACAGACTAAATACTATTACAAGGCATGTGAATTGTTCATAGAATGCCTCTAAGAAATGTGGTCACAAGGAATGTAGTGATCACAGGATTTGATCAAAATGGATTTGTTCAGCGGCTTTGGATGCCTCTAAGCAAATGCAATTGGCAGTGTAAACCAGAATTCCACAAACTTTTCCAGTGTCCTCCCTGCTTGTAATAAAATGGGAGTTTTAGAACAACTTATATACTTTCATCAAGGAATAACAACAGGTAGTTTTCCTATCATGATCTGTTTGGAAATGCTCTGGTAGAAATATATGCAAAAATTTTGAAGCACGGCAAGGCACATGACTATTTGATAGAATGTCTCAAAGAGGTATCATCTAATGGAGGGAAAAGATTGTAGGAAATGTACATGATGAATTTGTTGAAAAGGGCTTAAGAAACTTTCGTGCAAAAGAGATTGGCTGGTGTCTAGCCAAATTCTACTGTATATTTTATCTATGCAGAGTAAGGGATGTCGTTAATGTGAAAACCTAAATGTGCGCATTAAAGAATCTTGGCTGTAATTTTCATTTTAACATACCCTAAAACCATTAGTGACACCTTATTTTCATACTGCAATCTGCCAATAGAGAAGTGGAAGGTAAATACCAGAGAGGACGTGATTTGGGGGTAGCAAAACCTTTGCCAACGTTCTGGCCTACCTGCGCCATCCACCGTACCAATCACCTCATGTGCCAGCATCCTCTTTATGCGAAAATGGAAGCTTTGAAACAGGGCGTGGATATCCCTTTCATACCCCCTTGTACGCCTAGACCAGGCATGTAAAGAAAAAAAGAAAAAAACCCCTTTTCCAGTATGACTCTCCCAATAATAATCCCTTCTCCTGGAATGCCCAGCTACCTTTCAAAGATCATGCATGTAGAACGAGGACACAAAGTCAAGGCACGTAGCTGACTGACAGAATGCCTCAAAGAAATGTGGTGGGAAAAGCAGGATATTCCTCCCAGCTGTCATGACGTGTACCCTTTTATTTTAACCCAGAATTATATCTGTGGGACATAATATATGCCATTAAATATATGAATTTCTATTTTGTTATTTTCCTTAACCGCCGTACAAAGGAAACAAATAAAGTAATTTCCTCTTCTTCTTTTTAATTTGAATCTATTCCTAATAGAACTAGCTTTATTAAAGTGTTTCCATTCACGTGACAAAGATGACACTATAACATTTATTAAGGTAAATGTTTATTTTAAACTCTAATTACCCTCAACAAAACGTATTTCCAAGCTACGTTAAAAACTCAATGTGCTCGTTCATCTACTTTAACGCTTACATTAATAATATTAAATCTATTTTCATTTTCCTTAATCTCTAGGACTATTCACACAAAATTGCCAACTACCATTTATATTATTTTAGTAATAATAGTAATAATAATAATATTTATTTTGTTTGACATTATTTATTGTTATTATTATTATTTTACTTTATTAGTAATCTCTAGATGAAATAAAAAGGACTTATATTTCTCTTATTAATTTTATGAAGGAATTGGTTCAATGAAAGAATAATTGAATAAATATTATATATATATATATATATATATATATATATATATATATATATATATATATATATATATATATATATATATATATATATGCAAATACCTAAATTTTCAATTTAAAATTCTTAAATCAAATAACATCCTCTTTCTACTGCTCACATGACTCAATGGCACGATTTACAATGAAATCTCAAATAACACTTACACAAAAGTCTTGAGAGACTGATTCAGAGGGGTGCTACACCCTTTATGTGCATATTAATGAACTATAATTATAAAATTTAAAGTTATATCTTCTTTCTTCTATAAGTTTTGACATTAGGAAAGTTTATTCTGCATCCTTAAGTTTTCCTTACACTTTGTGTATATATATCTGATCAATTCAATTAAAAAAATAGGCCTAATAGATCCAATTGACCAATAGGTATGGACCCCAAATTATTTTTGTAAAAGTAAAATCTTTTGGTGTGACATTACAAAATGGATTTTGGGCCTAAATTATTATATAGGAGTGAATTTCCACCCTTTATGTAAGTTCCCCCTTTTCTTTTCTCCATTTTAGAGAACCAAGTTCAAAGGCTTAGTTACACCTAAGCCCACTACTTTCATTCCACTTGGTGCCCGTTTTGAGCGTCGATGGGGAAATTTCTATCGGGGATGCCCACGTGATACATAGATGTCTATGTGATGTGCTTACATCCCTGGAAGATTCTTGCAGCTAAACCTATAGAGGGGCTACACTTCTCATTGGAAGTTGACTTGTAATGGACCCTTTGACCGACTGACCCGAATATGGCGATTTTGATCTTCTCTCCTTCAAATTCCCTCCTACAAGCATTTCAACTTCTTCCAAGCTTTCAGTTCAACTTCTTCACACTCTTGCACTCAATTCTTGCATTCTCAAGCACTTCTAGTAGCACTTTCACACTTCATCATAGCACCAACTTCACTCCATCACTTTAGTAGAGAAAGTGTGGGATAACACCATTGCAACAGAGGCTTGAGTACTCTCATTTTCTCCTCAATTAGCCTTGAGTTCTCTTGGTGGAGGTGGTAAGTTTCCCACTCGTCTCCTCTATTACTTGGTAGAGTATGCATATTTACTATTTTGTAGTGTTTTATTGTTCTTCATTACATTACCTTCTTTATTATACTCACTTTCTTGGCTGTCTATGGAGGTGGAAACACCTAAATGGGGGCTTGACTGAGGAAGGCCCCTATACAACCACCCAATATTTTTCCTCTTTTTTGTGTATAGCTGAATGTGCTTTTGGAGAGCTAGCTGGTGAATGAATTTCATTGTGATATCATTCTTTCCACCCTAACTCTCACATTTTTTTTAATTAATAGCATTATTTTGGCCCTTTTTTAGTAGTTATCTAGGCTATCATTTTGTTTTCCTAGGTTTGAACTTGTCTCTCTATTTTTTTGGTCGTACGGATGCCAGTGCACTTGAGAGATGCTAGTGCACCATGCTATCATCCAAAGACTATGCTTTCATCCTTAGGCATAGAGCTTCTTGAGGTGTAGTGTTTAACTTGAAAACTAGCTCAACCAGCTCAGTTTTGTATTTCGGTTTTGTAGAGTGACTGAAGGACCTTCTAGTCCTCATCATTCACATCTCACATTTTCTAACATGTTGTTAAGCTGATGTAAGGTAGGGCAGGCTTCCACTCTTGGTTGTCCATGACCTGGGGCCTTGAACATGGTTGGTCCCCCTCTCTTACATTTTTGGTGAACCTAACATGAACCAATGTCTACTCATCTGCTTGTTTTTACACCTCTCCCATGTACTCCACAACCATTGTATTCTTGAGTGTTGTGAAGGTTTATGAGAATCACAACCTATTCTACAACTTCTGGGTACATTGTTAGGAGAAGTGTACAACACCTCCTAATGGAAAGGATGAAGGTCAGTATTGATTTCTCTATAGGCCTTTTCTTTGGTCCTATTGTTAGTGTGGCCACGTAGAAGCAGTTGTCAAGAGGTGAGGTAGGATTTTCTTACGAGACTAACCATGTTACCACTCCTCCTATGTCCCCTACAACATCATCAATAGATGAGTATGAGGTTGTTCAAAACCCTTCAAAATATGTCTCCTTCCTTAGCAAGAGGTTGGGTGCTCTAGAAAATCATTTGGAAAGAAACCTGAAGATGGCTAGGGCCGCTCGGGTCATTAGTGAACTAAAGTACATGATTGGAAAAGATTGAACAGGCTTGGAACTCCTAGCTAGTCTTACTAGTCTGACATAAGCATGATCTTCTTCACACACTTCTAGTATTATGCAAGGAGGAACTTTTGAAGATTATGAAGGAAAGTTAGGAGTATCAATGCCTCCCATGTTAGTCTACATGATTGATGCAATCCATTTTATCAACAACCCTTTTATCCTTGAAAACCCAAAAATATCAAAGTAAATAAGGTCCCCTTTGGATTTAGCTTTGCCCCTCCTATCACCTCTCGTGGTGGAGGTTTTGGCAGGATAGGTGGTGGAGGGTTTGGTAGTGGTGGTGGATTTCGCAGTGGAGGTGGTGCTAGTGGTAGTGATTTTGACAGAGGTTATGGATGTGGCTTCAGAAGTGGTGGCGAAACTGGCGAAGCCCCCACTAGTGGTGGTGGCTCTGGTGGTGGTGTCGGTAGTGGTAAGACTAGTAGTTCTAGTGGAGGTCACACCGGTCACGGTTGTAGAGGTGGCTTTGGTGGTGGTTCTGGAGGAGGTTCCTCTAGCCCTCTATCTTCTAATGACCATATTCTGAATACCCTTGTTCAAAATAAGGGTAAGATGCAGATCCAATTGGTGAGCCTTTCCCAAGCCTCTGCCTAGCCTATCTTTCAGCCCTTATTTTGGCATAGCACATTATCAATTGTGATTCTAAACACTCCCTTCTCACAAGGGATGGATATCCCTAAATTTGAAAAATATGGTAGTAAAGAGGATCCGTAGACACATGTGTCCAATTTTAAGGCTTTGTGCACAAATCTATTCCATCATGATGCCTTAATGGTGAAACTGTCTCCCTGATCACTCAAAGATACATCACTAGAATGGTATTGTTCATTTCTTGAAAATTCTATTATCTCATTTTACCAAGTTGTAAATCAATTTCTTAGAAAATTTCAAGCTAATATCAGGCCAAAGATGACCTTTTTGGATCTCGTCTAATGTAAACAACGAGACAACGAAAAAATATTTGATTTCATAGTGTGTTATCAAGTGCTCCTTTCACAAATCTCATATAAGCTACCTGATTTTGATGTATAGAAGGTGTTCATAGGGAGCTTACAGAGGCCTTGGCAAGAGAAGTTTTCCCTTATGAAGTACTCCTCTCTCCTGCATTTGTGTGTAACCCTATGAGAATATGAAAAAATGGTTGTTTAGTTCAAGGGACCCTCCTCATGCTGTCATTCTAAGGGAAAGTCCATTGTATCATTCTCTAGGAAAGGTAAGGTCATTACAAATGTAATCACCATTGTTGAGGATAATGGCCTTATATGTAACCGAAAGTTCACCAAGTTATCATAATCTTATTCTTCTATCTTACAAAAGTTGTTGAAGGATAAGATCTTAACCTTGCCAAGTCCTAAGCCTCTTAAGAAGTATTACCCTAATTGGAATGATGCAAACACTTATTATTAGTACCATTAGGTTAATGGACATGATACTGAATGCTATATGTAGCTGTATCATGAGATATAGGACCACATCTAGGATGATACCATTCATCTCGATGGGAGTAAACAAAATGCTAACAAATTAGTGGTAGAAGCTAATAGTTAACTGTAGATATACATGGACCCATTTCCATCACATTCTACTAACATGATTATCAATCCCACTAATTTTGCTACTCAACTTGAGTCCTATGTTAACATGGTCATGGTGACATCTACTATTCTATTTGTACCCAACTCACTGGATATAACATTCACATCACAAGATTTTCGCTTAAACAACAAGCCCTCTCCACTCTACATTCTCGCTCACCTAAATGGTAACATTGTGATAGGGGTCTTCGTGGACCCTACGACCCATGTGAATGTCATCACAGAAGAAACATTGGTATGAAATTCATTACAAAGGAAAGAATATGAAGAAACAAAATCTACCATTGATACGCATGATGGTATGTGTCTTAAACTGTATGGATCAATACATTTTTCTTTCCTAGTTCAACCTAGGGCTATTGACATGGTTTTCAATGTTATTCTAGAGTCAAATTTATTCAAGTTGAAGCTAGGCATGCCCTAGCTAGATTCCATGAATGCAGTCACCTCTGTTGTTCACAAATGTTTAAAATTTTCCCATGAAAATGTTGTGCATGTAGTGCATGACGCTAGATACCAGCCCTTGGTGTCTCGTGGTGGATATCAATTGGATCACTTTTGACCCACCCCAATCAGTTCGCTTCCTCTAAGAATGGACCTACTTTACAAGAATTATGTAAAGTATAAGACTAGGGGCAAGGAACAACCAAAACTAACCCTTCCTATGATACAACAGTTGGTCGCCTCCTCTTTCTAATAGGAGAAGGAGAAG
This sequence comes from Sequoia sempervirens, assembly GCA_007258455.2. Lineage (NCBI taxonomy): Eukaryota > Viridiplantae > Streptophyta > Pinopsida > Cupressales > Cupressaceae > Sequoia > Sequoia sempervirens. Next base: position 348,767,732 of record VDFB02000017.1, on the reverse strand, counting down.
TTTGCACCAACCACTGCCCCTTTCCAAAAGGTAGAGGAGAATTCCATGCTAGCTCCCTCTCCTTCTTGTAAAGGCAAAGAGAAGGTTTCCTTCCCCCTAACTTCCTCATCCTCTCCCCTTTCTTGGGAAGAGTATTGGATGTGTCAACCCGATGGCTATCTGTTAAGTCCAATGGTACCTCCTTGGTGTAGGTTCAAGATCAAGATCTCAGATCTCCCTAATGAATACCTCAGATCATGGTATTATTTATACGATAGAAATAAATTTTCTTGAAGGTAATTTCATTCATGGCCTCCTACCACTCCTACTCCCAAAGAAGTGAATTGGAAGAGGCCCGCTACCGAGGCTCTTGAGCCTACTACCTCTTTTTTCATCAACCTACTCCTCCTACTCCTATTTAGGAATCCGTTCCTCGACTAGAGACAACCATAGTGGATGTTCCCATGGTTAAGCAAGAGATTTACATTCCTTCACAACCTCTAGCCTCCAACTCAAAGAGTTATAGAAAATGCCTTGTGCATGAGCGCAAACACTGGTGAAAGGCTCTGTTAGTTGATTAGGCCACCTCACAAAGGAAGGAGGAAGATACAACCACCCTTTCTTCAGGGCCTCCTGTAGTATCTTCCTCTCTCCTTCCTTCTGCTTCTCTTCAATCTAGTTTTGTGTTGCTCCTAGCTTCCGTTGTGACTATGAATGCACCTAACCCCAAGGGGATACATGTGTTCATCACTCCTTAAGTGTTGCCACTTTTTTTGATGTCTGTTTCAAATATCTATCCTTTATCAAAACTCATGGATATGACTAATACCTTAGTTGTATCCACTGTGGTCCTTTCCTCCTCTTCCTCCACACCTCTAGCCTCATTTGTGGGGAATTCCTATCCTCTGATGAAGCAAAAGGTGAAGTTTGGTCCTTCTAGTAATAAAGTATGTAAGAGGATTCCACCTTCTTCACAAGGTGGTCCCATGCTAACTTGTTCTATCCTAATGATGGAACCAGTTCTGGCTTCCCCTAAGTTCATCACCGCTCCCCGGTCATTTGGTGAGCCTAGCAGTGAATCTCAAGAACAATCTACCCCATCCATTGAAGTTAAACATGGTGCTCTTGTAGGGTGCATGTTTAACTCTATGGATGAAGTTCTTCCCTTGTCAACAATCTTCACAAAACCACTGATCCTAGGTCCACAAGAGCTCGACAAATAAGACCTTGTGGGGCCTTCTTCCTTAGCCCTTGTTGCGGGATGGTCAGATGCTCCTCCTCTTAACATCGCATGACTGGATCCTCATTCTCCTTCTCCCTATGATGACCTAGAGTGGGAAGTAGATGCCCTCTTGGTCGATCAGTTTTAGGAGGAGGCCTCTTTTGATTTTGTGCGTATGTGTGTGTTTTGTGATTTGCTCCCTCATTATTTTACTATGTTTTCCTGAATGGCCCTTTTTACCCCTACTGGAACTTGGATAAAGGTGTGGTTTTTGTGTCATAAACCTTCTTCTATTTATATCATCATTCTTCCATGTTGTGCTTTATTTTTAATAATTTGGGGATGATGCAAAGTGTTGGGGGCATTTGGGCTTCCCTTCCATGTTGACCCATTTTTTAATTTTTAATATCTTCTTATGCATTCTTTACATAGTTTGATATAGTAGGGGGTTGATGAAAGTTCATTTACATACTACATATATACATACATACATACATACATATATATCTTTATGAGCAATTTTGACCCCAAAATATCAGATTACCCCTGTGCCCTTTGTTTTTGTTTTTCTCTTTTTCTTTCTCTTTATATTTTTCTCTTCTTTGCTTGAGTTCTCCCTCTCATGTGTCAAAATTTCCTTTCTTCAACATTTTGATTTTTAGAAAATGCATTTGTTGCCAACTAATATTTTTTTGAAAATCTTTGCAAACCTTTCTTCAGAACTGCATTCTCAACTTGCAACCCTAATAGAACATGTTTCCTTCATCATGGGTTTGTAAAGATGGAACTTGGAACCCTTCTTTTGAGGTAGGAATGACTTTGACCTTCACCTCACCTGGGGGCATATTCTTCCTTTTGAATTCCTTGATGAAGTGAACATCTTTCAAAAGGATCCCTTGATGATGGATCCCTCTTAGAAAGAAAATATTTGATTTCAAACTGTGTGTCCCTTGAGTGGACCCCCGCTTCATGATGGGTTGCCAAGGTATCCCTTTTAAGGTCTTTCAAATTGTGGACGATTTGTGTCACTATCCACTTACTCGCCTATGTCGCTGCTTCCTAACTCTGCAAAGTTCATTTTCCTAGGTTTCCTCCATGTGAGAGATCTTGGGGGATACCTCCCTGCATGTTTGAGAGCCTATAGGGAACTTCCTTTGACCTTCCTCCTTGCAAAATATCTTGGGGGTGGCTCTCCTTCAAGTATTCGAGTCTGTAGGACATTTTCTTAGGTTTCCTCCATGTGAGAGATCTTGGCGGTTACCTTCCCTACAAGTCTTTGGGTCTGTGGGGAAAATCCTTGGGTATTATTTAGGTGAGGTATCTTAGATAATACCTTCCCTACAGGTCTATAGGTCAATAGGGTTCTTTCCTAGCTTCTTTCATGTGAGAGATCCTGGGGGATGCTTCCCAGGTATCTTCCATGTGAGAGTTCTTGGAGGACACCTTCCTTGCAGGTCTATGGGCCTATGAGGCACTTACTTCATGAGGCTTCCTTCATGTGAGAGATCTTGGGGGTTACCTCCTTGCAGATCCATGGGCTTGTAAGATTCATTCTTTCTTCAGCTTCATAGTTCTGAGAAGCTTTGAAGTCCTTTGCTTGCTGTGCACCTTCTAGTTTGTTAGATCATGGTTTGATTCCTTGATGGTTCAAGTATACATTTCTAACCTTACTCTTCTTCAATATAATTTACTAAAGTACTCATGAGTATTTGTGGTGGCTAAATTGGGGGAAAAATGTATAGGAGTGAATTTGGGTCCCTTATGCAAATTCTCCAGTTTCCCTTCTCCACTATAGAGAACCAAGTTCAGAGGCTTAGTTACACCTAAGCCCATTGCTTTCATTCCACTTGGCACTTGTTTTGAGCATCAGTGGGGGAATTTCTATCAAGGATGCCCACATGGCATGTAGACATTAAGGAAAATTTTAAGAAACCCCCCCTTAGCGAAGGTGTAAAATCCCGACGAATCTTGTATACTTCCGAATAACAATATTAATTTTAGTGGCAATTTTTTTCATTTTTCATGAAAAAAATAAATCCATTTGTGAATCTTTTCTAATTGCTTTAAGTTTGTTGGAAGTCCTAACGAAATACAATATTTTTAAAACCACTAAAATTTTCCCATTGGCAATTAAAATCTATTTTCAAAGCAATAAAATATTTCAATTAGCAAATTAAGCTTGTTTTCAAACTAGAAAAAATAATTTTGTTGGCGATTAAAACTTTTTTTCAAACTAAAAAATAAAATTCATTGGTGAATTAAACCTATTTTCGAATGATTAAGAAAAAAATGCTACTGAATTAAACATAATATCAAACTAAAAAAAATGCATGAAAATAAAGATTATTTTCCTCATTGTTTTCATCAACCATCCAAAAATCACCTACAACTAAATTTTTTTTTTCAAAAAAGCATCTTAACATGCTTCATAATAGAAAACGTAACCCTTCATAACTAAAACCAATTCACAAATATATGTATCTACCTTACATATTTAAACAAGCCAAAAATTTAGTACTAGTCTTGCATGAATTCTGCAAAAACTCTATAAAAACTATAAATTCAACTAGTGCTACATGTTCCATAACCAACTTTCCATGTTTCTTTTCCTTTTATCTTCTGCTTCCTCACATTTTGTCCTTTTTCTTTCATACACTTTTCCTTCACTTTTTCACTTCCATGCGCTCTGGCTTCACTTTTACTTGTGCTATAATTGCTTACACCTTCATCAACTCTATAAAGAGCTTCAATGCTTTCCAGCCTAACCTTGCTTCTTCCTTGCATCAATTTTTAATATTATCCTCCAGGAAACACACAAAAGGGATGCATCCTTCTACCCCTTCTAGTTCCACATTTTCAAAGCCTTCCCAGATGTAGAAACCTTCACCCAGAACTACCCATTCAATTATTGATTCTAATATTTCCAAGAAATCTCGATGCACAATCATCTCCATCACCTCTTTCACTGTGCTTATCGATTCACTGAAGTCCAAACCCCATGCTATAATCAAGGAGTATACATCCATGTTAGTTTTGTATCTATGCCTTAGATTTCCAAAGGATTTTCCCAAAATCATCTGCACACTTTGTACCAACCTCCAATTAGTGAATAAAAACATACCCATTAATCTTTTTCCAGAAGCTTCACCACAAAACAGGTTTAATTGCCTCCTCAAACATAGAGTGAAGTTGGCCTTCATTTGAAAACAATTGCAGGCACACTGCCACCACCACCACTCTTTCACACTTTCTGTATGCCTTCTCTATGCCAAGCTCTATTATTAACTTTGCTAATCGAGGGACGAGAGGTAATAATTTTTCAAACTTCACACATACCAATCTTAATTACCCATTGATCCACCAGTCATGTCCACTTGCTAAAATCTACCCATGATCTTCACTTCATAAATGCATCGTCCTTGCCACCTTTCCTATCTTAACTCACAAAAGTCAGGGTTTTGGTGCTTTTCCTAACCTTAGTTGCCACCTTTACTATCTTAATTCACCAAAGTAGGGGATTTGGTGCTTTTCCTAACCTTAGTTGCAAGTCTTTCTTGGTCATCTTTGTAGTCGGTGAGTCAGAGGTTTCAAAAATTTAAAAACTTAAGACTTTGGTTCTAAGGTTCCAAATTACAGTGACAATGCAACATTATGGACCACGACCATTCGATGAATTTTCAATGGATGGTTGTAGTTGCATTCTGGAAGTATATCTCTCAAGCACTTGATTTGTGAATTGAAACCTCCAAAACTACACTAGAACCATTAAATATTTTACTATTGAAATATTGTTGCTCTTGTTTACTGTTTAATATTTCCTAAGTTAGACCAAAATATTTTATGACAAAACCTTAAATCTTAACTTTTTAATCTAGAGGATCGAGTCTCATCAACCTAGTGATCTCCCCATTTTAAATTATGCATGTGCATAAAGTTTTTTTTAAAAGGACCATTCAATGAATTTTTGATGGATGACTATAGTTGCATTCCAAAAGTAAATCCTTGAAGTACTAGACTTGCAAATTCAAACCTACGGAATAACACTAGAAACGTTAGATTTTTAGAAATTAATGGTTGAGATTTTATTAATTATTTAGGTCTGTTGGTCATCATGCTCTTGTAACCTTGTTTACCATTTAATAATCCCTACGTTAGAGAAAAATATTTTATGACAAAGCCTTAAATCCTAACTCTTTAATCTTGAGGGTTTAGTCTCATCAACCTAGCGATGCCCCCATTTTAAACTATGCACGTGTATAAAGTCTATTTTAAAAGAGGGACTGTTCAATTAATTTTTGATGGACGTCTATAGATGCATTCTATAAGTAAATCCTTGAAGCACTAGACTTACGATCTGAAACCTCTAGAATAGAACTAGAACCGTTAGATTTTTAGAAATCAATGGTTAAGATTTTATTAATTATTTAGGTTTTTTTGTCATCATGCTCTTATTTACCTTTTAATATTCCCTAAGTCAGACCAAAATATTTTATGAAAAAGCCTTAAATCTCAACTCTTTAATCTCGAGGGTCAAGTCTCATCAACCTAGCGATGTCCCCATTTTAAAAATAACTTTATTACTATAGTTTATTTTGCATGTGCACTATGCAGCCATCTTGTCATCTGTTGTGGGCATACCTTTTAAGTACTTGTTTATAACGATTCAATTCTTGAAATCAATCTTAATTGTCACATCAATGATGGTGGTGAATATAAAAATCAAAAGTGTGATGTCATACTAATTCTATTCATGCTAACTTCTATTATTCTATCTATACTTCATCAACTTGATGTTCTTCATATCATTTATAATATATTTGGCATTGATTTATTTATTCTCTATTCTCAATTTAACTGAGATATTTTTTAGTCTTCATGGCGTGTCATGCTACCCAAATGTTTTTGGGAGAAAAGAAGGGACAATGCATATGATAGAAAAAAGTTAGATATGGTTTTTACAATTCCTTGTGTGTAGGTTGAGGATTCTATAAGAATGATTGTGGGTAGGGAATGGCTTTAGAACAACCCTTTTCCTCTATATTCTAAGGTAGCTTCAACTTTACTTTCCAATTGCATGGACATTTTTCTCAATAAAGATTTGGTGAAGACATTGGCAATATGTTATTTGTAGCCTTTCATTTACTCTATTTCTTCCTTGGGGTTGGTAATGGAGCATTACAATTTTAAATGTGGGTTAGCACCTATTGGTGGAATCTTCAGGAAAGTGGAATTGCATGCTTCTACAACGTAGGCTCTTGCGCTAGTTAATATGGAATGGGGTCTGCTATGTGATATGGAAACTGAATCATTAAAGATTCTGGAGCTTTGGAGGAAGGTTTTGGGTGATTCGCTTTTCTTCTATCCTATTAATTTGGTAAATTCAATTCACTTTCTAATCAAACAACCAGTTGATGGCCTCAGCTAATGCTACAAAAAAAATTAGTAATGGATTGTGTGACGTGTCATGTGTCTACATTTTATTGTATAGCATAACAGTTCTAAGGTTCTTGTAATATGTACTTTGTGACTAGTTTTTCGTCACAGTTAGTGGCTTTTTGGGCACACTAGCTATGTACTATGTACTTCAGTCTTTGGAAATAGCTACTTAAATTAAAATTATTTTTGTGGCTTCATTCTTTTAAATCTATTTTTCTTTGATGAATATAAAAATGTCAAATGTGGCTTTTAAAACTAATAGTAATTATCAACATATAGTTTTGATCATAAGTGAGTGAAATTTATTGTGACTTATTAGGACATTGATAATGATTAAGGTAAAATGAGACATTTAATTCTCTCTTTTCAATGCGTCAAAGTACTCTACCTTTCACTTATTCTATTGAAATTCTCAATTTGGCTATGGTATTAGGCGGTCGCACAAATTAGTACCATATGAATAGCTAGAGTGATTGATTGGATAACTTTATATTGAAAACTACACAATGTATTGTAGAATTGTAGATGATGATGTCAATAATCTGCTGATTTTGACAATTGATAGCTTGCTTGGAACTATCTATTTTGACAATTGACAACTTGTCAACTTGAGGTACACTTTGCAATTTTGCATATAACCAGCTTGAGGTACCGATTAAGTTGGAAATTTGGTTTTTGCAAATTGTAATTATTACTTACTAGTCAGTATTGTAGTAACTATACACAACCTCACATGTGACATGTGTGAGGTGTACAAGGGACCATGCTGGTAGTGGCAGAAGATTACGCGGTATTATTGGGGATGCTCTAAATTCAAGAAGAAGATGATTCGGTACTGATGATTCAGGAAGAAGATGATGTCACATTATTAGGGATTCTCTAAATTCTCCTACCTCTAGTAATTTAGTTATAGAGCAAAAGACCAATTTCATTCAAGTTCCAAAAGGGCGGAATTGGAAAGAAGTTGATTTGGTTCACCTAACTTCTCAGACAAGTTTTGAACCAGGATGAGGAGCTTTGATGGAGATAAGTGCTATCCTAGTGCATGAAAGCCACAAGTAGAATATGGGAGTAGTTTTACTACCCCTCATCATCTGCATGGTTGCCTAGGCAATTCCCATGCATTTATTTGTAGTGCTCATCTTCTGCATGAGAGTAGTTTTACCCCTCATCGTCTACATGGATGGCCAGGAGAGTCCCTTACATTTATTTTAAGCTACCATGGCCTACCAGGCAAGCCACATGCATTTATTTTTAGTGCTCATCTTCTGCATGGGAGAAATTTTACAACCCCTCATCTTATGCATGAGTCTGGTTCTGAAAGGGGCTAAGTACATTTTGTATCTTCACAATTCCCATTTCACTAGTTTGATTGGGCCCCCTTTCCCCATGCATTTATTTTCAAAGACCATGGATGACCTGAAAAGTCCCATGTGTTTATTTTTAGAGCTCATGGTTGACCCGAACAGTTCCATTTATTTTTAAAGATACATGTATCACATTTACGTTTTCAAATTTTCACCAGCAGTCTAGCAGAAGCTTGGAGCTTGCGCTTACATTTTTATTTGTACTATGTAATAATGTGAAATTATAATTTAGTTGTAATAAAATAAATGGTTGTGCTATTAACGTGACATTGTAATTCATTTTATTAATTCCTTTGCAAGTTAAGTGCTATTAATGTGACATTGTAATTCATTTTATTAAGACCTTTGCAATGTTAAGTTTCTGACCCCTTGGCCTTCATGTCAATCCTGGTGCATTAAAGTTTAAAGAAAATTTAAAACACATGTTTTATGTTTATTAATTATATCATAAATTAATCAACCGTTGGATGAAAATTTGATATATGGTTGTAGTTTCATTTTGGAATGAAATGAAGAGAGTGCTAGGCTTGCAAACTTAAACCTCCAGAATCACCCTCTAACCATTAGATTAACAAAGAACAATGATTTATAATTTTTTATCAATATAAGAGTAAATCATTAATGGCTTGTTTTGAATGCTTTCAGCCATGGGCCATGTACTACCTAATTGTGTACTGTGTAGTCCGTAAGTAATGAGTAGATGTTTCGGTGTAATTCACTTTAATATTAAAAAAAAAACACTTTCTATTGCTAAGTGATTTTATTTTGAAGTCAGAGGGTTAGCACATGGGGAGATTTTAGTCTTTAGTTTCTTCATTGCAGTGCACCACCTTGTTCTAGGTTCCATAGTTCCACTTCCAACAAAACCATTCCAATAATCCAATTTCAAGTTTCAACCCAATTTCAACTTCAAGAATCAAAATTCAAAATTTGGGTAAGTTAAAGAATTCTTGTGGCTATGTTTCAAAGTTTGACATTTCTTAAAATATTATTTTGTCAGACTTTGATGTTTAGGTTTAAGGTTAAGATGCTTAAGAATTAAGAAATATTAAGGACTAATAGGGAATTCACAAATTTCACATTGTTGATTGTATCAACATGTCTACCACAAGTAATGGTACCACTAGAGCAATGTCAAATAAAAAAATACATTATGCAAAATTGCTTAAAACCCCAGGTTTCACTGATGAATACCATGATATTTATGATTCTAACACCTATGGTGTGTGTACCTCAGAACTTATATTTTCATCTCAGAATAAGGATTCAAAGAAAATGAAAGTTAATAGTTTCAGTGCACTGTAGGTAAGTGGATTAGAGTGCATGATGTTATATGAGGTTTTCCCTTGCCCAAATTTTATCATGGTTTGTGCCCTAAATTATGATGATAACAAAAGAGAAATTGCTAATAAACATAGCAAATAATAATTGTTATCTATTAATGCAAAAGAACTTGGAAAAGTGTTGGCCTTGGGGTTTACAATTGAAGAATTTGGAAATGTCCACATTGACCTAGAAAAGCTTGCTAGTGATTATGAAGTAGTGGATGAAAAGGAGAAAAAATATTTCTTAAATAAAATAGTTCAGGATTGAAACAAATTGAAAGGTGATCATGAGCCTCCATATGATTTGGATATTTTTAAACCATGGGCTCAGGATACTATTTCCATGAGCTAGCATTTTTCCTCGGACTAGATAGCAATTTGGAAGTGGGTGCAAGCCTCCTTGAAATGGTATATAATATCCACTATCATGTTCCACATGTCAAATATAATTTTATTGGGAACATTGTATAATCCATGCATAAACAACTTTTAATGATTAAAGGAGGTTCCACCAAGACATTTAGGTTCACAACCTACTTGTGCTATCTTTTTCTTTTCAAATTTAGAGGAATGTTTTAGACGAACAAGCTTCAGATTCATCCATATAGTAATGTTGAGGAAAAGAAAATGGCTCCACTTCCAGTATATGAATGGAGCACTATGATAAGGATGCATGATTCTCAAAAGAATTGTAGTCATTTTGTAGACTACTTTTTGGCTCCATTGCATTAAGCAATTACAAATACTCCAATGTCTAGATTGCATATGCCATGTAGAAATTGCATTCAACTAGGAAAATAAATACAGTTGGTTTATTGGTACTTAATGGAAGATTATAAGGTGCTAAGATTTTATGGATCAAAAGAACAACCATACAAACTTCCAATACATGTGACAAAAAAGGTTTTTTCTTTGGAATATGTAAGGAAAATGTAAAGTACTGATGAAAGACACATTACTTGTCAGGGAAAGAAGACCTTATTTCCTTAATTTAGTGTGGCACATGATCTTTTGATTTTTTTTTATTTTGATGCTATCTGTCACTGGAAATATGATCCATGTGACACCATTAAATTAATGATTACGCTCAATAAGAATGTTGGAAGTAGAATTCAACATCAAAGTAAACCCTTGCTTGACAACTTGAGAAACAAGGATTATGGGGATGAGTTCAAAGTAGAAATGGAGAAAAGTTTTGTTGAGAATGGTATTTCTTTTGAACAAAATGTTAGCAAAAAATATGGCATTGCATTGAAAGACAATTAGGAGGTACAAAAAAATTTATGAAAAAAGTCATAAACAATCTAGTAGAGTAAAAATGCCAGATTCTCTAGAGAAGGAAGTTATAGAAAAAAATTGGTCATGATAAAAATTACTACTTTTTGTATATGAGGAAGGAGCTAGATGATCCAAGAGCTCTTTTAGAGTATGGAGATAATGAAGAATATCTTGAGTTTAGCAAATTATGGAATATAAAGCATCTAGATGAATGAGAAGATGAAGAAAGTGATGATGAATCTAATGATGATAGGGAAGAGGAAAGCCATGTCAATTTCAAACTTGGTTTAAATGAGGCCACAAAAGAAGCATTTACTATAGGAGGAGCCATAGTTGAAAAATTGGGTTATGAAGTTGGTCCTTTGGGGTCCCAAAGACAAGGCCCTTAGATGGTAATAGATGTAGAGCATAATAAACTAGTTGATAAATCTAGCCTTGGGGTTGGAGGTTAAAAGGTAGACCTAGGGTATATAGGTCAATTTGTTAGAGCTTCAAGTTCAAATCCTCATCCTCATGGTCAGATACAATCACAACTAGGACATGCCCATGGTAGAGGGCTTAATCTAATTGGAACTACCTTTGGTGGTGATGGTATGGGTAGTAGTACTAGTAGTGGTCAACATGTGATACAACAAAAAATTACACATAAGAGGACAACAAGACAATATACCACAGAAACACTAGGTGATCAAGGAATACAGAAGAGGCAAAGGATTTTGATAGGTCCAACTCCAAGTCACACTACCAATGGATCCACCACAAAGGAGTTATTTCAAGGAACCGCCCCAACGCTAGTTAGTCTAGCTGGGACATCATTAGCAAATGAAAGTACTCCTATTCCTTCACCATTCAAGCATTCCATTGTTCCTGCATCCCCTGGTTTTTATTACATTGAAGAGTTAATAAATAAATCATAATTGAATAAAAAAGAAAAGAAGCAACTGATGGAGAGTGTGTCTACTCTAACTTCAAAGCCTGCAACAACCATGATATTACCCACATTTGACACAAGTAAAGAAATCGTGGAGTACAAAATTCTTGTTCCCATAGTTCAAAACAAACCAGCAAATCAGATGGTTCCACCTAAATTTCAGGTGAACAATTTTTCAATTGGATTTTTCTAGACTCAAAAATACTAACAAAATTATTGTATCAAAGAAAAAAAATGAATTGGTGTACACATACTTGCTAAAGGAAGATAGAGAGGAAAAAATGTTGCAGAATCAAATTGAAGTTACAAGTAGACCTAAAAAATGAGAAAGAAAAGAGGAAAGCAACAGATAACAAGAGCAATGAATTAGAAAAAAGAATTTAAAAATCTACCTCTACATTAACAAGAAAACAGGATAAGCAGAATGAGACTGCATTGAATGAGCTGAAGAAAAGGTTAGATGAGAGCAACAAGAAATATGATGAGGAAAAATCCACTTCAAAAAAATTAAGACTAAGCATTGCAAATGAAAATGTATAGTGGGAACAAAAAATGGAGGAGAGACAAAGAAATGAAAGATTGGAGGAAAATCTTATGGAAGGAAAAAATGAAATTAAGTCTTGTAAAAATAATTTATCTACATTTTGTAGAGAAACAATGAGGCATATGAAAAAAAGATATGGGATGAAATAATTCAGGGGATTCATCATTTGTCTGACATGTTTCAATTGATTAATGCTATCAGACAACATCATAATAAGCTCAACAAATATTTAATGGACAACAAAATTGTGCTGGTATTAGAGAAATCAACAAATCAAATTCAACAAATAGTCTAAAAAGCCAGTGACAATGTTTTGAAATCAAAAGGGATTACTAATTGGCTTGCTACAGATCAATGAAATTTTCATCTATCATTGGAAATTCTTTGAGAATGCATGAAATAGATAAATATTTGCATTTGGCAATAGACAAGATGAAGAAGGTGGATGAAAAGGTAAGGAACTTCACAGAGCTTCGTTTGCCAAAGGATTTTAACAAAAATGAGTGATTCATTGGAAAGAATGATTTCAAAAAGAAGATGGAGGATGCAAGGAAGATTGATTTGGACCAAGGTATGTGCAGGATCATTATGGAAAAAAACAGGCCCTTAAGTGGGAAAAAATTCAGAAAAATGGGTGTTAGGCAACTTGGCGTAAAAATTGAATAAGTTATCTGTATTATTTCAAAAATATGTAACAATAGAATATGTAGAAAATTAAATATAGTTTCTAAACTACTAGGTTTATTTAAAATAAATAAAATCTATTTGGTGAAAATTTGAAATTTCAATGGAGTAGTACTTAAATTTCAGGGAAAAAATAAGAAGTAGGTGTCTGTCTGACCACCCTAACCATAATAAAATGATAATATTTTTTTATAATATTTTATATATAAGTAAAGAACTCATGTCTAGATGTGATGCATATTTTTTTGTAATTTTTTTCCAAGAAAATAATTAATTATGAATTATTTATTACAACTTTTAAAAAACATAAAAACTCGTATGGCTGACCACCTTAACTTGGTCAAAACTTCATGAAATTTAATTTCTCTTTTTTTGATCCTATAGTATGTGAATCATAGAATGTGACGCAGGTTTCAGATTCAAAACATGTGATACTGTTTGAAAGTTATAGATGTTTTTCAATCAGCCTATCGATCAGGACTTTAGTCGTAATTCTAATAGAAAATAAATAATAATTATTTATTAAATTCAAATTAAAGCATAATTTATATTGGTGGAAATTTGAGAATCTCCTCTAAAAACCCTTTTTGTTTCATCAATTTTGGATTAAAAAAAAGTTGTCAGCCACATACCCTACAAATACCCATAATATTGCCACTTTTTGGCCCTTCGTGATCCTGCACATACCCACGGCCAGTTTCCTCATAACCCAGATGTGGTGAAATAATTGGATTCCATCAAACCATTGCTAACCTAGAATGCAAAATTGACTAAAGAATCTAAGACAACTTCCAATTTGAATCATGAATTCTTAACAAATCTTCAAGTCAAACAACATTAGTTAGAACAAATGACAATCCCAACACCTAAAGAGTTGAATTTTCTAGAAAAGGTAATGCAGTGATTTAATTTTTGATAATATGAGTTTCCAAGTTCCAACTCAACTTTGTGCAGAGTTGTCTTTGAGCAATATTTTGCATTGCCAATGCCTCTATGTATTCCTTCACATGATAATCAATTTAAAATATCAAATTCAGACATTAGTAATGTGTTGATGTTCAATTATCTATATTATTTATTATATCATTTGAAGAAAAAGTCTGGTAGTGGTTTCAACTTCTAGATAGACTGTAAATGATTGCTAATGTTCGTTGTTGTATATGCTACTAATATTATTGTTAATATGTTATTAATATAATAAGCATTGATTTGAGTGATGAATCGCTGAGTACATGCTCAAGTTTTACTTTTAACACAATTAAAATATGAACTATAAGGTGATTTTAATTATAGGCATCCATAATCTTAGTGAAATTGCATTACAATTCACACATCAATACTCAATATCCATGACTACTTAGCATATCCACTAAATAATTATATGAATTCATGCCATGGATTATGTATTATTAGAATTGGAATGATGGATTTTTGGTTAGTTTCATTGTTGTGGTTACTATCACTCAAAGTCATAGTTTTGTTGCTTTTCATAACCTTAGTCACTTGGCCTTAGAGTTTTATAACCTTCTCATGGAGATCTAAATTTTCATAACTTCCCGATTCCCCAACTTGGTTGATGGTTTGCTTTGTTGAGTTGGAAGAATTTCTTGGTCATCTTTCTAGTTGATGGGTTGGAGGTTTGGAAAACTTTGAAACTTCAGACTTTGGTTCTAAGGTTCCAAGTTTCAGTGACAATGCGACATTATAGACTTATCTTGCCTTAACCTTTCAAAGGAGTCATCATCTGACACCTCATTGAATGCTATGTACAAAATAATATAAAATATCACAATTTCATGGAATACAACATAAAATATCATCAACTACAATTTGACTTTGGAATATGATTCAAGAAGTGCAATATAAAATAAAATATCATGAAGTGAAATGATTCACAATTTCATTGAATACAATATCAAATATGATCAACTACAATATGGAACAATGGAAATTGATCCTGGGATCCATGAAGTGTAGCATAAATACCTAAAAGCTGGTAATTCTCTTCCATTTGCCAAATGGACTCGGGGTCCTCAAACTGATGTTCATCATCAAATAAAGTAAAAGATTCATGTTGAATTTGATTCCAAGTCTTCTCTTCATTTTCTTCGACCTATGTCTCAAATTCAACATTCATTGTGTCATTTTTGTTAATGTCATCTATCTGAGTCCCATTACCACTGCCAGTGCCACCAGTACCAGCCTTTAGAATTGGAGTGTTGAACAACTCGGTTCCTCTTCTTTCACATGTGGACCTCCAAATTGTGAGTGCCCTTTCAAAAAGAAAATTTCTGACATTATACGTAGTTCCTTTCATCCTCAAGCAATTTTTCAAATTCTTGTCTAGTTTGTTTCTTAATTTTGATTTCAAAAACCCCAATGTACTAAAAACTTTCTCATCCTCCACTGACCCCAATATCATTGTTTGACATAAATCAACAAGTTTGAAATATTCTTATATCTAACCATGCAATATTTCACTCTGACCTATGTTTTTCCAAACCTTTTATATTGATCTCAGTTCAAAGGCCTTATCCTTGCCCATGGATTTATATTGTTCCTTCATAGCTATTGCAAAACTCCTACATTATTTTTGAAGCTTAGCTTCATCTAAAATTCCTTCTATTTTATGTTCATTGTATGTTATAGTTTTCAAAAATTGTTCAATCAAAATTTTTACCTGAGCATGAAAATATGTTGGAATATCTCAGTTTTCCCAACATTGAGGATACACATTAATCATGGATTCAAGTATTTCATGTTGAGGGAATCTTTCATGAATCTTTGAGGAAAGAGATTTTACAATTTCCTTCAAATTATCACTAATAGATTTAACAATGCCTATAAAATCTTCCTTGTTAACAATTATTTATCTGCTAGAGCACCTGGCTATCTTACATTGGTACATTTATATCTCATATCCACGTGTATAGATACATAAGTACCCACTTTCATTAAACTATACATAATTATCAAGATCATTCAAATAAGTAATTTTCTACCACATGAAATAATTTGCACCATCTTGTGTTAGATCTAGATATAGATGATCAAGGGCCAAGCATGTATGTTTACATAGATTGGAATATTCATTAATATACATAGTTTTTTCTTGGGCTTTCTTCACAAGCTTTTTCATCACATCCAACATGTGGAGAAGACTAGTTAAAGTCAAGAGTGTATCTATATCGCTTAACCTATGTAAGAGGTTAGGAGCTTTGTCTACTGTGCTACAATTTTTTTACATCACTCCAATCAAGGATTGATATTATGAAAGAACTCATTGTGTTGGACTGTATAGGGAGATCCATCTAGTATTGACATCCTTGAGAAGCTTGCTTCCTGGTGTTATTCCCTCATTCAAAATTTGAAATTTTGTGAAACGTTTAGGACTTTGGTAAAAGTATGTGTGGATCTCACAGACTAGAATTTTGACTTTTGATACTAAAGGAAACTTTCTTACAATTTTGAATGCTAAATTCATTCTATGGGCCATGTAGTGAATGCCAAGCATGTATGGTGCACAAGTAGTTTGCAACTTTATGCAAACACCGGTCCTTTGACCTTGCATCACTGCAACTCCATTAGCTCCTACACACACAAAGTTTTTTGTAATTTTCAACTCATCCATACCTACAATTTCATTCAAAGATTTGTTGACTAGTTCAAATATATTTTGTGATGTTAAATTGTCCTTCATTTTATGAACACAAAGAAGATGAGCTTGGAAAACATGTTGTACAGTATACAAATGTATATAGACCCAAGAAGTATTGTCTACGGTAGTAACTTCGTATAAAGATAATGCAATGAAATTTGACTCTTTTACTTTATCTTTTAAATCTTCCTTTTCCACTGCAGCAAGATAGTTTTCCCATTCCCATCTAGTGTTTATTGACCAATGTGAGTAGGGATAGTGAGGAAAATTCAAATAAGATAATAAACTAGAATATTTTGGGTAGTCTGTCATAGGATGCCATCTGGAAAAAATATGAAAAATGACACTCACCTGAATAGCTTTTGAAATTTTTTTTGGGTCAATTGCTTTTCCAAATTGAGCCTGAAGTGTACCTTTAAATGCAGCAAGCTTCGACATTTTTTGGTGATGCTCCTCATAATCTGCATCATACCTAACATGAAGATTTTATTCCTTTGATTTCCATCATACGACTTATTGTTCCTTTCTGTCTATGATTTATTTTTCATAAACTTTACCGATATGCTTTTCTATAGTGTCAATATTTAGCTACAACGTCTTGTCTCTTCCACATTTCCAAGTATAAATGACACATCTGGCCAATGCTGCATTTTCAATATCATTTTCTTTCTCCACTGGTTCAATGAATGGGTACTTTGACAACCAACCAAGTTGAAAATTCCTTGTCATTTCCCACTCATGCCCCCTTTCTAGTTTATTTTTCATTTTCTTGCTACCAACATCATCATCCTCATCCAAGTGAATTATCTCATTCTGACTAACCAAGCCCAAGGTATCACTTGGATCATATTATGTAGTATTTCCATCCTAATTTGATACGTTTTTATTTAAATCAATGACACTCTCAAATTGACCTTCTAGTGGTGGTGAGGTATTGTGAATGCTACCAATATTTGGTGGAAGAGTTGATTATGTAGCTCCATCTTGACCTAATGGATAAGAAGGTTTGGAAATTGCAAAGTAAGACTGTATGGTAGGTCCAAGTTTTTGGTGTTTTGATGGCCTCCCAGTCTCTTCACCAGCTTGAGGTGCCTGAAGAGCGAAGAGAATCTCTTCACCACCCTAAGGAGAGACATGACTCTAGGGAGCAGAAGGAGTTTGAGGAGCGACAAGATTCTCTTCACCACCCTGAGGAGAAGTAGGAGCCTTACCCTTGCTACTTGAGTCGCTTGACATATTCTTCTCACTTTGAATAAAAAATGAGAAAAAAAGTCTTATTGTTTAAGGAAAAAGAATAATAATATAGATATCATTCCCTACTCAATGCCATCTTTAAGATTGAAGCAAGAAAGGAAAAGAGATAAATAAATCTTACTATTATAACTAATAACACTATGAAGAAATGGTCACTCACCTTTAAGTCTACGTTTTCAACTTTCACCGACTTCTGAATCGAGAAGTAGAACCTCAGAACCAAACCAAATGTGTAAGAATAAATGATACTTTTGATTGTATTTATATCAATCCATGATTCAATATTTGGAAAATTTTGTGGTATTTTTAAATGGCATATTAAAATTTTGGTGAATCCCGTGTGCTTATACAACGATACGTTGTAATTTTCAATGTGAAATGTGTCCTCAAACGTAATTATTTTTTAATGTTATTGGTGAAATAGGTCCTCATAAGCAACTATTTATAAATTTTAATTGGAGAAATGGGTCTTCATAAGCAACTATTTGTAAATTTTATTTGGCGAAATGGGTCATAATACAATGTTGTTTTAATAGTATTAGAAAATATGTAGGTGTTTTATTGAATGATTTTAGGATTCTAAGTGAAAATATTAGTCGGTCCAATTGAAATGCATAGTTTGACAATGGAAAATTTGTTGCTTAAATATGCCTCATAAAAAGCCTCATTGGCAAATGGACATGCATTGGGCCTATAGTTTGTAAAATTGGGGTGATTTGGACACTCTGTTGGGTGCAAGAAATTTGCCAATTTTGACTTGGCTAATTCCTAGAATTCACCAATTGGTGAATATTTTCCACTAAAGTTTTCCCTGGTAGACATCCGCATTGTGTGCTTACATCCTTGGTAGATTCCTGCAATTGAGCCTGCAGAGGCATTACACTTCTCATTTGTATTCGACTTGTAACACCCCCTTCAACCGACTAACCCAAATATGGTCATTTTCGTCATCTCTCCTTCAAATTCCCTCCTTCTACATAGATTTTAACTTCTTCCAAGATTTCAGTTCAGCTTCTTCACACTCTTGCACTCACTTCTTGCATTCTCAAGCACTTCTAGTAGCACTTTCACACTTCATTACAACAACAACTTCACTCCATCACTTCAATAGAGCAAGTGTGGGAAAACACAATTGCAGCAGAGGCTTGAGTGCTCTCATTTTCTCCTCCATTAGCCTTGAGTGCTCTTGGTGGAGGTGGTAACCTTCCCACTCCTCTCCTCTATTGCTTGACGAGTAGAGTGAGCACATTTACTATTTTGTAGTGTTTTAGTGTTCATTATGTTACCTTCTTTATCATACTCACTTTATTGGCTATATGTGGAGGTGTAAAAACCTAAATGGGGGTCTATCTGAGGTAGGCCCCTATATAGCCACCCAACATTTTTCCTATTCTTTGTGTGTAGGTGTACGTACTTTTGGAGAGCTACCTAGCGAACAAATTTCATTGTGAGATCATTCTTGCCACCCTAACTCTCACATTTTTACTTTATCATATTAAAGCATATTTTGTTTACTTAATAGCATTATTTTGGTCATTTAGTAGTAGTTAGTTTGGTCATTATCTTGTTTTCCTAGGTTCAACCTTGTCTCTTTAGCTTCCTAGTCGTATGGACGCCAATGCACTTGAGAAACACCAACACACCGCACTATCATCCCAAGACCGCATTTTTTTCCTCAGGTAGGGAGCTTCCTAAGGCATAGTGTTGAACCTAAAAACCATTCTATAATTTAAATTTGTAGAGTGACTAGAGGACCTTATAGTCCTCATCATTCTCGTCGCGTAACCCCATTCTATATTTTAGATTTGTAGAGTGACTAGAGGACCTTATAGTCCTCATCATTCTCGTCCTATATTTTCTAACACCCCGTTAAGGTGAGGTAAGTTAGGGAAGCCTTCCACTCTTGGCCCTCCATGATCTAGGGTCTTGAACATGGTTGGTCACCCTCTCTAAAATTACACATTTCAAAATTTTGATTAGTGGGACAAGAAAGTGACAATAAAAGACAACTTGGCTACTATATTCAAGAAAGAGATAGCATTGTTCTTTATTCAGCTTTGGTTTATTTTTAGATTGAAATGATGTGTATTGATGTGATGTGTGAAATTTGTGATTGGGTATGTGCAGGATCATGATGGGCCAAAAAGTGGCAATATGATGGGTATGTAGCTGACGACTATTTTCTTACCCAAAATTGATGAAACGAAAAGGGTTTTTAAAGGAGATTCTCATCTTTCAATTGATATAAATTATGCTTTATTTTGAATTTAATAAGCAATTATTATTCATTTTCTATTCAAATTATGACTAAAGTCCTGATTGATAGGCTGATTGAAAAACATCTATAGCTTCCAAATCTTATCACATTTTTTGAATCCAAAACATGCATCACATTCTATGCCTTGTATAATATAGGATTAGAAAAAGAAAATTTGAATTTCATGAAATTTTGACCAAGTTAAGGTGGTCAAACATATGAGTTTTTATATTTTTTAAAAAATTGTAATAAAAAATTCACAATTAATTATTTACTTGGGAAAAAAACTACAAAAAAATATGCATCACATTGGGGCATCAGTCCTCTAATTATATCTAAAATCTTATAAAAAAATATTATCATTTTATTGTGGCTAGGGTGGTCAGATAGACACCTACTTCTTATTTTTTCCCTGAAAATTAAGTACCATTGCATTGAAATTTCAAATTTTCACCAAATAGATTTTTTTATTTAAAAAAAAACCTAGTAGTTTAGAAACTACATTCAATTTTCTACAGATTCTATTCTTACATATTTTTGAAATAATATAGATAACTTATTCAAATTTTTATGTCAAGTTTCGTAACTCTATGTTTTCTAAATTTTTTGCCACTTAAGGGCCTATTTTTTCCATGATGATCCTGCACATACCCGATTACTAATTAGATCAACTATGTAAATACAAAAAAATATAACTAATCCAGTAAGAGGAGAAAATGATACACAACAACTAAAGACAAGAGAGATAAGGAAAGAAACTAAATAATCTAACATTTAAATTTCAATCCAAACTAGCTAGAGAAGGGTTAGGGCTCCCAAGACTAAAATTAGGGCTTCTAGAGTCTCAAAACATGCATAGGTACTGTTGCAAGTATGTGCAATTGGTGTTTTCATTTATGTCAACTATATGAGAAGGATTTTTTTAGAAGGATGAGTAGTTGGTATTCAGTTGTTATTGTCTTCGATGATGCTTTGATTACTTGCATTATAGTGTCATTAGTAAGCTTTGATAAGATTTTTTCTATGGATGTGTTTTTGAGTTGCTATGTTATAGTTGGCTTGCTAGTGATTAAAAAGTTCTAAAGATGTTGAGGATGTGTCTGTAGTGCTTGGTTTCCAAGTGCTTTTGAGAAAAAATGAATAAAAGAGGAAACAATGTGTTGTAGTGGTATTTTGTGTTGTAGTGTTATTTTGTGTTGTAGTATTAATTTGTGTTTTATTGTAGCATTCTAGTTTCTCTTTTCATTTCTTCTAGATTGAATACATCTACATGTACATTTTGGATATATTCATCAGAGGTGTCTAGTGGAATTATATCCATAATTGGGTGTGTTGGATTGATGTGCAAAGGAATTTGTGTTCACAAGTGTGTGAGTTGTGTATTTCAAAGGTCTCTAGGAGAAGTGGTTTTGCTACACATTTCTCTATAGAGTGGTTTCAAGTCATGTGGATCTTGGTGTATGTTCATAGTGTTTATATCTTTCTCTATTAGATTTTTTTGATGGTTTGGTTCTCTGGAAGTTTGTTTCTTGAGTTGCAATGTATGGTAGGGTTGTTTGAATGTAATGGGTGTGTGCATTTTTGAAATGAAAGTTTATGCAAAGAAATTTGTGGGATTTTAGGGTGTTATTGGAATATTCCAGATTGTGTTCAAGTGAATTTTTTTTTCCATGAGTTTTCTTTGGATCAAAGGAAGTGTGTACTTAAGTGTTAATGGTGTAACAATGGTTCAATTGACCTTACGTGTTTACACTAATTATGAAGTTGCTTCACTATTTGTGAAAGAATGGAATGGCATGGATGAATGAATTTAGGTCCTATCTAAGGTGTTTTGTGGTCCACCTTCATTTCTATTGGGAAAATATTCTCAACCTTGCAATTATATTATCATTATTTGTGGTAGGATATATATATGAATCTATATATATATATATATATATATATATATATATATATATATATATATATATATATATATTTCCTAGTTACATCGATAGGTGTAGTATACAATGGTAAGAAGGGGGGAGAGTGCATTGCGTGTAAATAATTTTTTGTTAACTTTTTTCAAGGAACTCCTAAAATGGCTGACATACATTAGATAAATGATACATTGTAAATCTATACAATTAATTATTAGGTTTTAGATGTAATGGTGAATTTTTTTTGGCCTATTTTCCCCTAGAATGTAACTCTATTTTATGAGGATATTGTATTACAACTATGGTAGAGAGAAACAGTGATGCATTCTAAGATTCTATTAGCAGTCATGTTGTCTCTTGATCTATGAGTGGTGAGAATCTTGTGAGAAGCTTGCTCTGCAAGTATATTGTAATATTTATGATTTACTAAATAATATATTGGGGGATTTTTTGGAGTGTGGGGTTTTTCTCTCGAAAAGGTTTTCCCCATGTAAATCACTATGTCATAGTATGCATGATATTTATGTTTATTTATGTTTAAGATTTTGTAATTGTTAAAGATCTATAAAAGTTTTGCATTATTATCCTCTCAATATTAGTGTAGGAAGATGTTCCACTACCTTAGCTTCCTTACAAGTGGTATCATAGCTTGATCACCTTTTATTTCAATTGTGGGTTGTTGGGTTTTTTGAACTACTCCAATTTTGAGTGGGAGCCTGTGCTAAAGATACTTTGTGATCATGTTGCAAGAATTTTCAAATGGAAAGTTCATCAAGGAGAATGGAGGTGGATAATTTTTTTGGAAATAATTTTGAAATGTGGAAGCTAAAGATGGAGGATATGTTGATAGGTTGAGATCTATGGGATGCTTTTGATGAGAATGTTTTAGGGCCTATAGATTCTACTCAGGTTACTCAATATGATATTATGGATCATAAAGCCAAGGGTCTAAATATATTGTGTTTGGAAGACTCTGTTTTAATTAATGTCTATGAGGATACCTCCACACATAAACTATAGAAGAATCTTGGTGAGATGTATTAGGCTAAATATTTAGTGAACAAGATTTTATTGGGGAATAAATTATATTCATTGAAAATGGAAGAGGGTGGATAAATCATAGACCACCTAGAAGCATTCAATATGCTGGTGGCTCAATTGGAATTTGTTGGTGTCAAAATGGATGAGGAGGAGAAATGTCAGATCTTGCTTTGTTCTTTGTTTGATTCGTGGGATTCTCATGTTATGGCTATTGGGAATACTTATGTTATTTTGAAGACTGAAGATGTGTTGGGTTCTTTAATTTATGAAGATATCAGGAGGAAGGTATCCATCACTGCCAAGGAGGCCCTAAATGTTCATGGAAGACCTAAGGGAAAAGGAAAGAAGAATGAGAAGCATGACAAATCCAAGTCCAAGGGGAGATCCAAATATCCTAGAAAGTCCAAAGTTGTTTGTTGGAATTATGGTAAGCCAGGACATGTTTGTAAGGAATGCAAAGAAGAAAAATGCAAGAGAAATGGAAGAAAAAAGGAAGAAAAAGAAGAAATTTGATAATGATTCTAAGTCTGAGAAGGAAGATGGAGACACATTGATTGCATCTTTAGCAACTTGTGCAAGTAATGATGCATGGTTAATTGACTTAGGTGCATATTTCCATAGGACCTTTAATAGAGATTGGTTTTTTGAATATGAATAATTTGATGGAGGTAAGGTGTACTTGGGTGATGATTCTGATTTAGACATTGTTGGTTGTGGTAAATTTAAAATCAGGTTTCATGATGGTAGAATAAAAAGGATTAAGGGTGTGTTTCATATCCCTTGATTAGCATGAAATATGTTATCTATAATAAAACTAATAGATGTGGGTGTGCAGATAGTATTTTCTGATGCAGGATGCAAAATGGTTAGAGGTGTTATGTTGATTGCTAGAGGTGTTAGATATGGCACAATGTATAAGCTTGATGCATGCACTATTGAGTGCAATAGTACTTATGTGTAAAGCAAGTATGTGGAAGGAGTGAGGGTTTCACATTCAGTAGATGGTCATGGCTTTTGGGTACCTAAGGGTTCTCTTTCTTTTGAGACAAAGTTACCTACAAAGAAAACTGTGTTATGGCACTAGAGACTTGGTCACATTGGAGAAAAGGGTATAAGGACCTTTAAAAATAAAAACCTTGTTGAAGGTTTGTATAATTGTAATCTTGAATTCAATTTTTGTGAGCATTGCATTTATGGAAGATAAAACCACATTCATTTTTACTTGAGTTCTCATAAATCTTATGGTGTATTAGATCTTATTCATTCTGATGTGTTTTTTCCCATATATGTTGCTTCGATTGGTAAATACTCATATTATGTTTTATTTATTGATGATTATAGTAGGACATGGGTACATTTCCTAAACAATATGTATAAATTTTTCAGTTGATTTAAAGAATTTAAAGCAATGTTTCAGTTGCAGACTGGAAAGAAAATAAAATGTTTGAGGACTAATAATGGTGGTGATTTTTTCTCCAATGATTTTGATAGATTCTTTAAAAATCATGGTTTCCATAGTGAAAAGACAATTCTATATTCTCCACAACATAATTGATTTGTAGAAAGAATGAACATGAAACTGATGGAGAAGGCTAGGAGTATGTTCAGTGGTGCTCACCTAGAACAAAAGGTTTTATGTTGAAGATGTTGTCAATTCATGCTATTTGATTAACAAGTATCCTACATTAGCTCTTGTTGATAAGATGTCTATAGAGGCATGGTCAAGTCACAAGCCTTCATTAAGACATCTTATATTTTTTGGTTGCAAGGCATATGCACATGTGCCAAAGGGGAAGTAACCAAAGTTGTAGAACAAGGCTATGAAAGGTATTGTCATCAGATATAGTTATGGTGTGAAAGGATACAATATTTGGGATCCTATTACACAAAACGTAATATATAGTAGAAGTGTTATTTTTAGAGAAAATAAGGCTTCTTTTGTAACATTACAACAAGAAAAAAGTAAATAGGAAGATGTGATTCAATTTCCTTCTACACCTGAGAAAGTTGAATCATGACTTAAGGATAGACAAGAAGTTGGGGAGATCTCATCTAGCTCTAGATCTTAAGAAGAGGAAGAACCTCAAACTCAACATGTTTGTAGGTCTATAAGATATAGAAAAACACTTGAAAGGCATACCCCTGATGATTGGATATGTATTTTTTCTTTGAATACTAACATGGATGAACCCAAATCTATAGAAGAGGCATTAGGTATGAATGATACAAAATCTTGGAAGATGATATGGATGAAGAAATTACATCTTTGAAAAATAATGATACATGCGTTTTTGTACCATTTCCTAAAGTATGAAAACCTATTGGTTGCAAATGGGTGTTCAAGAAAAAGATTCATTCAGATGGAGGTATTGAGAAGTACAAAGAAAGGTTGGTTGTAAAAGGTAACTCTCAAGTTGAGGTTGTTGATTATGTTGAGATATTATCTCCTATTGTACAAAATCTTGGAAGATTGATATGGATGAAGAAATGGCATCTTTGAAAAATAATGATACATGGGATCTTGTACCATTTCCTAAAGTATGAAAACCTATTGGCTGCAAATGGGTGTTCAAGAAAAAGATTCATTCAGATGGAGGTATTGAGAAGTAAAAAGCAAGGTTGGTTGTAAAAGGTAACTCTCAAGTTGAGGTTGTTGATTATGTTGAGATATTATCTCCTATTGCAAAAATGACATACATTTATTTTTTGCTTTCTATTACTTCTTATGATTTAGAGGTTGAGAAAATGGATGTGAAAACTTCTTTCCTTCATGGTGATTTGGAGGAGTATATTTATATGACACAGCTAAAGGACTATGTGGTGAAAGGTAAAAGTAAATTGGTTTGCAAATTGAAGAAATCTTTGTATGGCTTAAAATAGAGTCCTAGGATGTGGTACCATAAATTTGATACATTTGTGTTGAGTTTGAGATTTGAGAGTTCTAAATTAGATCATTGTGTTTATTATAAAACTAATGGTGATCATTTCCTATTTATTGCATCATATGTTGATGATATGTTATTTATTGGAAAAGGGAAAGGTATGATTTTAGAACTGAAATCTCAACTTGCTATTAAATTTGAAATGAAAGACCTTGGTGCAGCTAGACACATTATTGGGATGGAAATTAAAAGAGATGGAGTGAATAGAAAGCTATGGATTAGCCAAAGTAAGTATTCTAATTCAATTTTACAAAGATTTAACATGCAGGATTATAGACCATTGTGTGTTCATGTGTCAGTTGGAACAAATTTACATATTTTAGATCAAGTCCAATATCTCCATCAGATATGGAAAACATGGGAAAAGTTCCTTACCAGAGTGTAGTTGGAAGTTTCATGTATGTTATGGTTTTTACTAGACCAGATATTTCCCGAGTAGTGGGAGTTATTTCTAGATATATGTCTAATCCTAGTAGATTTCATTGGGATGTGTTTAAAATATTTTTTTAGATATTTGTGCAGTACCTCATCTTATTCCTTATGTTATCATAGTAATTTGAATGAAGACAAAATTTCCCTTCATAATCATGGTTAATTGGATTCAGACCGGGTAGGTGATATTGATACCAAAGAATCCACTAGTGCTAATGTGTTTACATTATTTTGTGGTGCAATTAGTTGAATGATTAAGTGGTAGGTTGTGGTTGCTTTATCCACTATTGAAGCAGAGTATATGGTAGCTACTCATGCTTGTAAAGAAGAAATTTGGCTTAAGAGACTATGTTTAGATATTGGAATAAAACAAGTTACAGTGATAATTTATTGCGACAATCAGAGTGTGATATGTCTAGCCAAGAATCCAACATTTCATGCTAGGACTAATAACATTGATGTATAGTACCATTTTGTTTGAGATATGGTCGAGCATGGCAGGGTGAAGTTAGTTAAGGTAGAGAGATAGATACTTTTATGAATGTTGTTGATTCTTTAACTAAGCCTATGAGTATAGAGAAGTTTAGATGGTGTTAAGAGATTGTGGGCCTTTTGGCCTATAGCAATTAAGAGACAATGTTTATTCCCTCCCGTTGCTCTTGCAAGGTGTTTGAAAAGAGGGAGATTTATTGGGAAAATATGTCTCAACCTTCCAATAATATAACAGTTAGATAGGATATATATGTTTCCTAGCTAAACCAATAGGTGTAATATACAATGGAAGCAAGGGGGGATAGTGGGATGCATGTAAACAATTTTTTGTTAACTTTTTTAGAAAAATCCTAAATGGATGACATACATTAGATAAATGATACATTGTAAATGTAGACCATTAATTATCAGGTTTTAGTTCTAATGGTGAATATTTTGTTAGCCTTTTTTTCCCTAGAATATAACTCTATTTTATGAGGGTGTTGTATTACGGCTACGATAGAGAGAGATGGTGATGTACTCTAATAGTTTTTTAGTCGTGTTGCCTCTTGATCTATGAGCGGTGATACTCCTAGGAGAAGCTTGCTCTGCAAGTATATTGTAATCTTTATGATTTACTGAATAGTATATTTGGTGACTTTTGGAGTGTGGGGTTTTTCTCTCAAAAGGGTTTTCCCCACGTAAATCACTGTGTCATGGTATGCATGATATTTATGTTTATTTTTGTTTAAGTTTCTCTAATTGTTAAGGATATATTAAATTTTTGCATTATTATCCTCTCAAGATTAGTTAGGAAATTTTCCCACTACCTTAGCTTCCTCACAATTCCTTTCCACTACAGGAACACTTTGGTTCCAAACTAATTTGAATTTTGTACAATTGAGGTGCATAGCCAACCCTAGAGAATGTTTTCAAGGTTGAAGATGATATTAATAAGTGATGAGTTATTGAGGGATGATAAGATAGATAAGTGTAATACTAGTGATGTGAATTGTAGAGTTGTAAGGTGTGAATTATTCACACATTCAATCTCATAATTACAATTAAGAAAAGATTCAATAACATTTTTATATTTTAATGTTTGTAGAAACTTCTCTCTAATGTGGCCTAATCTTTGATGGTCTGGCATTTCCTTTTAGATTGTAACTTTTAATTTATAGAAAGAGAACCCTTAGGATCCCAAAAGGAATGACCATACTCTAGAGGGGTTACCTCTATTTTATTAAATGAAATAGATCACGAATCTATCTTAATAGATGTACTATTGCACTGTACTATTTTTAGATCAAACTAAAAAAATTCCCAATCTAACACCTCTAAGAATGACCTTACAATCTCTAACCATCTTGCATCTTGGATTTGAGAAAACAACTTGGACTACTACACATATTAATTTTATAATAAATAAAATATTATGTTTTAAGCTAGGTATGTACAAAAAACAAGAAAATTTCTTATCTTTACCATTAGTAAATTTAGTTTATACTCTAATTTATTCATAAATTTTTAAATTTGAACCATCACCAAGGTAAAAATTACCTCATTCAAATTATTCATATCAGTAAAACCAATATAATTTATCAATTGTCATATGAAAAGGTACACTAAAGCTAATTAACCATCCATATCACTTCTACAAATTTTGAAAGATGCAATGAAGGAATGGTCAACCTCCTTTTGATTTATTTTAAATTAGATTCATTTTTTTTCCTTTTTCTATTTACTTTCTTTCCAAAGATGATTAGGTCTATGTTTTTTATAGTATAACACTTTTTATTTTCCAAGGGACTTTGATATCCCCTTAGACTCAAACCTTAAACTTTCTCACTACATATATTATTCTTCTTTCCTATTTTTCATCTATTATAAAAATTAAATTACCTTTAACACCAGCGTAATCCTTCCTTATAATTTATTTAAAAAGGAAACTATTAACATAAACACTCCCAATCGAAATTGGAAGACTATTGCAAGAAATTAAAAGAACATAATAAAATATATAAAAAAAAATTCCTTGTACATATTCATACCAATCAAATCTAGATATTGAAAGTATTAAGGTGGTCTACTTTCTTTTCAGCTTCATACATTCTTAGTGAATATAATTTATTTCACAAAAAACTTCTTAACAAGATAATTTTCTTGATATATTTTTGAACCTTAGATTTTTGGACCCAATGGACTCTCTAACACTTATAGGGTTTTCACCCAAAAGGAGAGAGATTAGATCCAAAAATGCTAACTAGTTCATTCAAAGTAGGGATGTGTGTGATGTTGTATGATGTAAATGGAGTGATCTAAGTGCTAATAAACTATGAAATTAATCAAACATGCATGTAAAATTAGAGAATTATAACTTGTTTGAAAACACATTGTGAATTGCAACAATGAACTAGAAACATAGATAAATTGAAACAAAATTTAATGAGATTGAATAGAGTACACCTAAAGGAAGAATGGAGCCATTGGAAGGTTTTGGAATGTCTCTAAATTTTTTGTTAATGGACACTGGGACTCATTCGCTAAGCATGGTGAATCAGTCCTGCTTCTCCAAAAATCTTTCAAAAACCTTTTTTTGACTATCAGGAGTTGAAATCTTAGAAGAAAAAAAATTTAGGCCTACAAGTGGGACTCATTCACCATGTGTGGAAAATCAGTCCACCTACAAAAATTTTTAAAATTAGAGGAAGATTATGTGGAGTTAGATCTGTACTTCTGCCTCCTACAAGCCTCCACTTCAAAAACTGCCAGAATCAGGTCTGAAAATGACTTTCTTCATGATTTGACTTGAATGACTTTGAAATGTAATATTCAATGATTCTCAAGCTTCCAAAGAACCTAAATTTGTATACAAACAACACAAAAAGATAATTTTTTTATTGTTAGGGCATGGGGGTTTGCCTTGGTCAAACCCCGTTTAGGTAATTAAACCAAAATGATGAAATAAGTCAATAAGACATGCAATAATGGAGTATATTACCTTGAAATGATGTTTGATCTTAGATTTCTGCAACAATACATGAAGATTGAACCCTTGAATGTACTTGGAAGATCAATAGAAGACTTACAATGAGAAAGCCATAGTTTGCTTGACTTGTGAATGAAGAATGGATGCTTTGATTGATGAGATAGATGGATAGATGAGTTATCATCTCTAAAATGGGGATGAAAACACTTATTTATGGTTAATTTTTCCCTAGTACCTGATTATACTACATCACAGGCTGACATGTAGTGAAAATAAACTTTAAATTTCACCTTTTCCCACCCAAGGGTCAAAATGGGGGCCAAATAGGACTCATTTTCTAGACATGGAGAGTGGGTCCCACCTAGATGGGACTCATTCACCATGCATGGAAAATGGGTCCCATAGGGGCCATTCCGACAGCTATGAAACTTAGGAGATATGAAATAAAGTTTAGATTGCTATCTTGTTGGGTGTTTGATGAATTAAAGCCTCAGGATGCACAATAAAATAGGACATTTTAGTGATGATGTAAATGTTGAATAGGGATTGGGACACATAAGTCAATGTGAAAGTGTGATTAAATGTACTTTACAATAGTATAATTGGGTCCACAGCCTAGAAATACACAAGAACCAATGTGAATGTGTAAATCACATTACAAGACTAGTTTTCCATTAAGTTTACATTAAGAATCTTCTAGTTTGATGTAATAATGTTATTATAATGTTGAATTTAGGAAAAAATGAGTTAATTAAGTCTTGAAAAGTGTGAAATCATCTTACAAGACTTCACAACACCTTTACAAGATGTCCTTAAACACATGTTATTTGATTTGCAAGGGTCCAAGACCTAGTGTGGACACATGAAATGTCTCACAACACTAGATGAAGATCTCATTAAGTCCATTTATTATGAATTAATCCCATTCCAAGAAAAGGATCCAATTTTTGATGGCACATTAAGCCCCCACTTTAGTGAGAGAAACTTGCTTCCTCACACTAAAGTATCCATTCTATAGATATCTGGATGTATGCCAAGCTCCCAAGATACAAGATCATATAAAGGCAAGGAAGAAAGAAGAATGAGATGGAAAAGATGTAATCACTCTAGTCCCATAGAACCTTGGATCATCTGCAGGGTGAGAAGCACCAACACATCAAGAAACTGAGGAGAGTAACATACGCTAGTTGGCATGTACTCACAAACACAAAAGTGGCTATGGAAAAAAGTCATGCTGCTAGTTGGGCATCCTGCTCAACCATACCAAAGCTATACCCATTCAATAACTTTAACAAGGCACCATAAAGAAATGAAAAAAAGGGAAAAGGTGCCACAATCATGCAAGTTGTGTTATGCAAGGTGGTAAAAATGTAAAAGAAATGTCATATTGTAAAAGATGTTCAGAGGGATTTTTCTTAAATTCATGCTATGTCTCTTCTTAGGGAACATTATCCCTAGTGTCTCCAAGAGAGGAAAAAGTGAAAAAGGTCTCATCTTGTTTCCAAGAGAGGACAAGTGTAGGGTCTCATCTTGAACAACATTGTACCTAATGTTTCCAAGAGAGCATGTTGCAAGAAAGAGAAAATCACAAAATGAAATGCAAGTGGTGATGTAGTCCCCCACATTAAAGTAGTTGCGAGCACTCATACTACGATCGATTGATTTAAAGCAGACAAAGAGAAGAAAGAAGACATGAGAGCTTATCTAGAAAGCCTTATGCCAAGTCATATGTTTCTAAAAAGCTATGCCATGAGAGAGAGAAGTATGTCAAAAGTGATCCAACCTTAAGACATGTCGTTCACATCTCAAGCTTGCTTTTATATGTTCATGAAAAGTTAAAAACAAGTTAAAGAAGGAAACAATAAGGACAAGGTTGTGTAACCCCTTGCCCCCACTTAGTGTAGGACAAAGGTGAGCTAGAGGAGTTGGTGTGTTGTATGCTAGAGTGAAAATTAATAATAAGTAGAGGAACTAGATGCCCCCACATAGGGAAGCATACCAAACTCCTGAAAGTGTTGAGTTTTATGACTCAAAGCCTTACATTCATTAGTGTAATGACCATGTATTCTATGATATGCACAAAATAAAGTCTTGGAATAGCATTTCATTCTAGTTCAAGGAGGGAGGGTGATCAGATGATCATGAAGAAGTTTTAACAAGATATCCTCTTTATTATGAGGAGAAAATGGTTGTGTAATTGGGATCAAAGATGTATCTTGTGTAGATGTCATACCTATGCAAGACTCTATAGATTGCAAGATGTCATCTTCTTTATTATATAAGGAAATAAAATCTAATGAATTTAGATTATGAGAGTGTTGCAAGATGATAGTGTTAATGTTGTAATGTTTAAGTCTAGGAGCTTGAAAGGATGATGTAGTATTATTGAGGTTGAATGAATGTGGGTAGAGATTGTGAGAATGTCCTATAGGATATGTACAAGATTCATTCATCAAAGGGGATCGAATGGAAACTTCCATATCCTTAGTAATATTTTTGTTGCATATTTCTATATAAGGACAATAAAGAACCACTTGTCTTTCCTAATATAATTCCATAATATTCTCCCTAGGAGAAGAGTGTTGAGGAGAACTACAAGTCATATATGCTTGACAAAGAGAACTTGGTTCTTCTAAAGTAGCATCATCACCAATAGGGGAATGATCAATGATTGGAGGGAAAGATGGAGAGGATGGTAATTGAATTTACATTCTCATTAAGGTTTTATTCTCTTGTTCCATATTATCTACCCTACAAGGAGAGCATGCAATATGTTCATATAAGGTTAAAATAGCTTCATCACAATTGGAGGAGGTATCAAGAGAAGTATCACTATGGATTTCAAATAAATATTCCCATAGGATAGGGACATTAGGGAAGGGAAGAGCAATAGTGTCATGATGTATGATAGATGTATCATATATTTCCAATCTTTCCTCTTTACATTGAGAAAGGGTATTACGAGATGGACAAGGTTGAGTATCATGACTATGAAGATTTGGTAAAGTGATGTAGAGAAATGTGTCTATGATTTCATGCTCGTGTTGTGTAATATTATCCAAAGGAGAATAAGGAAATGGAAAATCAATATTTCCAAGGCTTGTGACTTCTTGCATCGCAATACCTTCATCACAAATATGAAAGGTATTGGAAGAAGAATAGGTATGTGTGTTATGATTGTCAACATTACCATTCTCACCAATGGGTAAATTAAGAATTGCATTGATGGATTGTTTCTTAAAGTCCCTATTATGGTACTCGAAAGGAAACTCATAAAAGGGAGTACTATGCATGTTAAATCCATGTTTAATTAAATCAAGAGCACATAATGTTAAAGAAAGAATATTGAAATGAAAGAAAATACTATGTGATGCAATTTTCAATTTAGAAAATGAAATTTGGTGAGTGCAAGAAAGTAAAATGAAGCAATGCATGAAATGAGATAATTAAATCTAAATTTAACAAAATGCATGGTACAAAAATGTTACTAACTAGTATGGGTATGAAATGGCACCAAACAGAAGCCTAAAAAACAAGGTTCTAAATTTTGGAAAATGTTGTTTCAGGGGTTAGAAGGGACTAATTCTCCCAAGGTGGTGAATGTGTCCCAATGTGCAATTTTTCAAAAAAATTAGAAATTTCAGACTGAATTTTAGGAAATTTGAGAGCCAATACATAGACCTAAATGAAAAATGTAGAATTTCAGTAAGTCTAAATGAATTTAGATGCTACTAATGCAACCTAAATGCACTTTTTATGAATGCAAGTTGTAAAACCTAGAATGCAAATGAATCATGCAAATCCTAATGCAAGCTCAATGCAAGCCTTGATCTTATGATAAAAGACTTCAAATAAGATTAGAAAGTATTCTAAAAGGCCTATTCACCAAAATGAACCATAGATTTTTGGACCCAATGGACTCTCTAACGCTTATAGGGTTTTCACCCAAAAGGAGAGAGATTAGATCCAAAAATGCTAACTAGTTCACTCAAAGTAGGGATGTGTGTGATGTTGTATGATGTAAATGGAGTTATCTAAGTGCTACTAAAATATGAAATTGATCAAACATGCATGTAAAA
The DNA here is from genome assembly GCA_007258455.2 of Sequoia sempervirens. NCBI lineage: Eukaryota > Viridiplantae > Streptophyta > Pinopsida > Cupressales > Cupressaceae > Sequoia > Sequoia sempervirens. Next base: position 348,733,924 of record VDFB02000017.1, on the reverse strand, counting down.
TCTAAGAATTATGAATTTTTTGAAAACACGTTGTGAATTGCAATAGTGAACTAGAAACTTAGATAAATGGAAACATAATTTAATGAGATTGAACAACGTGCACCTGGAGGTAGAATGAAGTCACTGGAAGGTTTTGGAATGTCTCTAAATTTTTTTTAATGGCCACTAGGACTCATTCGCCAAGCATGGCGAATCAATCCTACTTCTGCTAAAATCTTTCAAAAATGTATTTCTGACTGTCGGGAGTTGAAATCTCAGAAAATCAATTTGTAGGCCTATAGGTGGGACTCATTTTCCATGGGTGGAAAATTATTCCACCTACAGAAATTTGGAAAATCAAAGGAATATTTTATGGAGTTAGATATGTACTTCTGCCTCCTATAGGTCTCCACTTCAAAAACTGCCAAAATTAGGTTTGAAAATGACTTTCTTGATTATTTGACTTGAATTAATTTGAAATGTAATCTTCAATGATTCTCAAGCTTCCAAAGGACCTAAATCTACATGCAAACAACAAAAAAAGAGAAACTGTTTATTGTTAGGGCATGGTGGTTTTCCTTGGTCAAACCCCATTTAGTTAATTAAACCAAAATGATGAAATAAGTGAATAAGACATGCAAAAATAGAGTAGATTTCCTTGCAATTATTTTTGATCTTAGATGTCCACAACAATACATAAAGATTCAACCCTTGAATGTACTTGGAAGTTCAATTGAAGACTTGCACTAAGAAATCCCTAGTTTGCTTGACTTGTGAATGAAGAATGGATGCTTAGATTGATGAGAGAGATGGATATATGAGTTCTCCTCTCTAAAATGAGGATAAAAACACTTGTTTATAGTCAATTTTTCCCTAGTACCTGATTATACTACATCATAGGCTGACATGTAGTGAAAATAAACTTTAAATTTCACCTTTTCTCGCTCAAGGGTCAAAATGGGGGCCAGATAGGACTCATTCGCTAGACATGGAAAATGGGTCCACCTAGATGGGACTCATTCTCCAAGCATGGTGAATGGGTCCCATAGGGGTCATTTTGACACCTATGGAGCTTAGGAGATAGGAAATCAGGTTTAGATTGCTATCTTGTTGGGTGTTTGATCAATTAAAGCCTCGGGATGCACCATATGGGTAAAATAGAACATGGTAGTGATGATGTAAATGTTGAATAGGGTTTGGGAAACATAAATCAATGTGAAAGAGTGATTAAATGCAGTTTAAAACACTATAATTGGGTCCACATAGCCTAGAAATACACAAGAACCAATGTGAATGTGTAAATCATGTTAGAACACTAGTTTTTCATTAAGTTTACATTAAGAACCTTCTATTTTGATGTAATAATGTTATTATAATGTTTAATTTAGAAAGAAATGGGTTAATTAAGTCTAGAAAAGTATTAAAGCATCTTACAAGACTTAACAACACCTTTACAAGACATCCTTAAACACATGTTATTTAATTTGCAAGGGTCCAAGACCTAGTGTGGACACATGAAATGTATCATAACACTAGATTAAGACCTCATTAAATCCCTTTATCAGGAATTAATCCCATGTCAAGCAAAGGGTCCAATTTTTTATAGCACAATTTTGTCTAGATTCTACCATTATATCTTTGTAGTGCATTTTTCATGGGGATTTGTCAAAATATAATTTCAACATATAATCTTATTATACCTTTTTATTTCTACTACATAATTTCACATTGAGTGGCTATGGGCACATTGGTGGTATATGAACATGCTCATCAATAGCACCCCAAAGATTACCATCTACCGATATATCTTTCATTTTCATCTTGCATAGCATAAATTTTGACATAGAAAAATATTCAACCTCAATCATCCTTGATATAATTTTCATATATATTTCTAGATATAAGATCACAAAGTTCTCTTCTACCTAATCTCTCACTCAACTAAAGATTAGATAGAAATAAATAAAATATCAATGACTTAGAACAAATTTGATTAGGCTTGGATACCAATTGTATGGAAGTAAGGAGTAGTAAAGGAAAGTTTATATGCTAATGTCAGGAGGATAAATTTAGAAAATGAAATATAATCTAATGATTATAAAAATAAAGAAACACATAATATAAAGATAAATATAACACATAACACTAGTTATACATGGGGAAAATCCTTTTACGAGAAATATCACACACTCCAAATCCTTCTCAAAGTATTATTTAAATTTGATAAAATATTATCACACTTGTAGAAGAAGTCTTCATTGAAGTTTTGGGAGTTTATAATTCAATAATAATTTCAAAAAAATTCAAAAAACCACAAATTTAGTATACATACTACAACTCCAACACCTACAAAATGATTAAAATCGAAAACATAAGTGGTTTTAAAAAATAATATGAAAAAAAATCCAATGGTATGACACCCAACTTAGATACCAATGCCAATCCCACCCATGACGATTTCTCATCAAGTTAAAAATAATTAATTAATATTGCTTCTCACATCCGTCATAAACTATCATAATAATCTACCCAATTTGGGTGCTTACTCTATAACTACCACCATAAAAAAATTGAGTTGCAATGAAAAATTGAATTACCTATCATAAGATGATCAAGATTCCAATATAACTCTCATCATAGAAGCTCTTATATTTTTTAATATTGCATCACAAATTCCATATAAATAGGTTGCTCAATATTTTCTATGAATAACCACCTAAACAATATCTTACAAGATCCACTGTAAGCAACTAACGCTTGAAACACATCCCAACCAAAAAATAATAAAATATAAATAATACTTCCATAATAATGGATAATAATTAATAAATATACCTAGAAATTGTCAAGGTTGACATGCCTTAATTTCAAACAATTATTAACTTTTCATGTTATTATGGTGAGAATGTTCATATGCTTTTTAAAAGTGTGTTCATGCTAAATTTTCTTACGCCTAGAAGTGTGGAATGATATAATGGTGGAATTTATAGACATCAATAAATAGCTATTTAGTTTTTGGTCCATTCTGACTGAATTATGTTATAGGATTATATATTGACATGTGATACACTGTTGTGCTAAGTTCATCTCATTCCACAATGTTTGTATGGTTCAATCCCACATTTTTTAGATAGGGCATCCTCATATATTTTACTTCACTCTATTTTGAGCTATACATAGTCCCACATATTCACCATTTATTACACCTACCACTACACATATATGCATGCTTTGTTCCCTATATTAAGATTTATAATTTCTTTTCTTAGATCAATCATATAGTGTTTGGATTGAATTATGAGTGACATACTATTAGGTCTTAATATTTAATGACATTTAATGTGCAATTAGATCATATTTATTGTCAAGGATAAATCATTGTATTAAAACTTCAAATTAGAGCATTTCACAATTTTACTTGTCAAGGGTGTTACCAATGAGAACAATGACCCTCATAGTTTGACAATTATCTGAAAGATATTTTTGAATACCACCACCATTATGCGTCTTATAATATTAAGTGATTGAGAGAAAAAAAAATTTAGGATCTATACATTATATTAAAATGGCATTGCGAATTACAAAGTGATCTTGTACATTAAATCATTCATCTCATTCTTGAGATCAATCTAGAGGCACTTGAATGTGTTCCAAAAATATTTTTAAAAATACAAAAATGAAGAAATCAATTAGATTACAAATATTGATTTTCTATCTTAAGAAGACAAATTGTGCATATTGTAGGCACTTAATTTTTATCATAATTTGTACAGTTCGACACCATATCACTTCTCATTTTCTGAATATTCGATTATTACAATTGTAAACTCACAATGAAAGTAACATTGGTTACTCATGCTTAATTATCTAATTTAACTTTAGCTTGCCAAGATTTATTTAAAAGGAGTTTTATTTTCTTACAAACATATTTTCAAATGGGATGGATTATGTGGAATTATTAAAGAAAAGAAAAATATGCAAGTGAAATGTGATGGTATACAAAAAATTCACCGAACCAGCAATTCACTGATGGAAAATTCACCGCCAGCAATTCACTATGGGAGAATTCACTGCCATGACAAATTCACTGTCAAGTAAAATTCACCGCCAGCAATTCATTGTGGTAGAAAATTAATCGCATTAAATTTAGAGAATTTGATTTATGATAATTTTTCCACTGTCGTGAATTGCTGGCAGTGAATTTTACTTGGCGGTGAATTTTTCATGGTGGTGAATTTTCCATTGGTGAATTGCTAATCATGAATTTTGCTAGAGCCAAATACCACATACAATTAGTCCAATAATTTGGAAACTAAATTTTTTATTGAAAGTAACTCATCCATCTACTATGTTTGTTCATATGTCTCAGTGGAATCTGTTAGACTGGTTCAATATTCATATATAAAACACAATGCAAGGCATCCAATAGCTGTAATACGAGAGTCTCGATTAAATATATATTTTGGGAGGAGAAGGATACAATGGACTGGGACTGAGGGTATAGTATTTCCCATGACATATCCTCTGCTCTTGTTTATCTCATTTAGTGTCTTTCACCGAGACATGAAGGTCAGTAACACAATGCTAGATTCAAATTTCAGCATCAAGCTGGGGACTTTTGGTTTCACATGATTAGTACCCAAGTTATGATAATGGGGAAGTCCAGTTCAAATAAGGCAGGAATCTCCTGAAGTTCCCCTTTCATAACTGCAATGTAGCTATAATAAACAATATAGTGAACAAAGCTCCTTGTTCAACTGGAAGTGTGTTTGTCAATGGACCTATACATGACCACTTCAACAAACTAAGAATCTAGAGTTTGGGATGAATTTGGATTTGTTAGTGGTAGAGGACAGGGGTTTATAGTAGAGCAGGGTCCAATAGTGGGGATATAAGTAGTCCTTAGTGGGTCACATAGTGGAGCACCTTAATATCCAATTTCAAAACACTTTTTATCCATAAAGTACACAAACTAAAAAATCATGTGATTCCACACCAGCGCACCAATAAAACATGACTTATTGCACTACTATCAATCTCACTTTTATTTTGGGAATTTTTGGATACCTCAAAAAAAAGCATGTTGATGTGGCATCATATTTGATGATGTGGCCCTAAAATGAAATATAGAAGCCCAAAACTTGGCAAATAAATTGTTGTACAAAATTGGGTGTGATTTGAAATTTCTACATAGAATTTTTAGAAACACGAAGTTAGGGTGCTCCACTATGGGCCCCTTTCCCTTATTTCTACATTATCATAGTTTCTAAAAGTAATATTTATGATTTCTACATTATCATAGTTTCTGAAAGAAAAGATTTTACGATTCCTTAAAGTTTAAAGGTGACTTCTCTATCACCTTTCAAGGTGACATTTGATATTGTCACTTGGTTTGACTCTATTAAAAATGTCATTTATAGTTTTACCAATCAACATCTAAGTTATATTTCTCCTTAAGGTTATATTTTATATTTTACTTCTCTCAAGAAGATGATACGAAGAGTATGCAAGTTATGTGCTTTCCAAATCTTGGACTTCTTTTTTAAAAGGGGTAAACTCTTTTGATCTGGAGCTATGAACTGGTGAGGTCACAAATAGGGGACCTCATCCCCAATTTAAATATTCAACAATTACACCCTAGTAGGGTTAGAACCTTGATGTCAAGAACAACATCGCAACAACCTAATCATAATACCATGCCACTATTGACCCAAATCTTGGCTTTCAACATTATTGAGTTGATGAATTTGTCTCTAAGAAAATTTATCTATGTGGGAAGCTCTCTCCTTGTATATGCATGCTAACCTAGTTAAATATTCTCTTTAATTGAAAAAGTAAAATTAGGAGATAAAATTTGATGTTGAGCATGAGGCTACACCTGTTTTGCACATCAATGAAGGTAATAAGGTAAAGTCCAAATCTAAAACATTTTATCTTACATTTAATATTAAAGATAAATTTCTTCACAATTGTATGATTCACTTTAGAGAATGGAACACCATTAATTTTAAATTAGTCCTTCCCAAACTCATTTAAGAGCTAGTTACCAAAAGTACTGTACTTGGTTAGATGGTACTCCTATTCCCACCATTGTTGTTTGTAGAAGTCTTCCACTATTTTGAAAAAAAATTAGGGAACTTATATCTCTCTAGTTCACAAATGCTTTTACTTTTTATCTTTTGCTACAACCCTAGTCCTTATAAACATAAACTCTTTGCATTTTTTTTGTTGTTATAACATTATATTTCATTTTCTATTACCTTTCTAGCTTCATTCATTTAAGGTTACAGTTTAATCCCCTTGTGTATCATTAATTTAACAACTCCTAGGTTTTTTCTTATCAATAATATTTTGTGCATGCTTTATACCTTAAGGTTTCCTAGTCATATTCATGCTTTTACTTAAGGTTCTTGTTGGAAGTCCATATGTCAATTTGTAATTGCATTATGTAGACTGTTCGCATCATGAATTAATTTCAAATATATATCTAAAAATGTGAGCTAGCAATTTATTACCATGTGTAGTTGAGTATTGAGTCATGTATATTAGTTCATATAACAATTTGCAACCCTATGTGTATGCTTCATAAAATAATGATATAAGATTGGGTAGTTTTTGATAGGTGGTGGTTTCTTATTGCATTATGCACTCCCTTCACATTATATTTTGATTATGGACCCCTATTTCATTTTAATCATATATGATGACCTTATTTTTTGTGGATTTTCTAATTTGGGTTCTAGATCAATAATATCTTATATGCAACAATAAGCATGTGGAAGGTTGAAATTTCATCACAAAACCCATTAATGTAATACTTTTCAATTTAAATGTTTTATAAAAATGAAAAGTTGAGAATATCTTGGGATTTTTCCTTAGTTATATGATTGTACATGCTAGTTGCTATAGTGTTGTGTGAAGTTGATAGTTTATAATTGGCACATAGATGCTTATGTGTGCACTTTCCAAAGGAAGTATGAAACTCACGTCAACTTGGGATAGTTCATGATATTACATTGTGGAGTAACTAAAAAAGTAACCCTTCTACTTTTTCTCACTTCTTTGGGCCCTCCTTGTGATTTTGGCTTAATATTACCTTGATTTGATGCTGTAATGTGGGTAGCACATTCACATTAGGTCTTGGGCCATTGAAAACTAATAGAATTTTAGTGGTGCCTTGCAAAAGTGTTATGAAGTGTTGTAACACACTTTCACACTTTTTTGGGGTTTATCAAATAAGTTAAGCATAATAAAAAATAATCAACCTTTATCTTTCCTTATTTTGAGTGTTGTAAAGTTTTGTAACACACTTTCAAATTTCTCTAGGCTTATGATTAATAATCAATATTTCTTATGCTTTAATTGGCCCTATTTTGCATCCACAAGCCTCATTTATTGCATCTTTTTTACAATAATCTCAACACCAATCAAAAACCAATCATAATTCATATATTCATGGCTTGTGTGGCCCAAAGTTAGTGTCTGGGACTCATTCGCCACCTTAAGCAAATGAGTTCCACCTAGGTATTTTTGGCCCCAATGCAGATTTCACACATTTCTAAGAATTTTTAATTTTTGGTCCCATACATTATGCCTAGGTGGACTCATTCACCACCTTGGGTGAATGAGTCCCATGTGACGAAAATACAAATTTAATTTAAATTTCTCACAAGATTTTATTCTTCTAGATCTGATGTCATCTTTTAGTGTTGTAATTTTGGGAATTCTTCCATAATTGAGTATAAATACAAGGTTCTTTCACTCATATTTTCACCTAGCAATCTAAGAATTAATCAAGCGATCCTTACATGCAAGAGTTCACAAGAGCATTTGAGTATTCAAAAGAGAATTCAAGAGCTTTGAATGAAAAATTATCAAGCATTTTAGAGCATTCTTCAAGTGCCAATCATCATGTCAAAGATTGCATTCTTCATGTTTTTTATTGTGATAACAATTGTGGTGTAGAGTTCATGATCCAAGCAAGCACTACATTTAAGATCTATCTCCTTCAAGAAAGATTCAAGAACCACATCCATTGTAGCCATTTCAAGCATCAGTGCAACACCTTATTGCTAGGGTTTGGTGAGTTGAAACATTCAAATTTTTTCGTTCATCATTCTCCATTCATATTTTCTTTCATTTCAAAGTTTAATTAGCAACAAGGGGTTTGACCAAGGAAAACACATATTCATTAACCCCCACAACATTTCCCCCTCTTCTTGTGTGTGATTTGTAGGGCTAGGTTGAAAATTTATCAAGAAGCAAAGTTGGAGAAAAGTTGTAAAATCCCTAAAGTTGTCAAAGTTGTCATCAAGTCTTAGAGAAGCTTGGAGAAGACCTATAGGTGACAATTTGCAGTTTTTGATCTAGAAACTAGTGCAAAGACTAGAGTAGATTGAGAGGCACATAATCCAGTTAAAAATTTCTAGAAAAGTAGAAGTGGATTGATTCACCAATTCTCGAATGAGTCCCACTGTACTGGCCTAATAGAGATTTTTATAGATTTGGATACGCCTTTGGTTAAAACCTATATTTGCACATTTTCCCAGAAACTAGACTAATTCACCCAGCTTGGAAAATAAGTCCCAATCAATATCAACAATATATTTTTTTGTGATACATACCTCCATTCCACCTTCTTCGGTCTCCTAGTTGAACACTTTCTATTTCATAGCTTTTTGTTACATTTTCTCACTTTTCTAGGTCATTTATGTTAATTTACATTCAATTAGGGTTTTGTGTTTCATATTGCATTGCATTATCTTTTCCAAGTTTAAAATTTGTGGTGAACCCCTCATTAGGGATCATTCAGCCTCTAGGACAACCCTATTGAAAGATTTCAATCTACTTTACATTGAGATCTCTAGCATTATTTTTGAGTGAAGTATCTTTTAAAGTGGATGTGAATACAAATCATCATATCTCATATCTATATCATTCCCCCATTTTAAGAGGTTTCATTTTTGTGAACATATATATATATATAGCATCATTATTCTGATTTGGAGTGCATTTACATCCTATATTTTTCTTGTGTTAACATTGCATTTGGTTTTGCATTGGTTAATTTACATTCTAGGGTAACTTCAATTCTTGCATTAGTGAAAAGCTCATTTATCTTGCATTATTGCATTCAGTTTCATTAAAAATTAATCAAATTTTGCATTTACATCTCATACATAGCTCAAAAAACATTAAAAAACATAAAATTCAATTAAAAAATTATTTTAAAAAATCACAAAAATTAGTACTTGGACTCATTCACCACCTTGGGAAAATCAGTCCCTTTCCATATTTTTCACTGCATTTTCTAGCATTTATAGTTCAGTTTCTGAGTTTTTGTTTGTTGTTTTTTAAATTTCTATTTCTCTTTCCAAAATTTGAGTTATAAGAATTTCATTATTCATAGTTTACATTGCATTTGCATTCACCCAACATTTTGTAGCATTTGCATGAGTGTTTGGTGTCCTATTGCTAATACTGTAGTGAGAAGAAGTTTGAGACTCATGTCATCCTACGATAGCACAATTGTTGTGGATCTTTGATTATCTAGAGCTTCCACTCCTAGTATTGACACTAGTACACTAGGCATGGATAACACCCTTAGCAACTCTTTGCCTTCAATCAACATGCAAGTTGAAACAAAGAATGATAGTATCCCACAAGAAAACATAATTCAAATTCACGAGGATTTAGTAAAATTACAACATCAAATAAGCATTGAAACCATTTCAACTACTACAATTCCTACCATATAAAACATTCCCTGCATGCTTGAAAGTGGAGATGGTCTTGACCTTGTGAAAAACATAGTCCAAATCTTTGGAAAACATCTTCCCTCAACCACTAGTTTTCATTTTCCAACAAACAATGCTACAAGTCAAGGAGAAACTCAAATTCCTCCTCCCACAACCATAGCCTCAATAGCTACCTATACCACTCCTCAAGTCACAACAACAATGCAACAAGCTAGTAATGCGATTCTTATTGCAGGTATGAGCAAGTTTGGTGGTGTTGTCATTAATGTTGTTATTGATGTCAAATCAATTCAGTATGTTTTAGATTGTACATGTATGGTTGTGATGTTGCTGAGATGTTGTGAGCACATCGAGCTATCTTTATAGTGTTGCATATGTGTTGGTTTAATGAGTTTCCAAGTTCTTTTTGAGAAAATTAAATAAAGAAGAGAAGTTAGAATGATGAAAGTGTTCAAATTGTGCTCTGGTATCTGCTCCACATTTCTTCTATGTTGATCCTATGCTTGTGTAGATCTGAAGGTTTGTAAATGGTGATCTTGTGGTGATATATTCTAAGTTTCAACTTCTGGTGTGATGGTGTGTGAAAGTTAAGTTCACCGGTATGTGAACTATTTTGGTTTAGTTAATATTTTGTGGACTGAGAGAAATAGTTTTTCTCTACAGTCATCTACTATTTCATTTAAGATCTTGCGGATCCGGGGTATGTCTTGTGAAGGTCTTTTATGTGCTCTAGCAAAGAGGTTTGAAGATTGGTGATTCAGAAGTCATGTTTCAGTAATTCAATATGAGTTTATACAGTCGGGGTGGACTAGTAAAAGCTATTTAGTGATTGAAGTTTGTTGTTTTTGTTGAGAATGAATCTAGAAGATTTTGAGGTGTATTCTTTTGCTTAATGAAGTTTTTTGTGGAGCTCATGTGTTATCTTCTATTTGGGAAGTGTGTACATAAATGTTTATTTATGTTTTCATTAGGTTTGGTTGACTTGGTGTTTACACTTCATTCTAAGAATAAAATTTAATAAAGGAAGCATGTGGTTGTTTTGAGATATTACTTTTGATCTCAAAAAATGTTTTTATTGGTCCACTCTTATTCACTTCCACTACAACAATTTTGATTTTCTAACCTAATTTGAATTTAAGAAATGAGGTTTTTGTGGCCAACCTTGGATAAAGTTTCTAAGGTTGTGAATGATATAAAAGGAAGTCAAATTATGAAAATTTGTATGATAGTGTGATGAAAAGTGATGAAACGGATCCAAAAATCATAAAATTAGAAGTGTGTGTGTGTGAGTTGTGAAGGCAGTGAGATAAGGGTTTCTGCAATCCTACAAATGTGCATTAATTGTTGTGGTGGATCTTTTTGTTCTCTTTTGTATCTTTAGGTAGTGAGCCATTGTACTTGGATAGTGAGTCCTCTTCTAGGCAATAAGCCCTTGGTAGTGAGCCTTTGTTTCATAATCTTTCATATTGTGAGTTAACCCTCACTGTTGTTTTTCCCTCATTGGATTTTCCACATAAAAATTTGGTGTTCATAGTGTTGATTTACTTTCTATTATTTTTGTTTCATGCTCTTACTTAATAATAAAACACTGTGCTTCTGAAATTCGTAAGTGTTGAGTTTTAAGTTTGAGTTGTGTGACAACTGATTCTCCCCCACTCTCAGTTTTCCTATGCCTATTTAACAATTGGTATCAAAGATTTGGTTCCTTGTTGTTGTTCTTAATCGCTTAAAGAAGATCTTATGGTGCATAAGTTGGCAATCCCTATGTTTGATGAAATTCACTACAATGATTGGAAGGGATAAATGAAAGGATACATTATCTCCTTTGGTTTCAAGACCTGGAAAGCTATTGAGACAATGTATCCACCTTCATCTAGTGGTCTTACTACTACAAATGAGATCTCTACTTATGAATAAAATGAGAAGGAAAAGTATGCTATTTGTAGTGGCTTATCTAAGAATGAGTGAGTTAAGGTTTCTTCTTTGGAAACTGCATATGAAGTCTAGAAGAAGTTGGAAGATACGTATGAAGGAAATGAAAGAGTGAATTTGATAAAGAAGCTGGTGGTGAAGCATAGATTTGTGAATTTGAAGATGGAAGAAGGTGAAGAGTTTACAAGTTTCTTTCAAAGAGTTGAATTGACTACAAATGAAGTTAGAAATCAAGGATGAAAACTATTAGATGAATATATAATTTAGAAGATCTTGATAACCCTACCAAAGTGCTACAACGATAAGATCTCAATTACATTGAAGAAATATATAATCCTAAGACTTACAATTTGGAATGTTCATGTGTTCATCACCTTGCAAGCATTTGAGATGAGGAAGTTTTGGAAAGAAGAAAATATTGAAGAAAATAATAAAATGACATTCAAGGCATTGAAGATTGAAGAGGAACTAGATAGGAAGAGGAAAAGATTAATGAGTTGGAAGCAAACTTACCAGGAAGTTGAAGAAAGGAACCAGAAAGTATAAAGGTATGTTTCCCTTTAAATATTATACTTGTGGTAATATTGGTCATTATGCTTCAAGATGTCTGAATAGAGCTATGCACAAAAAGAAAAAGGATTATAAGGGTAAGGATAGGAAGGATAAGAGATATATGAAGTTGTACTATGTTAAAGAAGAAACAAGAATTTTTTATGATGAATCTAAGAATGAGGTTGATGATAGTGAATTCCTATTCTTAGCTTTGGAAAGTAAATTTGTATCCACTAACCCTAGAAAATGTGTAAGCAAGAAAGGTCTAGAGAGTAAGAGGAATAGGACTGAAGGTACTTTGGTTACAACATTTCATGCAAGAAATGATGAAGACTACATGGTAATTGATAGTGGTTGTTTTAATCACATGACCAAAGATAAGAGTAATTTTACTAAACTTGAGAAATATGATGGTGGCTTAGTTATGTTTGGTGATGATTCAAGAGTAAAGATCTGTGGGAAAGGTTTAATTAGTTTTGATGGAGTGCATAGTATTGATTATGTATATTATGTGAAGGATTTGAGGCATAACCTTCTGAGTGTTTGTTAGATGTGTAGCAATTGTTTTAAAATTGTGTTTCAGAATAACACCTGTGAAATAAAAAAGGATCTAAAAATGGAGATATGGTTGTTGTTGGAAGAAGAACACATGGAAACATCTATCAATTGAAAGGAGTTGATGGCCATTGCCTTGTATCTAAAATCAATGAAATTTGGATACGACACCGGAGAATGGGACATGTAAATTTTGATAACCTAGTCAAGATCAATGCAAAATAGATTGTTTGAGGTCTACCTAGAATCACAAGACCTGGTAATGCTATTTGTAGAAGTTGTCAATTAGGGAAACAAAAAAGATGCAACTTTAAGGGAAAATAGTATTCTACTACTAGAATGCTAGAGTTGATTCATACTAATCTCTATGGTCTAACTAGGACTGGAAGCCTAAATGGTTACAGGTACTTTATGTTGTTTATTGATGATTATACTCAAATGGCATGGGTTTTGTTTCTCAATAAAAATCCTCAGGCTCTAGATATATTTAAGGTATTCAAAGAAATAGTATAAAATGAAGTAAATTTGAAAATCAACTGTTTGAGATCTCATAGAGGTGGAGAATTCACTTCTGGTGAATTTAATGCATTCTATGAAAAACGTGGCATTAAGAGATAGTTGTCTACTCCGTGAACCCCTTAGCATAATGGAGTAGTTGAAAGGAAGAACAAGACAATACATAAAGTATCTAGAACCATGATGAAAGAATCAAATGTACCATATGTGCATTGGATAGAAGCGATACTTATTGTTGTTTATGTTCTTAATAGAGTTCACATCAGATACAATAACACTAAGACACATTTTTAGTTATGGACCGGTAAGAAACCTATTGTGAAGTATTTTAAGGTATTTGGAAGAAGATGTTATATTAAAAGAGATGATGAAAACTTTGGAAAGTTTCATGCTAGATGTGACGAAGGAATTTTTCTTAGATATTCTACTACTAGAAAAGCATATAGATCCTTCAATAAAAGGCTAAGAAAGATCATTGAAAGTGTTAATGCGAAAGTTGATGAAGACATATGTAGACCTATTGAAATAAGTGAGGTTGAACCTAATGATCCTATATATGGACATGTAGTTGAGGAGAACAAGGAGAATGAAGAAGAATAGAAAGAGGAACAAGTGGAAGAAGAAGGAGAAGAAGAAAATGAAACAGAACCTACTATCAGAACTCCTAAGTATATACAAAAGAATCATCCAAAGGATCAGATAATTGGAGATAAAAGTGAAGGTGTGAAGACTAGAAGCAGAATTGTAGCTAAGGTAAATCTATTTTTTCTTTGTAAAGTTGAACCTAAATCTATGAGTGAATCATGTGAATATGAGAGGTGGATGAAGGCTATGAAAGAAGAGTTGCAACAGATGGAAAATAATCAGACATGGGAACTAGTCCCTAGGCCTATTAACCAAATTTTCATTGGTTTGAAATGGGTGTTTTGGAATAAGCTAAATTAAAGTGGAGAAGCCATAAGTAATAAGGAAATATTTTTATGCAAAGGATATTCACAAGTTGAAGGTATAGGTTTTGAAGAGACATTTTCCCCTATGGCTAGAATGGATGTTATTAGGATGTTTTTAGCTTTTATTTCTCACAAGAACTTCAAAGTGTATTAGAGTGATGTTAAGTCAACATTTCTAAATGGAGAGTTGGAGGAAGAGGTGTACATGGAGCAACCTAAATGGTTTTAGTTTTCTAACAAACCAAACATGGTTTGTAAGTTGAAGAAGGAATTGTATGGGTTGAAACAAGCTCCCAAAGCTTGGTATGCAAGACTAGACAGATATATGACAAAACAAGGATTCAACAAAGGTTCTATTGACAACAATATTTGCTTCAAAGTGCAAAGTAACAAGATGTTGATAGTAGTTGTTTATGTTGATGATATCATTTTTGGTGGAAATAAAGGCATGCATAAGAAGTTTGTTGAAGAGATGCAAAAAGAATTTGAGATATCTATGATTGGTGAATTGAATTTCTTCCTTGGTCTACAAGTAAATCAAAATGACAAAGGGATATTTATTTCACAATATAAGTATGTGAAAGAGTTGTTGAAAAGTTTGGGATAGATGATTCCAAACCTATTTGTACTCCTATGATAACTAGATGCAAGTTGAGCAAGGATGATGAATCTGCTAAGACTAATCAGAGAAAATATAGATCTATGATTGACGGACTATTGTATCTTACTGCTACTAGACCAAACATTATGCATGTAGTGTGTTTAGTTTCCAAATTCCAAGAAGATCCTAAAGAGGTACATGTTTTAGTTGTAAAGAGGATATTTAGATATCTAAAAGGTACACCAGATTATGGATTATGGTATCCTAAGAGTGATGATTTTACCTTGAGCACTTACATAGATGTTGATTGGGCTAGATGTGTAGATGACCAAAAGAGTACCAGTAGTGGTGCTTTCTTTCTTGGTGAAAGATTGGTTTCATGGTTGAGTAAGAAGTAAGACTCAGTTTCCTTATCCACTACATAGCAAGAATATATTGGTGCAACATCCTATTGCACACAATTTTTGTGGATGAAGTGAACTTTGAAGGACATTGGAATGATATGTGATGAGCCTATTTCTATTTTTTGTGACAACAAAAGTGCAATAAATATTTCAAAGAACCCAATTATGCATTCAATAACAAAGTACATATCTATCAAATACCATTTCCTTAGAGAAAAAGTGTTGGAGAATGAGGTCAAATTAGAATATGTGACAACAAAGGAACAGATTGCAGACATATTTAACAAGGATCTTCTGAAGGATACTTTTGAGCATCTTAGGGAGATGTTGGGGGTCATTGGCCTTCCTAACTAGGTGCACATGTAGGTGCATCAGTTAGGTGAATTCACAGATTCTTCATTTATCTAGACTGATAAATGGTTCTACTCCACAGGGGGAGTAGAAAAAAGTTATTTTTTCATTGTTGCAGTGTGGGTGTACTCGTAAGGGGGAGTAATTAGTGTTGTTTCTCTTAGCCATTGACGTCAAAGGGGAAGTGAAAATTCATGTGAAAAATAGTTCTCCTAGTATTGTGAAGGATGATTTTGTCTTTGATGGTTTTTCACATCATGTGTTGCCATCAATGACAAATGGGGAGATTATTGCAGGTATGAGAAAGTTTGGTGGTGTTGTCATTAATGTTTTCATTGATGTTAACACAATTTAGTATATTGTAGATTATACATGTATGGTTGAGATGCTACTGAGATGTTGTGAGTACATGGAGCTATCTTTATAGTGTTGAGGATGCATTGGTTTGATGAGTTTCCAAGTGCTTTTGAGAAAATTGAATAAAGAAGAGAAGTCAGAATGATGAAAGTGTTCAGATTTTGCTCTGCTATGTGCTTCACATTTTTTCTATGTTTATCCTATACTTGTGTGGATCTAAAGTTTTGTTAATGGTGATCTTGTGCTGATATATTCTAAGTTTTAGCTTTTGCTGTGATGGTGTGTGAAAGTTAAGTTCACCGATATGTGAATTGTTCTGGTTGAGTTGATCTTCTGTGGACTGAGAGAAATAGTTTTTCTTCACAATCCTCTGATGTTTCATTTCAGATCTTTCATATCTAGGATATGTCTTGTGAATGTCTTTTTTGTTCTCTAGCAAAGAGGTTTGAATATTGGTGATCCGAAAGTCATGTTTTAGTAATTCAGTGTGAGTTTATACAGTCTAGGTGGACTAGTGAAAGGTGTTCAATGATTGTAGTTTGTTGATTTTGCTGTAGATGTATCTAGAAGATTCTAAGGTATATTCGTGTGCTTAATGAAGTGTGTTGTGGAGTCTATGTGTCATCTTTTTTTTGGGAAGCATGTACATAAATTTTTATTTTTGTTTTCATTAGGTTTGGCTGCCCTAGTGTTTACACTTCATTCGAAGAATAAAATTTAATTAAGGAAGTGTGTGGTTGTTTTGAGATATTATTTTTTATCTTGAAAAAAAAATTATTGGTCCACTCTTTTTCCCTTCTACCATGAGAATTTTGAGTTACCAACCTAATTTGAATTTATGAAATGAGGTATTTGTGGCTGACCTTGGAGAAAATTTCTAAGGTTGAGAATGATATAAATGAAAGTTGAATTGTGAAGAGTTGTATGATAGTGTGATGCAAAGTGGGGAAAGTGATCCACAAATCATAAAAGCAGAAGTGTTTGTGTGAGTTGTGATAGTAGTTCTCCATTGTGTTGAAGGCGGTGAGATAAGGGTTTATGTAATCCTATGAATTTTCATTAATTGTTGTAGTGGATATTTTTGTTCTCTTTTGTATTTGTAGGCAGTAAGCCCCCCTATTAGACAGTGATTCCTTTTTGTAGGAAGTGATCCTTTGTAGTTGGACAGTGAGTCCTCTTATACAAAGTGAGCCCTTAGCAATGACCCTTTGTTTTATAATCTTTCATATTGTGATTTAACCCTCACTTTGGTTTTTCCCTCATTAGGTTTTCAATGTAAAAATTTGGTGTTCATTATGTTGATTTACTTTTTGTTATGTGTGTTTCATGCTCTTACTTAATAACAAAACAATGTGGTTGTGAAATTAATAAGTGTTGAGTTTTAAGTTTGAATTGTGTGACAACTGAATCAACCCCCCTCTTAGTTGTCTTGCTCATGTTTGACAATTCCTTCCTTGGTTATTCCTACTAGCATCCCTAGTTCCTATGTGGCATCACAAGTTATATCTCATACATTACCACCTATAAGTATTCCATTCACTTATACCACAAACACATACACTCCATCACCACCTTCATTCCCATCTCATAACACAAGCAATGGCCCTCTCATAATGCAACTTTTCCAAACCATGTCATCCCTTCAAAAGAAAATTTCCACCATCAACCAAAATCAAAATGACCCACCTACATATTATGTCAAGAGAAGTCCATTATCCTTGGAGATATTGCAAACATCAATGACATAAGGTATAGAGGTGCCTAGATTTGAGAAATATTGGGGGAAGGGAGATCCTTCTAACCATGTTAATTTCTACAATCCCTTATGCGGTGACTTTTTCCTTGATGATAAACTTTTGGAAAAACCTTTTCCTAGATCCTTGAAAGATATCGCCTTGGAATGACTCTCTTCTTTATGGAACAAATCAATTCGTTCATTCAATGAACTTGTTGAGGAATTTGTAAACCATTTCCATGTGCATATGACTCCCAAGATGCCTTGGCCGATTTGATGAAATTCAAGCAAAAAGAAGAAGAAAAGATAACTAATTTTATCTCATGTTATCAATCAATTTATTCCCAAATCGATGTAAAGGTCCCCAACCCACACCTTCAAAAGATGTTCAAAGAAAATGTGAAAAATAAGATTCAAGAAAAGCTTACCATGATTAAATTCCCATCCTTCATGCACTTGATCTCTTCCCTCTATCGTTATCAAAATTCAATTAGTATTTGAGATACAAAGTCCACTTGTAGCTGAATTGAGAGATATGAGCCCAAAAATAAAAATAATTCCCAATCTTTAAGAAAAAAAGGAAAGGGGTTTCTTTAATTTAACCCTCCTCAAAAAATAACTCAAAATTTCAACAACCAAGTAGCTACTATCAAAGCCACACTTTCCTTTAATTATGGAGATCCGAAAAGACAATTCACTCCCTTACCCGATACCCTTCATAATACCATGTCCCAAATTCTAGACCAACAAATGATTACCTTGACTCCCATCAGAACACCTAATTCTAATAAGCCTTTACCCCTGAGCTTTAAATCAAATTCTTATTGCCACTATCACCAAAAAAATGGACATGAAATGAAAAATTACAATTGTCTTAAACTTCTTGTGCAAGACCTCATTGATTTTGGTTGTCTATCCATTACAGGTGTTAGTGATCAAGGAAATAAATATGTTTTCCCTTCGAACCAAAACTTGCAAATTTTCACTAATCCCATTGCAAAACATAATATTTCATTTTTCAAAGCCAACAAAACTACAAATAATGATGTGATGAATGTGGAAAAAGATGATGAAAACAATAATGATATCAATGTCAATCCTATGGATGAAATGGTAGGGATGATAGATGTCATCCCTCATAAGGGCTGACCTAATAATTCTCTTGACATTGCTTTGTTCTCTAAATATCTATACTTAGACATTTTCCTAATGGTCCTCTCTACATAGTTGGACGTATCTATGAAAATCCCACTAATGGGATACTAATAGATCCCGCCTATGGAGAGAATATGATCACTGAGGAATTCTTACTTTTACGTGAAATCTATCAATATGTGTATGATACATCAAAAGCATGGATCAAGACACACAATGGTTTTTCTAGCCCTACATTGGAATCAACCACCCTTCCATTGCAAATAGGACCAAAAACATTAGATACATCACATTCTCCATCATCCCTTAGTTAGACCAATTTCATCTGACGCTAGGCCATCCATGACTTCGCTCCATGAAATTTGTCCATTTGGTTGTGCATAAATGTTTAAAGTTTCGCTCTAACAATGAACTATTCACTATTCACCATAGCAGCTTTAACCCCTTTTCTTCTAAAGGAAACTTTTCGTTAGAAGCCTTTTTTCCCAACCCCATGGAACCTATAAAACCTCGAGAAGTTCTTGTCCTACTAAAAGTTCAAGGAAAGAAGATAGAAAAATTATCTCTCTGAAACATGTCCCCATCCACCTCCTAAACTCCCATCCTTAACAAAACCATGCTTCAACCTAAACAAGACACAAACAACAAAAACCAACCTAAAATATAAACTTCACCTGTATACTACAAACGACCAAGAGACAATGAAACAAACCTCACCAAATCTCCCCAAATAAAACAAGTTTATTAAATCAAATAGAATATGGTTGAACAACCTTCCATGTATTCTTGGGGTTTGGGATGTTGTCTCTTTTTGCACAATTAGGGTCTTTCACCTAATGGAAAGAGATAGATCCCACACCACACAATCTAGGTGGTTCACTCAAATTAAGGAATGTATGATGAAATTATGAAAAAATTCAATTATCTAGATGCAACAAACTAATAAAATGGATTGATTATTGAAAGAAAACTAAAGAAATGTGCCTTGTTTCAAAACACATTACGTAATGCAAAAACACCTAAGAATGAATGCAAATTACAATATAAATTTAGGAAACTGAAAGTGTGCATTTGAGATATTGATGAAGACTTGAAATGGATTTTGAAATGTTTGTGACCTTAATTTTTAGGCCTGTTGGGACTCATTCACCATTATGGGTGAATCAACCCCTATTCTGTGAAATTGTATTGGAACTTGTTTCAGAAAAATGGGTGTCTGAAAATGTAGAAAACTAAAAATAGTCTTAGAATTGGGACTCATTCACCACTCATGGTGAATGAGTCCAATTTTTAATTTCTAAATATTCAAAGATGGAAACAAGAGACTTTGATTTTCACTTTCTACTTCTCCAGGTGTCTAGTTTTGAAACTGTCAGATTCAGACCTAAAAGTGACTTTTTATGTGTAATTTGATTTTTCCAATGAAGATATGACTTGAATAGCTTTGAAAATGCATTCTTCAATGATTTCCAAGCTTCCAAGATGTCTAAATATGTAAAACACACAAGAAGATAAAGAGAAATGTTGGATGTCAGGGCATGTGGGTTTGCCTTAGTCAAACCCCTTTTAGGTAATTAAACCAAAATGATGAAAGATTGTAATAAAGCATGAAACAATGAAGTAAATACCTTTCCATGATGTTTGATCTTGAATTTATATTACAATAGAGGGAGATTCATCCCTTGGATGTCTTTAGAAGCTTTCTTGATGACTTGTAATGATGAAACCCTAACTTGCTTGACTTGAGATGGAAGAATGATGGAAGAATAATAAAGAATGATTTTTGTGAATGAGTTAAGAGATGTAAATTAGGGTTTAGAGACTTGATGATTTTATAGGAAACTCTCCTTATTGGATTGTAAACTGGATCCTCAAGTCCTACATGTAAAAATAATAAACTTAGATTTCAATTTTTCCCACTCCAAGGTCAAAATTAGTCCAAATGGGACTCATTTGCCACATTGGGAAAATCAGTCCCACCTGGCAGGAACTCATTTTCCACAGGTGGTGAATTAGTCCTAGTGGGGCCCATTTGATAGTTAAGATGCTAGGAAGTTAAGACATAAGTTTTATATGATAACTTTGCCAGGTATTTCATCAAATATTGCATCGGGATGCACAATATGGGGTAATAGGGGCCTATTAGTGATGATGTGAAGGTCAACTAGGGCTTGGGACACATAATTCAATGAGAAAGTGTGATTAAATACACTTTACAACACTAAAATGAGGTCCACATAGCCTAGGAAGGCACAATATCAAATGTGAATGTGTAAAACACATTACAACACTATGTTAAAGTTAAGTTTATTTTACAAGCCTTATAGATTAATGTGAGGATGTATTTAAATACATTTTATTATGTTGAATTAAGGGGAGATATACTCATTAAGTCTAGAAAAGCGTGAAATTCCTTTACAACACTTTACAACACCTTTACAAGACATCGTTAATTGCATTTGAAAGGGTCCAAGACCTAACGTGGATGCATAAAATTCCTCAAAACACTAAATCAAGGCCTTATTAAGGTCAATTTTATCATGAATTATTCCAAAATCAAGCAAGTTTCCTTTTTTCTATGGTACACCCTCACAAGAAGAAAAGAAGCCCATGGTTGATCAACCTACTCCTACACAATTACAAATTAGAAAAAAAAACAAAATAAATAAAGGTGCTTGGGAGCGTAAGCATAGATGTCGTGCCATTTCTTGTAAGTTACACAAAGAATTCAACAAAGACAATCAAGATCCGAACATGACTAAAGCAATACATGATGATCCCCTTCCTCAACTAAAACAAAACTATCCAATACAACAAACACAACAAGAGTTGAGCTCTTCCATGGATATTATTATTTGTCCTCTTATTGTGGTTAACTTGGATGATGACAATGAGATCTCTAAAATTTATGAAGAGGTGCATAATGAACTGAACACATTATTTTTCTCTTTCATGAGTTTAAACGAAAAATCTACTATAAAGAGTGTTGACCTTGGTTCTTCTCCTAGTTCAGAACTTTCCCTTGTCCATTTGGCTAGTTTCCCACCTTCAAAATATGATGAACATGATTGGGAGGTGGATGACTTGCTCATAGGTTGACACACATTTTCCTTACTAGTCTTTTACATTATTTCTTTTTCATTTTATTTTGTGTGTGATTGCATGTGCGTAATGTGATCTCTTGTGATGTTTTGTTTGATGTTTTCTATCTCTTTGTGAAATTTCTTTATTTGTACCTTCATTCTTCTTTATGTCATGCATCTCTTTCTCTTTTTATCTCATGTTTTCCTTTTGGGGATGACTCAAGGCATTGAGACACCCTATGTCTCTTCCATGTTGACCCAAAAGGCCTTTTATTTTTCCTTTGCCTTTTTCTTTATCTCTCTTTTTCATTTGTCTTGTGTTTTCCTTTTAGGGATGATGCAAGGTGTTGAGACACCCTATTCTCTTCCATATTGACCCTAAACTATTTTATTTTTCCTTTTCCTTTTTCTTTATCTCCTTTCCATTTGTCTTGTGTTTTCATTTTTGGGATGACATAAGGTGTCAAGACATTCACGTTTCTTCCATGTTGACCCAAAAGGTTTTTATTTTTTTTTGCTCTCTTTGTGTAATTCTTCTACTTCTATGTGTATTTGGGGGATAATGATAGTTCCAAGCTCTATAAAAACAATGTAGCAAAGAACATACTGACCCCAAATCCATACATCCCTTATGTGTTTGGTTTTTTCATTTTGGGGGAAACCCCTTTCTTTTCATTTTCTCTCACATGACGTAACCATACTCAAAAATATATAACTTGGCATAGGGCTTTTCAAGTTGGATCTCATGTCTTCTTTCTTGTTTGTATTTTCATTTGCTACTTTAAAGTAATTTCTCATAGCAAGGTGTTTATATTTTTTTTTTAAAGTTTGGGCATACATTGGCATTATTCTCTTGCATTTTACTTTTCTTAGTTCTTAGTGCAACCTTCTTACTTCATATGATGTGTTTTTCACTTTGTGTATGACATTGGGTGTGATTTCCTTTAGGAGCATGATATCTATTAGCATATTATATTCCTCTTAATGGATTGATGTGACACACTGCATCCCCTAAGTTGAAAATATTATATTCTTTGATTGCTCCTCTCTTAGATACATTAGGCATGATGTCCCCTTAGTTAAAGAACTCGCATGAACTAAGCAAGAATCCCTTGAACATTTCCTATTTTTTCGTTTGTTGTTATATGGCCACCTTGCATAACACAACTTGCATGCCTATAATTCCATCTTGTTTCTTCATGACCTCCAAGCATACAATTTTTTTCTTGTCTCATGAAGCTTGAAGATCACTTTTATGTGGAGCCTTATTAAAGTTATTAGGAGGTATAACTTTGGTATGGTTTGAGTGGGAAGCCCAATCTGAGTCAATACTTTCTCCATAGCCACTTTTGTGTGTGTGAGTGCATACCAACCATGAGTGTATGATTCTCACCTTTCAAGACTTCTCACCTAGTGGACAGCTGGAAGTTTTATTGCCTCAGAGTGAGTATGCATTTTCTGGAGAAATAGCATAGATCTTATCCATACTGGGATGGAAAAACAATTGAAGCTTGATCCAATTCTTTTATTTTACCCTTTTTCTCTTTTTCATCTTTGGAAGTGTATGCTTGTGCTTTATTGCTAATTTTTTATATCATTCTCATGTGCATTCCTTTGTGCTAATATTAGTTTGTTCTAGGATCCTGATCCTAGAGGCTTGATCACCCCTCTTAATCATTTTTGTCTCATATTTCTATCATTGGTACATTGGAACTCCTCTTGGTGCATCTTTTTCTACTTTAGTGTGATTTTGAAGAAAGTTCATCATCTCACTAAAGTGGGGGCTAAATGGAGTCATTGAAAAAGTAACCCTTCTACTTTTTTTGACTTGTTTTGGTCCTCCTTGTTATTTTGGCTTAATGTTGCCTTGATTTGATGTTGTAATGTGGATAACACATTCACATTAGGTCTTGGGCCCTTGTGAACTAATAGGATTTTAAAGGTGCCTTGCAAAAGTGTTGTGAAGTGTTGTAACACACTTTCACACTTTTCTAGGGTTTTATAAAATAAGCTAAGCATAATAAGCATAATCAACATTAATCTTTCCTTATTTTGAGTTTTGTAATGTGTTGCATCACACTTTACATTTATCTATGCTTATCATTAATGATTGGGCTTTCTTATGCTTTAATTGGCCCTATTTTTCATCCAAAACCCTCATATATTACATCTTTTTGAGGATAATCCTAACACAAATCAGTAACCAATCATAATTCAAGTGTTCCTAGGTTATGTGGCCTAGATTTAGTGTTTAGGACTCATTTTCCACCTAGTCAAATGAGTCCTACCTAGGTTTTTTTGGACCTGATGCAGGTCTTATACATTTCTAAGCACTTTTCATTTTTGGTCTTATACATTATGCCGAGGTGAACTCATTCACCACCCTGGGTGAATGAGTCTTATGTGACCAAAATTCAAATTTAATTCAAAATTTTGCCAGATTTTATTCTCTTAGATCTGATGTTGGCTTTTAGTGTTGTAATTTCTAGAATTCTTGCATATTGAATATAAATACAAGGTTCTTTCACTCATATTTTCACCTAGTAATCTAACAAGCAATCAAGTGATCCTAGCATTCAAGAGTTCACAAGAGAATTTAAGAATTTGAAAGAGAATTCAATAGCTTTCAAGGGAAGACTATCAAGAATTTTAGAGCATTCTTCAAGAGCTAGCAATCATCATGTACAACGCTGGTTTACAATTTCTGGGAGATTCTAATTTTTGCTGAAATCACATATTTTTAGAAAATATAACGATTTAAGCCTTTAAAATTTTCATTTAAATCATTCCAATTGAACATGGTTTGATCAAAATACCTTAGATCAAACCCCTTTGGATAGAAGCTCGCTAGTTTTAAACCATACCTATAACGAAGTCTCCTTTACACCTATCAAAATGCTGATAAAAAACAACTTTTGATTTACCTTTTGGGGGATGAAATTAATTCATTTAAAATTTATTTTTGTAAGTATGTAGTCCTTATTATAAGCTTCCCAAAGTATAATTTTAAATAAATATAATTTTATTATTATATTTATTTTTTATTTCTTATGAATGTAGGTTTTTCACTGAAAATCAAACTCTATGTTTTGCACATGTGGAAAAATAGAAGATTGTCAAAAAGTTTTTTTGAAAAATATGAGTGCACCAGATATTGAAGTCCTTGATCCAACAAAAAAAAAATAAAAAAATTTGATACATACAAAAACAGTTGCGCGTTATGCTGTCGCACTATGTATGAATTATAATGGGTTTGACTTCAAAACTTGATTAAAGAAAAAATATTAAATAAAACACTATCTAACCAAGTGGAAGCACTAGATATCAGAGTTACAAATCCAAATTTGAAAGAATTAGAATTTTATCCTTCATGGAAAAAAAATTAAGTGTTATACGCTGAGTGTCACTTTTTTAAAATGTTGTTTTATGAAAAAAATAGTGTTCGAGGGAGATGGAAAAAGAAGTGCAATATTATTCCAAAAAAAATGAAAAAAATATCTTTAGAATCTACATACAAAATGTCACGAAATTCTAGTTTGTATCACCTTCAAATTCCTCATGGTTTAGCCGCTATAGGTGCCTGAAAGTGAATATTTAGTTAAAAAAATTATTTTAGTGTCTAGTTTAGCCAAAAATTGTAAACCACTATTGTGGGATCACTAGTCATCTTGCATTATTCATGTTTATTATTGTGCTAACAATTGTGGTGTAGAGTCCATGATCCAAGCAAGCATTGCATTCAAGATCTATCTCCTTCAAGCAAGATTCAAGAAACCCATCCATTGGAGCCATTTCAAGCATCACTGCAACACCTTATTTGGTGATTTGCAACTGAACCATAGATTTTAGGAACCCAAAATGCTTGCACTCTTCCTAGTATTTTTCACCTAGAAAGAGATAGATTAGGTTCATAAAATGCATATGCCTCATTCAAATTAGGATGTATGCAATGTGATATGATGTAAATGAACTAGAATAAATTCAATTAACTGATTAAAATGATCTAAAATGAATACAAACGTGTAATTTAAGCTATGTTCGAAAAAATAGTGTGATATGCAAACAACTATGAAATATGAAGAAATTGAAAGAAATATGTACAGCATAAGGTATAGGATCAAATATGAGTGCACCTGAATCATGTGTGAGGTTTCTAGAATGTCTGGAATGCTTATGAAAATTTATGATTTTTCATTGTGGAACTCATTCACCAAGGGTGTTGAATCAGTCCTCCGACTGGTTAAAAAGTGTCAGAATTTGATTTCTGCCAACCGAGAGTTGATTTCTGACAAAAATGCATATTTTTAGATTTTAGGTGGGACTCATTCACCAATGGTGGAAAATCTATCCTCCCTAAGATTCTTGAAAAGTGAAAGGTCAACACTACTTCTCCAAATCTAGAAATGACTAAATATTAGGTTGTCGGGGTGAATTTTGTAGAAAACAGGCTAAAATTCACTCAAATTGCTTGAATAGATGATGAATTGATTTGAAGAGCCTAATTGACTTGAAATCCACTTTTCAACACCTTTAAACTTATAAAATCTACAAAAAAAGGCTCCAAAGACACATGCAAAGGGGAAAAATGTTGGAGGGTTAGTGAATAGGGGTTTGCCTTGGTCAAACCCTGCTTTAGTAATTAAACCCAATTGAAATGAATGACATGCAAGGGAAATGATAAATGAATAACATAAAATTATTGCAAACTTACAACATCCTTGAATATGCAAATCTGAAGTGATGTCAATGGCTACTCCAAAGTGCTTGAAAGTACTTGAGTTGATGATGCAAGATGCTTGAGTGCTTGAAGATTGAATGCTTGAATGAGGAAATTGCTTGAATGTGTTAGAAGTAAAATGAGGTTAAAATCACATATTTATGCAAATCTTGTGTCTTACTATCCATTCATACCTCATCATAGGCCGACATGAAGTGAATTTGAGTAAAATCCTGAAAGAAATTTTTAAATATTTTGAATTTAGGGCCAAGGTGGACTCATTCGCCGCCCTTGGTGAATCAATCCCACCTAGGACCCACTACCAAGTGTCATAAATTAAGTCATGTTTAATGTTGTTTGTCAAGATAGGACCCAAAAATACACTTAATATAAGCATATGAGGGCATAAAAAGATTAAATAAAGCATGAGAAGGGTGTAAATAGTCAA
The DNA here is from genome assembly GCA_007258455.2 of Sequoia sempervirens. Taxonomy (NCBI): domain Eukaryota; kingdom Viridiplantae; phylum Streptophyta; class Pinopsida; order Cupressales; family Cupressaceae; genus Sequoia; species Sequoia sempervirens. The sequence continues at coordinate 348,706,831 of VDFB02000017.1, read as the reverse complement.
AATATGCCTAGAAAAGCATGAAATATTGTTACAAGACCTTACAACACTTTAAAATAATACATTTTAATGAATGAAAAGGTGGTTTTTAGGTGAATTGAATTAAATAGAGTCTAGAAGAATGTAGAAATTTCTTACAACACTTCACAACACCTTCACAGGACATCGTTCTTTAAATTTTAGCACCAAAAAAAGCATGTTCAAGCCAAGATACATCATAAAATCAAAGCAACATAGCTCCAACACTATGAGACAAGGCCTAAAAGACCACAAAAAATGGGAAGGGTCCATTTTTCGATAGCACAACATTGCTATTTGTTCTTTCATCATTCTCCATTCATATTTTCTTTCATTTAAAGGTTTAATTACCAACAAGGGGTTTGACCAAGGAAAACCCCTATTCACTAACCCCCACAACATTTTCCCCTCTTCTTGTGTGTGATTTAAAAGGCTAGGTTGTATATTTTTCAAGAATCAAAGTTGGAGAAAAGTTTTCAAATCCCTAAAGTTGTCAAATTTATCATCAAGTCTTGGAGAAGCCTAGAGAAGACCTCTAGGTGGAAATTTAAAGTTTTAGATTCAGAAACCAGTCAAAAAGAGTAGATTAGACCGAGAGGCACAAAATCCAGTTTAGAATTTCTAGAAAATCAAAATTGGATTGATTCACCACTATTGGTAAATGAGCCCCACTATATAGGCCTGACAAAGATTTTTGTACATTTGGATACCCTTTTGGCTGAAACCTCTATCTGCACATTTTCCCAAAAACTGGAATGATTCTCCCAGCTTGGTGAATGAGTTCCAGTCAACATCAATAGTAATTTTTTTATTGATCTAGACCTCAATTCTACCTTCTTCAATCTCCTAGGTGCACACTTTCTATTCCATAGCTTTCTATTACATTTTGTTCACTATTCTAGGTCGTTTTAGCTAGTTTGCATTCAATTAGGGTTTTGTTTTTCATATTGCATTACATTATCTTTTCCAAGTTTAAACTTGGTGGTGAACCCCTCATTATCTATCATTTAGCCTTTAGGAAAACCCTATTGCAAGATTTCAATCTCCTTTGCATTGAGATCTCTAGGGTTATCCTTGACTGGAGTCTTTTTTAAAGTGGGTGTGAATACAAATCATCATATATCATATCCATAGTATTCTCCTATTTTAATAGGTTCCACATTGCATTGTAAAACTCATTTAAATTATAGTTTTGAGTTTGGACCCTACATCCACTCCAATGATGCATGATATTTTAATCATTTCAAAGTTAAATGAAAATATTTTTTTGATTGGTGATCTAAGTTGTAGACCTAAAATACTTAAGGTTTCATAATCTACAAAGTGTCATTGGTGTCAAACCTAGGAAGATTACCACAAATCTATCTTTAGGTTGGGAATTATTAGTCAAGAAGCAAGACAATAAGGACATCAACTAGTAAAACATATCACATCTTGGTACAAAAAAAATGTGGAGCATACTATAGTAAATATATAATCTAGACTAAGGGTATAATAGATGGTTCACACCCCATCCTATAAATGCATTCATAAAAGAAGATATGAATAAAAAAATTTAAGGGAGAGAGCGAGAGGGAGACAGGGAGAGAGAGATCAAGATATAAAGAGAGGTACATAGGTGATAGAGGTTTAGGGGTAATTATATGTATAAATGTATTAAAGAATATATTATAAAGTTTAGGTTAGGGCTAAGCAAGAGTATAGGGGAATATATAACAGTGTGCTATTGTAGATCTGAATACAATGTATACTATAATTTTATCTATACAATACTATCTATTATTCTGAGTATATATAAGTAATTAATCATATGTCTAATGTTATTGGTGTTTAAATTTAGATGAATGAGTTTGTGGTATAAACTAAAACACTTAGAAAATACTTGGGGATCAAAACTTTAGTCTATATTTCCCAAGATTTCTTACTAATATTGGCTATGATGCCGTGACCCTAGTTAAGTGATATAAACAATAGAACACCTGATAATTTTAAATTCAAAATAGATGCTTGAGAAGAATGATAATCAATGAAGATATGGAAATTTAAGGAACTATCCTCTTGGTGCTTATCCTATGAGAGGGGGTTAGGCATCAAGGGGATGCAAAATAAAAAATAGAAGATTCTTGAAGGGATCTTTGAATCTAGATGTGAATCCTAAAAGAAAAGATACTAAATAACTACAATGTGAAATGATATAAGGATTTATGAAAATCCAAATATATCATATCAATTGGAAAATGAGATAAGACAACTAGAGAGAGATTATAGAACAAATTTACTTGGTAAGAAAGGTAAATAGGGCTAGCTCAAATGGATAAGAAAAAATACAACAATAGAGGATTGAAAGAGAGGAAATGCACTGTAAGAGAATGAAAATTATAGTGATGTAGGAGCATCCAAGGTGTAATATAAATCTCACATCAAATAAATGTTGTTTATTTTTAGTAAGGGCTAAATTTGGTAGGGTATTTGGTATGGTTACTATTTTACTAAGTATGTATTTATGCACTTATGGACATGAAATCCCACACAAACCTTCAAAATGATTATTTGAATCCAATGGTGAAGAAATCACTTCAATATCATTTGTTATTTGTGAAAAATTAAAATTTCAATTACAAAAAATGTTGTTAAAAATATTCGAAGTCAAATTTGAAGCACAAAGAGGCCTTAGATGGGCCCAAAATTAGGTGGAAAACAAAAGAAGTCCACCTTCAAGAATTACGTTGATGGGAATTTCCTTCTTGAGAGCTTTCAAAAAAAAATATTATAACAAAAAATCCAATGGTGAGATCAAAAGTTATGATCCTAGGAAGTTATACTACCAAATTTTTTTTAAAAATGAAATATCTTATTAAGAGGGTTACACTTTCTAGACTATTCTAGTGTGGTTACACATTCTAGATAGAGGATGTGAAAGGGGTTATAGAGGGGGATAAAGTAGAGTAGATTGTGGCTTTTATTTTTCATCTTTGCAAATTCATGTAACCAGACGACCCATGTGATGTTAGTTGTAATATTGTAATTTCATATTCATTTGAGTGATAATAAAAAAATGTTTACTTTCTTCTTGGATATTGTTTTTGTGATTCAGTGTTGTTATTGTAAGTTTTGGATTATAAGTGGATTACCCTTCATCATAGATAAAATGAGAATTGAGTGCACCAATAAGGGTTTTGTTGAGCATGTCAAAGGGGGTTTTGTAGAAGAGAAAATAAAAGAGAATAAAAAGGAGAATTTTGCAAGTATGTGTAGTTGGTATTGTTAGTGATGCCAACCAGATTATGTCCTATCATTGGTCTCAACAATATGAAAAGTATATTGTTGCAAGGATGTGTAGTTGGTATTTAGCTGGTGTTGTCTCTAATGATGCTTTGATTAGTTGCATTATGTTGTTAGTAAGCTACTAGTGTCAACCTCTAGTGTTTCTTTGATAAGATTATATCTATGAATGTATGGCTCAGTTGCTATGTTTTAGTTAGCTTTGTGGCGATGAAAAAGTGATAAATATGGTAATTACATGTCTTTGGTGCCTAGTTTGTAAGTGATTTTCAGAAAATTTGAATAAAAAAAGGAAATAGTGTGTTGTAGTGGTGTTCTGTGTTGTAGAGTAGCATTTTGGTTTCACTCTGCATTTCTTCTAGGTTAAAGATATTCTTATGCACTTTTAATATGTTTATTAGAGGTGTTTGGTAGTGTTATATCCATAATTTGGTGTGTTGGATCATTGTGTAGATTAAATTGTGTTCACCAGTGTGTGAACTATGTATTGTAGAGGTGTCTTGGAGAAATGGTTTTGCTCCAAATTTCTCTATAGAATGTTTATCAGGTCTTGCAAATATAAAAGTGTGTTGATATTTTATGTATCCTTCCAAAATTTAAGTTGTTTGAGGTTTTGTGCTCCAAAAGTCAGCTTCTTAAGTTACAACATATGGTAGGATTTTCTGAGTGTACTAGGTGTGCACATTCTTTAGGTGAAAGTTTTTGCAAAGGAATTTGTTGTATTTGAAGGTGTTTGTGGAATATTTTATACTATGTTCAAGTGTGTTGTGTGGTTTGAAAAAATTTCTATGCACATGAGGAAGTGTGTAATTAATTGTTAATGGTGTTAACATAGGTTTGGTCAACCTTGGGTGTTTACACTAATTGAGGAGTTGCTTCAGTTTTGTGGAAGTGTGGTGTGGCATGGATGAATGGATTTAGGTCCTCACTAAGGTGTATTGTGGTATATCTTCATTCCTTTCCATTGCGGGGATGTTTTGGTGCCCACCTAATATGAATTTACATGGTTGATGTGCATAGCCAACCTTGGAGAATTTTTTCAAGGATGAAGATATTATATAGAAGTGATGATTTGTTGATGTATGATAAGATAGATGTGTATGATGTGAGTGATGTGAATTACATAGTTGTAAGGTGTGAATTTTAGAAGTGCACTACAAGCATTCATGTCTTAGATTACTAAATGCAGTGAGTAGAAGATGTCTGCAATTCTTCAGTTTGACTGTGAAGGTGTTGGTGATGTTGTGGTGGACTTTTCTATTGCATTGAGATGGATTTATCATTGTAACACTATTCTCTATCTTCTTTTAGAATTTTGTATTGAGCCTTTAGCATTGTTCCTTTCTTTATTCTAGGTAGTGAGCCCTTCGATAGTGTGCCCTTTGTGATCAGTATTGATATTACTCTATATTTTGAGCTAATCTTCACTACAATTTTTCCCTTGGGTTTTCCACATAAATATATTGTTTCATTATGCATGGTGTTGCTTTGGTTCTATGTTTGTTATATTCTTTCATAATAGATCATTCTAAGAGATGAAGGGTTAAGTAAATTAATGAATGTGGATCTAAATGTTTGTGAGGTTTTTGAAGTTTTAGGGTATGAATGATTCAAGCCCCCTCTTAGTTGTCTTATGCATTTAATATTTTTTATTAGAGAAAGGTTACTTGCAATAAAGATTAACTACTTGAGGTAGATCTAGGACGATATTGAAGAAAGATGTTCCTTTGTTTGCTATATTAGATTATGCATTTTAGAAGAAAAGGATGGAAGGTTTCTTGTTTCTCTTGGATTTGAAATTTGGAAGTCAATTGAGAGAGGATATATTGTGCCTATAAATGGTCTAAATACCGATGATGAGATCAAGGCCTCTAAAAAAATGGTAAAGAAAGGTATGCTCTCTTAAGTGTTCTTCATAATTTTTAATTGCTGAAAGTTATGAATCTAAAAGATGCTAGAGAAATTTGGGCAATGTTAGAATGCATTTATGAAAGATATGAAAAGGTCAAACAAGATAAGATGTAGAATCTAAAGATCATGTTTGAGATCCTTTGAATTTTTAAGGAAGAAAACATCACAAGATACTTGAACAAGGTGGATGAAGTTGTCAATGACATCAGAGGCCTTGGTGGACAACTAAAAGTAGTGAAGAAGGTATTCAAAACTCTTTGGTGCTGTCATAATAGTGGTTTACAATTCCTGAGAGGAACGAATTTTAGCCGAAATCACATATTTTTAGAAAATATAATGATTTAAGCCTTAAAAAGTTCCATTTTAAGGATTCCAATTGAAGAGGGTTTGATCAAATCACCTAAGATCAAACCCCCTTGGATAGAAGCTCACTAGTTTTAAACCATACCTATAAATGCGTCTCCTTTACACCTATCAAAATGCTGATAAAAAATCACTTTTGATTTAGGATTTTTAGGATCAAATGAATTTATTTTAAAATTTATTTGAAATGATTATGGTATTCCTCAGAACAAGCTATCCAATGAATATACTTTTAATATGTTTTGGTTGTGTTATGTATTTGTTTTTTAAGTTTTATTAAACATAGGTTTTTCATCTAAAATGAATTTCTTTGTTCTTCACATGTTGAAAAATAGAAGATTATCAAAAAAAAAAAATTGAAAAATATGAGTGCACCAGATATTGAAGTCCTTGATCCAACAAAAAAAATTAAATTAAATTTTGACATATAAAAAAAAGTTACGCATTATACAATCGCGTTGTGTTTGAATTGTAATTCATTTGACTTTGAAACTTGATTAAGGAAACAATATTCAATAAAAAACTATCTAACTTCCGAAGTGGAGCACTTAGATATCGAGTTAAAAATCTAAATTTTGAAAAGAATTAGAATTTTATCCTACATGGAAAAAGTTGTGTTATAATGATGTGCCACTTTTTAAAATGTTGTTTTCTAAAAAATTCAATTCATGGAGATGTTAGGTGAAATTTGATTCCAAAAAATTTTGAAAAAAAAATATTTTTGTGAATCTATAGAGAAAAATTTGATGAGACTCTAGTTTGCACCTTATCTTCTAAATTCCTCTCACAATTTAGCCACTATAGGTGCCCTAATGTGAAGATTTAGTTAAAATAATAATTTCAAGGTCCAGCTTTGGCCAAAATTGTAAACCACTAGTTATTAGTGATCACCTTCGTGATTCCCAAATCATATAGTCATAATGTTTTTCTTATTGACAAATTATAAAAAATTTGGAACCAATAAAACTAGAGAATTCAGCTTGTATGGTTCTTTAATTCCTTGGATATGAAAGATAATTTGGTACAAGTAGTGCAAAAGTTGATACTAATTTTAAGGTTGGTAAATCAAAGAATACTATGGAATCAAATTAGCAGGATCTTGATGATGTGGAAGCTCACTTTGTGAGAAGAATGAAAAAGGGTATTGGTAAGTATAGAGGTAAGTTTCCTTTCAAATGTTTTAGTTGTGGAAATATAGATCATTATTTTTCAAGATGTTCAAAAAGAGATTTGAAAGAAAAAAATAATGAGAATAAAGGTAAGATGATTAAGAAAATTTATTATGTTCCAGAATATGCATGGGTATGTACATGATCATGATGGGTCAAAAGTGGCAATATGATGGGTATGTGGCTGACGATTATTCTTTTACCCAAAGTTGATGAAACTAAAAAGGGTTTTAAAGGAGATTCACATATTTCCACTCAATATAAATTATGCTTTATTTTGAATTTAATAAGTAATTATTATTCATTTTTATTCAAATTTTCATGACTAAAAGTCCTAATTGATAGATAATTGAAAACATCTATATCTTTCAATGGTATCACATTTTTGAATCAAAAACATGCATCACATTCTATGCTTCACATACTATAGGATTAAAAAGAAAAAATTGAATTTCATGAAGTTTTGACCGTTGGCGGTGGTCCTGACATAGCGAGTTTTATATTTTAAAAAATTTGTAATAAAAATCATACCACTCATTTACTTGGAAAAATTACAAAAAAAATATGCATCATTGTAGTCCTCTTTACTTATAGCCAAAATATTATAAAAATATTATCATTTTATTTTTGTTAGTGGTCGACATTAACACCTACTTCATTTTTTCTCCCTAAAATTCTAAAGTACCACTGTATTCAATTTCAATTTTTCACCAAATAGATTTTTTTTAAATCAACCCAGTAGTTTGGAAACTAACCAATTTACAGATCACCTACATATTTTGAAATAATAATATAGATAAATTATTCAAATTTTACGTCAAGTTTCCTAACTCGATTTCAAGTTTTGCCACTTAAGGGCCTGTTTTTTCCATGATGATCCTGCACAAACCCGTATATCTAATGATGAATATGAATATGGGGATGGTAACGATGGTGAATGCTTGTTCATGGATTTAAAAAGTGAAACTAATTATGCTAACTCTGAGAGATGTGTGAAGGAAAATGCTCTAGAAGCAAGTTCTAATACTAAAGGAACCTTGGTGTCTTGTTTTCCTACTACACAAGAGAATAAATACTAGATCATTGATAGTGGCTACTCTAATCATATGACTAGTGATAATGATACATATACTAAGATATGTGAAAAAGATTAAATCATTTTTGATGAAAATCATAATAATAATGATGTTCTTATGTTAAGGGCTTAAGGAATAACCTCTTAAGTGTTGGAAAAATATGTAGAAAAGGATACAATCTTATGCTTCAGGAATATGGCTATGAGACTAGAAAAAGCTCCAAAAGTGTGGTTGCTACTAGAAGAAGGACAAATGGAAATGTCTATCAGCTCAAAGGTGTTGATGGTTATTGTTTCATGACTCAAATGAGTGAGAGTTTTCTATGACATAGATGAATGTGTCACATCAATTTTGATAGCCTAGTGAGAATAAGTTCAGTTTAAGATCTAAGAGATCTGCCAAATATTACAAAGCCTATCAATGTTATCTATAAGGAATGTCAATTGGAAAGAAAAAAAGAAGTTTCAAAGTCATGCAACAATCTTCTATTGGAGTGTTAGAATTGGTGCATATAGATCTTTGTGGTCCTACCATAGACAAAAGTCTTTAAGGTGAAATGTACTTCATTCTATTGATTGATGATTATTCTAGAATGACATGGGTTACTTTTCTCAAAGAAAAATCAAAAGCTCTAGATATGTTTCAATCCTTCAAAGTTATGGTTGAGAATGAAATGGATATGAAAATAAAATTTTTTAGGTCTAACAAAGGTGGAGATTTCACTCCAATAAGTTCAAAAATTTTTACAAGAATCATGGAATAAAAAGGCATACATCTTCCCCTAGGACTCCTCACTAGAATGGAGTGGTTGAAAAAAAGAATAGCAGTGCTCAAGAAACTCCAAGGATAATGATGAAAGAAAAAAATCTACAAGAATTCCACTAGAGAGAAGCAATTAATACTACTATTTACATACTTAATAGACTACAAGTAAGATAAAACAACACAAAGTCTCCCTATGAGCTATGGTACGGAAGGATTCCTACGATCAAATTCTTCAGAGTATTTGGAAGAAAATTCTATATTAGAAGAGATGAAGAAAACTTAGGAATTTTTGATAGAAGATCTAGTGAGAGTGTCTTCCTTCGATATTCTAGTAGAAGAAAATATTATCAGTGTTACAACAAGATACTAAGAAG